>OX101809.2:17328046-18528046 GCA_944452925.2 Chrysolina oricalcia | reverse complement strand
CTGAATCTGTGTGTATAGCTCAATCTGAACTTACATATTTCTTCAATGGAGCAAAAGAGATAACAGACCTTACCGGACAAAATATCCAGATCTTCACGAACAGCAGACAAACATTTATAACCCTGACAAACCACGCCTCACTTTAGGATCGGGACAAAAAATGTCAAAACAGGTGTCTCTAACAACTTGGTCACCTGAGGTGGTCAAAAAGGCTCAGCACAAGAGGAACACGAATGACTCGTTAGCTAAAAGTTCTGCTGAACGAAGTGTTCTTGAACTAGCCCCTTTCAGCCTAACCAACATCGGGTTTTTTTCCACATAGTCTGTCAATTATTGACTCCAGAGACACTGTAGCCAAGAAGGATTATTGTGTTCATGACCCCTCACAGAGCGTGATGGAATTCCATACACTGCCAAGCGTACAGGGCTAGCACTTAGGAGATAAGTGAACACAATGGATATGCTCGTGAATTCACTGTCTTTTTTGACAAGGTCTGGAGTTCCTCGAGGATCAAACTTGGGTACTTTTTATCAATGAAATACCTGATATTGTATCATTGTTTCTTCAAATTCTCTTCTTTACCAGATGATTCCAAAACTTTTCCGTCTTTCACTGACATCAATGATCATTTCACATTACTACAAGATACTGACCTCATTCACGAATGGTCAGTCTCGAACAAATTGTTGTTCAATATGGACAAATGCATCATTATTAACAGCAATAAGAGACCTAATTCGAACAATTTTGGTTACACAATGGATGGTATGGTCATTTCGGGAGTCAATGGCATCAAAGATATGATTGTGAATTTTAAAAGCAACGTCAATGGTCATATCAATAAAATTGGTAATGAATCAATGAAGATGCTGGGTTTTCTCAAAAGATCTACACAGACTTCATCAACATTGAATCACTCAAGTATAATAATTTTGCTCTGGTTCGGAGTCGTATGGAATACGCTCCAACCATTTGGGACGCCTCAAAGAAGAAAAAAAAACCATTAATTTTGGTTTTGACTCAGTTCAACCAATACGTGATAAATTTGGCATAGTTCGGCTGGAATATCGTAGATGTTTCAATAAAAAAACCTTTGTGTATTAGCTCCTCAACAACTATATTGAACGTGGGTAGTTGTTGACACAAATAAAATTACATGTCCCTGCTCCCGGACTTCGCCCTAAACTAACTCTCCTTCTCATTACCAAAGAAACTTCTCTCGTTGGTAACATACTTTCTTTGTGTAACAAATATGCTGGAAGCATGAAACTTGCGGTAATTTTGATCCTCCTCTTTATTTATTCAGAAATGAATTGTCTGATATATTAATCGTTGATTAAACATAAAATATATTCCATACTTCTACTTTCGCTAAATCGCTGCACTCTCAAGTATATTTGCAGTTTTACTCATTCTCTTTTCTGTTCATTATAGTTTCTGAAATATAATTTTCTATAATCTTCTTCTTTTTATTTTTTCTCTTTTCTTTTTCAATCTATATGTTCATTAATAAAATCACTCAGTGTTTAGTTAGGAAACATGTAATTAGGGTAATCCTGTATGTTTTCTGTGAATGAATAAATAAATGAATAAATAATATTGATTATTTCACACTACACCATAATGAATATTCTGATCAAGAAACTTCCTATTTCTCATCCTGTGTGCTCCAGGTAGTAGTACAAACAATTTCATCTTACTGTATAATATCCATTCTTAATGAAATTCTATCTATATTGTTCTCGAACTCGTAGCTTCTGAAATAATAATAATAATAGGTTTTATTAACAGAACTGCAAGAACATATTATACAATTTCATCGACGTATCCTACATTTATGTCAAAAGGCAGAGTTCAAGTTATGGTATTGTCACGTGAGTAACGCGATCAGACCCTGGACCCTGCTCTTCCATTATATGAATAACAAATGTTCAGTTATCTCCGTATTTCTCACCCTATACGATTTGGCAGTGCATGAAATTCCACCACACTGCATAATATCCAGGGACAGTAATTGTTCGAATAAACCTGAAGATGTCAATTGTTTGATGTATCCTTCTTCTGTCTATTTTTATTTCCCTCTTACGGGACCAAGGTCACTAGATGAGTGGAGCCTCATAGTTCATCATCACCTTTCGCAGGACTGCGGTTGCCGCTCTGCTATGGTGGAGATGTACCTGGACAACCATCAAAACAGCATCAGTGATAACCGATGTATTCAAAAGACACTTCCTCTCAAACTTCACTAGCAGATGCGACAAAACTCACAACTTCACAGCAATCTTGACTATAAAACACTTGAAGAAAGGTGAATGGCGTCTCATCCCAGGCATTCTAACTTATCCTTCACACCAGACGAGTAAGTATTGACCTCACTGGTCTATCTTCAACAGACAGATTTTTGAGACATAACCTATTTCAAAATAGTACTCCGACTGATGAGCTAAATGGAAGTATCTAACCCTGGGAGAGGATCCACAATTGGTCTAATGAGACCTCAGTATTGTGAAGTTGAGCTCTATGCACACACTAAATACTTTTCGATAATATTAATATAATGAATACCGATATGAACCGGGTCTGAAGTCAAGCAACCTCGAACGTGGTTAGCTTATGGGTGAGAAACCTAGCAGACGTTTCAGTCAATTCTTGACTGTGCTTGGGATCGCACGTTAAAAGGTCAGATACACGTTTCCCTCAGCTCCCGAACGGCAACTGCTAACAAGATCTACGATCACGGTACCGCCGATGTCCAAATCTAAATCAGATGTACATGACCAATGCTGGAACGAAGACCAGGTTCGACCGCAGGAAAAATTCTGCAGGCAATTCTAGATGAGATCAAGATCCAACGGCGAGATCCTATATCAGACCAGATCTAGAAGTGAGAAGGGGTCCTACGTACTCTTATGGAATTTCAGAGCAACTCTGAAAACGCAAAGTCTAGGCCACTGTAATGATATAAACAGTGGCCAAGGCACACGTGATCTTGAAAACAAATATCTAGTCGAGAGGGAACACCTGCACAGACATCGATGAGCATTCTCTAAGGGCACTACTTCAAGTGATCCCTGTTCAACTAGCAAAATTTTGTTTATTTAGGGTACCTACAGACTAGTTTCGATGATTACCTCTCCTCAGTGGGTCAATACAGACAAGGGCAGCTTTGTCGTCATCTGTTCACCTTCCAAATCACAACAATACTTTAGCTATTTGGTTACTCTAGTCTCGCAATGATGAAATGGAGACAGGACGGCTTCACCTTGCGTACAGAGCAAGAAGCACGCCGACTCTCCGGGTTCGGAGATTTAATTGTTTTGAAAGTCAACGAGACAAAGGAATCTGCTCGTGGTGTTCGGATCAGGAAGGGACACAAACGCTGCCACGATCCTGTGCTCCTGTACTCCTGTGCATTAATCATCAATAGAGATTTCTACTGGCTTTGGAAACACTAATAAAAAGAGGCAAAAGTTCTTAATTTTTCCATCCTTGTTGACAGGGGATGCGCTCTGAGATTGGTCACTATAATGGCGGGGAGTTTGAATGACAAGTCAGCTACAGTTGAAAATGACATTTAAACCAATCACAGTTTACGCCTTCTGGCAACAAGGATGGAAAAATTGAGAACTTCTGTCTCTTTTTATTGGATTATCCAAAGCCATAAGAAATCTCTACTCAGACAGACGGAGGGCAGAGAGACAGGCGCCTCGTACATTGAATAAGTATATTCAGTCGGTACGAAACACTAAAAACCTGAAACCTGAAACCCATTAATCCTGAAACCCATTAATCCATTCTTGATTCAGTGCACCGATACCCTCATACACAGCAAACATATTTTTGGCGCTTCTCTCAGAAATGACGCCAATGCACTCTGATATTTTTTTCATTATTGCATAGAGATTTATTTTTACCATACCTGTAATGCAATGCAGACGGATTATAAATAACATGTTATTGACGTTTGAAAAAATTCAACAAAAACAAAGTTGTTTTTAAATTCTGCTAAGGTGTTTAACCTCGCCACTGAACTTATCGCTGTTCATCGGGTCTTTTAGCAAAAGCGCTGTTTTGTTGGTTCTAATTATAAAAATATAAAAAGGTAGAAGGTAAATATGACTTGTTTACGAGAACGTTGCTTTTTTATTTGAAATGCAATCTTTTATCTCCACAATATCATCCTATTCTGAGCATACCGCCGTCATAACAACAATAGATTACGCAACGTTGTCATCAGCACACGTAATTGAACTATTTTTAAAGGTTTGTAAGGAAAGGAAAGACACGTACATTTCCAGTAATTGTTTTCACTTTCTTGGTTTCCAGGCGTAATAACCTGCAAGCAGTTTGTTGAATCTTCCGTGTCTGTCATACCTTTGCTCCTCAAATACAGTGCCTTCAGAATGATCCATACCATTCAAAATTTGAACAAATCATATAAAATATTACGGTTTCGATTAGTGATGAACTGTAACCGGATTATATTTGTTTATTTAGCCTGCCTGGGATATCACCAACATGAAATTAATTTTCTCTGTGTAATAATGAACTAGAAATGTTGACTTTGGCGTATCTGAAGTTTGGATGATAACCGAATCAACCAAACTGAAAAAATCTACTTTGAATATATTGTCAATTCGGCCATATTTCCAGAGAATTCATCCAAAGATTTTTTTATTCTTATCGGACAGGTTGGCAAGTATTATATTTTAAATAACTCATTAACACTTATGGTCGCACTTAAGACTATGTATATGTCACATGACATTTCAAAAAAAAATGTGCAAAATTTCTTTTCCCCGTTAGGCTGCACTCTTACGAGTCCCCAGATGTCTTCAGGGGACCTGTGCTAACTAGGGAGGATGAGGACCTTTCAGAGTATGGTCTCGAAAACAGTCGAGCATTCATTTACAATATCCGTGTAGTACCTATGTCAGGCCAAGATAACAATAAGCAAACTTATTCTCAAATAAACATTTCTGATTTACAAGAAAATCCACCAGTATCCATTCGAGCCAGATTCCAATGTTTTGCAGGCCCTTTCTAGCAGCGGCTACCACAAATCATACTCTATTACGTCACCTTCCAGTAGGCCTGAGATCTCCATTTCGGAACGTACTAATTGAGATAATGAGTTTTGATCATAAGTCTATTGCGGTGATTAGGTACCTCAGATATTATTTTCTTAAGAACTTGCCAAATACTATTGGTTCTATACTTTTTCCAACCCCGTATAACAATAATTATACGCTGTCTCAATAATACAAAGAGTATAGACAGCAAAACATTTCATATTCCGGATAACATTCTTGGATATCATATCATTGCATCCTGCTGTTACCCCTGTCTATGGTTTCAATAAATATATAAATGAAAAATGTAGATACCTACATCTATTTGTTCAATCAAACTCATTTTCAATGATAATTAGTCTAGTCTACAAGAACTATTTTGGTGAATTTCTCTTCAAGGGCACCGAAAATTACGATCCAGGACTGCGATTCTCAAATGTCTACTATCCTATGTCGCATGCGACAAAATATCTCCATCTCTTTTCAATGCATATTCGAGAAAGGCGATGGACATATTTTGTCGCATGTGACATATGCTAGTCGACATTTGAGAATAGGAGCCCAGGGCTCATTCGATTCGGAATGACCTCTAGAAATTTTTTGAAAAAAAATTGCAAAAGTTATGAACAATTTAGTAAAAAAAGGGTGGTTTGGTTTTTTGCAAATATCTCGGAAACTATTGAAGATATTCAAAAGTTGAAAAAATATTCTGAAAGAGGAGGAAATTTCCTAAATAAAGCCCCACCACCCCGGAACTCTACCACCAATATTTAGAATTTTAATTTAGACGCGAAAATAGCGCTAAAAGCGGGTGATGCGAGTCCCGCGTGCGCTGACTGATACGGACCCTTGAACAATAAAAATAATTTTAACCCATTAAATCACTTACTTTTTAGACACTTGAATAAACAAAAATCCATGGAAAAAAAATCCCGTAATTATTTTATTACATATTACACATATTACTAGTTTTTACAAGTTACAAATTTACATACAAACTCTGATAATTGTTGAACTAAAACCCTCAGATTTGTTTCACTTCTTGGAGCTTTCCTTGAAAGGCTTTAAAAAAGATCCCCATTGGAAAAATAAAATAATATTGAATTTCCACTTTGTTATTAACAATCTAAGAGACTAAAAATGAAAAATGCAAATAAAGCTATGAAATATTTTTTTCTAATATTCCAATTTGTTCGTTTTTTAATTATTTAAAGTTACATAAAAATGATTTTTTGAAATTTCTTACTCTGATTGTATAAATAATTGTTATAAACAAATGCATTGTTTATAAGATATTTGAATTTTTGTTTTTAGAATTTCAATCAGCAATAAATATTAGGATCTTTAAGAACAAAATCATTTCTTAAAAAAAAGGAATTGCTTAAAAAAGCATTTGTTGATTTTGAACATTTTTTTTGCTACCAAATAATAACATTATGGAACAATTTTTTTTTAAAATCATAATTTCCATTGCTCTTCGATATTCCAAAGAAAAAATGAATTTTCACGTTACAATTTTTTTTAAATACTGCAAAAAATAATAAAAACAACCATTTGTGTCATTTGTTGTGTAAAAAAAAATTGTTCTATTTTCTTCATAATTTTAAATATTTCTCAATTTTTACGTTTGGCGTTTCCTCGGTGCTCTCAATCATTGTTAGTAAAAACTGAAAAATGAAATGATTATAATAATTATGAAGATCATCAATTAGAAGATGAAACAAATATTGAAAGTAATCCACATAAATAATTCCAAACAAGTTAAAAATCAATAGAGTGAGAGCTTCAATTGAAAGCTCAATTTGTTAATTATTCAAAGGAGATCAGAAAAGACTTGAAGTATTTTTGTCCTATCTCGAATAGTTAATGAGATTTTCAAGTATGAAAGACGTAAAAGGCAGATTTTAGAAATATTTTTATGAATAACTGCTAAAAAAGTTTATAAATAATAGGATCAGAGCTTTTGTTTGAAAGCTACTTTGTTTATTATTAAGAGGAGAACAAAAAGACCTGAAGTGTTTTTGTCCTATTTCAAATAGCTAATGAGTTTTTCAAGTATGAAAGCCGTGAAAATCAGATTTTGGGGGTATTTTTATAAACAATTGCTGAAAAATTTGGTTGAAAGCTGTACTCCTATCCTAAAAAGACCTGAAGTGTCTTTGTCCTATCTCCATTTGTTTGAGTTATTTTAATAACAATGATTGAAGAGCTACGAGGAAACGCCAAACGCAAAAATAGAAAAATATTTAAAATTATGTAGAAAATAGAAAACATTTTTTTTACACAACAAATGTACATGGTTGTTTTTGTTATTTTTTGCGGTATTTAAAAAAATGCATCCTGAATATTCATTTGTTTATAACAAATTTTTTATTTAATAAACAAATAAACTATAAATAAATATTTTTTTTAGAATATTGAAGAGCAATGGAAATTATGATGAAAAAAATAATTCCTTAATATTAATATTTGGTAGCAAAAAACAATAGTAAATCAATAAATCATAACAATTATTTAAACAATCAGAGTAAGAAATTTAAAAAATCCTTTTTTATGTAACTTTAAATAATTAGAATACGAACAAATTGGAATATTTAAAAAAATTTATAGCTTTCTTTATTTGCATTTTTCATTTTTAAGTCTCGTAGATCGTTAATAACAAAGTGGAAAATCAACCTTTTTTTATTTTTCCAATAGGGATCTTTTCTAGAGTCTTTCAAGAATAGCTCCAAGAAGTGAAACAAATTAGAGGTTTATAGTATAACAATTATCAGGGTTTGTATATAAATTTGAAACTTGGGAAAACTAGTTAATTAACAAAAGCATAATATATGTAATACTATAATTACGGGAAAAACATTTTTTACAAGGATTTTCGTTTATTCAAGAGTCTAAAAGGTAAGTGAACTCTTTTATATCCTAATATTAATATTTAATGGGTTAAAATAATGTTTATTGTTCAAGGGTTCGTATCAGTCAGCGCACTCGTGACTTGCATCACCCGCTTTTAAGGCTATTGTCGCCTCTAAATTAAAATTCTTAATATTGGTGGTAGAGTTCCTGGAGGTGGGACTTTTTTTAGAAAATTTCCTCCTCTATCAGGATTTTTTTTAAACGGGAAACTTTTTTTTTCATGGATTTTCGTTCATTTAAGTGTATAAAGAGTAAGTGAATTTTTTTATTCCTTAATATTGATATTTAATGGGTTAAAATTATTTTTTTTGTTCAAGGGTCTGTATCAGTCAGCGCACGCGGGACTCTCATCACCCGCTTATAGCGCTATTTTCGCATCTGAATTAAAATTCTAAATATTGGTTATAACTGTTAATAACTTCTGCAATTTTTGCCGGCTCACCTTCACATTTTTCAAAAAGTTTCTAGAGGTCATTCCGAATCGAATGAGCCCTGGATCATAATTTTCTTGTAGACTTGACGTGACCGATTCAAAAAACAGATACGTCCACATAGAATTGCATGACGCCTCGTAGATTCGTTGCAACGGATATTCAAAATCGACGAACCTATTTCTTGTACTCTGCTACAAACTGAACAGATTTCAAGCACATTATTTAACCTGTTTTCTTGCTTTACTGCTAATACTGATACGCAGAGAGTTGCAGTGTGGATATTTCGACTAAATTATTTTGTTTGTCATCCCAAATGCATAGTTACTCGGAATAAACAAAGAACGGGTGTTTACGACTTTAGTGAGACAACTAATATTTTTATGTTTATTTCAGTCGCAGTGTTATCAAGGTCTGATTCGATTTGGCATAGTGTAACAATAAACCAATATTACGCAACATTGTTGCCAAAGGAGAATTTGGAAGGGCAAAAATCAAATATTTTTCATTTCTTATTTACAAGGGGAATACGAAATGTTCCGTGTCCACATGAAAAGATCATGTTATGACCAGAAGACAAAGATGAAAGACAGATAGTATCTTCACAAGAAGCAAAATTAAAAATAAAGGTTACTATCTCAGGTTTTGAATATCGTATATCGTATATTTTCGGATTTTTTTTTCAAATAGAAGAAACTATTGAAATCCTTCAGGTATTGATCAGGTTTCGAAATTTTTTAAATAAAATCTGCATCGAACTATTATCCAATTCGGGTCATAGCCAACATGATGTTTTTCAATAAAATTCAGTTTAACAGCCAATTCAGAAACGAATACCAACTTGTGATAAGGGTTGAAGAGAATGTTGAGGGTGATGAGATAGGCTAAAGAAATATACAGGATGACATTTAAAAAAAAAATAAGTTACTTCCGGTCCAATAGGTGGTCGACTTTGTCGTTAGGTCCAAAAAAATCATTGACTACATACCTCCTGTGAATTTCAAATTTTAACTCAACAGGGAGTGTTAGGAAGGGCGGTACATTTTTCTGATCTAGCGGAATCCATCTTCAGCCTAATACAAAGGTCTACCACAAAGTATTCCCTTGCCATATAGACAATAAGTTACTTACATGGGAAGGAAAACAACGTCTTCAATAACTTGTAATAATGGAAATGTGGTAAAAGAAAATTCTGTGTATACTATGTCCAATGCCCTAGAAATAACAGCCAACTATAGTAATCGTGGTAACAACAAGAAATAGTTACCTACTAACAAAACATGTGTTGGAAAAAACATAGTCCTAAAGGAAATCTGTTTTTTGGCCCTAATCCAATAATACTTGGAGAGATTATTTATTATTTATGGGTTTTTACGATTTTATTTTTGCGTATTTTTGCAACTATATTCGGAGCGGGGTCCCAGCCTTCGGGGAAGCAGAAGGGTAACTTTTTTTGAAATTACTGTATTGTCATCGAGAATGAAAAAGTGCATGGAAAATGTATTGCAAATTCTAACCGGAAAGACAAAGTTCAATAAAAACTTGTAAACAAAACAAACGTTATTTTCTTAAACACACTTCCATTCATAAACCAGTGAATTAGAAAGTGAGAAATATTATGTATTGCTTTATTTCAAGTGTGGTGACATTTCACGCATCAAGCTTTCAAGAAAATGACTATGAGAATAATTCAACTTCTCGATGTTTTTCACAATTTTTTCGGATTTTTTCAATTTTCTTTTTCGCCCTTTTTCGCCCTGTATGAAATCTTGGTAGACATTCTCGTTCACTCCATTATTTCGACCATTTCTATCTGTACATTTATCCAAAATTTGAATCTGTTAGTATGTAGCGTTTTAAGAAAAAATCGATTCTACATTTGAGAGGAAAATTTTTATTTCGCCCTGTATGAAATCTTGGGAGACATTCTCGTTCACTCCATTATTTCGACCATTTCTATTTGCATATTACTCCAAAATTTTAATCTGTTAGTATGTAGCGTTTTGAGAAAAATCGATTTTATTTTTGCGAAGAAAATATTTATTTTGCCATGTATGAAATCTTGGGAGACATTCTCGTTCACTCCATTATTTCGACCATTTCTAACTGTACATTTCTCCAAAATTTGAATCTGTTAGCATGTAGCGTTTTAAGAAAAAATCCATTCTACATTTGAGAGGAAAATTTTTATTTCGCCCTGTATGAAATCTTGGGAGACATTCTCGTTCAGTCCATTATTTCGACCATTTCTATTTGCATCTTACTCCAATATTTGAATCTGTTAGTATGTAGCGTTTTAAGAAAAAGCGATTTTATGTTTACGGAGAAAATATTTATTTCGCCATGTATGAAATCTTGGGAGACATTCTCGTTCACTCCATCATTTCGACCATTTCTATCTGTACATTTCTCCAAAATTTGAATATGTTAGCATGTAGCGTTTTAAGAAAAAATCGATTCTACATTTGAAAGGAAAATTTTTATTTCGCCCTGTATGAAATTTTGGGAGACATTCTCGTTCACTCCATTATTTCGACCATTTCTATCTTTATATCACTCCAATATTTGAATCTGTTAGTATGTAGCGTTTTAAGAAAAAGCGATTTTATGTTCGCGAAGAAAATAATTATTTGGTCCAGTATGAAATCTTGGGAGACATTCTCGTTCACTCCATTATTTCGACCATTTCTATCTGTACATTTCTCCAAAATTTGAATCTGTTAGTATGTAGCGTTTAAAGAAAAAATCGATTCTACATTTGAGAGGAAAATATTCATTCCGTCCTGTATGAAATCTTGGGAGACATTCTCGTTCACTCCATTATTTCGATCATTTCTATCTGTACATTTCTCCAAAATTTGAATATGTTAGTATGTAGCGTTTTAAGAAAAAATCGATTCTACATTTGAAAGAAAAATTTTTATTTCACCCTGTATGAAATCTTGGGAGACATCCTTGTTCAATTCATTATTTTGACTATTTCTATCTGTGCATTACTCCAAAACCTGAATCTGTTAGTATGTAGCGTTTAAAGAAAAAATCGATTCTACATTTGAGAGGAAAATTTTTATTTCGCCCTGTATGAAATCTTGGGAGACATTCTCGTTCACTCCATTATTTCGACCATTTCTATCTGTACATTTCTCCAAAATTTGAATCTGTTAGTATGTAGCGTTTAAAGAAAAAATCGATTCTACATTTGAGAGGAAAATATTCATTCCGTCCTGTATGAAATCTTGGGAGACATTCTCGTTCACTCCATTATTTCGATCATTTCTATCTGTACATTTCTCCAAAATTGGAATATGTTAGTCTGTAGCGTTTTAAGAAAAAATCGATTCTACATTTGAAAGAAAAAATTTTATTTCGCCCTGTATGAAATCTTGGGAGACATCCTTGTTCAATTCATTATTTTGACTATTTCTATCTGTGCATTACTCCAAAACCTGAATCTGTTAGTATGTAGCGTTTAAAGAAAAAATCGATTCTACATTTGAGAGGAAAATTTTTATTTCGCCCTGTATGAAATCTTGGGAGACATTCTCGTTCACTCCATTATTTCGACCATTTCTATTTGTATATTACTCCAAAACTTGAATATGTTAGTATGTAGCGTTTTAAGAAAAAGCGATTTTATGTTCGCGAAGAAAATATTTATTTCGCCCTGTATGAAATCTTGGGAGACATTCTTGTTCACTCAATTATTTCGACCATTTCTATCTGTATATTAATCCAAAACCTGAATATGTTAGTATGTAGCGTTTAAAGAAAAAATCGATTCTACATTTGAGAGGAAAATATTTTTCCCCGTCCGAAACCGAAGAAAATTTTTATGCATTCTTACGCGTTTTCTATCTATCCTTCAGTCAGTCAGGTAGGGTAATATTTTTATAAATCATATTATTCTTCATTTCGATATTTTTCATTATTTTTACGATTTTATTTTCGCGAGTTTTTGTAACTTTTTAGAAAAGGAGAGGAGTCTGAGCCCCCCACCCAACAATTTTATTGCCGTAATTTTCCACGACCGAAACCGTCGGAAATTTTTCCGAATTCGCACGCGTTCTCTATTTAGCGTTTAGGGGGACAGGGGGTAATATTTTTTTAAATCAAATTATTTGACGGTTCAATAATTTTCAATGTTTTTACAGATTTTTTAGATTTTATATTCGTGAGTTTTCAGATATTTTTCTAGAGGGAGGAGGGGGTCCGAAGTCCCCAACCAACTTCATTTATTCCTACATTCCTACATTCTATCCATCTTTCAGGGGGGCACAAAGGGGTAAATTTTTCTGAAATTATTGTAATGTCATCGGTTCTTGTTGATTTTTTTTGGACATTGCCAGCTTGAGTGCTGAATGGAAAGCAAGTTTTGAACCGGAAAGACAGACAAACAGACAGACACTCAGACAGGCATACGAAAAAAGCAAGTTAAATAAAAGCTTGTACTAATTGAAACACACACAATGTTCAGATTCAGGTAGTTGTAAATTCAACTGTGTCGACAAATGGAAATTATGTTGCATTTTCGATGTCCCTAGTAGGTATGTGACTTTGAAGTGACGCTGAAATTTCAGAAGATTTGTACGAAGGCGTAGAACGGACAGGCGACATTTTTTTCTCTTAATTTCTAGTTGTAACTTAGCTGAATTTCGAGCTACAACTCGAAATTAGCTTAATTTGGAGTTATAACTCGAAATAAGTGTTAATTTCAAGTTACAATTCGAAATAAATTTAATTTCGAGTAATTACTCTAAACTAACTTTAATTTCGAGTTATAACTCGAAATTAAGAAAAAAAACTTCTACGCATTCGTATATTTGAGTATCTTCTGAACCTTTCATGGGTATTAAGCTCTGACGCTGTGACAAATACTCCTCTCTTATTGCTAGGTTCTCAACAACAAATTTACTCCCAGAAATGCATGAATTGGTTAGAATGGTCTCTTTTCATTAGAATTTTGATTTGATATGAAAAGATTTTTGTTTATCAACCCGACGGAATGTTAACAGGACGAGACAATGCAAAATTGATCCTATTTGGAAAGAGATCAAAAAATCTACAAATTATGATTCGCCATGTGATTTTTTTGTAAAAAGTGGAATTCGAACCACTTCAGCTTCGTGACAAGCGTCCGGGGATCGAACTCGGGCCTCCTGGGTGGAAGGCAAACGCTTTTACACCATGACCACTTCGCTGTAAAAATGTCATAACTTTGTCAATTAATGTCAGCATTGTCAGCTCGCAGTAGTAGCAAGTGTAGAGAAATCGGTAAAACTTGCGAATGTGGACAAAAATCCGATTTTCATGAAATTTGCGCAGATTGTGTAAAACATGATAAAATTAATTTTATTGGAAATATGAACAGGATGCTCATAAAGTCAGTTGTGGAATCATCTGCGACTGAAAGTTAAACTTTAGTTGCTATTTTCCATCGTACAACCTCTCTTGGAAGGGATTCTTGTTGTAAAGAGGAACATTCTCAATTGAAAATTGAAATGATAATGACTCCTCTGGAAATGGAAAAACCTACGATAAATTGAAGATACTTTTTGTAATATCTAACAGAAAACAACTATATTCCATTTCCAGAGGAGTCATGCATTGGTTCAATTTTCAATTGAGAATGTTTCTCTTTACAACATGATAAAATTACTCTACCAATCGAAATTTTTCCGCGGAAATGTCTGAGAGAACCTCTTTTTGGCAAAAATCCTTCAAAGTGGTCACTTCACAAATACTCCCCAGTCCAAGTCTATTCACGTAATTTCCAATTCAAATACCTGGTCATTAACTATAAACATCAACTCTCAGAAGTATAAAGGAGATTCATTGACTGACTGAAGCTCAAGAAATTATGGAGTTCAAATTTTAAACTCGATTTTCAAAAATATTTGACAAATTCAACGACAGCTCCTATAAACATGCTCGGATCTTGGATCGGGTGTATATATGCAAATGCAACGCTGCCAACTTTGACTGAGAAAGGTAAATATCCTTAGCGTGCGTCCACCTCCTAAAGGCTCGTTCATACCCTTGCGAATTTTCGCAATTTTCTTCCTATTCGACTTATACGGCGAAAAAATTGCGCTGAATGATGAATAATAACATGTAATTTTTCAGTATTTGGTGTTAGATATTACTACATTGCAGTTATTTTTTCGTCGTATGAGTTGAATCGCAAAAAAAATTGCCAATATTTCCAAGGGTATGGTTAAAATTTTGGTTAGGTGATTCTCCCTTCTTTTATTGAATTGAATTGAATCTGTCAGCAGTTATCGATGCAGAATAGGGGCGAGCGAAGCAGCGAGCAACTATATTTTTATTTACGTTTTCAACGCTAAAAAATGATCGGATCGTAAGCAACTTCTGTAACAAATGTGTCAAAGTTAGGTTTGGTGGTTTTCTCTTCTTTTATGTTAAAAGTTTGAATCAGTGTGCAGTTGTCGAGGCGGAATTGGGGCGACCGAAGCGAGCATAATGACGGCGAGCGCAGCGAGCATCTATTTTTATTTACTGTTTTAACGCTAAAAAGTGATCGGATCGCAAGCAAGTTCTGTAATAAAAGTGCCACAGTTTTCAACGCTAAAAACTGATCGAATAGTAAGCAACTTCTCTAACAAAAGTACCAAAGTTAGGTTAGGTGGTTTTTTTCTTCTTTTACGTTGAAAAATTGAATCTGTGTGCAGTTGTCGGGGCGGAACAGGGGCGAGCGAAGCGAGCATAATGACGGCGAGCGTAGCGAGCAACTATTTTTATTTACGTTTTCAACGCTAAAAAGTGATCGAATAGTAAGCAACTTCTGTAACAAAAGTGCCAAAGTTAAGTTAGGTGGTTTTTCCTTCTTTCACGTTAAAAAATTGAATCTGTGTGCAGTTGTCGGGGCGGAATAGAGGCCAGCGAAGCAAGCATAATGACTATTTTTATTTACGTTTTCAACACTGAAAAGTGATCGAATGGTGGGCAACTTCTCTCTCTCTCTCTCTCTCTTCAATTATTGTCCGTCGGCTTCCATTCGGCGCCTTGTAGAACATGCCCTGCTGCGAGAAATCCGTTCCCATCCGGCCTTTAACCGGCGTAGACAGCAAGGTTTCATCAGGGGAATGCAGTTGTCTTGCTCTAGGCAATACTGTATCCCATATTTTACACTTTTTAATTTTTAACAAAACACTTCATATTTAATCTGTCAAATGCACGTCTTTAAGACTGCGGACATCACACACATTAACCTGACTTCCAGCACAAGACCGCCGTCTGACCTCAACCACTGCCGGAAGTCGAATTGTGAGCAACTTCTGTAACAAAAGTGCCAAAGTTAGGTTAGGAACTGATCCCGGTGTGCAGGAATTAAAAGAAAACTGGCAACGTCGCTTTGTTCTCTTTCTAGTCTCTTCGCTTGTTTGACATTTGACACTTGTATCAATATCATTGTTATGAATTTCAATTTCAAATGAATTGAAACTAATGATAATTTAAAACCGTTCCCTATATGAATGGATTATTGGCATTTGCTGGAAGTGAATAAACAGCACAGAAGTAGCCAGTTGGTTCAATTTAAACTGGTTATAATTCACATATTTGTAGGGTATGTACTGGTACACATTCTATCGAAAAAATCCAAAAAATATGATATCCACAAAAAAAATTATCTCGGTAGGTACTATTTATTCGCTGTTTCAAGGCATCTGCGAAAATTTCGTTAAAATTGGCCTCATGTCCACATTCGCAAGTTTTTCCGAGAAATCGTATTGCAGGTGAACAACAATAAATAAGTAAGCAATTTATTCAAATCAAAGTCCTGCATCGCTCATTGTATTGTACTCATTCATCATCCAGGATCTTATGAGATGCTCTTTCGATTGTTTCGCACAAAACTATTGTGAAACCCCCGTAAAAGCAACTTTGTCCCTGCTCTGATTGGTGACTCACTGAGGGTGTTGTCCTCTGTCTTTCCCCACCGACGACAGTGATCAACACGCGGCTACTGGCAGCGTCGCGTAATCCTCGCAAGTCAAATTCTACTAGTTAACTCAGACAACTCGCGAGGAGCGCTTAGTTGTTTCCAGACCTTCGCAGAGTCGAGACGTGTTTTGTATCAAGTGTGCTGCGCTATTGTATTGTGATTGATCATTGTTGACAGTTGTTTCACTTGTTTGAAACGGTGTTTATTAGTCGAAAGTTTGCAAAGGATTCGACATCAACGTCCAGTATAGTTGGTGAGTGTCTCGACTATTTCGAAAACTGTGTCGATGTCGTGATCTTGTGTTTGATCTGATTGTTATGGTGCATGGTTTTAATGACAGATATGCTCTAATAATATTTCAAACATCGTTATTGGCGCCTGTGATACAGTTACATTGTTCCATATTCACAGTTTTCACGCACGAAAGTTTCATGGGGTAAACAAAATTTTCATATCGGATTTTCTGATTTTTTTCACCAATGTTATAGGTATTGGTAGAGTTGGAGAATTTTCAAAAATGACGCAATCATCAATTAAGTATTTCAATGCAAGCATTGCGCTTCTCAAAATATGAAAACGTAGTTTGGTGAGTAATAAAACACACAATACCCATGACTAAATCATTATGAAATCGTTTTATCACAGCAATATAGAAATATTATTGTCATGTAGTTTGGGAATTCTCCGATCCGGCGATACTTGCTTTGTATTCATATTTGCGAAATTAGGTAATCCAGTCGACTTCATCAATTTTCTTTGTGACTTCATCGAGATATATGTTTCTGGGTCTTGATGAAGTGTTACGCATTTTATTAATTGTAGGTATCCTTTATGATATAGGTATGTCGCGAGAACAAAGAAACAATTGACTCAATTCAATTTCGAATCGCAATGTTCTAACATAAATATGTAATTTTACTGATGAGCATCAAAGAACTGGCTACCTCAATATAGGTTCCTATTGGCGGCATTCTTGAACTGATATTCTACTAGCCTACTTCTATCTACTCGCATTAAACTAGTCACTAGACTGCTCTCCGCTATGTTGGACGTGATTCGTAGTAGACGTAGGAACTTTTCATTGTTTTCTTCGGAACTCTGGTGATTCATGCTTTGTAACTGGTAACAGGAAAGTCCGCTAGGCACAAAACAACGCGCTGGCTCTGAATAATCCCGAATTAAACCTTCCTTCTGAGAACTTGTTTGTATACTTCTGTAAATATTGATTGCCAACTGTTTTATAAGTATCGTCAATTTGGCTCGTATTAAACAGTTCAAACAATATTGTTAATGTCATTGGATTTGAGATTATTTTTAGTAGAAATTCCCCGTTCAGCCTGATTGTTAGGGAAATTTGATTTTGTAATTAAATACTGTATCTACATTAAGGATACGGAGGGACCGTTGAAAATGTTATTTAGCGGTACGAATTCATTAGTATGTTTACAGTAATATATTTTCTGATAAACAGTTAAATATTTCATACAGTATTTATTCATCAGTCTAAAATAGGTATTCAACGTAACTTTTTGGCACACCATATTTCAGATTATTCAGAAAAATCATCGGTCATTCCAAGATTTATAATAATTGCGTCAACCAACGAGTTGCATATTGAATGTCGGCTGATTTCTAAGATTTTTGAATATTATTTCTGTTATACAATTGGAGGTAAATAAGCATAACGAAAATAAAAATTCACAACACAATCGAAATACTAGTATAATGAAGAATATACCTATTAGACATTGTACAAATACAAGGTGGATAATGTCGAGTGTTCCCACTATTTATTTATTTTTTGAAAATGTATTGAGTAATACTCATTTAATAGAACAAAGGAAAAGTTCGAGAATACTCATATTATAGGATTTTGAAGTTTAAAAACACATCCTGTATAAATCCACACGCATTTTGCTTCACCAATACGGCCTTATCAGTTTTATCGATATGTCCGTTTTATTAATTTTGTTCCTTTTGGTCCAGAACACCTGTATAATATAATGTAATGTAATGTAAAAATGTAAAAATTTCATCAAAATATAATATAAAAAAATATTTAAAATAAAGAAAATAAAAAATAAAATAGTCTTTGAAATGGTGGCATATTGGACATTTTTTCTGATTATTTCTGTAGTCATATTTCTTTGATCGTCAAAATGAATACTTGCCTAGATATACATTGGCACGTGATTGGGGTAGCCCGTGTGAAGGCGCTCTAGGAATCTTGCACTGTTTTCAGGAAGCACTTGATTCGAGTTAGATTCACCGACACAGAATGAAAATATTTCGTTTTCAATCTCTAGGAAATGGGTCTCGATGGGCACCCTCATGCTTTGTTCAAAGCAAGTGTGATGTGGGTTGTTTTGATGCCAATCCAGGAGAGAAGTACTTGCTTCTATTAGACCAGCTACACAGATTGGTATTCTAAAAATTTCTGGGTTTTTGTACAGCTGAAAAGTTAAAGCCCCACAAAAATCAGTAAGTCTTCCCGGAGCGCTATGGCAAATAATAATAATATTGTATTGATTGAAAGTTTGCATTTGTGGAGGACATTCATTTATTGACTTAGCTTTGTAAGATTTTTAACTTCCTTGGTCTGAAAATGAAAAAAATTTATTCATGTCATATCATAGCCCTTCTACCCCTGTACAGATTTCCGTGAATTCACCACATCTTTTCATTTTCAGACTGTGAATGGTGAAAAAATTCCCAAAAATCTATGTCAATAGTAGTGGTTCTTCACGTACACAGGGTATGCCTTTGGTTATTTTTATATGACTGCTTGTGAGAGAGATGGGAAGATATGATTGTTTAAGAAAAAAATGTTTTTTCCTTTAACCAGCTCACAGCTGTCGTCCCCTTACGAACGGCAGCCCTCAGAAGTTGAAACTTGTGCAAGCCAAGGATTCTTACGTGCGATTCCTAGCACTTTCGCGGGCCATCAGAAAAATTTCTGCAGTCGCCATGGTTTGAACCATCCTGACAGACAAAGTGATTAAAACAAGTTCGGCAACCTGGCCTGACATTGGAGAGGATAATTCGAAATCTTCCCTGTAAATTTCTTTTGGGGGTCTGCTATCCCCTTGGCTATGTCTATATGCCCTTCTACCAATCAAATCATATTAGCTGTTATTACATCACACTGGGAAATACGACAAAAATCCAAAGTTACTTTTTTTACTACGCAAAATTGAACTTACTGACATCATTTTCAACAATAAAGCCGATGAAACAATCTGGAAAAAATATGTCAGCAGCTCCACCTTGTGACACAAGACGGAAGAAGGTTATTTCAGGTTATTGAGTTTGTATAAAATAAAACCCACCTTCATGAAGAATTGTCAAATCATACCTTTCGAACGTTTTGTTCTCTCAGTTGTTTTTAAAGTGTCTGGTTTTGAGGCTAAACGATTTAAAGGCGTTTTTTCCTACAATCTGTAACCTACTTAAATAAATTAATATGGTGAAAATCGAGCTATAACGTTTGTTCAGAAGTTTTGCGAACAAAGCACAGTTAAATAATTTTTAACAACTATTCCATTTGCCTAGGTAGCGGTTTTTATAAGCTCGACATTTCGAAATATGATGTTTTAAAATTGATTTGTTTGCGGAAATAACAGATATTAACGATCATTAGTGGCATTTTGTTGGTCTAAATGACAGAACATAATAAAGTATACGCAACCTTTTAGTTTCTCGAATATAATCGTTGTTCCGGAACTGGAATTGGGTTACGCAATATTCGAACGTGTCTAACAACGTGTTTGAATAGAGAATAGATTAAAAATTAAACAATGTAGGTGTTACCGCTTTAACTTCATGAACCCCAGTCGCTTAATGAGTTTCTATTTATTAGTAAATCAAAACCATGTTGACAAATATTTGATCACTGGGTGTTAGGTAGATCTATCATCTATCCATTATGTAATGGAGACTGACCTAGTTACTCTTGATTTTGAGGTCCGCGTGAGATTTTTCAGAGTAATCTATCTAGTTCACCGATTATCTGTACAGCGTGTTTTGGAATGGATTTGGCGACGTATCCATACTACGCGTCAGTTATTATGCGCAATTTCAATTTGTTTATCAATAGTTTTATTTTTCAAATCGTGAAATTTCATGGAACTAATTCAGTTCTCAGAAACGAGTGTTTCTGATTAAAAATTCCCATTCGTTTGGAAGAAAACATTACATAAACGTCATTCCGGGAATTATTTTCAACAATTTATAAATGAAACACCTCAAAGGTTTTCATTGATAGGGAATCCTTTCTCAATGCCAAAACGCCGCTGTTCAGAACTGTTGTGTTTTCATTATTACACAAGAGACGAATCACGATGAACTTGTAAAGTTCTATAAATATCGTGCTATGGCGTATTATGATTACGAATGCTTGTACCAATTCACGGGCCATTTTCAAGAAATGACGTCCACAATCACCTTAGTTTCCACGTGTTAGAACACTAGAAAAGGATAGTTCGAGAGCGTATAGGGTCTTGACACGTGTTCTAGGTCACGTTGCTCGGTCAGTTGTTATTATAAAACAAATGTAGGAATATCTATGAAAGTTGAATAATCCTATTAATAAGCATTAGTTAACTGTTCGATAACAGTTGCCCTAGCATGAATGTATCTTCCGTGGACGTTACCTTCTACTATAAGGCTTGATGGTGTAGGTTCGGCGACTGCTGGTTTATCAGAGGATGGCCTTCAGTACACTTGTGGCAAAAACCAGTCTTTATTTTTACCATTATCCGTTTGAATGTTCTTGCGCATTTTTGTTGGTATGGTTTTAGTACTCGTTGGCATTGCAGAATGTATTCAATCTTCAATACTTATAAATCAACCAATTTATCAAATAAATGAATCAGTTATTTCGAACCCAGATATACTAGGTACATCCAGCAATGGGTACATATTAATATGCCAATATCAAATAATTGTTTCACTTTCTCAGAATTTGGATTTGGGTTTTCACTACTATGTTTCATTTCACTGTCACTTGTTAGATCCACATCAGTAATATTGTTTTTCTTTTGTTTCAGATGTTATAAAACAGCATATCATGGTTGCCGAATTTGTGGGCCGCGGTCAAAGTGGATCCCCTGTAAATGGTGAAATTCCACATCTGAATTCAAATATGCCAGCGAGTCACGGTCGAGAAATGCTGTCTGGTTCTTCCACTCCCGGAGAAGATTACAACTCCAACTACAACTCTTCAGTCAAACATAAAGATCTGTTCTCGCAGCGCAAGCAGCGTGAATTTACTCCAGACAATAAAAAGGATGACAGCTACTGGGACCGTCGACGCAGAAACAATGAAGCAGCGAAGAGATCCAGAGAAAAACGAAGATATAATGACATGGTGCTAGAGCAACGTGTTATCGAGCTCACGAAAGAAAACGCTATACTCAAGGCTCAGTTGGAGGCTATCAAGGAAGAGTATGGGATCTGCGGTGAAAACGTAGTTTGTGTCGAGAAGGTGCTTGCAAACCTACCATCCACCGAGCAAGTTCTCAGCTTGTCGAAGAGGCAGAAAATGAACCATACACCCACTCCTATTTTATTCGGGACGCCTAGCCCCATTCCTACGCCGGTCATACATCAGCCAATAATGGGATCTCCTCCACCACAACCCATGCAACACCCTCACAACATCCTCCACCCACCCCCACCTTCACATATGGAACCCGCTTACAGAGAACCTGATTATCATCACTATCCGTTCTACCACCATTCCGGCATCCATTACGACTCAAACAACGCTCTGAATCTCTCTAGATCTAGATCGAGGGTCCAGTCACCCTTCGAAGTATCCAGCAACTCAGGAGATGAAAGTGTGCCCATTGCCCTAACAACAAGTGAACCGAATAACAGTCTCCCATTGAAACTGAGACATAAATCCCACCTCGGCGATAAGGACGCTGCAAGTGCCCTCCTCTCCCTGCAGAACATCAAGCAAGAGCCAGGTCCACGTGCAAGTCCTCCGTGGGATGGCGAAGGCTCAAGTGACGAGAGGGATTCTGGGATCTCTTTGGGAGCTGAATGGTCTGCTGCTGCCACAGCTGCAGCTACTCTCCAGACCCTCAAACAGTCACAGCTGCAACTCATGCAAGACTCCGCTGATGGGGACACCAACGCCAAACATAGACTGCATTCTGAAATCGTTCGACTCTCGTCTGAAGTCGAACACCTCAAGTCGATGATGAACAGGAACAAAGAAGCTCCTCAACATTAGCTTAGTTGTGATGTGATGAAGTGGTTGCGTAGCGACCTCTGCAATTGTGATGATCCTCATGATGGAGATTGGACATATCGTGCTCCAAAGGAGCATATTTATTATATTTATAGGTATTTATTTGTTAGTTAAGATTTGAAGGATATTTCAACTTGCACAAGTTCTGCTTTCATTTGCCAATATATTCCTATGATTATCTTACTGTACAATTTATTTGCGTATTTGGCGCTTTTATTAGATATGACTTAACACTTGTTATCAATATTATGTACTGTACTTTGTGTACTGTATTATATCATCACAGCCGATTTCACTTCGTCGTTTTATCATAGGGATTAATGTACCTTTTATTCTTAGTTGAGAATACGTGTGATTTTTTTAACTATTTATCTTATGTAAAAATGTATGTATTTTTGTTATTTACCGTGCTCATGCGGTTAATATTACGTTATGTTATCTCATTATTGTATATTTATAAATATCTATCATAAGACTAATGCTGGACCTTACCTCAAAACGAAATATTCATTTTGTTGACTTTGTGAATTACATTAATCTGTAGACTGTCCAGCCTAAACATAACCATGCATATTTTAAAGAAAATCGATATTTTCATATTACCGATTGGTATATCCTAAATATGTATTGAATACTGAATAAATATTTGCATCGTTTTTCAATAAATGTGTTATTTCAGTTTCTTCCACAAACAGAACCTATTTTCTTACAACTCAAGTATGTACCTACTATTTGTTTTCTCAACAGGATTTTCTGAAATCCTTACTTATTTTCAATGAACTGACTACACACAGGTAATTTGCCGCCTGATGCTATGACTGAGGGACCGCCCTTCAAACTCAAAAATATTCCTAACTTGAAGGTGTTTGGATTTTTTCAATCATTAAACATTCTTTCAACAAATCTTTATAAAACAAAATAACACAGAACAACATTGTCGAACAAAATAAAAAGCATGATTCTTTGGTTGAATAATATATAGCAAAAAGAAATGTAGAAAAAGAAAATAAAAATAGAATCAGGATATAAAAAAGAAGCATCAAATCACATTCTGCTAATAGGTACATAACTAGGAACAGAACTATTTGAAAATTTGTTTTCTTGTCTTGATAGAAGCAAATTCATGTATAATAAATACTCTTTACATCAATTTCATCGAGTAGGTCTTGATTAATAGATAAAATTGCTAAAGATTTGAAAGGACTCCTCATAAATCAAATGGGAAATGGATCCCTGTCGAATTGGCAGAAATTTGGATATGTTGTAGTTTATACCCTTCCGATCAAAAGTCTAGATTGGCCCGAGACCTAAAAATGGACAATCATTTAGGTATCGGAAGTCAAAAGTTGCAACTTGATTTGATTTTGACCATGTGTAATGGCGATGACTTTGTTCAGTTTTGACAGGAATAATAACAATTTCTGAATTGTCAATAAACGTCAAGTTTCTACAAAATCTAATGTTTTGAAGATTGTTATACTCGCATTATTTAGGAGAAAATGCCGACAAATGTGAAATCGCCGTACGCAGACGAGAGCGGTTGAATAGACCACCCAAAGTTAGAGATGCAAATTCTTTTTCGATCGTGTGAGAGAAATGTACTAGTCACAACTTTTGACCGTCGATACCTAAAAAACTGTCCATTTTTAGGTCTCGGGCCCATGGAGACTTTTAATCAAAAGGGTATAAACTACAACATATCCAAATTTCAGACAATTCGATAGGGATCCATTTCTCATTTGATTTGTGCAGGGTCCTTTTCTTTGGCAATTGAATTTCTCAAGTAGGTCTCTTTTGAAAGCGGAGAAGGACCTTTCACCACTGGCATTCGTGGCCAGAAAGTCGAATGCTTCTGAACAAGATTTGTAAGTGAAAGAACGACGAATGATTTCTGATATCAGTTTGTCTATTATTAAAATGAAACATTGCAATTTTCTTTTGATAATACACTTCTCAATACGCATTTCCTGTCAATGACTTTCCTAATGCCTCGTAATATTCAAATCGACTGCGGGTAAAATCAAAATATTCAGCTAATGATGTCAATAGATGTGCTGCTCCGAATCCATATTTTCATTTTGTGCAGCTTTATTGACTTCCTTAACTCTTTGTAAAATATCCAACCAAAATTCTAAAAATATGCCATTTTCCAGTAATTCAAGCTTTTGTGATAGAGATGCTGCTTCAATCCTAATTACATTTTTCTTGCTCATTTCTGAGGCTGCCATCGCTTTCAGTCTGGATCAAGAAGGAGGCAATGGCAGCCCATTTGAGGATTCGGGAGTCTGGGTGAACGAAGGAGCGATGATAGGTCATGCAGAAATCGCGAAGTGGGCGGAACAGGAGATCCCTATCTCTGCCCTCAGAGTGAAAAGCGCACAAGACAGACTGCGATGGAATAGAGAGTTTACTCTTACTATTCCGAGCAGATAACAATGGGAAGGAAACACGGTGGAGTTTAGCACAGGAAGCCTAATATGTTACAGGGACGGTTCGCGTCTAACTGACAAACAGGCTTCGGATGCCGGAATCTACCTGGAGGGAAGAGAAGTACGAGAGAGCTACGCTTTGGGCAGATATACAACAGTTTTTCAAGCTGAAGTGTTCGCCATCCTATCCGTAGCTACGAGAGAAGAGGTGAAAGATGGATCCGAACAGAGAATTTATATCTGTTTGGATAGTCAGGCAGCGCTCAGAGCCGTCTGCCATCCTAAACCAAGCTCAGCACTTGTACAGGAATGCGGAGATGCGCTCGAAAAGCTAGCTGAAACGAAGGAAGTTCAGCTGGTATGGGTCCCGGGACACAGAGCGGTGCGCGGAAACGAGGTGGCAGACGGACTTGCCAGATCCGGATCCGCAGCGCCATTCTGTGAACCGGAGCCTGTACTAGGCATCGCTAGAAGCCAAACCTCTTCAGCCCTCGACGAGTGGGCAGAAGAAGAGCTAAATAAACTTTGGAGGGATAACACCGGCTGCAGGCAGTCAAAAGAATTCGTGGCTGGCTCGAATAAGTCAAGGACGACATGGCTCTTAGGCAGAAATCGCCAAGCACTACGCCTCCTTATAGGAATACTAACAGGAGATAACAAGTTAGGCAGACACCTATCACTTATAGGTATAGAAGACAGTACCACTTGCCGAAAATGCGAAGAAGACGAAGAAACTTCATCTCACTTCCTCGGCAAGTGTGAGGCATACGGGAGGCTAAGATTTGGGACCTTCGGAGTTGACAAACTCCAACAAGAGGAACTAATCAACTTGGAGTGGTCGGACATACTGACCTTCATTAGGAGGAAAATTAGGAGGATGAACGTAGATAAGTGGAGAACAGGGGATGGCAAAAAGGGTCCATGAGGGCCTACTTGCCTGGCTGCTGTTGCGGACTCCCCAAAGAACTACTACTACTACTGCTCATATCTGCTGCTATTTCAGCAAAACATATTTTTACCAAAATGTAAGTAATAATAATAATAACTGCCTTTATTCACCAGAACAATTATTTGGCTAAATAAATTATGAAATACATAATGATGTGGTAAAAGGGCGAAGTTCGGTTGAAGCTCCTAAGAAGCTTCACGTCGCTCTTCCACTCAACCCTTTCAATAGTCAACTAATAATGTGTTGAAATATAAACAAAACAAAGTTGAAAAAAAAATTTTGAAATAATAATGTAACATATAATGCTCAGTTGGTCAAACAATGAAACAAATGAATGCTAAATAGATACAAGAAAAAAAATATATGTACAGGTTCATCGATTTTGTGTGGGTGAAAAAGTATGAAAGCAAATAAAAACCGCGATTCAGATGGGTAATTTTTTTTATTTATTTTTATTGGGTGAGCGTAAAGTCAGTCTAAATGAATATATTTTGCCAGTAAGAGTTTGCATAATTTGGATTTGAAGCAAATTGGTGAAATCGTTTTGAGGGAGTCTGGAAAGTTATTGTAATATTTAAAAATGTTGTAAGAGAAAGATCTTTCAAACATGGGTGCAATGATTTTTTGCCTTATCTAGTATTTAAACCATGAATGTCATTCCCAAATGTTACTTTTTTAGAAAGGTATGTGGGGATTTTATTTTGTATGATTTTATTATATGAAGAATACGACGCTGAGACATGTTTAGCCAACCCAATTCATCGCGCTTTCGTGAAATTGATTTATATTTTCGTATTCCGAATATGAATCTAACGCATGCGTTCTTGACTTTCTGAACTCGTAGCTGGTCATATTTGGTTATACTAGCGTGGTAAACAGTATCCATGTAGTTGAAGTGGCATAAAACTAAAGCTTCACAAAGAATGATTTTCGATTTACGATCCAGACAATAATTACAACCACACAGTTTTTTCAGATTACAGTAGGCTCTTTTAATACAGTTGGTGATATGCACTGAAAATCTAAGAGAAGAGTCGGTGATAAGACCTAAGTTTTTTGCTGAGTCAACATAGGTGAGTGGTTCATTATTGAGAATTACTCTAAAGTTACGACAAACGAAATTCCTCTGCATTTTTGGCCCAAAAAGCATAACAGATGATTTGGATGGGTTGAGAATTAATGAGTGTTGTTTTGAAACATTTTGTAAAGAAAGAATATCTTCATTGAGCTTTTTGAATGCATCGTTTGCATCATTATTTTTGAATGATAGATACAGCTGAGTATCATCAGCATAATAGTGGGATTTGCAGAAAGTAGCATATGTGTCAAATCGTGCGGTGTATATGGTATAAAGTAAGGGACCCAGTATTGAGCCTTGTGGTACTCCACTGATTACTGGGAGAGCCTCGGAGAAGCTATTTTCCACCACTACACGTTGAAGACGATTTGTAAGGTAATTCTGGATCATTGCAGAAGCATCCTCACGAAAACCAAAATAATGCAACACAGCAATGAGAAGCCTATGATTTATCCTGTCAAATGCTTTGGAGAAGTCGAGAATGATTAACGCAGTGACTTCATTTTTGTCAGTAGCCGACAAGATATCATCTGTCACCCCCAGAACTGCAGTGTACCTTTTAGTGCTTTTATGGCGTCAAAACGGGATGACCAACGTGTTGTGTTAACTCTTTTAGGTAATAGAGTTGTTTTGGACCGTAGATCCTTTTATTGCTTTTGACATGTTCCATCTATACGTAGATGCCGAAAAAAATGTGTAAATGGCTTGAACAAGCAAAAAAAATTAAGTTACTTCCAAACAACAATCCGCCATATTTTGGACAACTAAATTCAAAGAGTGCGCAGCATACGGTAAAAATAGCTCTAAATCATTGTGCTTGCAATCCCGAATACTTGCCAATTATATTACGGGCATTGTCATAAGACTGACCTCTGCACCACAAACCTTTCCACACACCTTTATCATCACAGTATCTTAAAAATATTGTGCGTTGAACTTGGTGTGTTATGTCGGGTGTTGAACCAACACTTATCAAATAGTACTTATTCACTTTCATTTGTTTCAAAATTTCATCAGTGCTGCGGCATCGACTTGTCAAAGCAAAGCTGGCTTCGGCTACCTCGCCAACAAGCTAATGACGCACGGCACGCGCTTCGCTCGTACCGCCCTAAAGATTTTGCTGCCTGGTGCTGTAGCACCCAAAAGACCCCTGGTTAAACCGGCACTGACTACACATACCATGGTACATATTCAATACCTGCATTGCAAAAAGCAAGTTATTGGCAGAACAGTAGCATTTATCATCTAGCGAGTTCTTATAGGAAAAAACATTGGTTGTACTTAGGCCACTGATTACCTACGGCTCTGTGATATAATGGCCTGAAAGGACTAGAGAAAAGCGGACTTGGAGCCTCCTGGATGCTGTAGTATGACATATTTGCATGGGAACCGAGAGCTCCCAGATACACAGGCGATTCGTTCACCAGCTAACAATCCCACAGCTCCCGATCCGAGGCCCCTCCTTGGTTCCCTTCGAATACAGGTTTTTCATTTCTCACTGCGAGTTCCTCAATCTACCTGATCGTAACTGTAACTTTTACTGATCTCTAACTGTAACTGATGCAACCGAAATCGTAACTGTAACTGCCACTGCGACTGCAACTATAGCTGTAACTGTAGCTGTAGTTGCATGCAACTGTAGCTGTAGATGCAACTGTAATAAAAATGTTAACTGAATTTGTCCTAGATCAATGTTATGAAAAAATAAGTTATAATGGTAAAAATAAGTTTTTTATTGGTTCTGACGATAGTTTCCGGTAGACTTGCCAAACGTCCTTTGTCAAAAGTCATCAAACGGGAAAGCATCCAAATTATTTTCTTCATAATATGAACTCAAAGGTGCGATTTAGTGCCTTCTTGTTCATAAAACAGAAC
Source organism: Chrysolina oricalcia (assembly GCA_944452925.2). Lineage (NCBI taxonomy): Eukaryota > Metazoa > Arthropoda > Insecta > Coleoptera > Chrysomelidae > Chrysolina > Chrysolina oricalcia. Next base: position 18,499,076 of record OX101809.2, on the reverse strand, counting down.
ATAAGCCTCTCCGCTCACGAGGGATCTGGATGAAATAGGGGACACGCGAGAATCATTATATTCGTGCCACGTGCCCGCGTGCGGATGCCTACAGTAGGCAGTGTAGTGCCCGCTGTAGGTAGTCCCACTATGATTTGACAATACTGACAGACTGTAGCGGAAAGGGGCTACATTTGTCGTCACTTTGGAGACAAAGGGCTCGTTATTGCAACGAGCGGCAAAGCTTTGGAACTCACTGCATCGGGAGGTATTCTTTGAAGCATACAGTCTGCAAAGACTAACACCAATTCCTACTTAGTTTTCCTCGGATCTCAGGATGTTCTTTGAACATTACAGGATTTTCTTCTTCGTGAAAAAAAACATCAAAAAAAACTTTGTAGAAGTATCATTGGATGATGATGGGGGCCATCAGTAGATGCCGCCTCTACGTTAGTGCCCAACAAAAAAGTAACCTCGATATTAGAATGAGACGAAGCAAATAAAGGTAGGAGGGGAAAAAGAAGAGTTATAGGTTTTCCACCCTTCTTATCGCGGTACCACCTTACTGGACTCAATTTCAATTGTAATCTGATAGATACAGTTATCGCATTTTCCTACTCTTTTCTGTCTCTGCTAATGTATTCTCAAAAATCCTCTCTTTATGAGGTATACTATCGCGTGGTCTAATTCTAAATCCCAACCTGTACATAAGAACAGTCTACTTGTAACAACAGAAAATGATTTAATCGGCAAAAGTAACACATTTAGTGAATAAAATTATTATTATTATTGAGGTCAGGAATAAAATACAACAGAACAACTTTTGTCGTAATAGATTGCGATTCATAGCTCCGTAATCTAACCTGGATATCATAAACAAATCGGAGAAATAACGTAGAAAATAAATGAAATTATAACAACTCAGTGTTTTATCTTTCTTCAAAAATACGATAATTTGACTTGATTCTCTACTTGGGCCATAATGCTTAGCTTATCATATTTAGGTCGAAATCAGCGAATTTTCCTAACCTCTGAACTATATCATTACATAATATCATCTACGTAATTTTATCGGAGACTTACTATGGGGTCTTAATCTTCTAACAATTTCATCAATCCTTTATGATAATAATTGTAATGAAGACCAGGTCATTTGGGGCAAAACAAACTAACAGTAATTCATTTTCGTCGCAATAAGTCGAAGTGAATGATATTATTAGGTGAGGAGTTTCATTCAATTGTTAATTTTCTAGTCGATGTTCGAAAAAAAAGTTCTGCGATTTTCTGTTGAGAAGGATGGGTAGAGTCGCAATATATAGTAAATCCGTATGATAACGTACGAAGCTTTGGAAGAGACACCTGAAATTAAAAAATCTCTTCCAAAAATTCCGAGTTTTTTTTTTTTTTTTTGTTATGACTTTGACATTTCGTCATTCGGCCAGACACAAGTAGAATATGTGGTATTGGTAGTATAGATGATAGAAGTATTTCTAATTAAATAGGTCCCTACAAAAACAACAAGAAATAAGAGCTTGAAATTGAAGACCATACAACAGGAATAGACAGGTACACACGCTTCACGTCCAGGGGTCCTTCGGGACGACTTTTTCTGAGACACACAACAAATAGACCACGGATTGATAGGTACATGTCACACAAGGAAAGGTCTACACATGGATACCAACTCTATGACCAACTACAGCTTAATGTCATTGACAATGATTTGTCTGATCACCGCACTGTATTACTTGAGATTCCTGAACATGATTCTGAAAATTGTAAAAAAACTTTTCAAATTAGAAGAAGCTTCAACCAGCAAGCTATTCTCAATTTTAATAATGATCTCTTAAAAGAAAACTGGAGCGAGATTCTCAATCACTCAAAACTTGAGCCATCTTACAATTCATTCATGGATATTTTTCTATTTCATTTCAATATACATTTCCCTTTAAAAAAATATTTTGATAATAATGATGACAGTAACAAAAAATGGATTACAGATGAAATTAAGAAATCTAGTATAAAACTGAAAGATTTACACCATCTTAAAAAATATTATCCCCAATTAACCATTCAGTACAAAAAAGCTAAAAAAGAACATGAAGTTTTATTGAGAGATTCAAAGAAAAGATACTACCAAAATAGAATCACTAATTCCAGTAACGTCAACAAAACGGCCTGGAATGTAATTTCTGAATTCAGCAACAAGAACAAGAAAAGTCGTCATCCTATTATTATAAAAGAAAGTGAAATGACTTACGAAGACCCAACTGATGTATCAAACTTATTCAATGATTTTTTCATAAATGCTCCAGTACCAAGCAAACAAAATGAAAAAAGTAATATTTCCAATGATATCGAGGTAGATATGAATGAGTACTCTTTTTTTCTTGAACCATTTACCAGTCTCGAACTGATAACAATTTTAAAATATAAACTGAAAAATAAGCATTCATCTGGGCATGATGAAATTCCTCTTTTTATAATAAAGGCTTGTTTAGAAAATATTATTGAACCTCTAACACACTTAGTGAATCTGTCCTTTCTGAATGGAGAGTTTCCCCAATGTCTGAAAGTTGGAAAAATTATTCCCATCTTTAAAAAGGCGTGTACAACTACTATGAATAATTATCGTCCAGTTACTATAACATCAAGTTTTTCTAAAATATTTGAGTATTCATTTCTCAACCGTCTTATGACATTTTTATATAGATTCAATATCTTCACGGAAAATCAACATGGATTTTTAACCAACCGTTCTACTAATACTGCCATTAATGCTTTTTTTGAAAAGGTCATACATTTTATGGAGGCAGGAGAGTGCCCTGCTGGAATTTTTTGTGATCTCAGCAAGGCATTGGACTGTGTCAATCATAATCAGCTAAAATCTAAACTATATAATTATGGAATACGAGGTGTAACATTAGAATGGATTTCCTCATTTTTGGAACACCGTCATCAGTACGTATGTGTACCAAATATTCAATCTCAGAGTGTTGGTTACATCAATTCGATGAGTAAACTTATTAATGTTGGTGTACCACAAGGTTCCGTCCTAGGGCCTATTTTATTCTTACTTTATACTAACGATCTGGATAAATTCTTGAAAGGTGTTCACGTAACAATGTATGCAGACGACACGTCATTGATAATATCACACAAAAATGAAATTCGTATTCATCAAGAAACAGAAAAAGTCTTAGAGCTGATGCAGGACTGGTGCAGTACCAATTATCTGCATTTGAACGCTCAGAAAACACAAATTATAAGATTTCACAACTATCAAAGAAAGTGCGATCCTGTCAGAAATCAGTTAAATGATGATGTTACCATTGATACGAAACCAATTTTCTTGGTCTTTCTATCGATAAACACATAAGTTGGAAAGGTCACTGTCAAAATTTGATGAAAAGGTTGAATTCCTTATGTTTCATGTTCAGAAATCTCAAACATATACTTGAAATTCCTCAACTAGTGGCGCAATACCATGCACAGGTTGTTGCACGAATTAGATATGGATTATGTTTGTGGGGCAACTCCACCTTGGCGAAAGATGTTTTCGTAGTACAAAAAAGAATATTAAGAATAGTAGCTGGAGTTCCTAGTACACATTCTTGTAGAGACATTTTCAAACAACTGAGAATATTGACTTTAGTATCTGTTTATATTTATGGATTGTCAATATTTATTTTTAAATATAGACACAAATTTGTTCTCACTGGAGATTTTCACTCCGTTAACACACGTCAAAAAAAAATTACCATATTCCATTTACAAAATATAAGGTTTCAGGTAAGTAATTCACCTACAATATTGGGATTGTCTGTTTTCAATCATCTATCTGAAAATATAAAAGAAGCCGCATACTTAAAAAAATTCAGTAGTTCACTGAAACAATTCCTGACTGAAAAATATTTTTATTCATTAGAAGAATATTTTAATATGTAGTTTTAAATTATATTCTAAGTTTACATGTGTGTATTCGTGTTGACTTTTAAATATTTTAATATGTAGTTTTAAATTATATTCTAAGTTTACATATGTGTGTATTCGTGTTGACTTTTAAATATTTTTAAATATTTAATTTTTTTTATATTTACAGTGTAGGCTCTAACATTTTGTTACTGCTATTTCTCTTTGACTATTCCTATACATATTCATATGTCTTGTTGGAAAATAAATATTATTATTATTATTATTTGTCTTGTAAAGGAATTCCATTAAACATTTATACAATTGAATGCTATTTGAGGCTAAGATCGACATGACATTGAAAGGTTTCGGCATATTTAAACTACAAAGTTTGTCATATAGTTCATTCGACTCATCTGAATATTTGGAGCATGCAAAAAATATATGGTCTAAGTCTCCCTCTTGATCACAATGATCACAATTTTTACTGGGAATTATATTTATCCGAAAAATATGTTGTGGGTAACAGGCATGACCAAACTTGAGTCGTATAAGAGTTGTGATGAATCTGCGGGGTATATTCAGATTCGAAAACCAATGATGTTTGGGTATACATGGTTGTAGTAGTGTGTATCTGGTGGGATTGGTATTACAGTATTCACTCCAGCTAAATGACCATGTTGATCGCTGTGTCATTCTCAAGTTAGCAAAAAACTCAGTTGCACATACTTGGTGACCAATGTTTTCTCCTCTTTCAACACCAGCTCTTGCCAGCTGATCCACATGTTCATTGTCCTCCAGTTCTAAATGTGCCTTTATCCATAGGAAATGAATTTGTGTTCCGCTGAGATTTAAGTTTGCCACCAGTTTCTTTATTTGTAATATGTACGGATTGTACTTAAAAATTGATAGTTCAACAGTTTCTAGAGCTTTCAAAACAGATAAGGAATCAGAGACGATGAGTTATAACTCAGAATTTCGAAATTCCGTGCTATAACACGGAAGTTTGAAGTAAAATTCCTACTGGTAACTCGAAAAAAATCACAAAAGTTTTGAATAATTAATGAAGTAGTTTTACGTCTGTAGTTAAATTGAATTCGAAAATAAGTTAATGGCATATCAGACGGAAAAGTGAAAATCTGAAATGAATTTAAAAAATGTGGATCAAACGGGATTCGAACCCGGGTCTCATTGTCTCCAGCAATGTGCGTTAGTCCGCTACGCACCCGGTTGATCCACATTTTTATAATTCAGTTCAGATTTTCATTTTCCCGTCTGATATGCCATAAACTTATCATCGAGTTTAGAATAATGTTTGCAAATGAAGATGTCCTCTCATACAATGTTCTCATTAATTTGCAACCTCGCCTGCAACACGGAGATGAAAAAAAGGAAAAGATTTGAAAAGTTTATATCTTTTCCATAAGTTTGCAACCATTCAAAGAAAACAGAATTGTTTGCTCTCCAAAAATTTGTTGGTAGTAATCCTAATCTATCGATGAAAATTCCGAAAGTTCTGCAAACTCGGAAAAATATCCAAAATATTGATACACATCGTGTCATTGATTTGAATTATGGTTGCAAATGAAGATGACCTCAAATCAATATTTTGAATAATTTGCATCCGCACCTACAATTCGGAAATAAGGGGAATATAAAAAACTATTTACATATTTGTACTCTACCATAGAAAGCAAAAGGTCTGCAAACTTTCGAAGTGCTTCAAAGGCACTTGTACACATGTATCATACGATATTTTTCATTATGCTTGCATCGTGACTTCAAAAACAATACTGATTATGAATTTTAGATCGAGAAAATGTCCCTTATATTTTAAGACATCAGATCAAGTAGGTGAATAATCACCATAATCACTGTCAGGCAGACTGACAGGCATCATACAGGTTAACCTATTAATTTCCACATAAATATTCCAGTCATATATTACTTTATTATACTTTCTAAGGCTTTCATGTATTACAATAATTGTTATAAATTGTAATTTCCACAAATCGTTTCTCACTTCTCCTGTAAAATTGGTTAAAACTGCTTCAATAATGGAAACACCTACTACTTATATTATTCATTATATCAAGATTCGAATCGACCAAATTTTATTTTTATAAATATCAATTGGGCATTTTCAGTTTCTATCAATTTTCTATTAAAAAGCTCGCATAAAGCGACGTTGCCAATTGAAATTCGAAATTTGAAAATGTTTCATGGTAAATGTATCGAAACCTTATAGCAGATGCTTTTCCGTCTATTCGTATTTCACTACACCAATTCAGTAAATTCATATGTCTCTTATCACATTGCTACACGTCACCCATTGCCAAATTTTCGACTGCTGCAGCTATAATGTAACTTAATATAATTAATATGGTAGGTACTTTATATATTTTTTTTTGCTGTAATACATAAGTCCAGTTCATTTTTGGTTTTTAGTTTGTTATAATTGTCATTCACACATTCTTTAAGTTTTGATTTCATTTTGGATTTATTAGTAATGGATCTGATTTCTACAGGGAACTAGGTTTAACAGTTTTAGGCCAACGTATGATGTAAATCTCGTGCGAGTTAGTCTACAGAGAGGAGCATTTGTTTTCTGTTCAGATTTAACACGTGAGTTGTAAGTATGGCTTATACGAGAGATGGAATTATTTTGCATCCATAGTAGGCAATAAAAGGTATTATAGTTTTCTGTTGGATTTTACCGCGTGAACCTGCCTTTCCTGCAAACCTACGAACTTCAGCCTTAGAATCAACGTATTTTCTATCAAATTGTACAAATTTTCAAAATAACATAAGTAACTGATTAGGCTAAATGGTCAAAATTTCCCTTCTTTTGCAAAAAAAGTTAATAAATGCTCTAACGCTCCGTTCCGTTTCATACTAATGAACACTTGCCTCGCCACGCCACATCACGTCGCGTCATTCAATTTATAAACAAAGTTACCATTCCATAAAACTGTAACTGTGTAAAATGAAACGTTTCGCAGTGAACTTCGAAGGAAATTCGTTGTTCGTTTGATTTAGATATTTTTCAGATCCCCGCTCAATAATTGAAAGCAGAATGTTATTCCTCTAAAAAAAGCTGCCTTATAAACAAAAATATTCACACCTGTGGAAAAAGACAAAAGTATGTTGGGTTAAAAAAAGCTTTCCAGTAAAACGCAAACATGCTTAATTTTCACGAAAAGTGGCATTAAAAAAATTGCTAGTCTTCGCAAGAACATATCAAACATTTTAATACTTATATATGTATAAATTCAATTTGCATGAAAATAATAATGAAAATAAATAATTTAAATAAATTGTGAAACAAAACACTCTGTATAGTCATTATCACCCTCATCATTCCACTCAGAAAAAAGTACGTAGATCTACGAACTTTTCATATGTAAATTTTACCAAATCTACGTAATTTTCTAATCCAGCCTAGGTACCTTTGTCTTTTTCAAAATCTGAGTTGGCAACGCTGCATACATTATTCCAGCTGTTCAAAATGTGGAAATGTGCGATACAAAACGGTCCGAGAGTCCTTGACCGTGATCTCCATGGCAACCACCCCGCTCACGCTGCCCGCTCACTGCCTGCGGCCTGCGCGCGAATCAGTATTGTTGGGTTTCTTGAACGAGAGAGGTTAACACACTTTTCGTTCGTGAAAGCTCGCTCCAGTTCGGAATTACGAAATCATTTTGTTTCTGTTTACATGCATTGTTAGTTTTAGAAGAACCACTAGTTGCAGTCTAGTCGGAACCTTTGATGTTTCTGTCTCACAGACCTCACAGTTTTATTGTTTTAGGACCAATGCGCATCATGAATTCAACTATACAATAAAATGCACGGCATAAGCTCCCCCACCAATGATTATGTTATTAAATATTTTGGATGAATAGTCCTTAAATCGCTAACAACTTTTGTATAGTTATTCTGTCTACGTAAGGTTAGTCAGGTTAGGTTAGCTTGGCTAGTAATTCACGCATTTTCAACTCAGTCGGTCATTCTTCTTGTCGGTCATTTAAACTTACCGCCATTACAATGACCAACCATAGAGCGTGCCGTGCCGTGCACTTTATTGTCGTCTATGAATTTACCCACCACGAGTTGATTTGTTAGCGTTGGACATTTCATACACTGCTCAACAAGTGCATAATAGATATAAACTGCTCGACAGTAGTACAAATTTTGTGGGACACTAAATGGGTGTTTTGTAGTATTATATGTATAGACGTATATTATTAATAACACGTTGAATTTTCTAATCAAAATTACCACGTTCTTACTTACTTTTTGTTACTGTTTGTCTATTCGGTACAAATTTTGCAATCGATTTTGAACTAAGTTACCGATGAACTACAATCCTTATCCAATTTGCAGAACATTTGGGATTTTTTTGAACAAATTACACTGGAAAACTAAAACAAATGAGAAATAAGAAGGTTCCGTGACATTTACAACGTTGCAAACTTAATGCATATTTTCAAACATTATTACTAGCAGTATTCCTAGTTTGCAGTACTTTCGCAATTTTCAGTGTAAAAATACACCAATGGAACATTCATACAATTCAAACAATATTCCGTTCACAACAGACTACTGCAAAATATTACAGTTTGTTTTCATTGATGCACTAACATACCACTGAAGTTTGGAAACTTTTGGAATTAATGTGAATTGCTTGTCTATCTAATGGTCAAATTGCAATACACTCTCTGAGAACGATTTCAAAAATATGTTCAATGAGTTTCGTGCAATTTGCCATTTGGGTATCACAAACATCAGCGTGAGATCGTATTTGAAAGTAGCTGAGCTAAAGTCACATCAACAAAAAAAGGAATAAATCAATAGAACAAACATGTTGAAAGTATGACCAAAGCAAAATTGCAGATGTGTGCAATCCTATAGGACAAAGACCATGAGAATATTTTTTCGTGAACTATTTGTTGATAAGGAAAGAAGTATACATTTTGATGGTTCTTTGAAAGAAACCATCGCCTTGAGCCACCCTTTCTGGATCACCCAGTACAACTTGTTCCAAAATTTCGGAACTTTGTTGAATCTGTTTATATTCAGTATGAATGAATGAACAAGCAAGCAAGCTATTGTCTTTTCCCATTGTAATCATAACAAATCCAAGTAATATATAAAATAAAATAGAATTAGATATGGAAAAAAGGTAACGAAGAAATGAAATAAAAACTTGCAAATTTTTAATATTTTTATTGAAACAAAATTGTTGTTCAGTCTTTTGGAAATTTCTTCTTATCCAATTATACATAAAATGTCAATACTCTATAAATGTTAGGTCAAAATCCACATTCTACACACCAATAAGTAAAATACATATATCAAACTAACACTATTCACACAACTCACAACAGTTATAAGAGTATAATTCCTACACACGATGTAATACGTCCACATATAACTATTAACTCAAATGCTGGAATTGGAATGACGCCAGTTTTGCAAAAATGTTGAACTTCACCTAACAGTTGCGGCGGTTACTTCCGATTGATCTCGAACTAGTCGAAAATCAACAAGTAGGTGAACACGTTATATTTCCGTGAGACACCAAATTCTACTGCAAATAAATTTTTGTATTATGTCTGTAACACGAGTTTCTGTTATAATGATATACTTTTCAGAAATCCAAAGTTTATAAATATGAAAATACACTTTTCGATCGCTAGTAAAATGTTGACCTGCCATTATACAAGTTGAATTATCCAATGTTCGAAGTACTTGCTGCATTAAAACAATATTATATACCACAAGTTCATGCGTTCAGAATTATTACTTTTCTTTTTTAAATATAGGTATTAATTTTCTTGTCACAATCGATAATAAGTCAGGAAAACGTTTTACTTGTACTATTTTTTCTTTACCTTCGTGATGAAAAGATGGGTATTGGCTCTGCATTGCAACAATAGAAACAAGAAAGATCAATATACTTTTACCAGATTCCTAGCACCAATGCATTGGTATGATTTTAATGCGTATTAGTATCAACATTGACAAATCTGGTCAAGAGAAAAAACAAAGTGTTGGCGGCCAATATCCTGCTGCTGAGCTATTTAGATCTAAGTCTATTCCTTTGGAGTAGAGAAATGAACTCGGGAAGAACTGTGAAAATTTGACATTATAACTTGTAGTAGGTAAGTAAGTAGCAAGTAAATTTATTCAGGTAAGTTTCATCTACAATATAAATTCTAATCTAAAACTAGAAAAAACTATGAACTAAAAATTGTGGTCCAGGCTGATCTACCCGTTGTAGTCATTAGCCTAAATTGTAAATACAAATCAGTAAAACGCAAAGTCGTCTCCACAATTTAATATCACCATCCGGTGCAGTAAGATGGTAAAACGGCTGTCAATCAGTTCACAGTCACATAGTATTACATGTTTCGGACCTACAAAGATCCATCATCAGCTATTTAGTAATTATACAATAAAAGGAGAACAATGTAACTAAAGACAATTTGGCTCATTATAAGATTACTTACATGGAGATGAAAAAATGTTGTATAATTATCCCTGCATTACCCGCACTACAAATAATTACACCATTGCCCGCGGGTGAGCGCTGCGCTCATGTTTACCTATATTCTTACATTATTGCATAAAATGACGCAAATATGAAAAATTTCTTAAGTCATTTAGGTAAAATAAAATAATTTATAATCTGAAATAAAAACAAATATCATTTCATCATGTTAATCTGAAACAAAACGTTAAAAGGTGAAAATATTAACAGAAGGTATTCAGATAAAAATTGCACTTTGTACACTTTGGTGTCTGGTCTCCTCTTTTGAATCCATTATAATAATACTCAAATCGCCCTATGAAATTATTATAACAATTATATTTCTCAAAAAAATGGTGTTTAATTTTTTTATAATAATTACCAAATATATACTGCCACTGTTACCCGCTCACTTTTATTACTTCAAACAAATATCAAATGACACTACATACATTTATTACGGCATAAGCAAGACTGAATGACTTGGAAAATATGTTTCTAGGATTACCTAGATGGATTTGTACATTATTGGAAAATTGTGTAAGTTATCGCACATTTAAAAAAAAAAAGTGAGTAAGAAGATCCCACGTCATATATCCATACCAGTTGCATTACTGAGGATAGTGTTGGTGTTTGATTTATTCCATCCTTTATCGTCCTGTGTATCACGTTCTGTTGTCATTGTTCCGTGTCAAAGTTGACGTGAGACAATTTTGACAGTGGTTCTGTTCTGTACGGTTAGTTTATTTCCGTTATTCCTCCACGTTTCTTTCACAGACTAGCTAAAATTTACCCATGTGGTCCTTTAATTTTCCCTGTGGGAATAAGGGATGTAGGCTTCTCAGCCTCCCTTTTTCCAGTTTTCAAAAAACAAAAAAATAATAATACACAACATTTAATCTAATAAAAACCATGTTCTGCTCTTAATTTTATTAGGTAGCACAGCAATTATTTTTCACATATAATTATACAACATTTTTTCATCTCCATGTAAGTAATCTTATAATAAGCCAAATTGTCTTTAGTTACATTGTTCTTTCATTGTATAATTACTAAATAGCTGATGATGGATCTATGTAGGTCCGAAACATGTACTACCATGTGACTGTTAACTGATTGACAGCCGTTTCACCATCTTACTGCACCGGATGGTGATATTATATTGTGGAGACGACTTTGCGTTTTACTGATTTGTATATCCATACCACTCCACTTCGCGATATAAAATGGACTTCTACCACAGAATTCTAAATTGTAAAGTTTATTTATTCATACTGAAATATGAATAGAGATAAATAATTTAAGAAGAAATGAAGTTGAATTTGTTGTGATGATGGAGATTGAGAGTATTTTATAATTTATTTCTTTTTCCCTTTATAAGTCCAGTTCATTTACGGTTTTCAGTTTGTTATAATTTTCATTCACGAATTCTTCAAGTTTTGATTTCATTTTGAATTTATTAGGAATGAATCTGATTTCTACAGGGAACTAAGTTTAACAGTTTTGGCCCAATGATGTAAATCTCGTGTGAGTTAGTCTACAGAGAGGAGCATTTGTTTTCTGTTCAGATTTAATACGTATCTTGTAAGTATGGCTTATACGAGAGATGGAATTATTTTGCATCCATATTAGGCAATAAAAGGTATATCGTTTTCTGAAGGATTTTACCGCGTAAACTTGACCTACATTGTTCCAGCTGTTTGCAGTGTTCACTGTATGCGATACAAAACGGTCCGAGAGTCCTTGACCGTGATCTCCATGGTAACCACCCCGCTTACACCGCCCGCTCACTGCCTGCGCGCGAATCAGTATTGTTGTGTTTCTTGAACGAGACAGGTTAACGCACTTGTTCGTGAAAACTCAGAATTACGAATCATTTTGTTTCTGTTTACATACATTCAGGGCCGTATGTAACCTATTGGAGGCCCTAGGCAGATTGGATAATGGGGCCCCTATGACCATGAAGGAGTACTATTTTATTAGTAGATAAGAAAAGTTCTAGATCAATTTTCATTTCATCACAGTCGAATTCAATGAATAGATAATGTGATATATTCCACAAAAGTAACTCTTTCAGCATTCACACGTCTGTGCTTAAAAATGTTAATTGAAGAGTTACCCTTCTAGATTTGCGATGGGCAGAATCGTTAATCATTTCTTCAAAATCTATATTTTGCATATTACATTCTTTGGACATCAGCGAAAACTGGTTGATCTCTCTTGAAGCATTGGACTTTTTGATTCATTATTTATTCTTCTCAATTTGGAGAAGGAGCGTTCCAAAGTTTGTTACCATCATGCTTCAAAAGATTGTTAATGCGATTTCTACATTTGAGAATGTGTCTTCAATTTTGTTTTCTTTAAAAAGATAATATCCAATATACTACTAGTTCTTCCTTTTCACTATGAACAATTTTCGAGTACTCTTTTCAATAGAGATTCCATTTCCAACTCTTCCTCGTTAACCTCTTCATGATACCTAGATTTCAGCAAATTCTTCGCAACTTTGTCTCAACTTTTCGAAATTGAGAGTTTTCAAGCGAAATGATGTACCAAAACGTTAACTTATGTTCTTATTCGAACTTAATCGTTGTTTTAGAGCTCTGGGTATCAATTATGGAAAGGATGGTTTCTCCTTTAAATTTCTCTTTTCCATCTGATGGTGCAGAGCCATCAAAACAACTCTAGCGTGAGCTTCTACGTCTTGTTCTGTGAGATAGGTCCTTGTAGTCAGATTTCGGGTTTCATTATTTGGCGGACGATTCGAAGTAATCAAATTTTTCCCTGAGGTTAATAATAAAATCATCACGTTATTCAGTATCAGTGTTGTTTCTTTCTGAAGGTAATTACTTGTTTTGTCTATTATTTCCAATACATAGCTCCAAATTTCCATTAGTATAATAAATTCTAGATTGCCCATTTTTCTGGACTGACTAATAGACTGGGAGATGGTGATAGATTCCAGTTGACGATTTTTTCGTTTATGCCTCTGAGACCAGTGAAAGATATGAAAATTCTATCGCGTGGCTTTCATATAAAAAATTCGATTTTCATTAAAAAATATATGAGTTTTGGGACGATTTTATCGCCGCTGCCTGCCATGTACACCAACGGCATGTTAAGATAGATAATAGCAACGAAAAAAATTATAGGCATAAAGGTTGCACGTGGCCAAGGGTACCAATGATGGCGTGAACTTGTGAAAAATAAAATTAATTTCATACTATTTTCTCGTTGCTGCCAATTGAAATAATGGAAGTTTCCATCATGTATGTCCCATAAAAAAAGTGGCATAAGGTTTGCGGATGTCGAAGTGAAGTTAAGTGACAGAATTGATTTTTTTATATGAAGGCCACGCGGCGACCGCTCAAATTTTTCATCATTCTTGTCAGAATTTTCATATCTTTCACTGCTCTCAAAGGCATAAACGAGAAAATCGTCACCTGAAATTTGTCACAATCTCCCAGTATATAAGAGTTTGGTCTCTAGTTATTGTGCCTGTTCTGTATCCATCGTGGATATCTCCTTGGTGATGATAATTTTGAAAATCGTATGTAAATGTTTTATTTGTATGTTTCCAAACTTTGTGTCTCCAAAGTTTTCCTGGTGTCAGACAAAATATGTGTACTTTTCGTTTTCCATGATATACTTAGTAATAAAAATGTTTTATTCACATTGATTAATTCTATGACCAAATAACCATGTATTTTTGCATACTTTTTCCAACGTAAGTTGAATACCTGAAAAAATATGTTCACTTCCCAAGTAGCACATCATATCGGCTGAATCTTGGTTTCATATAGATATATTGTAAATGAAAAAATAATATTGGTCCAATATAGGTGAATATTCAAAAAAATATTATATTGATAATATTGGTGGAATATTGGTTGAACCTGGTCTGAATGTAGATTGTCACATGTTATATCGGCTCAATATTGGTTGAATAATTTCTACCAATATCGATAATACAATATTGTCTATATATTGTTTTCCACAACTACAATAAATATTGCAATCCCAACATTCAAGTCAAATCGATTCTAGAGATAAAAACTAAATTGTAATTCCAAGTTTGATTGCACATTGGTTGAATATCGTTTCAACTTTATTCAACAAATTGTAATACCTAACTCATATTGGGTCAATATTGGTTCAATGATATTTACCAATATGGATAAAACAAAATTGTCTTCACATATTTGTCAACATCTAGAATAAATATTACAATCCCAATATTCCTGTCATATCGATTCTAGGAATAAAACTATTAGACCGTCAGATAGTGACAGATTTAGGTGCCCCATTTTCACATACAAGCCTCAAATAGGGTTGAGAAGTACATCGATGTTGAGTAAAATGGAGGGAAATTTACGAGTGGCTCCTGGGGATAACATATGGAAAATTCGATTTTCCATGGAAAATTCGATTTACCATATTTTAACGCGAGCCGTGTTCACCTAATCATTAATTAATAGATCCTGGCTTCAGAAGATCAAAGGCTTGAGTGTTGAAGGTGGCTAAAGGGTTAAAATGAGGCTGTAATCTTGTAAAGAAAAATCAAGATTTTAACAGGTTTTCCCACGCAAGCCTATCGAAACTATGAAAACCTACATCGTCACTACACCGAAAAACATAATGGCTTGAGTGGCGTGAATGTAAAAGTAGATTTTGTCGTCGGAAAATTTAATGGAAATTCTTTTTGATTTTTCCATATGTTTTCCCCACGAGCCACTCGTAAATTTCCCTTAATTTTACTCAACATCGACTTACTTTTCAACCCTACTCGAGGCTTGTATGTGAAAATGGGGCACCTGAATCTGTCACTATCTGACGGTCTATATATTGTATATCCATCAAGTGTGATTACACATTGGTTAAATATCATTTCGCCAACATTCAACAAATCTTATTAATTATTATTGGGTCAATATTGGTACAATAATATTTACCAATATCGTTTAAACAATATTGTCTCCATATTGTTTCCTATTTCTAGATTAAGATGAATTTTGACTATTGTCCGAATATTCAATGAAACATATTAAAATTATATCATGATCAAAGCTGAATAAAAATCTGCTAGGTGGCTCTACATATAAAACGTCTTCTAAAACCTACGAAAATACAGGTTGTTTCTTAAGTACGTGTAGAATCTTCAAGAGCATGTTGCTGACGTCGAAATAAGAGAAAAAGTTCCCATAAACACATGTCCGCAAGTTATTCGTTTCTAAGATACAGAGTGTCAAAGTTTAATTATTATATTTGTGATATTCGAGTAAAGTTTGGTATCTGGGATGATTTTTCAATGACAAAATCAAATTTTGTGTTAATTGTGAAAAAACTAATTTCTAATTGAATTTATTTTGAATTAAAAATTCTTGTCATTCAAAATCACTTTCATCGATTATTTCAAATCTCAATAACACGAAAACAGTTGCTCACAGTGACCTCTATCAAGAATATATTTTTTACACAAACTAAGTGATAAACAATCCCAGATACCAAACTTTACCCATATATCAAAATTATTTTGAAATTATTCACAAAAAATCAAAATAAGAATTCAACTTTGACACTCTGTTTCTCAGAAACGAATAACTTGTGGACATGTGTTTATAGGAACTTTTCTTCTTATTTTGATGTCAGCAATACGCTCCTAAACTTTCTACACGTACTCAAGAAACACCCTGTATATTGAATACTTCTCATAACTTGTTTTCAAGACAGCTTACTCAGTGGTTATGGCGATCAAAAGGCAGACTCTGGTGTCACTTTGATCAACCAGATCAGCTAAAAGACATTTAATAAGGTATATTCACTTCCACCAATATATTCAAACGATATGGTACCAATATCAAAAAATATTTTGAGGCCATTATTGCTTCTAGAATATTTCACCAATACTATTTTTGAAATATGTACACAATATTCGACCAATATCGCAAAATGTTCACAGTTTACTTCTCGACAATGTAACGTTTGAATATTATGCCAATATTGTCAGAATATTGTACTAGCGATATTACACCAATATCGCCGAACATTTTGATGCCAATATTGCTTCGAGAATATTTCGCCAATATTATTCAAGTAATATTGGAACAAAATAGCCGAATGTTCACATTTTTTTTCTCGCCAATACTGCATTTCAAATATTTTGCCAATATGTTAACAATGTTGTACCAATATTTTACCATTAAAGGTGTTCTACTTTGTTGAAGTAAATAATCAATGAAAATTATTATTTCATTAATAAATCTCTTGAGCAATGTAAGTTTATATATGTTTTCAAACATGCATGCAAAAGTTGAAAAGCAAGTAGGTGTTGACAGTATTATAGTTAGTCATTATCATTTGAATTTTTTTTAAATAAACATGCTTTTCGGTAATAAATATCGGTTTTCGTTTGGTGATCTGGTAGGAACTAGGAGGCCCCTATCGATCGCGGGGCCCCGGGCATGTGCCAAGAGTGCCCAGTGGGAAAGGGGGCCCTGCATACATTGTTAGTTTCAAAAGAACCATTAATTGTAGTCTCGTCGGAACCTTTGTTGTTTCATACACTGCTCAACAAGTGAATAAAAGATATAAACTGCTCGACAGTAGTGCAAATTTTGTGGGAAACTAAATGTGTTTTGAAGTAATATAAATTTGTTTTGTAGTAATTTATAGACGTATATTATTAATAACGCTTTGAATTTTCTAATCAAAATTACCACGTTTTTACTCACTTTTTGTTACTGTTTGTCTATTCGGTACAAATTTTGCCATCGATTTCGAACTAAGTTACCGATGAGCTACAGAAAATAACATTCCAACAGCTATATTATTGGCAGGTAGATATAACAATTTTCTATTTCGGATATGATCAGGTGAAGGTGATTGATGCATAAATTGTTCATGTGTAACAATTGTATTGCACTGGCAATTGAAAAAAGGTAACAAAGAAAGGCAATACAAATTTGTAAATTTTTAATATTCTAATTGAAACAAAATTGTTGTTCAGTCTTTTGGAAATTTCGTCTGATCCTATTATAAATAAAATGTCAATACTCTAGAAATGTTAGGTAAAAATCCACATTCTACACACCAATGAGTAGAATACATATACAGTGTGTCCCACTTTGAGCAGCCACACCGTCATATTTCAGTGGGAAAAAATAATTTGAAAAATTTTTTTCTCATATTATAGTGCTCAGGAATACCTACCTTTATGTTGATGAAACATTCGTATATCCATTTTCCACGGCTAACTATGACCAATTGAAAAGTGAAAAAGTGGGAAAAACATCTTAGGGATTTTTTCATCAAAAATTAACATCATATTCTGTTTCCGTATACTCTCAAACCCCTAGATCCCAATGCTTGAATCAATTGATTATACAGGGTGGTATTTGTAGCTGGCAATGTGATCATCCCCTTTTCATCAGTAATATTTGCTTAATTTTAAAAAGTTCTTAATTTTTTACAAAACTCACAAAAATAACCAAATATTACTTTTTCATGGCAAACTGTGAACACTTGAAAAGTGAAAAATTGGAAAAAAATATATTAAGGATCTTTAATTGAAAAATTAACCCCAACTCCTGGTTTTGGAATGTCCCAGAACCCCAGAACTCAATGCTGGATTATTGAAATATACAGGGTGTTATATGTAGTTGGCAATATCACCAACTCTTATACATCCATATGAACATCTTGTTCATATTTTCAATAAAATCAACATGCCATACCCGTGACAGGTTTTATGTCAGAAAAATATTTTTAAAGAAATAGTCCAACAATTCCATCATTACAGTGTGAAATTGTTTCTGAAGAGTATGATTTCCAATTCTTCCGACCTCCCTGATGATCTTAGAAGAGTGAAATAGATTTTTGTCGACCAAAATGTATTGGAGGCCTAGCGAAAGAGATGCAATTCACGCATTAATGAAATGAGCGATTTTCTGTGATTGATACTTCTGAATAACATTCTCCCTTATCTCATTTATAGATAAGAATCTCCAATGGAAACTGGACATTTTAGAAATAATCAACTATCTAAATAAAAATGCAAATTTTCAATTTCAGATTTTTTCTCTCGAGTTATATAGGGTCTTTCACAATATCTATCAGATGTAGTTCAATGTCCAGCGTGGCTTTAGCCGGGGCAGTAGTTTTCTGTTAGATATTACAAAAAAGTAACTTAATTTTATCGTAGGTTTTTCCATTTCCAGGAGTCATGTATTGGTTCAATTTTCAATTTAGAGTTTTTCCCTTTACAATATTATGGATTCTTCTATTACTGAACTAACATCAGATTATGGATCAGAACACTCTGAAACCCCCAGAACTTAATTCCTGAGAAATATATAGGGTGTCATCTGTATAGGGCATTAGTTCAACTCCTAAATTGAATTATTTTGAAAATTATTGCACTTATCAATTTATTCCTTTTCCGCAGCTGTGAATTCAAATCAATTTATGATATTGGTATTCGCAGATGACTCGTGAAATAAAATCTAAGAGTTTTAGAGTATTCTGAACCCATTTCTGATCAGGGGCGTTTTATCCATAAGGCTGATTAGGCTAAAGCCTCAGGCGCAGCAGATTTGAAGGGCGTCAGTAGATCCGGAAACGCTGGAAACGAAATCGGAGGATTCTACCAGTCCTGTTCGTTTTCGTTCTCTTTTGAATATTTTCAAGATTAGATATATATGTATCTGATAATGCGGTGCCCATACTATTGAAGCATATCCTGAGTTTGATATAACAAATGTAAAATATAGTTGCAGAAACGTTTTCTTATTTCTTCGAAATTCTTTTGTCACTCTATTGATCTAATGATCTATACGTTTTTTTGAAGACGTGCTCTATATGACTTCTAAAGGAAAGTTTTTTGTCAAATGTTACTCCTAGATCTTGGAGGGTTTCAGGACGGTTCAGTACAATATTGTTCATTTCATAATTGTAAAGAATTGGCTTCAGCTTAGTGGTGAAGGACATAACATGACATTTGGAAACATTAAGGAATAAGTTATTCTCGAGGCACCAGACATTGATGCGATCAAGATTTTCTTGGAGAAGAGTACAGTCCTCTCTGGTGATAATTTTATGGTATATCTTAAGATCATCGGCGTACAGTAAATAACGGACGGCGAGAGTATCAACGATATAATTGATGAGCATTATGAAAAATAGTGGCCCAAGGTTGGACACCTGGGGTAAACCAGACGTAGGAAGGATTTCAATAGATCTATGGCCATGGAAGCTGACATACTTCATGAAATGCATTGTCCCTAAATTCCAGCTAGTAAAAGGAAAACATGCTTTATAAGCCCGTTGCACACAATACCACCATACCCACTAAACATGTAATGTTACAAAATATTGCCATGAAAATATAATATTGCATAAGGCTCAATGCTATATTTAAGTTTTTAACATAACAGAAGAAACTACAGACAAGTTGTTTGTAAGTTATAAAGCAAGCTATTGATTTAGTTTCAAGTGCAATGTTACATGATCCATGAAAGTTCATTGTAAACTCAACAATACAGAAACTATGTACGAACAATGTGAGTGCAAGTTACATTTGGAACTATCGAACAAATTCAAATAGCAATGTTGCACTGCGTTTAAAATTCCATTTACAACCAATACATGAGCTAACTACGAACAATATTGACAGTATTCAGAAAACACAATATATTTTCAGTTTTCGATTGCATCATTGCATAAATATACAAAATGATACGTTATGACAATTTTGAATGGTGGGTATAAAGAAACTTGAAATAATAATTTATCTAACAGGGCGACACCCAGTCACCCAGATCTCAGACAAGCACGCGCCTTGCGCCATTTTGCTATTGTAACTTGTATTGTTCTTGTGTGTCGTGCTGTCGTTTTCGTTTTCGAAATTTTTTATGTATTCCTGTAACAAATTGTTCAGGAGGAAGATCCGTTTTCAATTGAGATAAATAAACTTTAAAAAACTTTTCAGAGAAAAGCTTTCATTTAAATGCACTAAAAAGAAGAAAATAAATTTTAAAGTTAAAGAAACCCATCATTTTGTTACATTATAAAATTTGAAATGATATAAAAGCTTGTCGCGAGAAGTATCTGTTTTTCTTATTGTAAATTAAATTTAAAATTACCTCAAAATTTATTCTCACGACAAGCTTTTATATCATTTAAAATTTTATAATGTAACAAAATAATGGTTTTAATTTACTTTATGATTTATTTTCTTCTTTTTGGTGCATTCAAATAAAAGCTTTCCTCTAAAAAGTTTTTTAAGTTTATTTATTTATTTCTTTTTTAGTTTTCTTTGGTTATGTTTCTTAGTCTCTTCATTTCAATTAATACGTCATTGATGCACGGTCGCTTGCCTGTTACTTTACTTCAATCTAGTTCTTCAATGAGAAGACCTTCCAGTGACTTGACCCTACAATATGCTTGGCCAGAAGCGAAGAGCTTTGGGCGTAGATAGGCAACGGCATGGTCAACTGTACTACCCTACATTTTGTGTACTGTGCAAGCCCAGCATAATATAATTGGCACAAACAATATTTTCTTTCGTCATACCAGTCTGGTATGACGTTTTATAGTGAGTTCAGTAATCCCTACTGATGAATATAACTTTGTTATCGAAATGCGCATCTAGGAATTAAATTACTTGTGTGGTGAAGGGGTAAAATACTTTTTGTTCTCACTGAGTGACACTACAGGCGTCCAATATCCAAAACTATGAACTTAAAATTGTGGTCCAGGCTGATCTTCCTAAGCAATGCTTGTGTTGTAGTCATTAGCCTGTAAAGTTTATTTATTTATACTGAAATATGAATAGAGATTAATAATTTAATAAGAAATAAAGTTGAATTTGTTGTGATGAGGGAGAGTGAGAGTATGGTAGGTAGGTACTTTGGGTATATAATTTTTTTTCTTTTTCCTGTTATAAGTCCAGTTCATTTACGGTTTCTAGTTTGATATAATAATTGTCATTCATATTTTCTTTAAGTTTTGATTTCTTTTGGATTTATTAGGAATGAATCTGATTTCTACAGGAAACTAGGTTTAACAGTTTTGGCCCAATGTATGATGTAAATCTCGTAGTAGTATATGACTTATAGGAGAGATGGATTTATTTTGCATCCATATTAGGCAATAAAAGGTATATCGTTTTCTGCTGGATTTTACCGCGTAAACTTGACCTTCTTTACCACAGAGAAGCGAGGTAAGAACAAAAAGGGCGTTTTGTTTCAGAGTGCGCTTGTCAATTGCCACAACTAACAAACTGGACTGCGTTAGTCACGGAGGCGACCACCATTTTCATTAGTTGATTTTATTCACTGATGCCGAAGAGAAGTGTCTGCCTACCCAAGTCAAATTGGTGTTGAAGTATTGAGAAGTTGTTATATACAGGATGGGGCACCGAAAACGAAACAGATCGAATATCTTCAAAATGCATGAGTTGTGAAAAAAATGCAAAAACACGTCGATTTTTAATCCAAGAGGGACATCTTCATATCATAACCTCAACTGTCATACCTCTTTCTCCACCCCTTGGTCACTATCACCCAAACAATTTGAATAGGGAAAGTAGTGGGTGAAAAGGTAATTTTATAAGGAATTCAACCATGTCAATTTTTGCTAGCTAACTTCTTATTTTGGCACCCTCTTGCGGAGAAAACAACTGTTCCGTATTCCAAATTATGATACTTCATTTGCAAGCTAATTTGACATAAATTCAGTGACAATGCGTTATGGAATTTTTCTGAGAGAAATTTGAAAGCTACTGTGAACAATTCACGAAAACAACAAAAATTTGAAAAATTAACATTGTATAAACTTATAAATTGAAAAAATTTGGATAAATTGCACAAAAACGTCAGGCATCGTTTCGAGACTAACTTATACTCATGTATGGTAGTTCATGGCGAACACTTTGAGCATCTACTGTGAATCAATGGAGTTTGGAATGATTGGGTTTGCATTCATGCGCAAGATTTTACAATTCTTAAGTTTATTCAATGTCCAATTTTTTTTATTTTTCAAAAGCTTTTATTCAACTTGCCCTGTTAGTTGGTATTATGTGTGGGACGAATCTTGCAACTGACTTTTGGCCCACTTCTAGTTGTTCGATCAACTTGAACTTTGGTAGGTGTTCATAATTGCGATGAAAATGCATTATGTGCTTTTTGTTGAAAGAAAAAAACACAAAATGGCAGCTCCAAGATGGCGGATGAGATTTGTTATAATGGTCCGCTTCGATTCAGAATTCGATTGTGGATGTTTTAGGTACAGATTTTCGGCATGACTTAAAATAATTGAGTAAAATTGTTCATGTATTTATTTCTTTACATACAAACTAACCGGATCAAAGTTACCTCACTCAGAGACAGATGATACATACAAAACGTTTCCAAAACAGCTCCCTATGTTACATGGAAGAAATAAAAACAAGACTGCTTCCCAAATAGTAAACTTGTTAAAATTATCATTACCAACCCCAATAATAGAAGTTGGATGAAACAATACAAATTATAAAACAACAAACAGTCACCCATCATTTTTTCACTGTCATTTTTTCAACTACATACCGATTGCACTCTCCTTGAGTATGATGAAGCTCATCTTTAAAAAATTTAAGAAAATACGATTATATCATATACTCTGACACTCGATTGATTTTTACAAATACTTTCTATAACATCAGATACTTTTTACTGTACGCAAAAGATCGACATGTTTTTCAGTGTAGAGCACTTGCTGTGTGACAAAAACTTTTTCTCCGTGTTTTAATGAGTTGTGTTCACGCCAAAGTAACTAATCCAAGGTCACCGAAATCTATACCCCCAAAATCAAAGAAGTCAACGTGTTTTGTCGCTTCTCTGTGGTATATGTGGTCCGAGAGTCCTTGACCGTTATCTCCATGGCAACCACCTCGCTTACGCCGCCCGCTCACTGCCTGCGCGCGAATCAGTATAGTTGCGTTTCTTGAAGGAGATAGGTTAACACACTTTCTGTTCGAGAAAACTCCAGTTCGGAATTACGAATCATTTTGTTTCTGTTTACCTACATTCAGGGCCGTCTGTAACTTATTGGAGGCCCTGGCACATTGGATAATATGGCCCCTATGACCATGACGGGGCACTATTTTATTAGAATAGACAAAGAAAGTAGATATAGTTGTAGTCAAACATATAAGATAAATAAAAAAGGCGCAAAAATGGTCGATTAGCACGAAATTGATTCCCATGCCGCCAACCAGGGTCGGACTAGTACATATGCCACTAAATATTGTGATGCGTGCAGATTAATCAAGTTAATTTAACAAAAGCACTGTAACTTTTGTATTCAGAATAATCCATTTTTATAATAATTAATATCCTTAGATTAGGTAAACAACTGCCTCGTCGAAATCTAATTTGCTAATAGCTGCATGTACCGCATACAGCTGTGATTTCTATTATAACTACGCCCGACCCTGCATGGAAAAAACATACCTAATTGCTGTGCGGGCCTTTACATCTTCCGCGCCAAGTGTTATATGGGGGCGATAGGTGGAATAATTTGAATAAAGTTAGAGATTTATTGCGATTTTTGTCTAAAAAAATATGTTTGGTTATTGACAAATTAGGAATTAATTTCCTGGTAATTTCCTGAAGTTATGCCAGTATTGATATTGACTCGCACTGAATTTAGCCAATATTCTCTTATGATTACCATATAAGGTGTGTATGGCGTGGTACTATACAATTTTGGCAGAAATTTATACTTTTTAATTGATAACTTGCTTAATTTTTTAGAAGGAAATGTGAGCACTA
This sequence comes from Chrysolina oricalcia, assembly GCA_944452925.2. Lineage (NCBI taxonomy): Eukaryota > Metazoa > Arthropoda > Insecta > Coleoptera > Chrysomelidae > Chrysolina > Chrysolina oricalcia. Next base: position 18,474,842 of record OX101809.2, on the reverse strand, counting down.
GCATAATATTTGCTTGTACAGGATGATTCCTAAGGTGGACCGGTCCGTTCATTAATTTCTCACATTGCAAGGAAAATAATATCTATAGGTGAACATATGTAAAAGACAATTCGTTTTCGAAATGCAGGACGTTAAAGTTGAAAATTAATATTGAATTTACTTTTATTACTGGAGGATCACAAAATACCCAAGAGCAGATGAATAAACATATGATTCTACGAAACAGAATGCCAGTGTCCAATGTTGATTATATTCCCGAATTTGATTTTAGGATATGATAGAACATTCAATTTTATGCTAGAAATAAATGAATGGTCCAGTGGAAAAACGATGAGGTTCCACTTCTTAAAAAGTTGAGAAAAGCGAAATCTAATGTGGGAGTGTCGTTTTTACACTGTGCTGCCTACTTTCGACCGCAGTTCTTTATGGAATGTCATTGTTTGTCCCCAGTAAGGTTTGGTATGTTAATATTTCGAGCTATAAGCTAACAAATGCCGCTAAAATGTCTATTTCGGAAAAAATGGAACTTCATCGTTTTTTCCACTGGACCCTCAAATATGATTGCACTAAAACTTGATAGAAATCACCAATAAAAAACGATAAAACCATAATCGGCACCAAAATTTAATGTAATTGTGTCGAACGAAAAGTCCGTTCAAGTCACCCATATGATAAATATAGTTATTGAATTTTAGCACAATCGATCATTGACATACCATCCTGAGAGCTTCCATCAGAAAAATTCACACAGGGTGCAAATCATCTATTAGAAAAATCTTCAACCGCGAAAGTATTATTCCAGTTCAAAGTGAAGTAATTTTTCGCAATAAAATCTGTATAAATAATGATAACGTGGCAATGCACTATCCGATCTGAAAATATAGGCGAGAGTTCATATAAATAAAACACAGGGCGATTAATTGGAAAGTTGAAATTATTTTCATTGAAGACCATGTTGGTATATGCACTTAACTGAGAATTACCTTCTCTAGATTATTTTTAAATTATCTGAACAAAAACTTCTGAATTCCTGACAATCCAGATGTTTAGCCGTGAAGAATGCAGTACTGAATGAACACTCTGTACATACGAGAATGTTGTAATTTTTTTTTTTTGTTATTCTTTTTGTTGAATAACTTTTTAATGAATGTTAAATCGAATCATTATACTGCACATATTTTTTAAATTGCATCTTTGTCCTTAGTATCGATCTCTAGTATACTCGTTTATCTTAAACAAAAAGAACTAATTAATCCTCCCTCAATAATGAATTAGATGCAATTGAAAAATTATTTACCCAGTTGCCCCAATTTACCTATAATGCACTAGCTATTTCAAACTCTTGCACCACTTGCCCCCAAAATTATGTGGCCCTTTCCAGGCAGAGATGGACAAGATAAGAACATTTTTTGCGCCTTTTTTTATTTATCTTATATGTTTGACAACAACTATACCTAAGCAAAGTTCTAGAATAAATTTTATTCCTTCACAGTCACTTTCAATGAATAGATAATGAGATATAGGTACCTATTCCACAGAAGTAAATCTTTCAGCATTCACACGTTAATGCTTGAAAATGTTGATTGAAGAGTTACCCTTCTAGATTTGCGATGGGCAAAATCGTTAATCATTTCTTCAAAATCTATATTTTGCATATTACATCCTTTGGACATCATCGAAAAACTGGTCAATCTATCTTGAAGCACTGCACTTTTTTATTCATCATTTATTCTCCTCAATTTGGAGAAGGAACGTTTCCCAGTTTGTTACCATCATGCTTTAAAAGATTGTTAATGCGATTTCTACATTTGAGAATGTGTCTTCAATTTTGTTTTCTTTCAAAAGATAATATGTTTCCAATATACTATTAGTTCTTCCTTTTCACTATGAACAATTTTCGAGTATTCTGGTAAATAGAGACGCTCCATTTCCAACTCCTTCTCGTTATAATTCATTTCAGCAAATTCTTCGCAACTTTGTCTCAACTTTCCGAAATTGAGAGTTTTCAAGCGAAATAATATACCAAAACGTTAACTAATGTTCTTATTCGAACTTAATCATTGTCTTAGAGCTCTGGGTATCAATTATGGAAAGAAAACTTTCTCCTTTAAATTTCTCTGTTCCATCAGATGGAATCAGATAGGAAATCATCCTGTACAAGCAAATATTATGCTAGTGCTCACATTTCCTTCTAAAAAATTAAGCAAGTTATCAATTAAAAAGTATAAATTTCTGCCAAAATTGTATAGTACCACGCCATACACACCTTATATGGTAATCATAAGAGAATATTGGCTAAATTCAGTGCGAGTCAATATCAATACTTGCATAACTTCAGGAAATTACCAGGAAATTAATTCCTAATTTGTCAATAACCAAACATATTTTTTTAGACAAAAATCGCAATAAATCTCTAACTTTATTCAAATTATTCCACCTATCGCCCCCATATAACACTTGGCGCGGAAGATGTAAAGGCCCGCACAGCAATTAGGTATGTTTTTTCCATGCAGGGTCGGGCGTAGTTATAATAGAAATCACAGCTGTATGCGGTACATGCAGCTATTAGCAAATTAGATTTCGACGAGGCAGTTGTTTACCTAATCTAAGGATATTAATTATTATAAAAATGGATTATTCTGAATACAAAAGTTACAGTGCTTTTGTTAAATTAACTTGATTAATCTGCACGCATCACAATATTTAGTGGCATATGTACTAGTCCGACCCTGGTTGGCGGCATGGGAATCAATTTCGTGCTAATCGACCATTTTTGCGCCTTTTTTATTTATCTTATATGTTTGACTACAACTATATCTACTTTCTTTGTCTATTCTAATAAAATAGTGCCCCGTCATGGTCATAGGGGCCATATTATCCAATGTGCCAGGGCCTCCAATAAGTTACAGACGGCCCTGAATGTAGGTAAACAGAAACAAAATGATTCGTAATTCCGAACTGGAGTTTTCTCGAACAGAAAGTGTGTTAACCTATCTCCTTCAAGAAACGCAACTATACTGATTCGCGCGCAGGCAGTGAGTGGGCGGCGTAAGCGGGGTGGTTGCCATGGAGATAACGGTCAAGGACTCTCGGACCACATATACCACAGAGAAGCGACAAAACACGTTGACTTCTTTGATTTTGGGGGTATAGATTTCGGTGACCTTGGATTAGTTACTTTGGCGTGAACACAACTCATTAAAACACGGAGAAAAAGTTTTTGTCACGCAGCAACTGCTCTACACTGAAAAACATGTCGATCTTTTGCGTACAGTAAAAAGTATCTGATGTTATAGAAAGTATTTGTAAAAATCAATCGAGTGTCAGAGTATATGATATAATCGTATTTTCTAAAATTTTTTAAAGATGAGCTTCATCATACTCAAGGAGAGTGCAATAGGTATGTAGTTGAAAAAATGACAGTGGAAAAATGATGGGTGACTGTTTGTTGTTTTATAATTTGTATTGTTTCATCCAACTTCTATTATTGGGGTTGGTAATGATAATTTTAACAAGTTTACTATTTGGGAAGCAGTCTTGTTTTTTTTTCTTCCATGTAACATAGGGAGCTGTTTTGGAAACGTTTTGTATGTATCATCTGTCTCTGAGTGAGGTAACTTTGATCCGGTTAGTTTGTATGTAAAGAAATAAATACATGAACAATTTTACTCAATTATTTTTAGTCATGCCGAAAATCTGTACCTAAAACATCCACAATCGAATTCTGAATCGAAGCGGACCATTATAACAAATCTCATCCGCCATCTTGGATCTGCCATTTTGTGTTTTTTTCTTTCAACAAAAAGCACATAATGCATTTTCATCGCAATTATGAACACCTACCAAAGTTCAAGTTGATCGAACAACTAGAAGTGGGCCAAAAGTCAGTTGCAAGATTCGTCCCACACATAATACCAACTAACAGGGCAAGTTGAATAAAAGCTTTTGAAAAATAAAAAAAATTGGACATTGAATAAACTTAAGAATTGTAAAACCTTGCGCATGAATGCAAACCCAATCATTCCAAACTCCATTGATTCACAGTAGATGCTCAAAGTGTTCGCCATGAACTACCATACATGAGTATAAGTTAGTCTCGAAACGATGCCTGACGTTTTTGTGCAATTTATCCAAATTTTTTCAATTTATAAGTTTATACAATGTTAATTTTTCAAATTTTTGTTGTTTTCGTGAATTGTTCACAGTAGCTTTCAAATTTCTCTCAGAAAAATTCCATAACGCATTGTCACTGAATTTATGTCAAATTAGCTTGCAAATGAAGTATCATAATTTGGAATACGGAACAGTTGTTTTCTCCGCAAGAGGGCGCCAAAATAAGAAGTTAGCTAGCAAAAATTGACATGGTTGAATTCCTTATAAAATTACCTTTTCACCCACTACTTTCCCTATTCAAATTGTTTGGGTGATAGTGACCAAGGGGTGGAGAAAGAGGTATGACAGTTGAGGTTATGATATGAAGATGTCCCTTTTGGATTAAAAATCGACGTGTTTTTGCATTTTTTTCACAACTCATGCATTTTGAAGATATTCGATCTGTTTCGTTTTCGGTGCCCCATCCTGTATATAACAACTTCTCAATACTTCAACACCAATTTGACTTGGGTAGGCAGACACTTCTCTTCGGCATCAGTGAATAAAATCAACTAATGAAAATGGTGGTCGCCTCCGTGACTAACGCAGTCCAGTTTGTTAGTTGTGGCAATTGACAAGCGCACTCTGAAACAAAACGCCCTTTTTGTTCTTACCTCGCTTCTCTGTGGTAAAGAAGGTCAAGTTTACGCGGTAAAATCCAGCAGAAAACGATATACCTTTTATTGCCTAATATGGATGCAAAATAAATCCATCTCTCCTATAAGTCAACTTTCCGAAATTGAGAGTTTTCAAGCGAAATAATATACCAAAACGTTAACTAATGTTCTTATTCGAACTTAATCATTGTCTTAGAGCTCTGGGTATCAATTATGGAAAGAAAACTTTCTCCTTTAAATTTCTCTGTTCCATCTGATGGAGCAGAGCCATCAAAAAAACTGGCGTGAGCTTCTACGTCAATTTCTGTGAGATAGTCCTTGTAGTCAGATTCCGGGTTTCATTCTTTGGCAGACGATTCGAAGTAATCAAATTCATCCCTGACGTTAATAATAAAATTATCACGTTATTCAGTATCAGTGTTGTTTCTTTCTGAAGATGATCACTTGTTTTGTATCTATTCTTTCCAATACATAGCTCCAAATTTCCATTAGTTTAATAAATTCCAGATTACCCATTTTTCTGGACTGACTAATAGACTGGGAGATGGTGATAGATTTCAGTTGACGATTTTCTCGTTTATGCCTCTGGGACCAGTGGAAGATATGAAAATTCTGACAAGAATGATGAAAAATTTGAGAGGTCGCTGCGTGGCTTTCATATAAAAAATTCGATTTTCATTAAAAAATATGTGTTTTGGGACGGTTTTATCGCCACTGCCATGTACACCAACGGCATGTTAAGATAAATAACAGCAACGAAAAAATTATAGGCATAAGTGTTGCACGTGGCCAAGGGTACCAATGTTGGCGTAAACTTGTGAAAAAAAAAAAATTAAATTTTAGACGATTTTTCCGTTGCTGCCAATTGAAATAATGGATTTTTCCATCATGTATGGTCCATAAAAATTGGCATAAGGTTTGCGGGAGTCGAAGTGAGTAAGTGCCAGAACTGTTTTTTATTATATGAAGGCCACGCGGCGACCGATCAAATTTTTCATCATTTTGGTCAGAATTTTCATTTCTTTCATTGTTCTCAAAGGCATAAACGAGAAAATCGTCACCTGAAATCTGTCACCATCTCCCAGTCTATAAGAGTTTGGTCTCTCTCTACTTTCTTGTGCCTGTTCTGTATACATCGTGGATATATCTCCTGGGTGATGATAATTTTGAAAATCGAATGTAAATGTATTATTTGTATATGTTTCCAAACTTTGTCTCTCCAAAGTTTTCCTGGAGTCAGACAAAATATGTGTACTTTTCGTTTTCCAACGTAAGTTGGGTACCTGAAAAAATATGTTCTCTTATTGAAGTAAATAACCAATGAAAATTGTTATTTCATTAATGTATCTCTGTATATTATTAATAACGCTTTGAATTTTCGAATCAAAATTACCTCGTTTTTACTCACTTTTTGTTACTGTTTGTCTATTCGGTACAAATTTTGCAATCGATTTTGAACTAAGTTACCAATGAGCTAGAGAGACTTGAAACTTTAAACATAGCTCGGAACTGGATAATACTTTTGCATACTATGTAAAGAATAAAATAACGTCATTTTAAATTCGTAACCAAGATAAATCTGCATTGATTTGTTCTAATATTGAAATGAAAATCATACTGAATTCATTTTGCTTGCTTTTTTACTTAATTCTTCAGGAAAATAACAATCCAACAGATATATTATTGGTACGTGGATATAACAATTTTCTATTTCGGATATGATCAGGTGAAGGTGATTGATGCATAAATGGTTCATGTGTAACAATTGTATTGCACTGCAAATGGAATGAACTGTTGTTTCAGTTTTCTCAACAACAGCGTCTCCTTGCACCGCACGTTTTTCGTTTCATAGCTATTGCAATCATTAATTATCTATACTGGTTATTCCCGTCTCTTCGTATTTCACTGTACCAATTCAGTAAATTCAAATGTCTCTCGTCACATTGCTACACGTCACCAATTGCCAAATTTTCAACGCAAACTAAACACTTCATCCATAGCCAAAAATTTTCACACAAATTTTTGAATAAAGCACAAATTAACCCTTGAGTATACACCTCATGCACCTAAACAATACAAAACACCGATCTGGAATGAATCAGTTCAAACAAAAAAATTATACGCGATGGATAAGTATTTAACTGGACCACTGTAGAATAATCCCTCCATATAGTGTTCCTCTTTGACATTCTTCTTATTCTTATGTTTCAACTGCTGCAGCTATAATATAACTTAATTTAATTAATATCCGTGAATGATTTAGGTTACGATCCTCGTATGAGGTTGCAAAGTGTCATATCTACTGTGACCGATATTCTCTTCATTTGCAACCACGATGAAAAATTTTTGTAATTTTCTCAATGCTTGGTTGTATTAAAAATGGTAGCGTCGAGGAAAACAATTTGATAAATAAAAGATATGTTTTTTAGACATAGTTGCTAATGTACATGAATATGTTAAATATTTTTTTAATTCACTTATCCAATATGCAGAACACTTGTGATTTCTTTAAACAAATTACAATGGAAAACTAAAACAAATGAGAAATAAGAAAACTCCGTGACATTTACAACGTTGCAATCTCAATGCATGTTTCCAAACATTATTACTAGCAGTATTCCTAGTTTGCAGAACTTTCGCAATTTTCAGGGTAAAAATACAGCAATGAGACATTATTACAATTCAAACAATATTCCGTTCACAACAGACTTCTTTCTGCAAAATATTACAGTCTGTTTTCATTAATGCACTAACATACCACTGAAGTTTGGAAACTTTTGGATTTAATGTGAATTGCTTGTCTATCTAATGGTCAAATTGCAATACACTCTCTGAGAACGATTTCAAAAATATGTTTAATGAATTTCGTGCAATTTGCCATTTGGGTTTCACAAACACCAGCGTATTTGAAAGTAGCTGATCTGAAAAATCACATCCACAATCCTATAAGACAAAGACCAAGACTATTTGTTGATACGGAATGGAGTAAAAATTTTGAAGGTTCTTGAAAGAAATCATCGCCTAGGGCCACCCTTTCTGGATCACCCAGTACAACCTTTTCCAAAATTAGGAATTTCGGAACTTAGTTGAATCTGTTTGTATTCGGTATGAATGAATGAACAAGAAGGCAAGCTATTGTCTTTTTTCCATTGTGATCATAACAAATCCAAGTTATGTATAAAATAAAATAGAATTACCTAGTTCTGAAAATTTAAAAAAAGATAACGAAGAAAGGAAATGAGAATTTCAAAATTTTTATTTTTTTTATTGAAACAAAATTGATGTTCAGTCTTTTGGAAATTTCGTCTGATCCTATTATAAATAAAATGCCAATACTCTAGAAATGTTAGGTCAAAATCCACATTCTACACACCAATAAGTAGAATACATATACAGTGTGTCCCACTTTGAGCACTCACACCGTCATATTTCATTGAGGATAAAATAATTTGAAAAATGTTTTTTCTCATATTATAGTACTCAGGAATACCTACCTATATGTTGATGAAACATTCGTATATCCATTTTTCACGGCTAACTATGACCAATTGAAAAGTGAAAAAGTGGGGAAAACATATTAGGGATTTTTTCAGCATAAATTAAGATCAAATTCTGTTTCAGAATACTCTTCAAACCCCTAGATCCCAATGCCTGAATCAATTGATTATACAGGGTGGTATTTGTAGCTGGAAATGTGATTATCTCTTTTTCATCAGTAATATTTGCTTAATTTTCAAAATTTCTTCACTTTTTAAATTCACGAAAATATTTAATTAATACTGCGAAAAATAATCAAATATTACTTTTTCATGGCAAACTGTGACCACTTCAAAAGTGGAAAATTGAAGAAAAATATATTAAGGATCTTTTATTGATAAATTAACCCCAACTCCTGATTTTGGAATGTCGCAGAACCCCAGAACTCAATGCTGAATTATTGAAATATACAGGGTGTCATATGTAGTTGGCAATATCATCAACTCTTATTCATCCATTATGCCTGGTTGATTTTAAAATGTCATTTTTTGTCACAAAGTGCCCAAAAATGTTCCATTATTACTGTAGAAAGTAACCAAGAATCACTCTCCCATGGCTAACTATGACCAACTGAAAATTGAAAAATTAGGAAGAACATATTATGGATTGTTTTATTACTGAACTAACATCAGATTCTGGATCAGAACACTCTGAAACCCCCAGAATTTAATTCCTGAACAATATACAGTGTGTCTCACTTCTCATGGAAACACCCCCGTATCTTCCGTAATAATTGAGGTTGAATGATGAAACTCTCAGGACTGATGGATATGCTCAAAATGCACCTACCACCTGAATGGGGTTGGCCTACGTGATATACACTGCCCGCCAATCGAGATGGAAAAACACATTTTTACGGTAACACATATTAGGGGACAAAATAGGCTGAAAATTCCTTCAGATTTGTGATCAGGACCACCAACTTACTACAGATACACTTTTTCTCTGAAAAAATTTCAGTCCTGAAAAATCCGAGTTTGTCTCACTTCTCATGGAAACACCCCCGTATTTTCCGTAATTTTATATGTAGAACCCTGAAATTTACAGGATCGATAGATACACTAGAAATGAACTCACTGCACAAAACTGGTCATCCTACATGATGTACACTGCACGCCAGCAGCGATGGAAAAATGGGTGGTTCCTTCGCTGCTGGCGTGCAGTGTAAATTACGTAGATTGACCATTCCCGTGCAGTGAGTTCATTTTCAGTAAATCTATCGATCCTGGTTCTACGTAAAAAATTACGGAAGATACGGGGGTGTGAGACAAATACGGATTTTTCAGGACTGAAAGTGTTTCAGGGAAAACGTGTCTCTGTAGTAAGTTGGTGGTCCTGATCACGAATCTGTAGGAATTTTGAGCCTATTCTGCCCCCTAGTATGTTTTACCATAAAAATGGGAAGTTCCATCGCGAGTGGCGGGCAGTGTATATCACTTAGACGAACCCCATTCAGGTGGTAGGTGCATTTTGAGCATTTCCATCAGTCCTGAGAGTTTCATCATTTTACCACTATTGTTACGGAAGATACGGGGGTGTTTCCATGAGAAGTGAGACACACTGTATAGGGTGTCAAAGATAGATATTGTTAAAAAATTAAAATTGTTTATTCCGTCAACCGATTGCACCCTTACGCGCAACCCTCAGAAGTCTTCGAGAGACTTGTGAGAGCTAGGGAAGACGCAGCCCTTAGCTTTTAACGTGTGATGCCATGCACGAGACCAGTGAATCGGTGGATCGAACCCACGACCCCACGCATGCGAGGCGAACGCACTACCAGCCGACCACCACGGCCCATATAGATAGATACATTTATTATCCTTTCAGACAATTACATAAATTGTATAAGGCTCGTCACAATATATGAAAACTAATATTAGGTATCGAAGAATTCGCTAACGCTATAAAAACAATTGTCAGTTAAAAATATTTTTAAATTTTTCTTAAAAGAATATAATGTTGAAGAATTTTTAATTTTTGTTGGCTGCCAATATTGTTTGGCGACTATATTAGTCTTACAAACCGGTACATGGTAGTAATTTTTTTGTCTAGTATTAAAATTATGAATGCTTTTATTCATCTTGAATTCACACTGGTTCGAATAGATAGAAACACATAATTCATAAGATGTTCCATTTTTTGAAAAATGATTTACACAAAACCCTTTTAGATATCATTGCTAGTGATCTGATGATAATTTTTCGTTCTATAAATACATCAGCTGATGAAGTGGAATTAACCCAAAGACAAATGCCATATCTGATCCTCGAACCAACTTGTGCATGATACAAACTCAGCAGCTGCGCCTCAGACAAAATACAAAGTAAGTTTCTGAAAAAGTAACATGGCGATTGTAATTTTGATATCAATAATTTACAATGTTGTATCCATGTTAGACAGTGATCTATGGTCATCTGTATATGGTATTAGTTCTACTCCTAAATTGACTTATTTTAAAAATTATTGCACTTATCAATTTATTCCTTTTCCGCAGCTGTAAATTCAAATCAATTTATGATATTGGTATTCGCAGATGACTCGGGAAATACGATCTAAGAGTTTTAGAGTATTCTGAACCCATTTCTGATCAGGGGCGTTTTATCCATAAGGCTGATTAGCAGATCCTAGAAAAAATACAAAAGTTGGCAGCGCTGGAAACGAAATCGGAGGATTCAAACAGTCATGTTCGTTTTCTGAGCACTCAGATTTATAAGAAAACAAAATATCACATCAACTTTTCCAAATATTGATGTGGCTGAGAAATTTTTTATGTATTTCTGCAACAAAATGTTCAGGCGGAAGGTCCGTTTTGAATTGGGATACATAAACTTTAAAAACTTTTTAGAGAAAAGTTTTTATTTAAAGGCACTAAAAAGAAGAAAATAAATTTTAAAGTCAAATAAACCCATCATTTTGTTACATTATAAAATTTTAAATGATATAAAAGCTTGTCGCGAGAAGTACCTATGATTTTCTTATTGTAAATTAAATTTAAAATTACCTCAAGATTGATTCTCGCGACAAGCTTTTATATCATTTAAAATTTTATAATGTACTTTAAGATTTATTTTCTTCTTTTTGGTGCATTTAAATAAAAGTCTTCCTCTAAAAAGTTTTATGAAGTTTATTTATTTATTTCTTTTTTAGTTTTCTTGGGATATGTGTCTTAGTCTCTTCATTTCAAATAATACGTCATTGATGCACGGTCGCTTGCCTGTTAATTAACTACAATCTAGTTCTTCAATAAGGAGACCTTCCAGTGATTTGACCCTACTTGAAGCCACATATGCTTGGCCAGCAGCGAAGAGCTTTGGGCCTAGATAGACAACGGCATGGTCAACAGTACTACCCTGCATTTTGTGTACTGTGCATAATATAATTGGCACAAACAATATTTTCTTTCGTCATAATTTTCATCGTCCGAAACAATCAGGAAATTTTCCAATTTTCTAAGCATTCTCAACATTCTCAATCTATGTAAATAGGAGGACAAAATTTTTCAAAACTATATATTATTCGATGCTTACATATTTTTCAATATTTTAACGGGGTAATCATTATTTTCCATGTCCGAAACTGTTGAAACATTTTCCGAATTCTTTTGCGTTCTCTATGTAGCGTTTGAGAAGGGACAGGGAAGTGGTTTTTTAAAACCATAATATTCGATGGTCAGATATTTTTCATTATTTTTACGGATTTTTTCGATTTTAATTTCGAGAGTTTACAACTTTTTCCAAGAAAGGGGGGATGAGACCCCCCACCAAAATTTTTTTTCGCTGTAATTTTTGACGTCCAAATCAGCCAAGAAAACTTCCGAAACATTACGCGTTCTCTATCTAGCTTTCGGGAGGTAGGGGGGGACAATTCCTTCGACATTAATATATTGTCATCAAATCTTAACCATCATGTAAAATTTCAATTTCATAGGATGAGAGGAAGTGGTTCTAATTCAGCTTACAAGATTTGTACCCATCTAACACACACACACAAAGCCAATCTTCTAACTTCTTTTGCTTGAGAAAACAAAATCCAAACAACCAAACACAAACTAAAAAGCAAAGCAACAAATAATCAACAGAGAATGTCACCTAAAATTATTTGTTTGGAATCAGTTTTTGACAAGGATGGCATTTGTGACGACACACTTTCCTCGTCTATTGAAAAAGGAAAAAAATTATTTCAGAAGCTCATTAGAAGATTCCAAAAATAGCAATCTCTGCCTGTTAGTTGTTAATTTATTTTGTTATTTTTGTTCTGTTCTGTTCTGTATGCACCTGTTTATATGTTATGTATGTTTATTTCCGCCAACTCAAGGATATGTGTTTATGTGAATTTTGTATTGTTTTGTTTGGGATCATGTTATATGTTTTTGATATTCATTCTATATTATATTACTTATGAACTTATATTTTTTCTGTTTTTCAACCTAACCTAACCTAGTAATCTTTCATGACTTTTTAGTTATGTTGGATATTTTTTTAATTCAAACTAACATATTTCTGAACAATGATCGATCACGACTATTTCGTGAGACAAAAATTTCACTGGCTACAGTCGCCGATTAATTTTCAGCCTAAGGCGCTTGTAACCCTTAAAACGCCCCTGTTTCTGATGTTAGTTCAGTAATATATTTTCCCAAATTTTTCACTTTTTAGCTGATCATAGTTAGCCAAGAAAAAGTGATGCTTGTTAACATTCTGCAGTATTAATGGAAAATTTCTGGGCTCTTTGTCACGACAGTAGACATTTTCGAAATCACCCCGAGCATTATGGATAAATTAGAGTTGGTGATATTGCCAGCTGCATATGACACCCTGTATATTTCAGTGATTCAGCATTGAGTTCTGGGGTTCTGGGACATTCCAAAACCAGGAGTTTAGGTTAATTTTTCAATATGAGATCCTTAATATATTTTTTCCCAATTTTTCACAATGCAAGTGGTCAGAGTTTGCCATGGAAAATTAGTATTTGGTTATTATTCGCAATATTAATTGAATATTTTTGTGAATTTTGTGAAAAGTAAAGGAATTTCCAAAATTAAACAAATATTACTGATGAGAAAGAGATAATCATATTGCCAGCTACAAATGACACCCTGTATGATCAATTGATTCAAACATTGAGATCTGGGGTTTTAAGGATACTCTGAAACAGAATTTCATGTTAATTTTGTGATAAACAAATCCCTAAAATGTTTTTCTTACTTTTTCACTTTTCAATTGGTCATAGTTATCCGTGGAAAATGGATATATGAAAGTTTCTTCAACATAAAGGTAGGTATTCCTAAGTACTGAAATTTTAAACAGAAAAAATTTCAAATTATTTCATTCTCAATGAAATATGAGGGTGTGGCTGCTCAAAGTGGAACACACACTGTATCAAACCAACACTATTCATACAACTCACAACAGTGTAATAACAATATAATTCCTACACACGATATAATACCCCCACATATAACTACTAACTCAAATGCTAGAATTGGAATGACGCAAGTTTTGCGAAAATGATGAACACCACTAACAGATATTTCCGTGAGACCCCAAGTTCTACTGCAAATAAATTTTTGTATTATGCCTATAACACGAATTTCTGTTATATTGATATACTTTTCAGAAACCCAAAGTTGATAAATATAAAAATACACTTTTCCATCGCTAGTAAAATGTTGACCTGACATTATACAAGGTGAATTATCCAATGTTCGAAGTACTTGGTGCATTAAAACAATATTATAACTACAAGTTCAGGCGTTCAGAACTATCACTTTTCTTTTTTAAATATAGGCATTAATTTTCTTATCACAATCGAAAATAAGTCAGGAAAACGTTTTACTTATACTATTTTTTTCCTTACCTTCGTGATGAAAAGATGGGTATTGGCTCTACATTGCAACTATAGAAACAAGAAAGATAAACAGACTTCTACCAGATTCCTAGCACCAGTGCATTGGTATGATTTCAATGCGTATTATCATCAACATTGACAGATCTGGTAAAGAGAAAAAACAAAGTGTTTGCGACCAATATCCTGCTGCTGAGCTATTTAGATCTAAGTCTATTTATTCCTTTGGAGTAGAGAAATGAACTCGGGAAGAACTGTGACAATTTGACATCATAACTTGTAAGTAAGTAGTAAGTAAATTTATTCAGGTAAGTATAAGTTTCATCTACATCAGAGTCCATCACAGACAAAGCATTGAGGAATTCTAAAAAAAATAAATCAGAAGGAAAGTTGCAGTTTTATAAAGATATGCGAAATTATGTCAATCGAGCTATTAAACGGGAAAAAAAGCTTATTTCACTTACCAGTTTGAGCAAAAGAACTCGAAGGAAATGTGGAAACGTCTAAGGGCAAATAATATATTACCTCAACAACAAAATGACATTCCGGATGTAATGAAAAAACCGAATGAGATTTATGATCTTTTCATTGAAAGATCCATTGAAAGATCCACCAGACACGTTATTAATCTTTTATAGAAATACTTGCCTAACTGACACAAAATTGAAATTTGGAGAAGTGGATGACTTATTCGTGTATGTATTGAACATCAAAACAAATGCAACTGGTTGTGATAAACTGAACATAAAAATGATTAAATTGTGTTGTCCACATATCATTACATATATTATCCATATAGTGAATTTCTGCTTGAGTGAAAATATTTTTCCACTGGCATGGAGTAAAGCAGTTGTAAAGGTACTTCAAAAAAAACTATTCACAGACCATTCTCTCAATACCAATGCCTACAAATCTAATGTCATGTTATTCGGATCCAAGAATAATCGTGATACCTAATGTATCTCAATTGATATTCGCATAAATGGCGAATCACTTAAATTGGTTCAAGATGCCAGTAGTCTCGGTGTATTACTGGATGACAATCTACGGTTCGAAAAATATGTCAACAGATCAGTCATCTTTTGAAATAGGCATATTCTCTCCTCCAAACTAAAATCTATTCTATGTGACGCAATGGTCCTATCACTTTTCAAGTATGCGGTTTCCTTATATGGCCCATGTTTAACTAGCCAATCAAAAGATACAGAAGGTTTAAAATTCATGCCTGCGATTGATATGTGGAATTCGTAAATATGAAAGAATCTCTCATAAACTAAGTGAAAATGGTTGGTTAAACATCAAGAATAGAAGGATTCATCATGCTGCTAATTTATTCCACAAAATTTTATCAACCAAAATTCCACTATACCTTCAACGAAAAATCACGCACCTCAGTGATGTTCACACCTTGAATGGGTATACGGTTCAAAGGTACACCACCTAAATTTAAAACAGAACACTTCAAGATGTCGTTCAGTTATCAAATATGTGAAATCCATAACTCAATTCCGATCACAATCAAAAATGAAACCTCATCAAACCTAGGGAAAAAATACAGAGGTTATTTGTTTGACAGTCAGCGATGAGGCGGTCATACGATCCCCCATGCAGTCTCCTATTCAATTCAATCGTACATTTATACCAGTCTTCATTTATTCAGTTTTTTTTTTATTCGCTAAATTGCATTTTGGAGATAGAGGACATGAGCGCGATCATATTTGGGACGCATTTTAGGGTAAAAGTGTCAATTGATAACTCATAAACGGTTCGTCGTATCGATTTCAAATATGGACAGGATTCTAGAGAACGTTCGATTCTAGGTACGTGCTGTAATGGAAATTGAAATTTCAATCCAGTTTTTCACAAAAAAAATCTCAAAAATGTCCAAAAATGCAGTTAATTGGAAGCAATTTATTGGGTAGTTTTCAAAAAAAACATTACAGCACGTACCTACATAGATCAACGTTTCACCTTTCCTCTGATACCAAATTCTTTTCGATTGGATGAAGATTGCTTCAAATTTTAATGGAGGAGAAATACCTTTTCAGCTACCTCGAGTATTATCTATGAAAAGCATCGTGGGGTGCTGCCGCAGAAGTAGATATATAGAATTGAACATCCTCTAAAAGCATGTTTGTTTGAAATCGATACGACTAACCATTTTTGAGTTATCGACTCTTTTACCAAAAAACCGCGGAATCCAAATTGAACATTTTGTTTTCTTTTTCTAATTATGAATGTTATTTGTGTATAGGTAGTTTGTAGGTACAAAACTGAGAAAATAATAACGTCAGATATTATTATTATTATAAATTCGAATCTACCTAAAACTAGAAAAAACTATGAACTAAAAATTGTGGTCAAGGCTGATCTACCCGTTGTAGTCATCAGCCTAAATTGTAAAGTTTATTTATTTATAGTGAACTTTGTTTTAATTTTGGATTTATTAGGGATGAATCTGATTTCTACAGGGAACTAAGTTTAACAGTTTTGGCCCAATGTATGATGTAAATCTCGTGTGAGTTACAGAGAGGATCATTTATTTTCTGTTCAGATTTAACACGTGTGTTGTAAGTATGGCTTATACCAGAGATGGAATTATTTTGCATCCATATTAGGCAATGAAAGGTTTATAGTTTTCTGTTGGATTTTACCGCGTTAACTTGATCAACATTGTTCCAGCTGTTTACTGTGTGCGATACAAAACAAAACGGTCCGAGAGTCCTTGACCGTGATCTCCATGGCAACCACCCCGCTTACGCCGCCCGCTCACTGCCTGCGCGCGAATCAGTATTGTCGCGTTTCTTGAACGAGACAGGTTAACACACTTTTCGTGAGTGAAAACTCCAGTTCGGAATAACATACATTCAGGGCCGTCTGTAACCTATTGGAGGCCCTAGGCACATTGGATAATGGGGCGCCCCTATGACCATGACGGAGCACTATTTTATTAGAATAGATAAAGAACGTAGAAGAAAAGTTCTAGATTAATTTTCATTTCTTCACAGTCACATTCAATGAATAGATAATGTGATATATTCCACAAAAGCAGTCACACGGTAGTGCTTAAAAATGTTGATTGATGGGCAAAATCGTTCATCATTTCTTCAAAATCTATATTATGCATACTAGCATATTACATTCTTTGGAGATCAGCGGAAAACTGGTTAATCTCTCTTGAAGCTTTGGACTTTTTGATTCATTATTTATTCTTCTCAATTTGGAGAAGGAGCGTTCCCCAGTTTGTTACCATTACGCTTTAAAATACTGTTAATGCGATTTCTACATTTGAGAATGTGTTTTCAATTTTGTTTTCTTTCAAAAGATGATTTATTTCCAATATACTATTAGTTTTTCCTGTTCACTATGAACAATTTTCGAGTATTCTATTAAATAGAGACATTCCATTTCCAACTATTTCTCGTTAACCTCTTCATAATAGATATCAGCAAATTCTTCGCAACTTTGTCTTAAACTTGAAAAAAATTGAGAGTTTTCAAGCGAAATAATATACCAAAACGTTAACTATTGTTCTTATTCGAACTTGATCGCTGTATTAGAGCTCTGGGTATCAATTATGGAAAGAAAGGTTTCTCCTTTAAATTTATCTTTTCCATCTGATGGCGCAGAGCCATCAAAAAACTGGCGTGAGCTTCTACGTCTTGTTCTGTGAGATAGGTCCTTGTAGTCAGATTACCGGTTTCATTCTTTGGCGGACCATTCGAAGTAATCAAATTTATTTTATCCCTGAGGTTAATAATAAAATCATCACGTTATTCAGTATCAGTGTTGTTTCTTTCTGAAGATGATTACTTGTTTTGTCTATTCTTTCCAATACATAGCTCCAAATTTCCATTAGTATAATAAATTCTATATTACCTATTTTTCTGAACTGACTAAAAGACTGGGAGATGGTGAAAGATTTCAGTTGACCAGTGAACGATATGAAAATTCTGACAAGAATGATGGAAAATTTGAGCGGTCGCCACGTGGCTTTCATTAAAAAAAATTCGATTAAAAAATAAATGTGTTTTGGGACGATTTTATCGAGCTACTATGTACACCAACGGCATGTTAAGATAGACAATAGCAACGAAAAAAGTATAGGCATAAGGGTTGCACGTGGCCAAGGGATCCAATGATGGCGTAAACTTGTGAATTTTTTTTTTATTTTGGACGATTTTCTCGTTGCTGCCAATTGAAATAATGGAAGTTTCCATCATGTATGTAAGTGACTAAGGTTTGCGGATGTCGAAGTGAGGTTAGCGCCAGAATTGATTTTTTTTATATGAAGGCTTCGTGGCGACCGCTCGAATTTTTCATCATTCTTGTCAGAATTTTCATATCTTTCACTGCTCTCAAAGGCATGAACGAGAAAATCGTCACCTGAAATCTGCCTCCATCTCCCAGTCTATAAGAATTTGGTCTCTAGTTTCTCGTGCCTGTTCTGTATCCATCGTTTTTGAAAATCGAATGTAAATGTATTATTTGTATGTTTCCAAACTTTGCCTCTCCAAAGTTTTCCTGGGGTCAGACAAAATATGTGTACTTTTAGTTTTCCATGGTATAGTAATAAAAAGGATTCATTCAGATTGATACATTTTCTGACCAAATAACCATATATTTTTGCATATTTTTTCCAACGTAAGTTGAATACCAGAAAAAATATGTTCATTTATTGATGTAGATAATCAATGAAAATTATTATTTCATTGATATATCTCTTGAGCAATGCGTTTGAGAATCGAATATAAACATATTGTTTATATATGTTTTCAAACATGCATGCAAAAGCTGGAAAGTAAGTAGGTATTGACGGTATTGTAGTCAGTCATTATCATTTGAGATTTTGAGGAACTAGGGGGCCCCTATCGATCGCGGGGCCCTGGGCATGTGCCCAGAGTGCCCAGTGGGAAAGAGGGCCCTGCATACATTGTTAGCTTCAAAAGAACCAGTAGTTGCAGTCTCGTCGGAACCTTTGATGTTTCTCTCTCACAGTTTTATTTTATTAGGACCACTGCGCATCATGAATTTACCCGCCACGAGTGGATTTGTCCGCGTTGGTCATTTCATACACTGCTCAACAAGTGAATAATAGATATAAACTGCTCGACAATAATACATATTTTGTGGGAAACTAAATGGGTGTTTTGTAGTAGACTTATATTATTAATAACGCTTTGAATTTTCCAATCAAAATTACCACGTTTTTACTCACTTTTTGTTACTGTTTGTCTATTCGGTACAAATCGATTTTGAACTAAATTACCGATGAGCTAGAGAGACTTGAAACTTCATACATAGCTCAGAACTGGATAACAATACAATACTTTTGCAGACTTTTGTATAAAAATATATTAACATCAGATTGAATTCGTAACCAAGAAAAATCTGCATTGATTTGATCTAATATTGAAATGAAAATCATACTGAATTCATTTTGCTTGCTTTTCTACTTAATTTTTCAGGAAAATTACAATCCAACAGATATATTATTGGTAGGTAGATAGAACAATTTTCTATTTCGGATATGATCAGGTGAAGGTAATTAATGCATAAATGGTTCATGTGTAACAATTGTATTGCACTGCAAATGGAATGAACTGTTGTTTTAGTTTACACAACGCTACTCCTTGCACCGCACGTTTGTCGTTTCATAGCTATTACAATCACTAATTATCTGTATTGGGTCAGAAATCTGTATGAGACTAGGAGAAAGTATTTTATTATATTTAGTCCGTTTTCAAAACGGGTATATTGATTTAAATCACTTTTAAAATGCCATTCATAACTGATTCAATATTTGACTCTTCACTGATCTGTTTATAAACTGGCCAAGTGAAATTTTATGGGCGCTTGTCAAGCGTCCTCCATCTGCTTTTTTGAGATTATCCAATCAGAAGTAGAATTATGTGAGAAAGAAGTCGATACAAAGCTAGTACTATGTGAACTATAACAATTTATTTATTTTTTTGAAAACCTTCCTTCAACCTAAGATGGTGTATTTTGAGAATCAAGCGGTTCACAGGTCCTTTTCTATTATACTATTATATGAAATGCAAGAATGCTCGATTTGTTTTGTTTTAATGAATCTTTATTACAGAAAAAAGTTAGTAAATCCAAAAAGCAGCTAACATCTACAGAAAATCCGTTTAATTTTGTAGAAGAGTATTGGCATATATTTTGTTTGATTATGAACATCCAGAAAACATGCTAAAAATAACACAACAATTTATTTGAATTATTAATTTATTTGTTTACCTTTAGCCCTGGGTTGAAGATAAAGCAGAAGAAACTTAGGTGAAAATATACAATTGCACCTGCTACAAATACACTTCTGAATACATCTTATAAAAGTAAAACAAAAGCATTTGCCAATACAATCCATTGAATGGACCTGTTGTATGTGGCATAAGAAAGAATAATTAACAGATTAATGAGTGCTCATAATACAATGGCAATACTCAAACTATGCAGATTATTAAATAATAATGTAACAACAAACACGAAAGAAGAAATTGCTATTTGTGTATTAAGAGCACAAAGTGATATATTGTCGCTTGACAAAGAGAGTTACCGCGTGACGCGAAGCGGAGCGCGGTAATCTTTGGAGAGCGACAATGACACTTTGTGCTCGAAATACACACAAAATTTTTTCTACAAACGCAGTTTTCAGAAAAAGAAACACCAGATGCTTTATTCAACAAAAGTACATCACATTATAACAAACTTTCATAATGTATATGCTAACCAAATTGCACTAAATTCAAAAAATACTAATCGCTTCTCAAACTACTAAAAGCATGAAATATTAAAATTTACCTTCTTTAGTAGATATTCTCCATCGGGCGCTGGTAAAAATTTGTGAAAATCTTCAGTGGTGATTGTTTTGACTGGCACCACGTCATGAATTTACCGCATTGTAATTCATATTTCTTCCTTGATTTCTCTGGTAGGAGATTCAAAGTAACAATTTTTGCACTTTCTGCTACATCAGGAGGAGTGTTTGATAATTCGCTGTCACTATCATCAATCATCATGCAGAAATACGTTGGAGAAGCGAGCGTTTTCGAAATATTTCCGCTCTAGAGCGCAAATGCTGTCACAAAATTACATTTCACGGAAAACGTCAACTTTGCGTCGAAATCTGAAAGCGTCAAAGGCTACTTTGTTAAGCGTTTGTAGAAAAATTATATTTATAAACGTTTTAAATTCAGTAGTTTTTGATTTTTGTCTTTTTTATTTGTTTTCCAGCATCTCAACTGTCGGTTTATAAACTTGATGTGAAAATATATTCGAACTCTTATAAACAATGATAACAAATAATCCATTGGAATATCCTTCGAAGGATTGGATGGTGTAAAAATGTGATTGTTGAACATTATTGCTCTTTATTCATTCTTTCCATTTTGCATCACCAAAAGTTGTGGGAAGAGATGACTAAAACTATTCTGTAACGAAACAATAAAAACACAACAAAAGATGTATAGGGACACTGTAAATTTTCAAAAATATCCTATTTAGAATTTGGATGTGCTCTGAAATGGGAATAGATATTTTCCATGTTGAGGGCATTGTTTTCCTTTCCAAATTCTAAACATGTATTACACTTATATAATATATATGTTAAAGC
The DNA here is from genome assembly GCA_944452925.2 of Chrysolina oricalcia. Taxonomy (NCBI): domain Eukaryota; kingdom Metazoa; phylum Arthropoda; class Insecta; order Coleoptera; family Chrysomelidae; genus Chrysolina; species Chrysolina oricalcia. The sequence goes on along the minus strand of OX101809.2, from coordinate 18,453,059 downwards.
ATTTGTCAGTGTCATATCCAATCTCATATAATCAGTAGTATCTATGCAAGTTTGAGGTACTAATAACTCATATCGCTTGATTACTCAGGTGTGACATGTGTCAGAATTTCATCAAATTCCTCTCAGCAGTCGGTTCCTTCAGTTTGCTCGAAGTAACCCAATGCAAGCAGCTTTTTGACACTTCTTTAAAACTGTATTGGTATTGGATTCTTGAATTCATAGAAGTAGGTACCTGTAAAAAAAATAATAATACATAAAATCATGTGTGATTTAATACTTTCATGAAACTAGTGGTGCAAGTGGATTTTGAAAAACATGATCTCATGAAAAACCACACATTTTCATATAAAACGTAGTCGTATATATGAAATCAGCTTTTATTTATATTAATTGAAAAAAAAAATGGTTTTGCAGTTACAGAGATCACATATACTGTATTATATTAATTTACATGAATTATGTGACAAAGCTGAAGGATACTGGTGTCTTGGAAATATATGAATAAAACAATTATCTTCTGGGGTAGGTTTGGAAAAGCTGGTACAAGGAAGAAATTTCAACTTAGCCGACGATAGAAATTCCTGTAAAAATATCATATATTAATTTACACTATAATACAACTTGTGGTGCTATTAGTTTGAAAAACTTCACGACATGAATCTCATGAAAACCACGTATTTAAAAAAAAAAAGTTGTTTTTTAAAATTATTATTTCCGCTAACCAGCTGTCGTCCCCTTACGAACGGCAGCCCTCAAAAGTCGAAACTTGTGCGAGCCAAGGATTAACGAGGTCTTACCTTTAAACGTGCGATTCCTAGCACGATCCGAGGGGAATATCGAAAGGAGGTCCGCTGGTCACCCATCCAAACCATCGCCTCGCCTAGCGTTGCTTGGCTTCAGATATCGGTGAACCGGCGCTCTCCGTTCGAGCTATCAAATTAAACATATTTCAGCTAAACTGCATGAAATTAGCCTTTTTATAAATGATTTGTCCACTGCATTGACACTGTATTATATTAATAATTATGTCGCAAAGTTGAAAGACATCTTGAAAATATATGAAGAGAAAAGACCTGAATTCAACAAAGTTGATACTAGGAACATATTTCGACTCATAACGTTTCCATACAAATTTCTGTACAAGTGAATAGTAAATACAATGTGTCAATAAACACACTCTTATAGGTAGATAGTGGTGCTCAACAAATGCCATTTGTAAGCAGGTCTTTCATTGGGCCTTTTCATAATACAAAACGGATTTGGAACTGGAAATGTTTGTTTTTTCATAAGGAAACCACTGTCATTATGGCAGAATATTCATATTTACCAGAAGATGCTTCGTTATCTTCACTAGAATGTATGGTATATCCTCCTTCAGACTATTTTTTTGTATGCTCGAAAACATCTGATCTTGGAAGTGTGCACTACAGACTCCAAACCTTTTATGACATTGTTCTGAAGTATAGGAATCCAGTTGCACTAGCTTTCCACTCGTTTCACCTAGAAAATAAATGGAAAATATACTACTGATCGTTCTAGTAAAAAATGTGGTTAATACCAACGAAATCTATTTATATTGACCTCACCTATCTTCATCTTTGGGAAATTTAAAATAGCTGTTTTGAGGATTTTCCTTGGAATTATTGGAACAAACTGCATAGTAATCCCATGCCTTTTTGGAATGATTGAACAAATTGCTAGCCACTATTCCAGTTCAAAATGATTTCGAGATCGTATTTGAAAGTAGTTGAGCTAAAAAGTCAAATCCACAAAAAACGGGAATAATTCAATAAAACAAACATGTTGAAAGTATGACCGAAGCAAAATTGCAGATGTGTGCAATCCTATAGGACAAAGACCAAGACCATGAGAATATTTTTTCGTGAACTATTTGTTTATACAATTGTAGGGTGCAATTTTGTATGAGAGAATATCTTCTTCTGAAGACCAGAAAATCCCGAGAGTTTTGCAATTTGCTGTGTTGCCTAGCTGAAGTAATTGTATTTGTGAATTCGTATTTTGAAAAAATGTTGTAATATTAGGATCATTAGATACCCATTTTCGCAAATTAAAGCCTCCTTGACGTAACACATTGAATACATCTACACAAGTTTGTGTAAGTTCTTGCTTGGAATCTGAACCGTGGAGAAAATCATCCACATAAAATGAATTTTCTATAGCTTGAGATGCATTTGGATAATTTTCTGCATTTTCTATTGATAGTTGCTTTAAACATCTAATTACCAGAAAGAATGCGCTTGTTGTTCCATACGTTACGGTATTGAGTTGGTAAATATTGAGAGGAAGTGATGATCTCCAAAAAAATCTGTTGTAAAGATCTCTGTTTAGGAGAAACCCAGACACAATGGTACATTTTCTCAATATCTGACGATACTACATATGAAAACTGTCTGAATCTTAGGAGTATGGAAAACAAGTCACTTTGTATATTTGCACCTGACATTTGTATTTGATTGAAAGAAATTCCTGAATTTGTAGTAAAGGAACCGTCAAATACTACTCTTAGTTTTGTAGTCAAACTATCTTCCTTTAATACACCATGATGTGGAAAGAAAACTTCGACATCATTAGAATTTGGTGAATTTACTATAGACATATGGCCTAATGATATGTATTCATCCATGAATTGTACATATTTTGTTCTGAATTCTGACTTATTTCGAAATTTGTGTTCTAAATTTAAAAAACTTTTTTCAGCATGATATTTCGAGTCACCCAGTACATCTAGATCTTCCTTTAATGGAATTTCGACAACAAACTTTCCATCTTCATGTCTTTTGAAAGTAGAAAATGACTTTCAAATTGTTCTTCCTATTTTGACAGAGTTCTCTCTGGAAAACTGCTATCTTCGATATTCCAAAATTTTTGCTGAATATCGACATTTTTAGTGAAATTGCAATATGAATGTTTTGTGGGAGTTGTTTGATTATGAATTGATCCAGAAATTATCCAACCAAATTTAGTCTTTTGAAGGATTGGTAACCCCGGACCTAATTTAATTTGGCCCACACACAAAAGTGAATAAAACATTTCAGCTCCAATTAACATATCTATGGAAGATGGAATGTTATATTTTGGATCGGCAAGAAAAATGTTTTTTGGCATTGAAATTGTACTTGTATTTACCTCTGAATAGGAATACGATCACAAATTTCAGAAATGATCAAACATGGAATTTTTGTAATGAAGCCATTGTGTTTAGCATTTATGACAACATCACATTTTTGCGTTATTGGTGAGGAAACTTGACCTATCCCCACAATAGAAATATTAATGTTGGTTTTTGCTAAAGAAAGAGAATTGCAAAAACTTTCTGTAATTAAATTAGACTCTGAAGCGCTATCAAGTATTACCCGACATTCACGAGTTTGACCCAGGCTGTCAAGAACATTGATGATAGCTGTTGATAATAATGTTTGCCCTCTCGTAATAACGTGAGTTGAAAGTGATACCTGAGGAGAATCCTCAACTCTATCTGTATTTTGTATGTTTGAAAAGGAATGTGAATCTGAAATTACCCGTTCTTGAATATCTGAATGCAATAAAGTGTTGTGTTTGACTTGACATTTTTTGCAGCATCCAAATCTGCATTCAGTTTCCGAATGTCCTGAGTTCAAACAATTTGTGCAAAGTTTTGCCTTCTTCACATGATCCAATCTGGAATGCACGGGAAGTTTGATAAATTCCAAACAATTGAACAGTTTATGATTTTTTTTGCAAAATGTACATGAAAATGAAGTTGCAATTAAGATTTTTTGTGAAGTTTTATTCATCATTTTGGATCATTTGAGGAGTGAAAACTTTTGTGCCTTGAATCTGCAGATCTGGAACTGTTTGCCTCAATCGTTTCCAACAAATCAGCTTTGTTTTTTTCAGCTTCACCACTTACTGATGATTTCAAATAATGAAGTTTTTGAACATCACTTATGGCCTTATTTTGATTTATCAAAGAATCAAAGGAATCATGAAATTCGAGCCATTCATTGTAAGCGCCTTGAAAACATGGAAGTTTGATAGTGGGTAGTTTAATATTGGAAGCATCGTTCTGAACGTTGACTCGATCAGATGAAGTACCACTGCCAATAACAGAATGAGCTTGATGAGTTGATTGTGCAAAATTTGTATGTTTTAAGATAAATTCCTCGGCTCGTGCTACAACTCTGTAATAATCGTTTTCGAATTCATTCCTTTCATTTTCATGATCAGAATTTAAATCTAATAATTCTATTTTTTGTTGAACGTCTTCAAATGAGGTAATGACTGATTCTTCTATTTTTTGCAATCTTTTTTGTATTTCTATTATGCTATTTTTGGATATATCGAATGCATTTATGAAATTCTCGAATCTTGTGATCACTGCCTTGAGTCGACCACGCTGTATATTTAGTGACTGTAAATCTTCTGTCATAGTGACGTTTGTCAGAAATGACAGCAATGAAAATCAAACTTGTCTGAAGTGACTGAGAAATTGATTGAAATGAAAACTAGAGGAATGCTTAAAATTCCTGTGAAAGAAATATTGAATTGCAGGAATAGAGGAAATAAGGAATGAAGGAATACTTGGTACGACCTTTGATGATTTCTTCCTACTTTGCCGCAGGTTTCGTTGAAGGTCTGAATTGATACCGTCTTCGTATGTGTTGTCCTCTTATCTGTGACTGAATGGGCTGAGTCCTCTTGCAAAGTTCTTGAATGACGGTAGGTGCAGTATCACGTCGATTCGAACCAAGTCGATTCGAATCACGTCGATTGGAATTACGTCGGGTCACCAAAAATATGCATGCGAGTTGGTCATCTGAATTTGAACAACTCTGGTTAATGCTTCTTGCAGAAAAATGCTGTATTTTTATTGAAAGAATGATTGTATAAATGCGTTTGAATGAATATGAATTGCTTTCTTTCTTTTGAAAATTGAAAAAAAAATGTCTCTTTACAATATTCCATAGCAACGAACTAAATTTGTTTTGAACATGATTTGGAAATTAATTATGAAACAGGATGATCAAATTAATAAGAGCAGATGAAAAATAAATATAAAATCAAATGCTACATCCAACACCAAGTTATTTTTATAAAAATTGGAGTCAAATGAAGGTTTGTTGCTTGTGTTTTAACTGATTTTTGAGCGATGCCAATGTACTAATTTCGTTAATATAGACTAAAAATACTGTGGGTTCCATTAAAAACTCTCGATGAAGTGTTTTGAGCCAGATTGCCCCAATTACGGTGATGGTTCCAAAAAAGGCGTTACATTTCATAGGTATCCACTGCTTCGCTGCTTTTGCTGTACTGTTTTTTCAATATGTGAATTTTTTCAATATTTTTTTTAATTTCACTTCGGGTTTTTTTTTATAGAGTACCTTCAGAGCTGGAGGATGACTGGGTAAAAGCCATCAGAAGACATCATATCATATATATATATATATATATATATATATATATATATATATATATATATATATATATATATAAGCCATTGAGCAACCCCAGAATATGTTCCGAACATTTTACAGCAGAAGACTTTCATTCCATTGGTGACAAACATTTTTTGATGCTATCTCAAGTATGAAAATACCTTTGAAAGAATATGTTCATTTTATTTCACTAAAACTTTATCAATGAGGTGAGTAATTAGGAAATGTGTTTTGAAAACAATTTCTAATTACCAGAAGTGTAAATACTTAATGATCTGAAAATCATTTTCATTATGTACATCAGGAAAGTCGGTATTGGTAATGTTTTAAAATATATATTTATTTTAGAATCCATGCATAATACATTTGACCCCTACCATCAACATAAACTGGAGTAAATAGTTATATTCGAAGCACTGTTCCAATCTCCGATACTCCATTGTTATTACACTGCTTCTCCACAGCCTAACCAAGCAATAAGTATCAGGGGTATGGATTATCTATTTTTGTCTTTGTATTTGGCTTTCTAAATAATTATTCAATTGCAATAATCTGCTTTCAGTTCTGAATAAGAAAGAAAATTACCTGTGTCGTCATCAACAGATAGCAAAGGCCTGATCGGAAGTCCCAAAAAAAGAAGGAAGGATTTGAGAACATCTCATAATTATTGGTAAGACGGTATGTCATGTGTAAAATAATTTGAAGAAATGGGATAACATTTTTTCTGAAACTTGCAATTTGATACTATATTTTGCCTCAAACTCTTTGAATTTATGTAGAATTCATTCAAGTGAGTCTATTTGCCCTTTTCACATTTCTAACTACTAGTCCTAAGGGGGACCTCTTTCCTCAAACTGATAAAAAGCTCTAGCAGTCTAGCTTCATAGTAGTATGTCAAATGAGAAACTTTTACATATTTTTCAACCTCTACCTTGTGCGAAATATTGAATGTTCTCAAGCTTCTAACTGCCTGTCAGCTATTATGTTTCATTTGTGAAGAATGTCTCCTGTAATTTATAATGGAGGATTTTTTTTTGGAATGGTTGGCTCTAATCACATATTTTAATAGAATTGAGTGGTTCAATCTAATTTGAAATCTGTATCGAAAGGGCAGTATATGCAGTTAAGTTGTTGATATCTATTTTGAAAGCGAGTATGGAATGTGATTCTTTGGATTCATGCTATTTTGTTTAATAAACAAATCAGAGTCTTGTGAATAATGATTAATATGTTCCTGTTCAAGCATCTTGAAATAATTTGACATTTTCTGTTACAGTCTGTCACCAAGAAAAATCGAAGTCAAGCTGGGAACCAGACAAGTTTTGTGTTAAATATGTATTTATATTTTTATTTTAAGAATGTTTTTTATAAATCTATAAACCAAAGTAGTTATCATTCTGCATAGGTAGGTACATTAATTGTTGAGAAATAGGATTGAATATATTTTTTTAAAATACCATTTTTTTAACCACCTGTATATAAACGATTTTTATTAAAGCTTTATTACTGATTTCAAATACAGGTTTCAAGTCTGTTACTTGGCAGGTATTTTATTTTAGTGTAGGTATTACTTTCCAATTAATTTTGGCTAAAATACTATTCAGCATTCATAATTTAAACTTGGAGTTCAATATTAGAGTTGGTAAAGTATTTCATATTCATGTTTTATGGTTATCAATTGGGTGGAAATTAACCATTCACTTGGTAAATCTAGTTTATGATTACACAAGTTTTGATTTTGTGCTAACTATTAATGGTATCTATCTCTGTATTTCTGTTTTGGATTCGTCTGACAGCGTCTATTCGAAATATTTCCTTCTGTTCAGAATTACTATGAAATGCATCAAAACTGAAATATTAACTTATTCAAAACGAGTATAATTTGGATAGCGTTTAACTAAAAGGTACCAAGCGCGAACGCGTCAAATTTGAGATGAGAGTACCTACCATACGACTCCAAAAGCTGGAACTTACTTTATGTACAAAGATCCAAGTGATTTATTATACGTGAAGTACTCTCTATTGGTGAAAGTGCCAAGCACCATTTCAATAATTACTTTACAATTTTTAAAAATGATTTGACTTTACCAAGTCATTACTCAGTACCATAATTTGTCGCTTGATAGGTACCTTTTAGTTAATCGCTATCCATTTGCGAGCCCGCGTTGTAAATATTTAATTTAAAGTGCCGACCTTACAAAATTTGTAATTAATAATTTTTAACGCGATTAAAAATGCCCCTGAACCTTTGTGAAACGCCTTTGCTTGTCAAACACTAGTTGGCGTCAATTTCTTATATGGAAGTGCTTATCCAGTTTTGATACAGATTGGTGGATACAAAACGGCCCGAGAGTCCTTGACCGTGATCTCCATGGCAACCACCCCGCTTACGCCGCCCGCTCACTGCCTGCGCGCGAATTAGTATTGTTGCGTTTCTTGAATGAGACAGGTTAACACACTTCGCCGTTCGTGAAAACTCCAGTGACCCAATTTTTGAATTGTCGGAATTGGTTTTCTAGAGAAATATGACATCATTTTCTCTCAATTTCAAGCAATAGCTATTTTTGAAATATCACGAGAGAAATATTTCTCTTGATAGTGACATGAAATTCCTAGTACCTACCCAATGCAGGAGAATTAAAAAATTCTCCTAGGAATTCAGTTTTCAGGTTAAAGAAACTCGAAGATTTTTTCTATGTATTGATGAAATTAATATTATTCTGGAGCCCAATTTTTGAATTGTCGGAATTGATTCTCTAGAGAAATGTGACGTCATTTTCTCTCAATTTCGAGCAATAGGTAGGTAGGTGCCTATAAAATGACGTCATATTTCTCTTGAGAATCTTGAGAATTAATTCCGGCAATTCAAAAATTGGGTTACAGGTAGGAATAGGTATGGATATTGTACAAGGGATGGTTTTGAACAATTTGGAGGTTGCAATGGCTAAATCATGACACAATTTTTTCGAGAGCAAAATTCGTTCCACAATTCAAGCAAACGACAGTTTGTGAAACACTTCAGATTTAAGAAGGACACTTTTCAGAAATTATTGTTAGAAATCGATGATAAGCTGCATTAACCTCCCTGTCGAGTTTTCGCAATGAAAAAATAAACTAAACATTCAATAGCCTTGGAAATCCCATGCAGATGAAATAGTGTGCTGTGTTTTTTTCAATTCCTCATCAATTCATTATCAGTGAATGTATTTGGTGGCCCTCCGCTGGTTCATATTGTTATAATTTTTTGCGAATATAGGCCTATATTCTTTTTATTTGCATGATTTTTCAGATCTTGCCAACTTTGCTTCACGTTATCTCTTATGTATGATTCCACCAACATATATACCTTTTTTCAGCAAACCCCAGTTTTATGTTCCCCCGTCATGGCATTCAATATGAAAGCAATACTCTTCCACCTTTCTTTTGCTATATGAGTAAAATTATTCCTAAGTTTACAGTTTACCAATTCTTAGTTCTGCATCATTTTCTGCAGTTGTAAAGCATTTTTTGAGCGTTGCTTGTCAATCTTCTGTTGACGTCTATTTCCAGGAAGTTATAACAAATCCTAGCAAAAATCGTATCTGAAAACGTCAAATTCATATTCGTGTCCAAAAATCCTATTTTTTAATTGGTCAAACAAAATTCTTCTATGATCTTATCCCAAAACTAAATTCCTAGGAAATGACTTCCTACGGTGTTCAAAAATAGCAGTTCTCTCGTTTCATTGTTTTACGTGGGAATTTAATATTGAGAAATATTTCATGAGAGAATCAATTCCTACGATTTCAAAAATTGGGTCCCAGGGACCCAATTTTTTTCAGGAAACATGCCAGAAATAATAATACAACAATTTACTTTAAATTATTTATTTATTTACCTTAAGCCTTGGCTTGAAGATAAAGCAGAAGAAACTTAGGTGAAAATATACAATTGCACCTGCTACAAATACAGGGTGTCCGGTAAACCTTGTACAATATTGAAACTGGTCATGACTGTTCAGAATATCGGAATTTCACCTCAGTAAAAATATCACCGTTTTCGAGATAATGGGCATTTTAGGAATTTCTGGAAAATCGCTGCCTAACCTTGGATTTTTGAGTGCTATGTATACAAATTGAGACGAATTCAAATATCTTTGCTGCTGAAGATTACTGATGAGTGATGCTTTTAGACGTACGAAACAGTTTTTCAGAAAGTGAAGAAATGAGGGTAAAATGACAGATTTGAGTTTCACCAATTTTTTTAACAACAGTTTGACATTATTTTCTGAAAGAAACATAACCAATTGGAAGTGGACATTCATTTCAGAAGTATACTCATTTTGTCCAGACTCTACCATGATATAAAACAAACTATAATTATTTTTGGAGGTACTGATTTCCATTGAATTAGGCTTGGTTTCATTCTAGGCTTCCATCAACTTTTATACTCACGCGCAAAAATTATTTTATTTCGATTTAATCAAGATAAAATGTGGAAATGATTATTAATAATGAAGAATAGACTGCTTGGTAGCATTAAATAGTATGTCTATAAAATTAACTTTTCATGTAATTAACCCTAATAAAATTATCAAACTGAAATGTCGATTATCCGATTTGGCAAGAATTAATACGAATTCTTGTGATAAATGTCGCAATTGTCCAACATCGAGATTCCAACGAAGTTTCGGAGACCGACAGATATACAGGGAAATTAAAAACTTTTCTAATTCCTGTGTTGTGTCCGTAGAAGCAATAGTTCCCTATTGAAAAAATAAAATACAACATTGTGCATGAACGGATCTTCTGTAAATAGAATTGGAAAATCTAGTATGTGGTGGCTGTCACATTTTGTTTGAACAACTTGTGACTTCTATCGTAGTTTTTTGAAATTATTCCGCTTGTTTCATTCACTGGTATTTATTTCTTTGTCATGCCGTACACACGTTATACTCCCCAAGAATATGCGCATATGCACTACATTAATGGTGAATGTGGAGGTAGTGCTACTGCTGCAGCAGCGCTTTATGCAGATCGATATCCGATTGCACAATGCCGCTCAGAGAATCGCTGATCTGGGGGCTATAACCTATAACGCATTTGAAAAGGTTTTTCTTGAAAAAATGTCGTCTCTGCGTACGAGTGGATGGAAAATAACAATGAATATCCACTTCCACTTGGTTATGTTTTTTCCAAACAATAATGTCAAACTGTTGTTACAAAAATTGGTGAAACTCAAATCTGGCATTTTACGCTCATTTCTTGAAAAAATTGTATCGATTTCTGAAAAACTGTTTTGTACATTTAGAAGCATCACTCATCAGTAATCTTCAGCAGCAAAGATATTCTAATTGGTCCCCAATTCGTAGACAAGGCACTCAAAAATCCAAGATGAGGTAGTGATTTTCCCGAAATTTAAAAAATGCTCATTATCTCGAAAACGGTGAGATTTTTACTAAGGTGAAATTCCGATATTCTGAATAGTCATGACCTGGTCTATCACCAGTTCCAATATTGTACAAGTTTTACCGGACACCCTGTATACTTTTGAATACATCTTATAAAAGTGAAAAAAAAATTCATTTGCCAATACAATGGATTGAAAGGACCTAAGTGTTGTAACACCTGTTGTATGTGGCATAAGAAAGAATGATGACAATACTCAAACCATGCAGATTAATGAATAATAATGTAACAACAAACACGAAGGAGGAAAATTATATTGATAAATGTTGTAAATTTAGTAGTTTTAGATCTTTGTCTTTTTTATTTGTTTTCCAGCATCTCAACTGTATGATTATAAACTTGATGTAAAAAAATATTCGAACTCTTATAAACAATGCTAACAAATAATCCATTGGAAAATTCTTGTAGGATTGGATGATGTAAAAATGCGATTGTTGAACATTGCTCTTTAATCATTTTTCCATTTTGCATCACCAAAAGTTGTGGGAAGAGATGACTTAAACTATTCTCTAACGAACCAATAAACACAACAGAATATGTATAGGGACACTGTAAATTTCCAAAAATATCCTATTTAGAATTTGGATATGCTCTGAAATGGGAATAGATATTTTCCATGTTGAGGACATTGTTTTCCTTTCCAAATTCTAAACATATATTTTACCTGTGCCTATGTAGACATTTTTCTTTATGAAATAACCACAGATATAATATGTGAAAGCATTTGTCAGTGTCATATCCAATCTTATATAATCAGTAGTATACAGGGTGTTTCTTAAGTACGTGTAGAAAATTTGAGAACATGTTGCTGACGTCAAAATAAGAAGAAAAGTTCCTATAAACATATGTCCGCAAGTTATTCGTTTCTGAGATAGTGTCTTATTTTTTGTAAATAATTTCAAAATAATTTTGATATTTGGGTAAAGTTTGGTATCTGGGAATATTTATTATTCAGTTTGTATATAAAATATATTCTTGGTAGAGGTCACTGCGAGCAACTGTTTTCGAGTTATTGAGATTTGAAATCATCGATGCAAATGAATGACAAGATTTTTAAATTTAAAATAAGTTCAATTAGAAGTTGTTTTTTCACAATTAACATAAAATTGATTTTGTAATTGAAAAATCATCCCATATACCAAACTTTACTCGAATATCACAAATATTTTGGAATGTATTCACAAAAAAAAATATTAGAATTAAACTTTGACACTCTGTATCTTAGAAATGAATAACTTGCGGACCTATGTTTATGGGAACTTTTTTTCTTATTTCGATGTAAGCAACATGCTCCTGAAGTTTCTACACGTACTTAAGAAACACCCTGTATATGCACAATGTTTGATTTGTACAGGTTTGAGGTACTAATAACTCATATCGCTTGATTACTTCAGGTGTGATATGGGTCAGAATTTCATCAAATTCCTCTCAGCAGTTGGTTCCTTCAGTTTGCTCGAAGTAACCCAATGCAAGCAACTAATTGAAACTTTTTTAAAACTGTATTGGTGTTGGATTCTTGAATTCGTAGAAGTAGGTACCTGTAAAAAAATAATAATACATAATATCATGTGTGATTTAATACTTTCATAAATCTAGTGGTGCAAGTGGATTTTGAAAAACATGATTCTCATGAAAAATCACATTTTCAAATAAAACGTAATCGTAAATATAAAATTAGCTTTTATTTATATTAATTGAAAAATAAAATGGTTTTGCAGTTACAGAGATCACATATACTGTATTATATTTATGTAGATGAATTATGTGACAAAGCTGAAGGATAGTGGTGTCTTGGAAATAAATGAAAAAAAAAATCCTTCTGGGGTAGGTTTGGAAAAGCTGGTACAAGGAAGATATTTCAACTCAGCCGACGTTTGCATATAAATTTCTGTAAAAATATCATCTATTAATTAACACTATAATACAACTTGTGGTGCTATTAGTTTGAAAAACTTCACGATATGGATCTCATGAAAACCACATATTTTCAAATTAAACATAGCCCAGCTAAACTGCATGAAATTAGCCCTTTTATAAATGATATTTTTACCGCATAGACACTGTATTATACTGATAATTATGTAACAAAGTTGAAAGACATCTTGAAAATATACGAAGAGAAGAAAACCTGAATTCAACAAAGTTGATACTAGGAATATATTTCGATTCATAACGTTTGCATATAAATTTGTGTACAAGTGAATAGTAAATACAATGTGTCAATAAAGACCCTCGCATATAGGTAGATAGTGGTGCTCAACAAATGCCATTTGTAAGCAGGTCTTTCATTGGGCCTTTTCATAATACAAAACGGATTCGGAACTGGAAATATTTTTTTTTTATAAGGAAACCACTGTCGTAATGATAGAATATTCATATTTACCAGAAAATGCTTCATTCTCTTCACTAGAATGTATGGTATATTCAAATATGGTTGGAACAGCATCCTCCTTCAGATTATTATTTTGTGTGCTCGAAAAGATCTGCTCTTCGAAGTGTGCACTACAGACTCCAAACCTTTTATGACATTGTTCTGAAGTATAGGAATCCAGTTGCACTAGCTTTCCACTCGTTACACCTAGACAATAAATGGAAAATATACTACTGAACGTTCTAGTAAAAAATGTAGTTATTACCAACGAAATATATTTATATTGAACTCACCCATCTTCATCTTTGGGAAATCTAGAATAGCTGTGTTGAGGATTTTTCTTGGAATTAATGGAACAAACTGTACATTGCTAGCCATTATTCCAGTTCAAAATGATTACAACACGAGGGGGCAGTAAAAACAAAGATAATTCGGAATACGCCCTACAGCACTTCAGTACGTAAATGAAATCCATTATTCCCTGATCACTTTCACACAATTTATATGAATCACACTAATTTCAGAACGTGAGTGTTCTTTGATATGAATTTAGAACAGGTAGCAGAGAGGTTAGGTAGATCGGTAAATGTTAAATTTAAAATAAAAAAACATCAGTATTCCAATGTTGCCAACTTTCACTGAAAATATTTTCGTTTTGAATAATCATTCTGCTGAACGAGAAATAATACGAAAACAATTTACAGTACATCAGAACTTGGAATACTTCAGGCGAAGCAGTAATATTAGGCAAAACAAAACTTCTCTTAGAATTCCACGAGCCATAAGTCTCAAGTCTGATAGATCTAAAGTGGTAAATTACAAGAAAAATTTTAGACATGAAAACGTTGCCGGTTATCGATGCAGTCCACGGCGCATCCAAAAAGTTCCCGCTGCGACTTGATCATGCGCGCTGTGATTTTATACCAAAAAGTGGGGATACTGGTACTACTGGTTCTTTTAAGCTTTTTTACTGTGGTTTTACTTCATTAAACTGTTCAACTAGGTATCACGTGTATACTTCCACTGGCACACTTAATCCCTAACATTTTCTTACACCAAATAAGCCAGTTGAGTATCTTCAAATTTTTCTTGAAAATTATTTTTATTATAGTATTTTGCATAACCTCTAGAACGTGTAATAATGTTTTACTAATGATACAGTACCTCAATATAGATTCAGCAAGTGAGTTGTTAATCATAAGTAGGAGTTTTTTCTGAGTTGATATAATTTACAAACTAGCTTATTGAGTCTTTTTACTGTTTTCTGTGTTCTTCCCATCGCAGGTGCTGGTCCACATATACACCCAACTACTTCATGTTGTCAACTTTTTTAATGTAGAATGCATGTTGAGGAATGCTTGCGTTATCCATTCCAGTATTGGATTTGGCCTGTGGAGTCAACAGAAGTTCGAACCCCTTGAATACATGCAGTTAGTTCCTGCGACCACGAAAGAGCAGGGACTGTGACATTTATTTTCCAAGCAGCAGCTCGTGTGAACTTTGTCTCGTCTTCAACTATCCAAATTTTGTATGGTTCATGTTGAATCTGAAAGACATAAACTATGAATCTTCGACATAAAATTACTCCATGAACTGTATTATTCTGAGTTTGACTGCTTTGAATACACTTATCGATTGAATGAGGAAAATTTATAAGTTCCACGACAACCTTCCTGATGAAATTCTTGGAACGATTCATTCATTATCTCTAATCAAAATGAGAACCACACGTGTCGCTTTTTTACACTGAATAATTATTTAAGAATTTGTTACATCATTTTCAACATTGTATGGCTTGCCTCCTACAAAAATTAATAATTACGTATTTACTAGTGATGTTTAATTATATTCCAGCAAGTGAAACTTTTGGAATAATTAATGATAAGTTTGTACTTCCAGATCGCTAGGAGGTCAAGAACTTAACACAAAAACTTCTATTTGAGTGTAATTCAGGAAATTTTGACATTATTTATATATCTTAATCCAAACCAAAATGGGAAAAAAAAGATGGAGGAGGGGGGGTTGTTAATTGATGTAAAAAAAACCCTTGACTTCCGGTAACAGGAAACTGGAGTAGTATAGAAAATACGGCCCAAACTCGTGAGTGCCCTAACGAGTCCCGTTCATTTTGATTTTTCGTCAAAAATGTGTTTTTTTTTATTTGTGGCCTATACATTTTCCAACTAAGAATGATAGATTCGTTCAGGAAAAAGCCAATATATCAGTGTTTTTATAGATCTGAAAAAGGCCTTCGATACTGTCTATCACTTCATTCTTTTAGATACACTAGAAGATATGGGTGTAAGAGGTCTAGCACATAACCTATTCGAAAGCTACCTAACAAGGAGAACTCAAAAATAAAATTCAATAATCATGTATTCCAAGGAACAGTATTGGGGCCGGTTCTTTTCGTAATTTACTTGAATAACCTATTTGAACAGGAAACAATCGGCACAATAATCAGCTTCGCGAGCGACACTGTGATACTTTATAAAAATGGAGACTGGTACAATCTCAAATTGAACATTGAAAAAGATCTTGGAAAACTCAAACACTGGTTCGACCGACAGCAGATTAATTTCGATAAACTTCGAAAAAACTATACACTTACCCTTTAGTAGTCATGAAATATCTTTCCCAAAATACGATTTAAACGTCCAACAAGATTTTCAATTAAACCTGCAAAAAAGATAAAATCTTTGGGTATTTACATTGACAACCACCACATAGTATATTCAACAAAAAAACTTCGTAGTATACTTTTTCGTTTCAAACAAGTTGGACCATTTTCGAGCTTCACACCACATTTCTTTCAAATGTCAAATATGTCACGTATATTTTTGTGAATGTATTAGTGATTGAATTTGATAAAATAAAATAAGCAACTTCCAAAGAGGCTCCATTTGAAATTTTGTGGCTCAGATTCAGCTGATAGAACCAGGTAATCTACTTTAAAAATTACCGTTTGATTCATTCTGAGATAGGGATTTGACATCCATAGCTTGACAACTGATCTGACATTCTTTCGTGCTGACATACCTAGTGATTCAAAGTATGTCAAATCCTTCAAAACCAAGAAAGGGTTGAGTATCCATTCTGGACGATTCATCGACAATTAGCTGCGTAAACTCCCGCTTATAGTGCGACAAATGATTCAATTTGCTCACTTAAAGAGGAATTCCTACATCATTAGGAGAGTACCAAAGGCAGCAAGAATATCTGCTGCTATATCCTTGAGCAAAGTTATTGATGAGTGTATCAAAACTAACACATCAGCAGCTTGGATAAATTTGTTTATGTTCGCCTACAGAACTTTCAACATTCCTCATAGTAATCACAAACACAATCAGTCCCTTGCTACTATAATAAAGAAAAATATCAACGACCCCACAAATTCAATCTCTTCTCATACGCCACCCAAGAAAAATATCACTTCAAGTATTCCAAGTTTAACCAAGAGGGTAGTCAGTAAAATTTCAGACGGAGATATTTCTTCGGCTATCCGAATAATGAGCTCAAGTGACACTGTTGCTAATTTTGACTCTTCTACATTATCAGAACTGCAATCGAAACACCTCCCTGCTACTAACCAATGCAATATTTCTGCTTCAAACACCAAACCCCTCTCACATTCAAGACTTGTTTAGCCACAGTTCAGGATTTTCGAAAGATAAGCTCTTATCCTCACTAACATCCCTATGTAACTTCATGCTGGCAGGTAAAGTTAACTCAGACATTTGTCCCATCTTGTATGGAGCTACACTTTGTGCTCTTAAAAAGAAATCTGGTGGAATTAGACCAATCGCCATTGGATTATTTTATCGTCATTTGGTGGCTAAGCTTAGATGCTTAGATGTACGTGATCGACTTGGTGAACTATTTCGTCCTGTACAATTCGGATTTGGAACACCTGGTGGTTGCGGAGCTGTTGCCCATGCTGCTCGACAATTCATTAATCATCACCCAAACCATTGTTTAAATAGAAGATAGTCAAAGCCTGTGGAAAAGGTATTGGGCCCAAACGCGAGTGTCATCTAGCGTGATTAGTTACACACATGAATATTTCACGTCATTTTGATGAAGGTTTCTTCAAAAAACCCTGATTTTAATGCTGTCCCATTGTTTCAATCAAGTTACGACATGACTTGTTGGCCAGATTACTTAGGTTACGACATGACTTGGATTCACCGCAACATCCTGTAAGACGAAATAAAGAATAGGATTCCCAATCTCTTTCCTTTTCTAAACCAGTGTTACAAGTCTGAAACTTTTTTATCTTTCGGTGATTGCCTGATCATGTCTGAAAGAGGAGTTCAACAGGGAGATCCTCTGGTCCTGCTTTATTTTGTTTGACAATCGAAAAATTAACTAAATCGTTGAGTTGTGATTTCAATTGTTGGTATTTGGATGATGGCTCTATCGAAGGAGTTATCGAATCAGTGCTTGATAACTTACGCACTGTCATTTCCATGTCCAACGAAGTAGGGTTGGAATTGAATTTCAATAAATGCGAAATATTTTCTTTGACTTCTTTGAAATCAGATGTATTGATGAAGTTCACCTCCCTAGCACCAGGAACCGCATTCCAGGAAAAACCAAACTGGATTCTTCTTGGTGCTCCGTTATCTGATGAATCACTTCCAGTGTGTCTCATTGAAAAACAGAAGGCACTTTCACTTATCACTTCTAGAATGAGTGATATTCCAACACATATTGCATGTTTCATTCTGAAAAACTGTCTTGCAATTCCAAAATTAACGTATATTTTGAGATGTAGCCCAACTTGGCGTTGTAAAGAGCAACTACAGGAATTCGACACTACTTTGCGAAAAACACTGGAACGAATAACGAATAATTATTATATGCAAGACAATACTTGGCGTCAAGCATCATTACCAGTTGAAAAAGGAGGCTTAGGAATACGCATGGCATCCTCTATCGGAATTATCGGAAGTATCTATCCTCTATAGGAAGTATCAAGTATCTCATTTAGTCAATGTGATATTACCAGATTCTTTTTCAAACATATTCAACCATCTCTTCGTGGAGGGAGAGCAAGAGTGGATTTCCAAAAGTAATTCTCTATTACCTGAATCGATGAAAAAGATCCAAAAGCTTGGGATAGCCCACTTATTGAATTGGTGGCTAATGATTTGCTTAATTCTGCTATATCGGCAAAAGAAAAGGCTCGAATCAAAGCAGTTACTTCCCACCAGTCCGGTGCTTGGCTCAAAGCTCTACCTGTCGCTTCTCTTGGGTCTCTTCTAGACAATGAATCTTTCAGAATAGCTATCAAGTTACGAATAGGATCTCATACCTGCAAATGTGGTGCTCTTGTGGATGAGAAAGGAACTCATGGACTAAGCTGCAAATTCAGCGCAGGGCGTCAATCCCGTCATCACGCAATTAACTATTTGTTGAATCGGGCATTAACAACGGCCAATATTCCTTCGATTTTGGAGCCTACATGTGTCAGCAAAGATGATGGAAACCGCCCCGATGGCATGACGCTGATCCCATGGAAGTTCGGGAAACCCGTTGTTTCGGATTTTACATGCGTTGATACGGTTGCAACACGTAATTGCCTCCTCCAATTGTCCCGGTGCAGCCGCGGTGAATGGGGAGAAAATTAAGAGCCGAAAATACCAGAATTTACAACTTTATATTTTTTATCCTGTTGCTGTTGAAACATTTGGAGTGTTCGGTCCCAAAGCTTTCGAGTTCATCAAAGACGAATAAGAGAAGTGACCAGTGATAGACGAGCAACTTCATTTTTGATCCAAAGAATCAGTATTGCTGTTCAGAGGGGTAATGCCGCTTCTGTATTGGGAACTATGCCTGTATCTCGACAATTGAATGAGTTGTATTTGAATCCTCAAAGGACGCTTTCATCTGTGGAAAAGTTAGATAATTCACTAGGTGACGTACTTGATAGTGATTTGTCAAAAATAACATCATCTTCCATATCGCATGCCAACTATTTATCAAACAGCATCAACTCCCTACCGCGCCGATCCAGTGAAAATAATCTTATAAAAGAGCGCAGATCTAATAGCAGCATGAACAGCTCAAACTCCGTCTGGCCTGCAGTTGATAGTAATGTCCAGTCATCTGGTCTCATTGGGTTGACCAATATTGGTAATACTTGTTTCATGAACAGTATTATCCAATGTTTATCGAACACAAGATGGTTATTGGAGTATTTGAAAAGAGACGCCCACACAAGGGATATAAACTCCCACATATCTAGGGAGGGAGCTTTAATCAAAGCATTTGCCCAGGTGATCAAGGAACTTTGGTCAGATGATTCGTCTGGTAGTGTTGTTAATACAGTCTTCTTGAAATGTCAAATCTAAAGAATTGCTCCTTGTTTCATCGGTTTTGCCCAGGAAGATGCTCAAGAGTTCTTACGATTCCTGTTAGAGGGTCTACATGAAGACGTCAATAGAGTTACGGAAAAGCTGATACCCATAATGGGAGAGTTAGATGAGAAATCGAGTGACAGTGAGAAGGCTCAAGAGTCATGGTAAAGACTTAAGGACGAACAATTCCAAAATTGTAGACAACTTCGTTGGCCAGTTAAAATCTACATTGAAATGTACTCATTGTCGTCACTGTTCAGTCTCTTTCGATCCGTTCTGGGATCTTTCCCACTCAATACCACGAAGTGCAGGCCAACTAAATTAGTCACAATGTTTGAATTCATTCAAAAGGGAAGAATCTTTGGATGGTGACGAGAAGCCAACATGTGCGAAGTACAAAGAGAGAAAGAAGTGCACGAAATCCATATCAATTCATAAATTCCCTGAAATTTTAGTAATTCATTTGAAACGGTTTTCTTCAACAGAAAAATTCCAAGGAAAATTGAATCTTACCATTGATTTTCCTTTAGAGGGATTGGATATGAGTGATTATACTATAGAAAACGTAACCCCTTGTCGATATAGTCTGTATGCATTAACTAATCATAGTGGGACTACCTATAGCGGACACTACACAGCCTACTGTAGACACCCGTATGCGAATGCCTGGCATGAATATTATGATTCACGTGTGACCCCAATTTCATCTAGATCCCTGGTGAGCGGAAATGCGTATGTTCTTTTCTATGAGAAGGAAAGCACTAAATCGCCGCTTTCAGATCATCTTAGTTTCATTTTATGTTTAATTTGTATCTTTATTGTTTTTATATACAGCTGGTTAACGGAAAAAACAATTTTAACAATTTTAACAATATTGTATTATTAACAACATATATCTGACATATTAAATTAATTTCTGTCAAACATGCGTGAATAATATTCACAACCAATTGTTTGTGACAGTTTTGTATAGATAACGGAACCCTGCAGTTTCAAGACTTGAAGATAAATAATGTGAATGATACAGCGAAAAAATATATAATAACAATAATACTAAATCATAAACACTCGCAGAGTGTACACAAAGGTATAGCCTGTTCGGGTACAGGAAGACTATTAGCCGTAGCCAGGCCCGGAATGGCCAGGTCCATGATCGTGGAGGGCCCCCGGCCCGACGGGACCCCGAAGGCTCAATTGTTGAAGAATTCTTAACCAGTGAAGACAGTGTAAATTCAGTGTTACACTTCTACATCTACGTATTAAAAGACAATTCTCCTCACACAACTTTATTCTTTTACCATCACAAACGTAATAAATAGTCGCACCTAATAATTCCCAACACCATGAATAATCATCTAACTAACATCTGACTAATATCAAATACACTTATCTTACTAGCCTGTAACTCCGGTGACAAATAAATAAATACCGAGAGTTATGTCTAAGGTAGAGCACTCTAACATCAGCTAAATTCTTTTATTTAATTTTTTGAAGATGGAAGTTTTGACAGCAAATCTCGATTCACAGCAAGAAATCTGATAAGTCAATGGTTCAAATTTGAAAACTTGATTATGTTGTTTGTTTTAGTTGATTTGTTTTAGGTCACCTCCCCTGTTTCTAAGTACTTGCAAAGTAAAACCATTGATTAAGCTTTAGGTAACTTAGTACAAACATTGCTCCAGCAAGTTAAGGACAAGAGGAACAACGCGTATTTTGAAGTATTGTACGCAAAAACAAAAACCATGAAAGGGCAGTTAATCTAGAGCTAGACGAAAAAGAACGCCAAAGAAAAAATTGATGCCCGGTGAAAAATCAAAAGATGAAGCTGACTGTACTTCAACAGTTCAACATTACAAAATTATATATTTTGATATTTTAGACTGTGCGAGGATCAGTATTGAAGAAAGGTTTTGAGCAAACAAAGATGTTTTACAGAATTGCTCTTGGTTGGACCACAAAAAGTTTGACTCTATCTTGAAACTCGAAACGTTTCCCACAGTAGCCCTTAACAGTGTTTCTAAACTGTGTAAAATAGAAAGAAATCGGTTTGCAACTTCATAGTGGCAGAGTCAGAAATTTACTTCGGTAGTCTTTAGGCCAAGATCTTGTGTCCAGTCTGCTTTTTATTAATGTTGAGAGGGATTTATTTTATGATTTGGACAAAAATAGACAAAGAAGCTGTTACTATAGTGCTAGGGCAGTAAAATGTTGAATCATCTCAGTTAAGTTAAGCCACTGCTATTCTAGTATAACAACAACATTGTAAACTGTTAAATACACATGATTTAAAAAAAAATGTTTTAAACATTATTTTTCTAATCCCTAAAATCCGTTTGTCATTATTTTTATCACACAAATAATTTTGACATGATTCATTAATACTTTGATGTAAATAAAATACTGCACTTTATTTTGTTGTAATTATTGGCAGTTCTACAGCATGTGTTTCGTAGTGTTGTGATATCCTAAATATACTGTGAATTTCTTATTTTAATAAATAATAAACTCAACTAAAGTCGAAAATAGCTGAATTTCTTCTTCTTTTTAAGTGCCAAAATAGCGTAAAAACGCGTTTTCATTGTTTTCAAGCACCAAATTTTCAAAAATTTTCCGGGGGTGGGGACCCCCCGTTCGATGGGGGATATTCCATACTTCCCAGACCCCCCTGTAGAGGACCCCTTTACAGGTTTTAGCTGAGGGCCCCAGATGGTCCGGGCCTGGCCGTAGCGCCCTGGAGCTACTTACTGATTTTTGGTAGCATTCACTTTTCAGTTATAGGAATATCCTAAAAACTTACATCACCACCTCAGATGGTTGGTTCCAAACAAGCATTAGAACGAATATTGCCTTCATATATAAATTTCTCACAGATGAATGCAATTATCGAAAAATTACAGTGGTAATTGAACTATTGAAAAATGTCAGATAAACTCAAAAAATTTAAAAAATAACGCGTGTCTAGAACAATTTTATTTATAGTCTATATCAGTCCTATGATATTTCTTATAAAAAAATCAATATCTTTTCATTCGTTAAATATTCCAGTGAATTACACTCGAGCATAGAAATTACCAGATAATTTTACATTCAAGTGTGACAACTTATAAAATTTGCACTCAGTTATTTTCATATTATGTAAAAGAACACAGACATTCCTTCGGTATTGGTCTCTTTCGCCAAAATATGAAAATAAACTCTTGCAATTTTTAGATAACACGCAAAATTATCGGTAATTTGGTGGACCACTTGTCTTTATAATACGTGAAAATATCACATCATCACGTTGAAACATGTCTTCCAGAAGACAGACTTTCAGATTTTTCAATATATGCAATGTTGAGGTAAAAACTGGAATAATAATTTTGTATACCAGTCAGGAAGCGATTCAAGGAATTTATTTTCAGAAACTTTTCAGATTATTTTTAATCAGGCCACAGAATTTGTTGGTCATATTCTGAATCAATCTGTAAGTACCAATTTCTAGCTGATTCACTGATGTTTCACATGTTTGTTCTCCAACAGATATGATAATGACCTCGAATAATTTCACATAAAAAATGTACATTTTTCCTTATTCTCTATTTTATATTCTTTGCCAATATTGAAGAGGGTTCGTGACATTCAAACGACTTAAAACGGCATTTTCCATTTTCCTGCAGTGCAATTCCACAACTGTTGAAAAATTATTCTTTCTTTAAAATATTCCAATATTCTCTTATTACATACCTACTCAATGTGCATAATAAATCAGTTGATAACAAAGAAATACTTCTATCAGAAATAAGTCACAAAGAGTCGAGTGACAATCTTTTGTCAAAGATGGGAGCAATGCTTTATAACATGTTATTTTACGAATTTGGCTGCATTCCAAAGGTTTTCGGAAATTTCAAGATGTGTCACTGAATATTTGAATGAAATAACTTGGAATTCTATTTGAATACTACCAAGTAAAACAAAACAAGTATTTTTATTCAGTTCGGAGTCAACTGAAAGTCCATAACAAATTTTCATCTTCAAAAATTATGAAAAACCTCAGAAATTGAAATATTTTTGAGGTTTCAACATTACTGCCTCATGTGCAGCAGAATTCTTTGCTTTTGGTCACTTCGTTCACACTAGAAGTAGATATTGATTTTCTTATTCCAACGAAAACATTCTGTGTAATAACAATAATTAGTCATAAACATTAGTAAAGTGTACCCATACATGTGCGGGTAGAGGAAGACTATATTATCATTTGCCGTTGCGTTCTGGGACGACTTTTGGTGGCGTAGGGAGAGTCGGGTACACTTGAAACGTTGGGTACAAATGAAATATTTATTATTATAATCCTGATAAATTTCTGGAGATTTCTCATGAGGTTTCCCTGTGAGATGATATCTTCTGCACTGCAGTGTCCGAAGATATCTATCCTCATGCGAGCCAGAGCTTCACGTTCGAACACAATCCCAGATATCTTATCGGCTGAATCTTGGTTTCATATTTGGCGAATATAGATATATTGTAGATGAAAAATAATATTGGTCCAATATGGGTGAATATTCAAAAATCCAATATTATATTGATAATACATACATACATACATACATACATAGTTTATTAGTCTTTCGAAAATTTACATTTTATAGACATGTCAATTCCTAAGCCTAGACGATACAGAGTAAAATTACAGTTTAAAAGATAATTGTGACGTAAAAAATAATCATGGTTAGATGACAATGATATAATAAAACAGTATAGAATAAAATTATGAAATCTAAAATCAAAATGATCTTAATAAAATATATGAAATAGCATTATCCAGTAGATGGTCAAATATATAGGTAGAATCCACACAATATGATAAAAAAAGATTTATAACATATAGAGCAAATTTAGAAGATGAATTTGGATTTAGTAGTATGAATAAGTAATTTAATGGACTAAATGGAATATGGTAACCTACAGCTTATAATGTGAATTACAAATCAGACTATAGATATGACGAATGTAGCAATAGATGAGCCTGCTATCAGCCGTGAATCAGTATTGTCAAATGAAGAGTTCGTTTTTGTTGGTAATCAGAAGAGAAAACTCATGAAAATTGTATATACAGTTTTCGGATAAAATATTACTCAATTTGGATTTGAATTTCCTTAGAGGTAAGATTCGGAATTGAGATGGTAAGCCGTTATAGAGCCCAAAATCAATTTTGGAGGTCCTCTGTAGCCTCTTTCGTGGTTCAACTATTTTATTTTTGTGTCTGGTATGGTAATCATGTATTTCTTCATGTGTTGTATAGCTTTCAATATTTGTTTTGATATGCAACAATTTGTGGTATATAGTGAGAGCAAAAACCGTCATAATTCTGAGCGCTGGAAACAGAGGTCTGCAACTAGATTCCCTGTTTGCATTTATGATACTTCTTATAGCTGCATTTTGTAAGAAGAATATTTTATGAATGTGTGTCTGGGCTGTATTACCCCAAGATTGAAATAGTGAATAGTAAGTAGTTAACGCAGCTGACTGCTGAATAAACTCCCGTACTATTCTTATCGCAAAGACTGCTCGAGATAGTTTGGTACATAAAATGTCGACATGTTTTGACCACAATAGATGACTATGAATATGAATTCCTAAGAATTTCACACTCCCATAACTCATTTCGTCGTTGATGAGATCTATTGGCCTACAAACGAAATTCAGAGCCACAGTTTTGCTCTCGTTCACTATGAGATCATTACTCGAAAACCATAGTTGAGCTTGATGCCTGATATTTTCATGCTCTATCTTGGGATCTTCTTTCCTGTCTATACTGACTGCAAATGTAGCATCATCGGCAAATAGTACAGATAATCTATTGTTTGTAGCCATATTATGAGATAAATCATTTATATAGATGAGAAATAAGAGAGGGCCCAAAATAGAGACTTGTGGTACTCCTCTCTCTATTTTCAGGAATGGGCTTCTTTTAGTTTGACTTTCCACTAGCTGAGTTCTGTTGCTCAAATATGAGTTGAAAAATTCGTGACAGGTTCCCCTAATGCCATAGTAATACATTTTGTTTAGCAGAATTGAATGGTCAATGGAATCAAAAGCACTAGTGAGATCAGTAAAAATACCAAAACAGTGTCTGTTATTCTCAAAACAGTCTTCTATGAATTTGGACAGAGATAGAATGGAATTTGCTGTTGATACTCCTTTTCTAAAGCCATATTGTTCAGCTGCAAGTATGTTCTGAGAGGCAAGGTAGGATATTAGGTCTTTGTATATTTTTTTTTCTAATATTTTTGAGAATGCAGGTAGTATCGATATCTGTCTAAAGTTCTTTGGTATAGATGCGTCTCCTTTTTTAAATATGGGTAGTACTTTTGCTATTTTCAGCTCAGATGGAAAATTGCCTTGTAGTAGACAGCTATTTATTATATCAGACAATGGGTCTTTCACGAAATTGACACTTTGTTTTAATATGAATGTGGATATTCCATAAATATCTTCAGTTTTTTTATTTTTAAGATCCATAATGAGTATTCTGATATCATCAGGAGTAGTTGGTGTGAAAGACATGGAGTTAATGAAAGTCAAATTCAGATTATTCAATATTCAGCACTGACATCAGTTCTTAAAATTTCTTGAACAGCTCTAGTTGCATTTCCGACAAAGTAATTATTCAATTCATCTACTGAAATTTCACTAGGATGAACTACCTTCCTGCCTCTACCTGTTTCTCGATTTATAATTTGCCATACTTTTTTATTATAATCTTTCGACTCTTGAAGGCATTTTCCATTGTGAGCTCTTTTGGATACTATTAAGAGTTGGCTATATGTTTTCTTGTAATCACGGTAGATTTTTTTATTTTCCTCAGATGGATGTTGCCTGGAAAATTCATGCAAAAAAAGAAGTTTATTTTTTGCCCTTATTACCTCATCTGTGATCCAGCTTGATGATTTATATTGTTTCTTTCTAGGGTGTACCGAAAAGGATAAATCATGATAGTATAAAAATATTTTATGGAAATTCATGTATTTGTCATGTGCTGATGTGGCATTATGCACTTCCGACCAGTCTTCCCTACTCAAGTGATTTTGAAATGCTTCAATATTACTTTTCGTGTAACTCTTGTTGCTATTAGGGTTTACAGTTTGTTGATAGTCCTGTGAGAAATCTAAGAGTTGACCGCTATGATCAGATAACCCTAGTTCTAAAATGGTGATATTGGAATATTCAAAATTTACAAAATAATTGTCCAGGCAACTTCCTCTGTTGTTTTGAACTCTGGTGTTCTCAAAAACTACTTGCTTCAAGCGAAAAGTAAGGAATGTTTGTTTTATTCTGTCTCTCCGAGTGTCTGTCATGTCTAGAAAGTTTACATTAAAATCACCAGCACAAAGTACTTTTTTCGAATTATTATTGTAGGATTCAACATATTCAAGGGCTTTTGATATTATGTTTAGGAAACTATCTATATTGAATGATGCAGTTGACCTGTATATTGTGATTATGAATAGATTCAATTGTTTGACGTAGCATGCTGCTAGTTCACATATTTTCTCAATAGAAAGATCTGTGATTTGTTCCAACTGGTGGCAGTCCAGCCCCTTTCTTATATATATACATGCACCTCCATTTTTGTATAATGAACGACAGTAACAACTCACCATCTCAAATCCATTCATATTATAGCAAGAACTTTCGTTTTGTTTTCAACCAGTGTTCCGTGATACACACAATTTTCACACTCTCATTTTGTACAGCAAAACTTTTGATGTCCAGTATTTTGTTTATTCAGATGGAGAATAGAGATGATGTTTTCGCTGCAGCTGCTGGCCTCAACAGGGTCGCCTGGTATAGCAGTACTGATGTCTTTGGGACCCAGAAAATCTATTGGCTTATTGAATTGTACATTTGGCGCGGTTCCAGAGGTCTGGGGTAATTGATGAGCTCTTAATTCGGATTCGGTTTCATTTTCCCATAGCCTATTATGGAGTTTTTGATGGATGGATGGGGTTTTTTCGATCGAATTTATAAAAAAGAATTTGTTTGGTGGGTCTGTGATTCATCCTCTTCTTGTTGATCATCTAGGAAGTGTTGGCCTAGTTTAAAATTGAAACGTTTGTACAAATTTTTTTTGGGCCAGAAGTTGGGTTCGTACACCAGTTCTTTAAGATAATATTGGTGGAATATTGGTTGAACCTGTTCTCTACATGTAGATTGTCATATGTAATATTGGGCCAATATTGGTTGAATAATTTCTACCAATATCGATATTACAATATTATCTATATGTATTGTTTTCCACATCTAGAATAAATACTGTAATCCCACTATTCCAGTCATATCGATTCTAGGGATAATAATAATAATAATAATGTTTATTTGCATAAATATAAACTGTTACATAGTTTTTGAGAATATAAATAAGGCGGTTTTATGGTAAATGTGACAATTCCTTACAAACAAACATGGAGGTTCCCACTAAAACCGAAGTTGTGCGTGGGTACTTATTTGTTGCTGAAATGCAACATGTATAGATTCTAGAATTTTACATGTATTGAATCTTTGGCCTATTATAGCTAAATAAATGTGCATGTTAATACATTATGAAAATATAACAGAATTAAAATTAATTAATCTATACGAATTAACAAATTTTTCTAATAAATAATCCTTCAATCTAAAATGTATTGTTTGTTAAATTGTTTTGTTAAAATTGTTTTTTCCGGTAACCAGCTGTCGTCCCCTTACGAACGACAGCCCTTAAAAGTCTAAACTTATGCGAGCTAAGGATTAACGAGGTCTTACCTTTTTACGTGCGATTCCTAGCACGATCCGAGGAGAATATCGAAAGGAGGTCCTTTGGTCACCCATCTAAACCCTGACCTCGCCTAGCATTGCTTGGCTTCAGATATCGGTGAACCGGCGCTCTCCGTTCGAGCTATCCCCGCGGTGTATAGTATATAACAATGTGACTAGTTCCAAGTATATATGTAAAGGTAAAAAAGTAATTAGGTGTGGAAGTGTAGTTTAGTGTTAATGTGGGTGAATACGGAAAGTACTGTATTATTTTTGGGTATTACTCGTAAGTATATTATGAACAATTCAGGTCAAGCAAATACCTCTTGAAAATTTTCTTCAAAAGGTTTATATTATTTATTTTGCGTATATACATCTTGTACATTTCAGGTGAGTAGTTGAATATTTTACTGCTGAGATAATTATATGAATGCTGCCCAATGGTTTTTTGTTTTTTTTTTGTTGTAATGACCTGTACGATACCCTTAGATTTATTCCTGGTATTATAATTATGTTCGACATTTCGAAGAACATTTTTATTCTTGTATATATATATATAAATAATATGATGTTATACATGTATAGTCGTATATCAAGTACTTGTGACTCTCTGAAGATATAATTCCATGGATAATCTTTTTTTGCAGTAAATTATTCTGATTATTTTTTTGCAATACTTCCATTTTTTTCAGGTGGGTTTCAAGCAAGCCACCCTAACTGAGTATAGCATATTGCAGTCGAGATTGTACCAAGGCGTGGTCTCAGTTGATCATCAATTTCTCTTTCTAACACTTTTGAAAGCGTGGACAGTATGTTGATTGGACGAAGGTCTTTAAACTCGTTTACACTTGTTCTGTTTGGAATAGGCTGAACAAGAGACATTTTCCATGCCTGCGGAAATATATTACTTATGAGACAGAAATTTACTATATGGTTTATAAATGGCAATACAAACGGTCAACACATAAGCAAAAGCTTCGAATTGATACCGTCGGAGCCTTGTGCAGTAGATTTGAGATGGTATAAAGTATTTTGTGTTTTCTCTTGAGCAACCAGATGGAATTGAAATTGCCCAGCTAATTTGTGCTTATTATTCAAATAAAAATTTACAGTTTCTGGATTTGCAGGAACTGCTGAGATCCCATTTACCAAATAGTGATTTATCTGCTCTACGTTTCTAAGATGATCTAAGATGTCTTGAGAGCCGGTCGGTTAGCCCATCATCATCATATTTCCGTGAGTATTGCCATAGGCATTCTCCCAGGAGGTTCTTAACCCATTTCTGCGTGTCCAGCTTAATGTACGGGATTCCGCAAGCTGGTTCCGATCCGATGAGAGTTGATGCTGCCCCCACTCTTGCTAGGGCATCTGCAGTCTCATTACCCTGGATTCCCCTGTGACCTGGTACCCGTACACGTTTCACCTTGTTCTGTGTTCCTAGATCGCTGAGGTTTCAGCAGAAAACCTGCAGGGCTTTTGTTCGGTTATCATATTGTTACGAATGTAACAAAAGCTGTATCAACTTCCATATTGATTTTGTAAATCTGTCAAGGGGACGCCGAAATACCTGATGATGAAGTACTTCGCTTGTTCGTTCAAGTGTGCCACGCGATAGTGGCAGTGGCGGCGATAAGTGGCCTGCAGAGCCCGCCGTGCGGGGGAGCCTCAACTCCAGAAGGGGCCCCTTCGACCTATTTGCTCCAAATGAAGGAATACGTAACACATATATTGATAACAAGAATAGAGGTACCTATGTACGTTTAATCAAAGTTCACCTGTTTATAGAATTCTGTAAACTTTGGTATAATCATCATTGCTTATTTAGCAGTGTTTATTCTAGATCTTCTATGAAAGCAGTGTTTATTCCAGATCTTCTATGAAAGTTTACACACCAAATTCAGATTTCTAAGTCAGCAAAAAAGTGTGTTTGTTTTGTCTTCATTCGCCGATCTGATGAAGTAGTAGTACAAGAAATAAAAAGCAATTTGCGGTAGACTTTGAAGGCCTATTAGCCGGAGAGCTGGCGACAAATTTTGGGAAGGTCCTTTTGGCAAATTGAAATTGCGAAAAAATATAATTTCGTCAACTGGCGAATCCAGACACGCGAGTCTGGGGAGCGTTTGCGGTTATTTTGTTACTGCGCAGCAAGTAACGTTTGCAAAAAAAAATCCAAATGAACATATTTTTGGCAACTTTATTTTTTGTCATCTTTCAATTTAGTTTTAACTAATATAAAACAAAAAACCCCAGACATTTTTGTCGGTTATAAAGTATAACCAGACCCCTCCAAAAATATTTTATTAATATTTCAGACCGGTGCCTTTAATTTTTGTGAAAAAGTAACAGGCAATGACCTATAAACTCGAAAACACTCAAAATGGTGAAATGGGGATTCAGTTTAGGAGTTGAAAGCGGTTTTTTGCGATTTGCGGCGAAACGTTGAATCCTAGCGGAAAATTTTTAAGAGAAAAGTTGTAGATAATGAAAAAATTAAAAACTTCTGTATTCAACACTTTCTGAATCAACCCCAAAATTAACCGTCAATATGGCGAAAAACTGATTTTTATTTAATTTTTTTCTCGCGTATAAATAATTTAATCTAGATGAGAATTTATAGAAATTTCTATTTTGGTGTTGAAAAAGCATGATTCTTTCACAACTCAGAAGACTACTAGTTTTCGAGTAGGGTATATTTATCGAAAAAAATACCCTTATATTCCACGAACAATTGTCTTGGTGTTTTTTGTATTTCGAAGGTTCATAAGGAAATATTTCAATTGTTGAAATGTCAACTTTAAAATGGTCTCTGAAACTTGGTGGTTTATTGGTCGTTAAACCGCGTAAAATTGAGAAAAACCAAGTTCAATGATTTTCGGCATTCTTCATTATTTTACAAAACGTAGTTTATATTTAATTATTCGTAATGAATTATTTGAATGCATAATAACACTAAATAACTGATTTACTAAAACCAATTTTATTCCTATTTACAACTATTCAAAATCATTGAAAATATTGAGAAAATCATGATTCAGAGAGACTTACCAAGTTACATAGACCATTTTAAATTAGATATTTCAACAATTCATATTTATTTTTCAGCGTAATCTCCTTTGGTGAATAATAAATGATTATTATTATATTTCAACAATTTATATTTATTTTTCAACGTAATCTCCTTTTAGCTCCACAGTAACTATTATATTTAAATTCTACAATAAATATAATAATATAAAAATATAAAACACCAACAAAAATTAATTGGCGCTCCGGGGCGACTTGATTGATTCCAGTGGCGCATTTGATTTTTCAGCTGCAGGAAAACCCGGAAAAAACTGCAGCACCACATCATCTGAAGATCTTGATCTGCCAATGTCCTCTCTCTCATAAAATAAAATGTAGGGTGTCTCCAGAGGCTCCAATAAACCCAAGATATCGTCAGAGCATTTAGAAACAAAACTATCGTCAAACTTAAACCAGTCCATTCCATCTTTCGCCAATGCGTAATAATGGCCACATTCAACGCCGGAACCACAGTGAACAATGACTGCATAAAGACTGCATAAAGATTATAATTGTGGTCTGCTAGATTGAGGTGTTCATCTATTTTCAATCTTCGTATAAGTTTGGTGCTTCCGCCAGAGGTTGAGTCATGTTTCAAGAGCATCAGTGTTATTATCAGATTGACTGGTGCCTCAGTTATACTCGTTGTCTTATGATTATCAGTCAATTTGGCGCATATTGGGCAATACAATTGATCATCACCAGTTAAAAGTTCTATTTTCATATGATGAAACAGCAAGCTCCGTACGGACTGGCTATCCGACATATCAGGAAATGCTAGTTGAAGCTCCAGAAAGTCACATACGTTTTTACTGTCTCTCAAACATGTACCACAACATAAACTAGTGGGGATTTTTCCAGCGAAAGATCTGGAAACACAAGACGAGATAAGCTGTACGGAACCATTTGATCCAGAACGGTCGAGACTACTGATTTTGTCATTTTCCTGTTCACGAAGAGTATTCAATAAGAATCCCAAGAATTCGGAACAATCCTTTTGTTGTCCTAACGAGTATCTAAGTAGACTTCAAAGACTCCAGGAAATCGATTTGTGGGAAAGATGATAAATTCTTACAAAACTGCAATTGCATAAACAGGGATTTGAGATTGGTGAATAAGTAGGAATCGTTCTCGTTCATTGTTAAAATCTCGTTCTTGAAATTCTAATAATCAGTTATAGACCTTCGAAATACAAAAAAAAAACACCAAGACAATTGTTCGAAGCATGTACTTAACTCGAAAACTAGTCGACTTCTGAATTGCAAAGGAATCATGCTTATTCAACACCAAAAGAGACAAATTTCTACAAATTTTCATCTAAATTAAATTATTTATACGCGAGAAAAAAATTGAATACTGAAAAATCGGTTTTTCGCCATATTGACGGTTAATTTGGAGTAAATTCCAAAATTGTTAAATTTTCGCTAGGAGGTCACGTTTCGCCGCAAATCGCAAAAAACCGCTTTCAACCCCTAAACTGCATCCCCATTTTGAGTGGTTTCGTGTTTTAATTTTTGTTCCCCAAAGTTGGAACCTCAACAACATTTTCCACCTGGTCCTTGCCTGTTACTTTAAAAATACTATAACATCAAAAAGGTACATGAGATGTTAGCAATTTTTTCAAATTATATTTAAAGACAGATCTACTCAGAATCCTGTTACTTTTTTCTTTTTCACAAAATATAGGCACCGATCTGATATTCATAAAATATTTTTGGAGAGGTCTGATAATACTTTATAACCGACAAAAATGTCTGAGGTATTTTGTTTTGAATTATATAAGAACTAAATTAAAAGATGACCAAAAAATCAAGTTGCCAAAAGTATGATTTTTTTGGATTTTTTTTTTGCAAATGTTATATGCTGCGCAGTAATGGAATAACCACAAACGCTCTCGCAGACTCGCGATTCGCCAGTTGACGAAATTACATTTTTTCGCAATTTCAATTTGCCAAAAGGACATTTCCAAAATTCGTCGCCAGCTCTTAGACTTTATTGGAATGTTGACGCAGCGGCGGCGGTGGTAATGCCATTGTAGGTACATAGAAATACCAATTGAGTCCCCTCACTCTCCGATCACAAAAAACGCGGTACTTTTTATAATATTCTTTCTTAAATATTTTAATGTAAATAATATAATAAATGAGTATATTATGTATTATTATATAGAATTATGTCCCATTATGTCTGGTATTTCCAGATTTTATTGCCACATGTATGAATATCCAAACAAAATTTGGCGGGGTGGGGGCCCGAATCCTTATGTACGTATGTATGTATGAATAAATTGTTCAATTTTAATGTGTTCTCTTTTTTGTTTTTTTCGGTCTTCCCTACGCTGCATTCACTGTAAAGTTGTAATACCTAGTTGATGGTAATCACGAGGTGTTTTGTGTTGAACTATTGCTACAGCTATTTTGAGGTTATGCTGTTTTCTTTTGGTTAGAGGCACAATTATAAAAATGTTGCTGGGGTACGAATGTAACAACAATTTTGACATATAACAATTATACATGCAAATGATGTGCAAATGAAAAATATAGGATAAAACAATAACAAAGTAATAATAAATATAATTAATCAGCTTTCCTGATGGGTGGCTTAAATTGATTCGGTGGCGCATTCACTTTTACAGCTGTAGGGATACTCGAAAAACTTGCAAAAACACATCATGTTTGTGTGGCAATTCAACCATTAAATTCACAAACCTGCTAGGAAAAATTGAAATCATAATTCAGGAGCATAGCCAGCAGTAGCAAGCAATACGAGTACGTGCTGAATCATGTAATTTTGTTAGTTTTCCTGACTCATGCTTTCCAAAATAAATTTTGATCGATATTAACTTCCTGTTGCAATTGTGTAACTCATGATTTACCACTAATTGAATGTATTAAATCACGTATGTAGAATACTAAAATCTAAAATGATTCATATTAATGGCCAGATTAAGGGCCCTGCCACGTGGGAACAATATACATTTAATGTCAGAACGTCTGGATATATGCCAAAAAACATAACTCCGCATTGAACGTTTTCACGTTGGTGGTAAAAGAAAACTGAAAAATAATTGCATCATTCCGGAGGAAAGAAAAGAGACAATCAATTTCTTTGATGGAGAGTTTGAACCAAAATAAGACCAGTAATGGAAAAGAGTTTGGAGAATGACAGCTTTCATTGATTGAAAATGTCTTATACAGAATATCAGATCCAGTCGGGATCTTCCATTTGACGTGTTGGTACGTGCTTCATCTAAAACAATTGATAATTTTTGTATCTGACATTTGAGTGCTGATACCCATATTTTGTCTTGCTGTAACAATTGCTGACTTGTCGTACTGTCTTTTAATGATTTTTTTTTATGCTTGGAGGACCAATTAATGCGTCCCTTGTTGTAAAGACAAAAGCCACTATCGGTAAAAATAGATTAACACAGAAAATGGACTCAACGTGTGGAGACGTCGCAATAGGAAATTGCTTACTACCTCTAGGCTAAGGCTAAGAAAGTAGGTAGTAGTTCAATAACAACTGATCTGCGATAAGCGACAGGAAACATTTTTGGAAGTTTTTATGAGTTTTCAGGATATTCGTTATTTGGAACAACATTTTTGCCTCTTTGGTGTATAACATTGACAAGAATACTATCACGCTATGCAAGTTCTGAGCAATTCCAATTCAGTCAATGCGCATGCGCCCGTGCGAAAACCGATATTTTTCCAAATCTATAAAGATGTGTGGGGTCAAAAGATATGGCAAGTAATGAATATATATGTTAGATGAATGAGATTTTGAACACATACTACTTTCAAAGCTGGAAATTAGCCTTCATTCAAACAGAATTGCAACCAACTTGCAACAATGTAAGTGATGGTGCATGTCAAGAGGCATGCAATTCTCTCTCTTGCACAGAACTTGCATGGCGTGAAACTTGCAAATGTAACACGGCATTTAGCTAGCTAATAATTTCCAGAAATGAAGACTTCAAAAGTATTCAAATTCTCTATAACATCAGTTTTCGATAATATTGGATGAACGTTCATTCGATTATGATTAAGGAATCACAAAGATCTAGTATTTTATTACTGTATAGACAACAAACAAACAAAAACATTTCTTCGAATATGGTTGAATGATCTAGTCAAAGTTTATGAATACGGTCATCAAAATATCCGTAGGTGCACTGGATTCCAGGAACTATTTAGGCTTCACATTGTATCAACATTCCCCAGACCATGAAAACAATATAATTATTTCCTTTGTTCTTATATACTGACTAAATTTCGGCGAAACTCGTAACTAAAAAAAAGATTTTTTATCTTCTGATATCATCGTGAGAGTCAAACTTGAAGTTCGATTCTTTATACGAATCGAAAAATTTTGACTTGAAGAAGGAACTAACACTAATCTTAATATCACTTTCTACAACAAATTCAATAATATCAATGAGAATAATGATAAGAGAGGAACACACAAATCACGAAGCAAGAATCGCTTCGGAAGATCAAATCCGAGACAAAGGTGGTGTAATGAATACAGTGCCTGCTGAAAGACTCTCAAATCACTTGTCTGTATTGTCACTTTTTGATATAGGCTGATCTCAGGTAACTATTATACAGGGTCACTCAAAATTTTCTCCTTTGGTAGTATTTATTTTAGTGATTTTTAGGAACATATATACAAATTAGACATAAATTAGAAAACTAAATATAATATAATCAATATTTGGTGGCTTTTGTCAATTTGTTGCATCTTGCACGGACCTTGGTCAACGGCATGATGATGCAGCTATCAAATAGGAGACTACTGCATTAAAAATCGTTTTTACTAGTTCATACCAGACATTGAAATCACGATTATGGACGGATTATATTTGTTGATGACTTGCATACCCCAAAAAAGCATACACTTTCGTGCACCAGATTTACAAGAGGAGTAATAACGATCTACGGCATTCATTGAACGTATATATGTACATAAAGATTCAAATTGATTGTCTCTCAAACTACTCTCGTGGTATATTCTCGTCAGATTTTTTGCTATATCTTTGTAAGAATGACAAGATTTCTCATCTTATGATCGGCAAATGTAACGTACCTAATCCAATAATTACTACCTAATGAAAGATTTTAAACTATATCCTTGCCCATCTAAATGATGTGCACATGATTCAATCCTTTCGGAAATACAGCCCCATACTCGACAGATAATGAAGTTCTTCATCGCCGATACATACCGTGTGAGTCACAAATTATTAGGCATTTTGGGCATTTCCACTATCTCGTACAGCATTTAATCTTGTACCAATGCTTGTCCCAAGTCTGTTATCTTGTACAACATTTAATATTGTATCAATGCTTTTCCCAATTCTGTTATTCCAAGCTTTTAGTTAATTGAACAGTTTAAATCCTAGCAACTATTATTATTCTAATTTTAAACTTCAAGAGTTTACTTTAGATAATTGTCAAAATTCCAAATCAGCATAAGTGTACAGGGTATTGTAGTTTTGTAATCTGTATACTTATTTAATTTAAATAATGAAATGAAACAATTTGAACTTAATTCAAGTTTGAAGGTGATTATAATTATTTAGTTTAACTCTGTTTTGATAACTTTAATTATAGCTGATAATAAAGCTGGTCGTTGATTTGATGAATCACTCTGTAGAATGGAATAGACATTCATTTCCAAAAAAAAACAATAGTGTTTGTGTATTATAACTAATCAATGTATCGCCAGTGTCCAGCCTTAATCCAATACCCTGTACAAAAAGTGAAAATATGAAGCTTACGATGTTACTAGGTACGGTGTTACTAGATACGATTAAATCATTGGAAATAAATTTTTTGACAGTTAATGTTGATTCTGATACTCTCATTTATTATCTGATAATTTTAAGTGATTGTAACTAGTTTATTGTTCGGTTTGATACAGCAGACTTATAAAAACAGACTATACCTACTTTAATATAGAATAAGATGACCCTAAGAAATAGAAATCTTCCAACTTGTTTTGTTTGTGATGGACAATTTCAACCAAGTGTGATGACAAATAGATGGGGATGAGAATGCTGCGAAATGTGAAATAGCTATCCGTAGAACACAAGAATATTTTAGACCTCTTCTTGATGTAAATGCTGGTTACCGAACTATAGGATCCGTACAAGATGCAACAAATCGACAATAGCCACCAAATATTGATAACATATTTAGTTTTCTACTCAAGTTTAATTCATATATACAGTGTGTCCATAAAGTAACCCCCCCTGTTATCTTTTGAACGGACTGGAATTTTCACATGCAATTTTTTATGGAGGAATGGCAGTTCATAAGCTACTTTCTGACGACAAAAAAAATTGTCTATCTTTCAAAATGGCGGCCCGACGCCATTTTGAAAGAATTTTTCAAATGGCATGGGGGGTCGAGTGATACCTCATACGAAACGTCTTACAATGCTCTATACGTACCCAAAATTTCAAACAAAAATATACTTCAAAAACAAAATGGCGGTACATAATGTAAGAACTCTCTTAGAGTAACCCCACCCATGTTAACTTTTGAACGGATTGGAATTCTGTTTTAAATTTTTTTTTGGTTTAATGGTAGTTCATAAGCTTCTTTTTGACAACAAAACATATATTTTTTTAAAAATGACGTCTGTCGGCCATTTAAATTTTTTTTTAAAGGCTATGGGGGTCGAGTGATACATCGTTTGAATTGTATTTCAATTCTCTACACAACAACAACATTTTAAACAAAAATATTAGTCCAAAACAAAATAGCGGTACATAATGTTAGAGCTCTGCTATGAGGATCCTTCGGATACTTTAGTTCTGAAAAAATCATCAAATCTTCTAGGTACCCTTTTACAAAAGTATTCTGTAATTCATTTATTATCAACAAACAGATAATCAAGCAAAATGAATAATATTAATATCGACCCAGATAATCGGGGCAATCAGTTATAATAACATCCCTTAATTAAAAGCAATTCCTCAAATTAGAACAATCCATCAATTAGTCATTATAATATGGTACCTGTGTAAAGGTATAAATAAGAAATTTCCTTATCACAACTCATAGTTGTTAACTCAATCTTGCACTTCACCAGTTTTTAATATTGAGGAGAGCGATGCGTACAGTAGAGGAAAAAGATTTTGCTGTTAAAGTTTACTACCAGTCTCAAGCGAATGCTCATGCAGCTATGCGATTATTCAATGAGATGTATCCAGGCAATCCCATTGACAGAAAATATTTAAGAGAACTCATTAGGAAATTTGAACAAACTGGGAAGTGGACGACCATCTGTCTCTCCAAACAAGCAGATTGATATCTTGGTGGATCTTCAAGAAAACCCTCAACAATCCACAACTGAATTAGCGGATGAAAATGACGTTCGACAGTACATAAAATACTAAAAAAAAAATTACATCCCTATAAAATGAAACTGGTTCACGAACTTTCTGAAGACGATCCTGATCGTAGAATTCAGTTCTGTGATCTGATGAGTAAGAAACTTCGTCAAAATATACATTTGTTTCAGTGATGAGAGCACGTTTTTCTTGAATGGACATGTGAATAAACATAATCACCGCTATTGGAGCACTGAAAATCCTCATGAGTTCAGGAAAACACATACTCAGTACATCCAAAAAGTTAATGTTTGGGCTGGCATACTGGGCAACCGTATCATAGGTCCATATTTCTTGAGAGAAAATTTGAACGGAGTTCGATATCTGAGGATGCTACAAGAAAACATCTTTCCGGAAATGATTCAGGTAGCTGGAAATAATATAGAAAATATTCATTTTCAACAAGACGGAGCACCCCCTCATTATTTCAGGCCAGTAACCAACTTTTTAAATGAAAATTTTCCGGAAAGATGGATCGGTATGAGGGGTCCTATTGAATGTCCAGCTCGCTCTCCTGATTTGACCCCTTTGGATTTCTTCTTGTGTAAGAAGCGAATTTAAGAATCGTCTCTTCATGTGCCAGGAAGTCAATGGCGAACATTTCGAACATTTATTTTGATTTTCTTTCTCAATTTTTCAAATATTTATGTTAAATAAACATTGTTCTTTATTCTGGATGGTTTTCTTAATTTTGCTGAAATTCAATAAAACAATCACCTGCCTTCTCACTAAATTTCTTTCGAAGGTGGCACTCATCATAATTTTTAGCAAAGAAACTTCCATTTAATGATACCAAAAAAGATTTGATGATTTTACTAGAGCTCATTAATAGCAATCGAAAAGATCCTCATATGGCGGAGCTCTAACATTATGTACCGCCATTTTGTTCTGGATGTATATTTTTGTTTGAAATTTTGGGGACGTATAGAGAATTGTAAGACGTTTTGAATGAGGTATCACTCAACCCCTCATGCTATTTAAAAAATTCTTTAAAAATGGCGTCGGGCCGCCATTTTGAAAGATAGAAATTCTTTTTTGTCGTCAGAAAGTAGCGTATGAATTGCCATTCCTCCAAAAAAAAAATTCATGCGAAAATTCCAATCCGTTCAAAAGTTTACAAGGGGGGTGTTACTTTATGGACACACTGTATATTCCTAAAAAAATATATAAAACTGAAGAAGAAAATTTTTAGTGACCCTGTATAATAGTAACCTCAGATCACCCAAAATCAAATGATATTGACTAATTCTGCAACTCTACGAGCTTTTGCGTTTGACTGATTTTGTTCAAAGAATTACATAAACATTATGTATTTATTAATAACCCTGTATACGGAGTCTTAGAAGTTTTCATTACAACTCGTGTCGACAATATTAAGATTGCAATTATTATACTCAACTTTCTGTAACAAAATAATCGCCATTATTGATTTTATGAAGGTAAGTAACAACCCTGCCTCTGCATGTTTGACACCCTGTATCTCAAAAACTGAACATTAGATCCCGTTGTGCCCATGGATATATTTGATCAGGACATAATAAACTTCATTATACTAAATTTTCAGTCAATTCGACTGGGACCCATTTTCCATAAGAAACTAGTGATTTTTGGACAAGGTATCATACATTTTTGAACAAGAGTAGACAACATTTGTAGAAAAAAAATATTTGGAATCAACTTATTAATATTTTTTTACTTTTCATGCAGAATAATGACGCCGATTTGCGAGGCCTGGTTATAATTCACAGTACCTACTTTTATATTGTAACTTTTCATTCTAACCAGTTTTTCAAAATTAGTGTCAGAGGGCGCATTCCTCCTGGGAGTGTTGACCATTTCAGAAGAGGAAATTTCTTGTTTTCAGAACACGTGTATCTCGTAAACAAACACCAAACACGCATTTAAAAGTAATTGTAATTAGAAGAAGTTATTGTACTCATAAATGTAATTGTAATTGGAGAAAGTAATAATTGTAATTGTAAAAGTAATTGTAATTACATTATTTGAATCACCTAATTACAAATTACAATTCCTACACTGATTTTGCTGCAATTACAATTACACAATACTTTCAGAAAAAAAGTACTTAAATACAATTACAAATTACTCGAAAAAAAAGTAATTCTAATTATTAATTACTATTCAACTAGGAATTACCCAGCTCTGACTATCAGGTTCAGCCAGAAGACACTGACTGCAGCTTCTTTCAGTAAACATAGGTGAAATTGCGGAAGGTTTAGCATTACCTCGAACGCTGCAGTAGGGCACGTAAATATTGTTCCTGTGATTCCCAGACAAGCTAGCCGCTGCACTTTCTGCAGCTTGACTTGTGCCGAAGTTCGTTGCATCTTCGACCACCATATCGGTGGAGCATAGGTGACCATGGGTTTGATAATCATTTGGGATGGCCAGTATGTAACAGTGGGCACTGTTATGTATTCTTGGTGTACGCTGTATACGACGGTCCTTAGGTTAAGAAAATCAGATTTTCATTTCTTCAGTTTCATTTAACGGATATATTCCTTAGGCCCAGACTTCTGTCGTGGGAGTTCATCATTCTTAACTCATATAGACAAAACAATTTTAAATATCTCTAACAAATGAATGGTCGCTCTGTCAGACGTGGACACACCCCCGATATTGTATTTGCTGAGTTTTAAATAAGTATTCATGATATCTCGATATGCTAACGCTGATTGCAAATTTGCAGGAAATGATCTAGATCGGTTCATTAGAATTAATTAGAACAATGATCAAGGCATACTTACCGCGTTCCCACCTCGTGATCACCAATTCTCGCAACGTTATTGGTCGTTAGAACATTAACCCGACCAGACAGTGCAGACTTTGCAGAGTTGTATTCAGGATGGTGAAATTACAATAATTGAACCTGCGTTTTGTAGTTGCCGCGGTGAATTCTTTTGTGTTTTTAATTACATTACTGATTATCTGAATCAAATATTTGTTTAGTGTAAAGTTTTGTGTTGGTTTTAGGTGACGTTAAAAATTCGTTGGTTTCATTTCACACCGTACCTACGTGTTAGCATAATACGCCTCTGTTCTAGTTTGGCGTTCACGTGCTTTTGTTGACATCGTCCGTATTTGCAATGTGAACACACTATAGTTTATTTCAATGCGAAAATAGTTTGAATAAGAATTCGAGGTTTTTAGTTCCTTCACCGAAAAGTGTATGTAGCGCTAGCTAGAACAAATTTGAGAATAGAGATTTCAAGTATGAGAGAGATCTGATGGACAAACTCAATTAGAATTTCGTGTTGGTGAGTTGTCTGCTTTTAGAATGACTTTATTTTTTAGTGTTTCTGCATCATTTCAGATCTTACATATTACAACAGTGAAAATAATTCCTGAAATCTCATTAATTTCCGAAATTTTAGGTTTTCAAATTGCTCTTCGATTGAAGACAATTTGACCTTGATGCAGAATAACTTTCCCCGTACACTAGCGGTCCTTGTGGTTATTTCTGGAAAATTGAGTGATTTTGATACTTTTAGAGAAATATTAAGCGGTCTGTAAGAGCCCTCTAACGCTGAAAGTTTGAACTGTGTGAAGTAACGATGCATATATCAGTCAGAGTCGCTAGGAGCACGTTTTCAAAATGAAATAGTAGCATTTTCAATTCCGAATTTGGAAACAGGAAAAAAAACATTTCAAATTCTGAGTATGTCACTCAGCTTCTCGGATGGTAATATTCATGTACAAATGAAAATATTACAGAAAGGGGACACATGCCTGTGCACTATTCTTGAGGAGTGTTGTACAAAAATCAATGAATGATGTGAATATTTGAGGACACAGTGCGTAAAGTATATTTAACAAAAATAGAAATAATCTCAAAAAGAATGAAGTTTTAGCTTTGGTGATTTTTTCAACAAACATCATAAGTAGAAATTACATTGAGCAATTCTTTTGATACCCTGTATACTTTTCAGGGTTTTCCTTCCACTCGCTAGCCCATTCAAATGTAACATTGACATTTCTCCCTATAGTAGTTACGAACTCTATTGAGACAGGTCACACAACCAAGCGATCTTACGAGGTTA
The DNA here is from genome assembly GCA_944452925.2 of Chrysolina oricalcia. Lineage (NCBI taxonomy): Eukaryota > Metazoa > Arthropoda > Insecta > Coleoptera > Chrysomelidae > Chrysolina > Chrysolina oricalcia. The sequence goes on along the minus strand of OX101809.2, from coordinate 18,410,140 downwards.
TATCAATATACAAATTGGTGCTGATAATTTGCATCTAACGCTCCTGGTCTAAACTCGATTAGCAGTCCACGTGGATATGATGTCACATAAAAGGGGCGGGCCAAATTCCGAAAGAAAGCCTTTGATTGGCCGCTGTCAAATTCTAATTGGTCAGAGACTGAACTGCTTGGAACTTCTTTGACACGCCGTTGTGGAATTCCAATATTTTCTATTTGCCAGGGGATTTATTTACAAGACAATGCGGTGCAACTGAGCTCAGAGTTCAGACGCATATTTACATATATCGTTATTTAGTTTTCTTAATTAGATTGATTATCTGTGCGGTATGGCATTCTGGAGATGTTGATGTCGTTGAAACAGAAGATTTTGATGCTAATTCAGAACGTCTCCAAGTAGGAGCTGATCTAGAGATACAGCATATGGAACTATTTAATAAAGCCTTACACATTCAAACTCAAATGGTTATTTTGAATATGTATTCGCGTTTGAAATATGAGGATAGTAGTGGTTCTTCGGACAATTAAATGATGAAAAGGATATGCGAACTAACCAAGATTAGCAGAGCTACTGTGTCTAGAGTAATTCAAGCCGGACACGTTGTCGACCATTCTGTCAAACGAAAGAGACTTGATTCAGCTTCCAAAGAACACATTCGCAGATGTTTGTATAAGTTTTAATTCCATAGATACTTTGCGAAACATTTTACTTGATAGCGGTTTCAAATACAAAAAATTGGACAAACGCATGGTTATCATGGAGTAAGCACGAATCGTTGTCTATCGACAAGATTATTTAAGAAACATAAAAGAGGATCGAAATGAGATTAGAATAGAGACATAATATATCTTGACAGGACGTGGTTTGATACCCATGATGCCGTCCAATACCATCGGGTACATAAAAGTGTACTTTGAAAGCTCCATGTTCTAGAAGAAAAATAATTATAATTCTTCATGTCGGAAATGAAAAAGGATTTGTTGCTAATGCCTTGCTGTTGCCTGCAAAAAATATTGAGCAATCATGTGCTGATTACCATGAGGGGTCATGCTCTCATTGTTTGAAACATGGGCAGAGTAACAGCTCCTACCGAATATTCTATCACATTCGGTAATCGTTATGGACAATACATCTTATCATTTCCCGTCAAGATCAAAAAATCCCTAACTGCAATACGAAAAAAGCAGATATAATCAAGTTCATGGAAATACCCCAGAAGAACACGAAGAAAATACTATTGGAAATGATTGAGAAAAAAAAATTATTTGTTCCTCTGAAAATTGTAGTTTATGCAACAAAAAGAGTTTCTGAAAATGATAGTAATAATCATAGTGTGAATTCCAATGGCGGATGGTGTTATAGTGATATGGTGAATTCTTATGGTTATAGTGTTATAGTGATAGTGTGAATTTTTATAGTGATAGTTTTATATAGTTCATAGAGAGACAATTATTTTAATTTATGTTTATAGAATGATTATTTATTTTCATAAGGTTTTTGCTTTGAAATTTCGTTTTCCTCACATCTGGCAGCCCCGTTTCTATCAGAAGCCCTTACATTATAAATATTTTTTTGAATTGAGCTAGGTCACAACCCCACCCCCCACAACCCCTGCAATTTTTATAAAACCTATGCCATCTAATAGGATTAATAATAACAAATATTTATTTTACCATGAAATAAATTATCCGCCGCCACTGTTTCATCAAATATATGCCGACACTAAATGGAATTTCAGTTTTTTTGCTGTCTCAACTGACCTCGTATAAACTATTAATGGAGTAAAATCCACCCAAAAAGTCGTTCCGTTCTCGAAAAATTTTTTTTCGAGGTTTAACCAGTTCCGACCTTCACAATTCAGTGAGGTATATTTTTTTCTGTTAGAATACCATTGGACGACATTTTTGAGTGGGGACGAACTTTTTTATTTAGAAAACACTGAAAAAATAATGGTTTTTTGATGAATATCACCCCATAACTCTGAAACTACAGGAGGTATAGAAATAATTTTTTTCACAATAGAAAGAGAATTCTTTCCTGTTTCTCATGCAAGTATGATAACATGATAAATAATCATAAGTTTTTCGTAAATTGATTCGGAACGCAAGATATCACTTTTCATGTAATGTTTTTTTCAGTAATCGACAAACTTCTTTGTTTTCAGCTATTTGTGTATATATGCAGGGAATGAAATGTTGACAAATAGCCATAAAAGTTGTTGAACTAACAAAAATTTGTATATGTAGTATAGTTTTTGAGATATGATTTTTCAAAGATGTAGGTACGCACGGCAATGAATATTATGCCTGTCGCGACGGATTGTGTCAGTGCGACGACAAGGTGCAGTTGTAGTTTTAGTTGGTCAGTTTGCAACAATTTGTTCAACATGCAGTGTGTCATTTGTGAAAAAAGCGTTTCCTTTGATGAAAAAAATATTACGAAAAATCCACGAATACAATCCTTGGCTTGCTTTCGTTATTATCAGCAGTAGAAAAAAGGAAGGATATTTGTGGATGACGCATTCTTATGCAAAAAGAGCAAATTTTGTCTGGAAAACTCTGGAATAGAAAAAATTGTGTATCATAATGATTGTAAGAAGAGTTTCACCAGCATTCCTAATATTCAAAGATTGTTGAATTTTAATGATTGCGGGAAAAATACCGAAGCGGGACCATCAACTCGGAATGCCAAAGTCATTTTTGATATTGGAAGTATGTGTATTAATTGTGGCCGTATCGGAAAGAAGAAACAGCAGAGATAAATATCTGCAAAGAAAAAAATTTAAACTCAATGGAAAATTTTTCGAAACGTTAGTTTCTGGAAACCACTGGAAAGAGACAAAATTGTTACATTCAAGGAAACCAAAATTACATCGAAAATGGCTCGCAAAGGCTCTTGTATCGGTTCAGAACTACGAAAGCGTAGAAGGGCCACAACTAATTTTATTTTCATTTCGAAATAAATTCCGACTTGCAACTCGGAATTCCGACTTGCAACTCGGAATTCCGACTTGCATCTCGGAATTCCGACTTGCATCTCGGAATTCCGACTTGCAACTCGGAATTCCGACTTGCATCTCGAAATTCCGACTTGCATCTCAGAATTCCGACTTGCAACTCGGAATTCCGACTTGCATCTCGGAATTCCGACTTGCATCTCGGAATTCCGACTTGCATCTCGGAATTCCGACTTGCAACTCGCAATTCCGACTTGCAACTCGGAATTCCGACTTGCAACTCGGAATTCCGACTTGCATCTCGAAATTCCGACTTGCATCTCAGAATTCCGACTTGCAACTCGGAATTCCGACTTGCATCTCGGAATTCCGACTTGCATCTCGGAATTCCGACTTGCATCTCGGAATTCTGACTTGCAACTCGCAATTCCGACTCGCATCTCGGAATTCCGACTTGCATCTCGGAATTCCGACTTGCAACTCGGAATTCCGACTTGCAAGTCGGAATTCCGAGATGCAAGTCGGAGCTTCCTCATCTTCTTCATCAAGAAGCTTTGACCGTATCTTTGAAGTATATGCTCCTCTTATATAGGAATAAAAATGATAATATCAAAACGTTGAATGATTTACGTTATCATTTAACGATAAATACCAATCGGCCTTCAAAAGAACTACCCCCAACAGATGATGTTTTTCAGCAACACTTACTTTGTGATTATCATTATCTTATTTCAATAAATCAATTTGTCACTTCCAGATGTATATATCAATTGAAAATATGGTATTCATCCCATTTACCATCTGATCCACCTGAAAATCCGGCAAATTTTGATTGGAAACACGAAAATGATTATTGGAACCCTGTATTCACTAAGCAAGACCCAGTGTCTAATTATGTAAGAAATATCCTGGCCATACATTGTGCTGATAAAAACTGTACAAATAATAAATGTATATGCATCAAAGAAGGTTTGAAATGTTCCAGTGAATGTAAATGTAGAGACTGTCAGAATACATTCAGAGATCCTGTTGATGAAGCGGAATCAGAAAATGAACAATATTAATATTTACATTATTTTTCGTTTACTAGATTGGTTCAAATTCTTTTGATTTCGTAAATTATTATGAAATGCAATATTATTTTCATCTGTACTTGTACCATTGATTTTGAAACAACTATCATAAGCACAATTTCTCAACACAACATAATGGGTCGAAAATTGAGAGTAGGCCCTGACATTTTCAAAAAATCATAACGTCAGAACTATCACATATGAGTTGAATTTTTTATCCTTAAACCTTTTTAGACTCTTTATCTCAATTTTCTTCGCTGCATGTACATAAATATTTCGAATAATAAAAAAGTTTTTCTTTCAGTGAAAATTTGATTTCACGGTTTCTACTATTTCACATTCTCTATTTATTCAGATACAAACGCGATTTTATTTCATCTTGCTCATGATATGCTGAGAAGCGCGAAATGATCCCCTTTCGATTAACAAAAAAAGCAAATCGATATCTTGAGTAGTTCTCGAGATATTGAGTGATATGTTTAAGAAAACACGTTTTTCGAATATTATATTTTTTTCGTACTTTTTTTAATAAAAAAGTTCAGCCCTATAGAAAAATGTCGTCCAGCTGGATTATGATGAACAATCACATGAAGAAAATTATCAATAGGTCTGATTTGGTTATACCCTGGAAAAAAACGATGGATTTTGGCCCCGGTTTTACTCCACTATATACTTATTATCATCCTCCACGCACACTACCGAATAGTAGTCGGTTTCGAAGTGCAAACCGATTTGTCAGCTCATTAGCCTGCATTGTGCTACGTCGAGTCTAGCTCTGGGTTGAGGCCAACCGAATTGCCCGCGACTTTGACCCTGGATAGTCGGTGTCTTATGGACCGAAAAACCTACTAAAGCGTAGATATCTAGGCTAGAGGAAGACGAACAATGCAGGCGGAATGAATGCTGCCAGTGAGAAAATGCATCAATGTTTTTCTGAAAAAATAAAGTAATGATTTTGTTGTATCTTTCAATATTGTCAATTTGTGTACAGGGCGGATCTAGAAGCTTCGAGGGTTTATTACCACAATATAGGTACATCGTAATTTTGTCACACCGTCGGTACCTACTATAATATAGTATCATATTGTGTTTTATGTAATTTTTTACATAAGTCATCATTCAAAATTACGCAAACAAAGGTATTCAATGACCTAATATTCCAATAATGGTGATGTCTTTTTTCTGCTAAATATTGTGGAAATTTCCGTAACAAATGGGGTACTTTTTCCAGAAAACTGTCGACTGTTCCATTCTCTTCATGTAGGCGTTCCATGATCCACAACAAATAATTAGGATAAATAGGACTATCACAGTGTATATTCAACCTATCCGGATATTATCCTCATGTAATCACAAATTGTAATACCAGGATGTGAAATTACACTTTTACCATGTGAAACTACATTGCTACAATGTAAAATCAGCTCGAACTGTAAATTTAAATAAGGCAATGGGTTTTCAAAAAGTGTTTAATAAACAAAACATTTGTGGTAAAATACAGAATAAGTTTGAAGAGAAACAAAAATGAGCACCAAAAATAGTCATCTATTGAAAACCTTTTTTATTTTGCTATACAAGGAGTGGTGAAAAATTCACAAAACACATTATTTTATCCCAAAACAACTGAAATTTGATATTATTTACAGTTTTTCGAAAGCTAATAACATCTCGACAACACTTTATGATTGAAAATACCGGTTTTGAAAACTCCAACAGTAGATAAGGATGATTCATCAGTTCACATTATTTTAGTTAAATAATCGGTACCTTTATGCATTCAAATTTTAGTCATCTGTCGCAAAATATCAGCCTTTTCCTCTGTTAAAACTTGTAAGGGTGAAATTTTATACGGTTGTTACCTTATTGATCTGCTACATTATTTATACTAACTACCATAAAATTACTTTGTCAATAAGATGTTCTTTAGACAATAAAGCATATATTATTTCTTTTTCTTACGCCATACGCCATACGCCACCATAGGAAAATGAAAAATGAAAAAAGGCCGCCCCGGCTGGGAACCAAACCTGGAACCTCATACCAGGCGGGCGCTTAACTACTGCGCTAATTATTATACATTCAGAATTTTCTAAAAAGTAATGCAATGTTTCAAAGAAGTCTATTCGCGAATTAATATATGGAAAGGCTTCCTGGTTTTCTTGAACTACACGCTTTTTTATACTGAAACTGAATGTATTATTCACCTTATGGTAAATATTTTTGATTTTTTTCCTGACTGTGGACGATTGGACGGTGTTGAACACTATATGCACTTTATTGATGCACGTTTATTACTGTTGTTTTGTATAAAACAAGTACACAGGGTGTGCATTAAGTATTTGTTCAAACTTCAAACGGTGAATCTTTTACTAATTCCAAGATTAAAAGTTCATATGAACATGTGCCCGCAAAAGTTTCGTTTCGGAGATACAGGGCGTTGAAGTTGAAATTTAATTTTCAATTATTTTGAATAACTTTTGCAAAAAACATTTTCTGTAGAAAATTTTGGTAACAGGATTTTTTTGGTGAGTAGTCAAAATTTGTAATTGATTTTTATGTAGGACTTAGAGGGCAGAGGACTTTTTTCAACTTTTTTGGCAGTAATCTTTTGGAGTTTTTTATATCTGAATCTTATTCCTACACATTTTCTAAGCAAAAAAGGAATCTTCGCTCAACAACGCTGGGTGCATGCGTTTTTGAGAAATTTCTGCATCGATGCAGGTTATTGGATCGCTTAGGCGCCAGATGAACGCCAGAACTTTACAAAAACTGAGTAAGTGATAGATCTTAGCTAAAGTAAACAACTTTTTTACGAAGATTTATCGAGAAATGTTTCATTCTCAAAATACAAGATGTTAAAGAACCGATATTTAAAAAAAATAACACCATGTTTTTTGAGAACGAATAATTTTTCGATGAATCTTGAAAGGAAAAAGTTATTCATTTTAGCGATATCACGTACTCATCTGGCGCCTTAGTGACGCCATAACATGCATCAGTGCAGAAATTTGCAAATTTCCCAAAAACGGTTGCCCCTAGCGTTGTTAAACAAGTATAACTTTTTTGCTTAAAAAAAATGCAGGGATAAGATTTGAGAGTCAGGGCAACTTGAAATAAATAATGATAGCGTTCGCAGCGCCCTCTAAGTGCTACATAAAAATGAATACCAAATTTTGATTTCTCACCTCAATAAAACCCCGTTCACCAAATTTTGTGCAAAAAATAATTAGTCAAAGATTTACCCTGTAAAGTTTAAACAAGTACTCAATGAACACCCTTTGAACTTTTTCTTCCCCACATTTCGATTACCTATATTTTTGTAGTTGTCTTTTTCATAGATTACCTGAAAAATGTTAACTTTCATAGGATAGGTATTTACAGTAACAACTAGTCTTCGTTTAATAACGCAAAAACGGTATAGTTCAAAATTATTATTTACGTCAACCTGTTGCACCCTTACGTGCAACCCTCAGAAGTATTCGAGAGAATTGTGCGAGCTAGGGAAGACGCAGGCCTTACCTTTCAACCAGTGTCGGGTTAGCCACGTAGCAAGAGTAGCAAATGCGAATTTAGGGGGCCCACGCTCCAACGCCTGTCTGACCGTAAACATTTAAAATATCTTGCATTGCATGCCTTAAACGCTGAGCGCATAGGCTATGCTTCACTCCCACCTGAAAATATAAAACTCGATTTCGTCACGTTAAATCGTAGGTATGGGTACGAGTATACCTACCACTAGAAACGTTGGTATCAAAATCTACAACAATAATTTAAAATTGTTCGACATTTTTTAAATTGAATTGAGCGATGGGCATACAAGTAATGTGTTGTACTACTTGCACTGCACTACACGGAATTCCCCTGTTATTTTGCAGTGATTGGTAGCACTGCAAAATAACAGGGGAATTCCAAATTCCCTGGTATTATCATCGATCGAACTAGTCGTAAAACCCGAACAAATAAAATAGGATTCTATTCTATTGACTATCAAACAATAAGAAATTGCTATACGTTTGGCACAACGTATTAAAAATGAGTTAAGGAACACGATGGGCCAAGAACGTCTTAATCACCTCACTCTGATGAGTATAAAGCATGATTTGCTTAAAGAAGTCGATATTGAAAGTGTTTTCTCTAAATTTGCTCATATTAAATCCAGAAAAGGTTATTTGTAATAGTTTTGTTTTAATTAATACCCTAAACTTGAGAACCTAAAGCAAACCAAGTGCCCCTTGACAGAATTTGCTACAGGCCCCGCGCTGGCTTGATCCTACACTGCTTTTAACGTGAGATGCCATGCACGAGACAGGTGAATCGAACCCACCACCCTATACGCTTGAGAGAGGAACGCTCTACCAGTCAACCACTTTAGGGGTAACAAATGGTGATAGTGCCCTCTTGGCAACAGATCAAGTCACGCAAACCAGTTAACCCCTTAAAATGTAGTTGACAGATCATATTTTTGTCTACATTTTCCTCGGCTTAGTCATCTTGTCCATTTCGAAAGTTACAAGGAGAGAGAGATCCTAAACATATGCTCATATTCGCCATTTTGGCATTGACAGCGCTACAATGGGAAAGTACTAGGCTTCAAAATACTGTTTAAAATAACTATGGTTTCCATTTGCAAAAAATATTTCTGAAATGGCGCCCAGCCGTCAACTCGAACTTTCGAACCACCTTAGTCAATTATTTACCATTTTATAACAATATACCAAGGGGTTCAAAAGTTAACAGAAAGGAAGACTATTTACGACCGCATTGTATATTGAGTGTCAACAAGATTTGTTACGTCGCACTACTTGTTTGTTTTCATCAACATAAACTTGAATTTTTAACGTAGAAAATAAGTGGAATACAATTATGTACTGAAACTATTTATTGGAGCTGCTTCAAAGAACAATTTCAAATAACAACAACAATCGGAGAACTCGTTCAAAGAATTGTTTATTACTCTTTTTTCAACTTGAAATTAACATATTTTTCAAGCTTGTATTGTGGACAATCAAGAATAAATTTTGTTTTAATCTAATCTGCGACAAGACCATAAAACTTGGTTTTCACTCAATTAGCTCTACAGAAAAATAATGTTACCAGTTCCCATCAATGTACTAATACTTCCTTCCGCTGGTTTACCAATTTGCGATTTAAAATTCATGATATTTCTGAGGTATTTAAAAACTCTTTTGACTCCTGTCCAGTCTACGTATTGCGGTTTGCTAACTAAGTCTTCTGCTGAGAATGGAAGTAATTATGGAAGTATTGATGGATATTTAAAATAGTGCACCAATTATTGCTCTCCGAAATTTATCAGAATTGTCCATTATACAATATAATACTTATTCATATTCACAAACTAAACTAATTCATATAACACCATTTTAATTAAAATCAGTCTGCCTGTGTTGAACTGTAACTGTATCTGCCCTATTTGGTCACCGCTATCCACTTATATCCATGTAGATTCCGTTTTCTTCTGGATCCTTCGCGAGTCAACTCAGATTAGATGACTCTGGGCATTTCGACAGACGTTTGGCTGCTCTACTATGGTGGAAGGATCGAGAACGATGAGTCAGGCATTCCACGGGCTGATAAGATCAGGCCGGACAGGTCTGGCTACAGCTCGTTACAATATCCATGATCACCTAGACCTCTCAATCGGGGCCTGTTATGCACTCATCCTTGCAGGTATTTGCCTCGAATTTGAAGGTAGTCTGTTGCGAGCGAAAGAGTCCAGCCTTCTAACCGATACCTTTCGAACACTCTCCGGCTTCAGAGCGATGCTCCTGAGGTGTGCTCCCCCTATTGCCGTATATATTAAGTCAATTATGAGGTACCACAGGGCTCAGTCCTTGGTCCTATATTATTCATCATATACATTAATGACATGCCTTTTAATCTAACGAATGCGTGACTCTAGGCCTTCCAATCTACTTTCAAACGGTAATGAATCTGATAGCTTCATAACAATGAGGTCTAGAAGTAATCATCTCACTATAAACGACGATAAAACACAAATTTTCAGATTTCTCAACTAAAAACAATAAAGAAAATATTGAACCAATTAAGCTTCTTGGAGTTCATTTGGACTCGTCTTTAAATTTCTTACTGCATATTCAGAAATTATCAAAACGCCTATCAACGTGTAGCATAACGTGTAGCGATAAGACAACTTAGCAGCAAGTACAACAGATTGTTTAAGAGTAGCTTATTTTGCCATTTTTCACAGCATAATGACATATGGACTAATAGTATGGGGTTCATCTCATCATCTAGATGTAATATTCAAATTACAAAAAAAAGTCGTCAGAATCATGGCACAGGCTAAATACGACGATCATTTCAAACCTCTCTTCAAAAATCTTCATATATTAACTTTGCGATCTTGCTTCATATACGAATGCTATGTTTTGTTATGTTATGTTATGTTATGTTATGTTATGTTATGTTTGTTATGTTATGTTATGTTATGTTATGTTATGTTATGTTATGTTATGTTATGTTATGTTATGTTATGTTATGTTATGTTATGTTATGTTATGTTATGTTATGTTATGTTATGTTATGTTATGTTATGTTATGTTATGTTATGTTATGTTATGTTATGTTATGTTATGTTATGTTATGTTATGTTATGTTATGTTATGTTATGTTATGTTATGTTATGTTATGTTATGTTATGTTATGTTATGTTATGTTATGTTATGTTATGTTATGTTATGTTATGTTATGTTATGTTATGTTATGTTATGTTATGTTATGTTATGTTATGTTATGTTATGTTATGTTATGTTATGTTATGTTATGTTATGTTATGTTATGTTATGTTATGTTATGTTATGTTATGTTATGTTATGTTATGTTATGTTATGTTATGTTATGTTATGTTATGTTATGTTATGTTATGTTATGTTATGTTATGTTATGTTATGTTATGTTATGTTATGTTATGTTATGTTATGTTATGTTATGTTATGTTATGTTATGTTATGTTATGTTATGTTATGTTATGTTATGTTATGTTATGTTATGTTATGTTATGTTATGTCAAAAAATTGAAAGGTGAAAATAAAGTGACTACGCAGGAGAACATACACCTCCATGATACTAGGATCAAAACAAATTTAAGGCTACCCAAATAAAGATTAAGCAAATCGCAAAACTCTCATCAATCTTCAAATTTTTTTAATGCGTTACCAAATTAGTTATAGACTCTCGACACGAGCATGAATACATTTAAAGTAAAAATTAAGAATATGCTTTTACAAAATGCCCTTTACTCACTTGAAGAATATTTTGATTATTTTGACTCATTGACTAAGTTGTCGCCTGCCCAATAATAGCTATATTATGAACTGTTACATTTCTAGATTTTAAGTTTTTTGTCTCTGTCCATGTTTCTTTCAAGTCGTTTTACTGATCTTACCTCATTATACTTGTATTTTACTTGTATTTTTTTGTATTTATATGTTAGATTTAAACTTATACTATCATGTATTACCATTTTTGACGGATGCAAAAATTTCTTATGTATGTACTGCATGAATAAAATTATATTCTATACATGCATTCATTATACAGTGAGCACGTAAAGGTTGGAACAAATTCGTTAAACGCTTGATATGGCCATTAGGGAAAATAAGCTCAGACACGTCGATTTTATTTTTTGGTGGCGCATTTTTTGGCCAACTTATATTTTTGATGACGTCATCACTGTTCAAGTTATGACGTCATCATTATTTTTTTTTAAATGACAATACCCTATTTTGATAATACCTTTAATAAGAACGCATTTTTTTGTGTATGGATGTCATATTTTTTCTTATGTTACATAACCGCATGTTCGAGAAATAAAATATATTTCATTATTCACAATAATGTAATATTACGTCTGTTAACGTGAACTTTTGACTTTAGGTATCCCCACAAAAAAAATTTAGTGGGGTTAGATCAGGAGATCTAGCTGGAAGCTCTAAAAGTTCATGAATTACTTTCACTTCATATGGGTGCCATTTATTCTTTTTTAGTCATTTTAAAACAGACTCATTGACTCATTGATTGCTCCAATGCAACTAGACACTGGCTGTAAGTAAATATGTTTCTAAAATTCGGCTTAACAATAATTGTGGTATAAATAAGTTATCGACACCATGCGAAAAGCGAAAAATGACGCAAAAATATTTTAATGATTGCAGGTTATGGGGATAAGACTATAGTACGCAAGCTGAGGTTTGTGACTTATTTAACTATAAATATCCCGATAGACCTATTACACATTGGACAGCGATCAAAGTCGAAGCAAAATTTTGAAATTTTGACAATGTAGGTGATAATTATACGAAAGGTCGTCCAGGCGTTACGGAAGATCAACAATTGGATGTATTACTATCAGTTCAAGAAAATACTCGTATGAATCATGAACTTAATGAAGATGATTTCGATAGTAGTAGATGATTTTTAGAATGGCCAGCTAGATTTCATGATCTAACCCCACTAGATTTTTTGTGGGGATCCCTTAAGTCAAAAGTTTACGTTAACAGATCAAATATTACATTACTATGAATAATGAAATATCTTTTATTTCTCGAATATAAGGTTATGTAATATAAGAAAAAATATGACATTCATACACAGAAAAATGCGTTATTTTTGAAAGTATTATCAAAATAGGGTAATGAAATTTAAAAAAATATATAATGACGTCATAACTCGAACAGTGATTACGTCATCAAGAATATGATTAGATCAAAAAATGCGTAACTGAAAAATAAAATCGACGTGTCTGAGCTTATTTCTCCTAATGGCCATATCAAGCGATTAACGAATTTGTTCCAACCTTTACGTGCTCACTGTATACGCATATTATCATGTTATTTGAAAACACTTAACAATATATGGGCCGTGGTGGTAGAGCGTTCGCCTTTGGAGCGAAGGGTTGAGTCAAAGCCTCGCATGTTCATCGGTCTCGTGCATGGTATCACACGTTAAAATGTAAGGGCTGCGTCTTCCCTAGCTCACATAAGTCTCTCGATGACTTCCGAGGGTTGCGCGTAGGGGTGCAATCAGTTGACGGAAATAACAATTTTACAACAATAACAACAATATATTTGAAGATCCTCTGCGTATCCTTTTGGGACTTCGAATTTCAATATCGCCTTCTAGATAGAAGATATCTGTTAATTCTTAACAAAGGTTGAAGTTGATTTCGTTTTTTTGTTGCACTTGTTTCTCTGGTGTCGGTATGTTTTGACAAACGCTTAGATTTCAAAGTTCTTCCTTGCGGTTATTGATTGAAAACTCCTGAATGACAATTCAGTGACAATTCAGAAAAATTTACAATTTTGGGGATCGCGTTCACATTGAATGTTGAGGTTAAAAATTCATCCTTGTCATTTATTTGACAAATGGCATTCAGTAAGCGGACTTTTTCAATTTCTCTTGCTATCAGTCTAGCATCAGTGTTTTTCACGTAACATTCCAGTTTGAGGACTCAGTCAGTTCAGTGCGAGGCTCAATTGAAATTTGAATTAGATTTTCGGGAATTTGTTTTGGTTCGACTGTCACTGGTTGTCGTTTGTCACTTTGAAAAAAGGAACAGTTTTGAAATTGGTAATTAGCTGTTTGTTCTTGATATTTACTTTACAGTTATAGTTTACTAAGAAATCAGAGCCTAAAAGTCCGTCGAATTTAATATCAAGATTGTGAATGTATATCTTATCGGGATCGTCAGGTATGAAGAGGCAGTTTTGACTCTTTGATTATCATTTTCTGTTCGGTGGTTTCAAATGAACTGTTGTTCTGGGAAGTTCAGGGTTCGATCGAAATTGTCCAAATTCATTGTCTGAATTTGGGTTTGATGTTGGGCAATAGTTTGGTCTGGAAAGTCATCTTGTATAGGGTCTGACTGAAAATTTTGGGAATCACAGATGAGGGAGAAGTCATCATACGGGTTTTGATTTTCAGTATTGATTGATTCGTATTGGTTTTACCGTTATTAGTGTAATAGTCTGGTTGGTTGGTTGGTTCGGAGCTACTAGCAGTATAGTAGTTTCTTTGATTCTGATCATAGTAATCATAGTATTGAGTGTCAAATTGTTTGGATTGGGTTGAATCGTGGAATATCTTTGATTATTAAAAATTGGGTCTGGTTTAATGACCGGAGGTCTGTTTTGTTGAAACTGTTGGTGTAATAATCTTTGATTATTTGTGTTCGGAAGTCTCTGGAAGGTTGATCAGGAGAAGATCTGTTTATTTTGGGTTGAATTTTGTCTGGTACGACATTCGTTTCCCACGCGACCAAAGAAAGAACAAATTTTGAAAGATTGATTTGAGTTTGGTTTCCGAATGGGATACTCTCAAAGTATAATAATTGGAGTTCACGTCTGATTATAATAATTGCTGAAAGCATATTTGTAGGATTTCCTCACCTTACTATTTATCCTATTTTTGGTTCAGTCAGGAGGGTATTTAGTGTCATGGTTTCAAATAGATATGATTTTACCATTTTCTGTTTCCTTGAAATGAATTTTTTGTAGATAGATAGATGAGTGCATTTTTGCATTGTATGACTGCAAACGAGAAACAAAAGTTAATGCCGACTTATTCGGTAGTTGACGTATTCTTTGTAGATCTTGAATTGATGCTGAGAGATCTTTATAGAATATATAGAATAGAATATAGAATATATAGAAATGATATTACAGTTTGATACTTCTGAAAGATTTAAGTGTACTATTGTCAACAATATTCACCTCACAGTTCTTCGAATTATTTTGTGTCATGGCTGCAAGATTGAGCGTAAGAGAGAAAATTGAAATTGTACGCCTTTCGGGAGATGACGTTAGAAGTGCTAGAGAGGTTTGTAGAGTATTTAATGAGAGACATCCAGATCGTCCTCGTATTAGCTGCGGTACGGTAAATAAAATATTCAATGAAACTGGTGCAGTATCAAAAATGATGTTAAAAAGTAATCCTGTACAAAGACGAAACAGGAATGACAGGAATGATCAAATCATTTTAGATTATTTCGGAAATAATCCTAGTGCCAGTATAAGGAATGCCACTTTAGATTTGAATATTCCACGAGAAACTATTCGGAGATGTCTCAAGGCGAAGAATATTAAACCTTTCAAGCCAAAATTTTTACACACACTGCAAGAAGGCGACGAAGCAAGACGTCTGGAATATTGTTTATGGGTCCAAGGGGAATATTTGAACAATAGAAATTTCCTACAAAATATTCTATATACCGACGAAGCCACTTTCACTACAAATGGAGTAGTGTCATCACAGAATTGTCGCTATTGGCCATTAGATAATCCTAACTGGGTAATAAATTGTAAAAGCCAGTATTCCCAAAAAATCAACGTATGGTATGGGATATTGAACGAACGAATTATTGGTCCTTCCTTTTTTGAGGAAAACATTAATGCGCAGAGGTTTCTAGAACTTTCAAACACAGAGTTTCAGGGTTCATCATCGGTCGGCAACGATTGTTCGTTACTAAACGATCTCCCAAAGAACGCTGTTTTCTTCACAGAGTTTTGGGATGCTATTCACGAGCTGCCAATCAATGAACGATCAAATTTAATTGTCCAGTTAGATAGGTGTTCAGTTCATTATGCCAGAGCTGTGAGGCAATGGCTTAACGAACATATTCCAAACTGATGGATAGGCCGTGGTAGTCCGTTTATAGAGTGGCCACCCAGATCTCCAGACCTCACAGTTTTGGACTTTTTTCTCTGGGGACTTCTCACACAAATGGTTAACAAAAACCGCTCAAGAGATAGAAATGAACTTTGTGCAAGAATTCGACAGGTATGTGCAGATATTACCCCTCAAGAACTAAGGGACGTAATCAGAAACATTCGTAAGCGCTACGACAAATGTATTGAAATACATGGTGGATTAGTAGAGGCTACTAGAATATGGGATAGAATTAATTGTTGCACTGAATCGAAACATTTCAATAATTAGTTATCATAGTTACGTTTATTAAAATGTTTTGCTTCATTATTAGTTGAATTGTGTGAATGTTATTCCGTTATTTTCATTAAAAAAATTTACGCTATCATTTTTATTTCATCTGGTGGCACTTTATTGTTGAAATCATAAAAACAAATATTCTCATGGCTATATCTGTTGATATAGGGCGTTTTTTGTTACTGTTTGCTGGGTGAGTTTTCGAATTTTTGAGTTGTCATAACTTTGTTATTAATGAATATTTTTTCATGATATTTTGGTCACACCTGTTTAGAGGCATTCTGAATCCAGTAGCGTAGTGATTTTTTTCAATAAAAAAATCGCTAATAAAAAATCCCGGTTTTCGACTAAGAAAAAATATCGTAGTATGCCCTGAAAATTGGAAAAAACATTTCAAATTTTGTCTCACGGTAGACCTTTCAGTACTTGACATTTCAAAAAAAATTATTGAAATCGGTTCACAACTTAAAATTTTAGGGGGGTGTTTCCATTAAAAATGGGTCACACAGTATATACAGTGTCCGCCAAAATGTTAGAACCATAATTTTGGAAACTTTTTTATTAATAGTTTCTCAGAAAATTTCATTCTTCATAAAATTTGGTGCATTTAAATAGACTGAGTACGCCCATATCGGTTATTGCCAGTGGCGTGCAGCTAAGCGGGAAACTGCCGATATTCTAAATTCACTATTGAGTAAAGTGACATTAATATGGAAAATACCGAAAAACGTTATCAAAAAAAAGTTGTTTGCAATTGAATAATATTCCCAGTTATCCAATTCAGTGTACCAATTACCAATTTTAATTTTTTTAAGGAACCTGGCTTTATTTTATTTTTTCCCATTACTGTTTTTTGACTCATCTTCAAGATTTTGTTAGAACAGGTTATTGCTTTGACAGATAATTTATGCTCATTCAGTAACTTACTACTCAATAATTATTGTGGATAATTCCCATTAAAATTTGAGGCCAACTCTTTAAGTAGCTATCAAAATTAGTGATTGGTAGACTAAATTGAATAACTGGAAATATTATTCATTTGCAAACACTTTTTTCCAATAACCTTTTTCGATATTTTGTATTTTAAGTCACTTTACTCAAAAGTGAATTTAGAATATCGTCCGTTTCCCGCTTAGCCGCACGCCACTGGCAATATCCGATCTGCGCGTACTGAGCCTAATTGAATGCACCAACTTTTATGAAAAATGAAATTTTCTGAGAAACTGTTAATAAAAAAGTTTCCCAAATGGTTCCAACATTTTGGCGGACACTGTAAATATATTTGAATTATGCCTATATGTTTTCCAAAACAAAAGTGAATTATTTTTGCATTTGGATATTCACGAACATAATACGATACAAAAAAAAGACATCCATGTAGACAAAACAAAATTGAACATTTCTTCATTAGCACCTAATCTTATTGGACCAAATTTTTTTAACAATCTTCCAAAGGAAATAAAATATTGTGATTCACTCTTTGAAAAGAGACTCATATTGTTTCTAGTTGACCAATCTTCTTGTAATCTAAGTGAGTTTTGTGATATAAAATCGCATTTTTCATTGTATTCTATGAATATTTTATTGTATTTTTTTTTACCAATCTACCGTTTTGTAAATTATTTTAGGGATAAAAAGTAATTTATTGAAAATGTATTGAGTTTTTCAGAATTCAATGCACTATTACTTTTTCCTCTAAATTCATTGACGATATTCCAAGTTTATTACTGACATTTGCTAATCTTTTGTTGAGATGCCTACTTTTGGCGGTTTTAATATGCTATAACTACAACTAGGTACTTATGTTAAAATAGTAACATAAATCAGAATATAAGATCAACTCATTACAGCAGGGTAGACATTTTCTCGAACATAGGATTACTCCCACTCCGGCAACATCCAGAATGTTTAATCAGTGACGACCGCTGATTCCACGCGCTTTGACCATGACCACGGTTAACGTTGCGCAATACTTAAATCGAGATTTGAGGGAATCAACATTTACTTGTCGCGTCATGGGTATTTACGATGTCTTGGCAGCGTTGCCACTGTCACGATTGGAACACAAAGAATACTAAAACCCGCAGCGCAGAGATAGAATTGGAGTACCTACTTCGCCGTGGCCAAAAATCAGAGATTCTACGAACAAAATCATGCACATGCACATGTTGATAAGCACGAAACATAGCCCGTGTCCTTGAATTGTACTATATTGTTTACAAGCTGTCGAAATGTAAGAGTAAGACGAGATGACTGTTGGAGCGACTTTGAATAATATTATTAGAGCACTTAGGTATATTTTGATTTTCGTCCTTGAGCAATCTTTAAAAGTCAGGAGAAATCACAATTATTTATCTTGGAACTTCTTATTAATTACTGGCACAGGACTCTTGATGTGGGCGAGTATTTGAGTCAGAATAACTTCAATTCTGTGGGCGACTCTGATTGGTCTGTGAATAAGTGAATTCTTTGGTGGTTTGGGGCGCCAGGAAAAATCAATGAATAACAAGTATTTAGTTGCAGTACAAACAATAACAGTTTTGTAAAACAAATAACAATTGTTCAGAGCTTGGGAGAGGTGCGTTTGAGAGCACTTTTTAAAATCTCTGATGGCCCTATATCGAAGACTAATTTGAGGAAGCTTCTTCGTAAGTTCGAAACAACAGGAAGTGTCAAAGATAAAACGATCTGGCCGACCAACAATTTTTGATGAAATACATCTCATTTCAAATCAGAAGACAATTTCGGAATATTGAGAAGGTCCTCAATAATAAAATCCTTGAGGAGGCTGATACAACCAAATTCCTAGGTCTTGTTGTAGATCGAAATCTCACATGGTCAGAACACATTAAACGTGTCTCCAGATAACCGAACTCAGCATTTTTGAAATAAGTAATTTAAAGTCAATCTTTCCTCAGAAATACTTGATGAGTAGGTACTTATTATTCTCTAGTATACACACATATCTGAAATATCATCTGGGGTTCAACAGTGGACTTAAAAATGGAGTATTTATACTACAAAAAAGAATGATAAGACTCATATTCGGCAAAAAACCGCAAAGTTCATGGTGTCCAATATTTTAAGCGAACAATATTATCACCGTCTACAATATTTTGATTTTAGATGCATCTCTAAAATCATTTCCTTTTCCTTGTTGCCACCGAACCATAGTATTCACAATTAGAACACAAGGAAAGCAAATAATTAATATACACATCACAAATTTCAACCAGACAACTTTTAAAAAAGGACCCAGATATGTAGCACCATTTAGAAAAATATATCTTCTGAAATAAAACGTTTTGTATTAAAAGTCAATTCAAAAAATTGTTGAAGAAACACCTCAAAAAAAAAATGTATTCCATTGATGAATACCTAGATTATCGAACATGTTTCAGATATACTATTATAGAAATATTAATATTCTTACAAACTGCATATGGGTCTTTTATGTCTCTTATATGTATACAGAGTGGTCCATTGAAAACAGAACAGCGGCTCTGTAGGTCGACAGAACCGGATTTTAAAAAAGCGCACGGACACGTCGACTACATTTTCGAGGGGGAGATCTTTCGCGATCTCACCCGAAATACTTTTCGTCCCTCAGTGCTGTGATCGCCACCCCTAAAATTTTGAATGGTAACATATAGCAAGTGATACCTCATTTGGAAGGTTTTGTCTCCTGAATACCAAACAACA
This sequence comes from Chrysolina oricalcia, assembly GCA_944452925.2. Classification (NCBI taxonomy): domain Eukaryota; kingdom Metazoa; phylum Arthropoda; class Insecta; order Coleoptera; family Chrysomelidae; genus Chrysolina; species Chrysolina oricalcia. The sequence goes on along the minus strand of OX101809.2, from coordinate 18,390,430 downwards.
AAAATAACTTTGATTCTGTAGAGTCGCTTTCGAGATATTTAATGTTGAAGTTGGAAAATTACTCTTTGTTTAATCAATCAGTAAAACAAGATCTGATAATGCAACTTGGTGTAATCATCGTTTTCGATTAATCAAATGTTCAAACTGCCCACCTTTGGTTGCCAAACAATGATAAAGGTGCTGTTGTTCAAAATAGGACCTCACATTTTGTAGCATTTCTGGTGTCATCCAATGGCATTCTTCAATAATTCTATGTCGCAGATCTTGCAGAGTTTCAGGTTCCGTTGCATAGATCTTGTTTATCAAGTGACCCCATAGGAAAAATCGAGTGGGGTTAAATCTGGAGATCTGGCTGGCCACTCTATAGGAACTCTTCTTTCAATTCCAATACCTGGAAATCAAAGGAATCAGAGGAACGTCATACACCCCTTTCGAGAGCTACCTGGACAATAGGAAACAATGCGAGAATATCAACAATGTCGTGGGTAAGACGAAATCAGTAAAAATCGGAGTACCACAAGGAACCATGCTAGGTCCATTACTCTTCAACCTTTATATCGATGATTTATGCGAACAAGAAATCAAATCATAGTAAGCTTCGCAGAGTTATCGTTGACTATTTCAACAACAAACTACTCACGATAAATTTCAATAAAACTATATGCATTCTTTTCAATTCTAACAGGAGCAATATGCTACCATTCAGTGAATTTCAATTCAATAGGGCAAACAATGAACAAGTGATAGTAAAGTCGAGACATGTTATTAAATATTTAGGAATTTATATAGATACTCACCTGAAATGGGATATCCAGATCAAATTTGTAATAAAGAGACTTCTATATCTAATTTTCAAATTCAGAAACTTATCTAACATTCTCTTTTAAAAAAAAATCTTTATCGGCCTTTAGTAGAGTCACACCTCACGTACGGTATAATTGCTTGGGGTGCTACATCAAATATCCTGGAATAACTTACAAAAAATACAAAAAGCGATTTTGAAAAGTATGTATAAAAAACGAAAAACTCACAAAAACTTTATGATAAAACTGGAATTTTCAAATTGCACAGGCTATATGCCAAACTCCATCAAACATTGTCATCTCACAAGGTATAAAATCAAAGCCGCTGTAGTACCGAGAGCCGAAAAAACAATTGGACAAAAATGTTTTACATATCTAGGCTTCAAATTATCCAATGAATACCTGTAGAAATAAGAGAAATTAATTCGGTGAATGTTTTCGACCACAAATTTAAAAAATGGTTAATGACAATCCCTCATAGTGATTTGTACGACTTTTCAAATATGGAAGCCCAAACTTTAAATCTGGAATGGTAATTTTATAACTTTTCAACTTTTAGAACAGACATAAACCATTTGAATTTGAGGAATTTGTCTATATCAATTCATGCCTATAAAAGAAAAATTAAACATCACCTTTTTGAACGGCAGAACAACGTTTATGCACCTGTTTTTTTTAACCTGACTTTTTTTTAATTCTACATCTTGTCATTTAATTAGTTTGAAATAATATAATGATTATTGGAGTGGTAGATTTTGAGTAATATGTGTGTTCTATGAACAATAACATTTATACGGTTCAGTTATTATTAACAATTAATGTGGTGACAAATTCAAAATGTTATTTTACGAAACTTTCATCAGTTGGTGTGGAAGAATCGGTCGACAGGCCTAACACCAAACCATTTATTTACCAACGTTATATATATTATATCGTTTACGAGGGAAGAAACGTTGGATGGCGACGAGAAGCTAACATGTGCTAAATGCAACGGGAGAAGGAAGTGTACCAAATCCCTATCAATTTACAAGTTCCCCAAAATTTTAGTGATACATTTAAAAAGGTTTTCTTCGATGGATCGATTCAGAGGAAAATTGAATGTAATCATCGATTTTCCGTTAGAGGGCTTGGATATGAGTAATTATGCGGCAGACAACGTAGCCCCTTTCCGCTACAGTCTGTACGCATTATCAAATCATAGTGGGACTACCTACAGCGGGCATTACACTGCCTACTGTAGGCATCCGTATGCGGGCACGTGGCACGAATATAATGATTCTCGCGTATCCCCTATTTCATCCAGATCCCTCGTGAGCGGAGAAGCTTACGTTCTGTTTTATGAACAAGACGGCACTAAATCGCACCTTTGAGTTCATATTTAGTTATATTTTTATTGTAAACATTTCATTATTATGTAAAATAAAAAAAAAGGTATTGTCACTGACTGATTAAGTATGGTCTGTAGTAATGCAAAAGGAAACTTTTAAGTTTTTCCAAGCTTTCGGAATCGTTTATTCCATTATCAGGGAGACTACAAATGGAAATGTCATATAAGGATTATAAATTCAAAATTATGAGTACTCACATCTTACTATATGTTCATAAAAGTTATAAGATACATTTTTTTAAAAGATTAAATTTTAGCTAATTAATACGCATCAGAAATGCAATATTTTCGAAATTCTTTTTAAAAAAATACAGTACTGAACGAAAAGACAAATTAGTTGTAAATAGATACATACTTCATTTGTTTATTTTCAAATGTGACAGTTATCAATTTGAAATTTATTTGTCACGGATCAAAATAATGTCACTTGTCAAATTAATAACTGTCACATTTGAAAATAAACAAATGAAGTATGTCTCTATTTACAACTAATTTGTCTTTTCGTTCAGTTCTGTGTTTTTAAAAAAGATCTTCGAAAATACTGCATTTCTGGTGTGTATTAATTAGCTAAAATTCAATCTTTTAAAAAAATGTATCTTATAACTTTTATGAACATATATGTGAGCATCCCCAAGTAAGATGTGAGTATTCATAATTTTGAATTCACAATCCTTATAAGACATTTCCATTTGTAGTCTCCCTGATGTTGGAATAAACGATTCTGAAAGCTTGGAAAAACTTAAAAGAGTTTCCTTTTACATTGCTGCAGACCCTACGAATATTTATACTCTTATCATGTATATGTCTATACATAAGTAATTTCTGAATGTATCGTTTTTTTATGGTAAATAATAAATTACCATTATCATTAATATTTGTATAAATGTATTTTGCCTTTTCTTCTCTTTCTATATATGTATAGCACTTATTCTGCCAACACGCAATAATTTGTAAATGCTCTTTTTCATCTTTTTTAACTCTGTCTTCCTGTTGATATGAACACCACCGTTATAGTTTTTGAGTATACTGTTAATATACCACGTACAGCCCTAGGCTTGTAGTTTTATTCAGTTTATTTGTCGAAGAGTGAAATATTTTGATGTCAACTTATATTAGTGCACTATGTTCTTCTCAAATAAACTTTAATATTATTATTAAAAAAAAATAATTTACAATTTCCTAAAAACATCCTATATCCAAAAACACTCTGCCAGGCTGTGCATAATGTGGAGGTTGTCTTGTAGAAAAATCAAGTGGTCTTCATGGTAACGATCGTCATTCTCTGTGATGTCTACTAATTGTGGATAAACAAACTCATCTAGTAATTCCGAATAAGTTTCTCCTGTAGGATTACCTTCGAGAAAAATTGTTCCAATTGAACGGTCTCCAAAAATACCGGTCCAGGTGTTTAGTTTTTGTGAGTTTGACTGTGGACTTCGTGGAAAACCTGTGGATTGGGATCTGACCAATACCGACAATTATGACGATTCATAGTTGAAGTCGACAAGAATGTATTCTCATCAGAAAAGCAGATGTTGGAAGGGAAATCCCTATCAGCATCTATTCTTGCAGTCACAATTTCACAAAACTCTTGTCACCGATGAAAATCCTCGTCATTCAATTGATTCAAATGTATTTTGTAGGGATGGAATTTATAATACTTTAGGATTTGGCGAATACTGTTGTTAACACTAGCTAATTTCCCCGTACTCAAAGTTGGGTCTGCATGAACTTTTCCTGAAAGTGCAACTTCAACAGGTTCATTTCAACGGAACGTACTGGGTCCCATTTCTTGTTGGCTACTGATCCAGTTTGACAAAATTTTTGCACCAATTCTATAGAACGTATTTATTGGCAACAAGTTCATCTGGATGCGTTTCACTGAAAAAATTAGACGTACGGTTACCGCACTCGCCATTCTTTAAAAAAATATTTAGCAGCTCTAGTCAAGTAACTTCGTGTCGTTCATCCGGGGATAAGTTTGACACTGGTAGACGTCAACAACTGCGTTATGAGACAAAAAAACACATACATGTTTTTGTTGTATTTGGCTCCAATTCGACAAAAAGTCTTTTATCGATTACCTAAGAATCCTAAATTGCTTTCAATCAAGTGAATGGGAATGGAATGAAGAGGTGCGGTGAAATTGGATGTCATTTGGTGATATACAGATGGAACATTCAATTCCTTTACAATGATGATCTTACCAAGTTGCATTGAATGCAACGGATACTGAATCTTTGCAAGATCTGCGCCAGAAAAGCTACAAAATGATAATTCTCATTTTGAACATAACTTGATTCATTCTATGGCAACCAATTGTATACAGTGTGACTATTTCATTCATTGACAATGACAATTATACTAATTTGCATTATCAGATCTTGTTTTCATTGATTGAATAAACAACGAGTGATTTTCCAACTCCAACATTAAATACGTGAATGAAGATTAACTATCTATCTATTGATGGATTGAATGATCAGTCTGCTTGGTTGCTGTACCACCGACCCCATCATTGGATCGTTGCATCATGATTTCACAGTGGTTTGCATCCTTATATTCCTGGTGATTGATCCATACAGCAGTATGTAGTAAATATCTACAAGCTGGCAACACCGTCAAAAAATCGCTTTTGGTTTTTGCGATAACCAAAATAGGTGCCACTCAAAAAACAAATTGTTATTCATGTGAGTATATCAGTATCGCAATCGCAACCGACCTTTGCGTAAACAAGTACCGTAAACAAATTTACTAGATTTGTTAATTTGTTATTGTTTTAGTTTTAAAGCACTCTAGTTGAGCGTGGTAAAGACTATCAAAATAAGATCATCATCACCCACTACTTTGTGTTTACTAGATTTTGGGTTTCTCTAAGCGATAATGTAATTCATGTATCACGTGACCATGAATAACCCAATCAAAACGGACAATGTCCTTATTTACATATTATTCTTAGTCAAATAGTTTTCATCTGTGTGCTGGATTATTTCATTTGAGTATTTTTTATTCTTTGTTTGAAAAGGATAATCTTGTAATGTTCAGAGAACATCGTCAGTGGCAGGGCCGGCGCTAGCACTTTTGCCGCCCTAGGCAAAGGTTACATTTGTCGCCCCCTCCTTTCCTTCATCCCACCCCGCATAGCGTGGCGACATCGGTGCCACGGTACTATAACGTAAGCATTAATAATAATATCAGTCTTTGTTAGATTTTTTTTATTTGGTTTTCTCTTTGGTTACACGTACATCGTCTTTATTTTGAATTGCTTTTGATTTTGTTTTGGTTGTTTTATTCGGTTTTTCTATTTGCTTTACCTTTTCCTCTCTTTTTCGCTTTATTTCTTCTTTGGCCCTTTCAATTTCCTTTTTTTGATTTTCTTTTTTCAAATAGTGCCTCAATTCATCTGAGGTCCCAACAGAAGGAATTTTCTCAGAAATTTTCCTTTTGGTTTTCTTGACGTTTGAGTCCAGGCCAAAAAAGTGAGGTCTTGAATGGAGATGGAACTGTAATACCGGGTAAAACATTCTAATATATATTCGGCTCGATACTCTCAATAGTTTCTGGTGGAATAATTTCTTTGTATTCATTTTCAGGTGTCTTTATATTATTTTCTGGTAACTGTTTAATATAATTTCTATTATTGTTTTCGGTACTTTCATCTACTGTAGTTTCTGATATACTATTTTCTATGAGTTTGTTTTCAGGTGTTTGTATATTTCCTGGTAACTGTTTGTTTTAATTTGTATTATTGTTTTCATCTACTGTCTTTTCCTCTGTAGTTTCTGGTAAATTATTTTCTACGAGTTCGTTTTTAGGTGTTTTTATATTTTCGGGTAAGTGTTCATTATAATTTGTGATATTGTATTCGGTGCTTTCATCAATTGCCTTCTCTTCAGTAGTTTCTAGTGAAATATTTTCTGTGAGTTTGTTTTCTGGTGATTTTATGATTTCTGGTAGCTGTTCAGCAACCTTTGTCGGCGTCAAATAATATTCATTATATTCAGCAGTATCTGTAGCATATATTTCTTTTAACTTAGTCTCATTCTGAGTTCTTTGTATTAAAATGTGCTTCTATTTGGTTTAACACCTTTTTCTTCAGTTTCTACAAGCCTTTGCACTTCATTTTCATTATCTACAATGTTATTCACTGTGGTATCACTGTCTTTTTCACATTCTTCATTATTTGAGAAGCTGGTTAGTTCATGTTAATCTTCTGTACTTTTATTAATTTCGAAATTTTCAGTAAATACCTCGGAATTTATTAACTCACGCTGTTCTGTTCCTTCATTATTTTCTTCAAGCAACTTCTCTTTCGGTTGAGTTTCTTTTTCGTTTAATTCATTTGTTGGCTATTATGCGTCTCATTCACTAAAATGCTATCTTCATTTTTGAAGTCCTCAGTGATTACTGCATTTTCCCAACCTTCTTCTAGGATAAGTCCGTCTTCTATTACAATTATCACAGAAGCGTTTTCTTTTCCCTCAAACCATAATTCTGATTTTTTAAATATTTTGAGCCATGTCTGATAAAGACCCGTATTTTCGTCGTTGCGATTCCTCAGATCTCCTCGTCGATTATAAAACTCTGAAAGCAGGTTCGGTTTAATATATGTCTCTAAGAACCTTAAGTGATTCACAATGTCTGAATTTTCTGTTTGTGTCACCGCCTTTTTCTCTTCATTCTCATTAGTTAAAATCAGTTTATTGTAGTGCACATTTGAAGGGTCAAAAGGAAAAAGTCCACAAGAACTGAAAGAGTTTTGAAATATACGTTCTAAGCCTGACATACCCTTAAAAGCCTGTTCTAATACTGGTGCAAAATTTTCTTTATTAAGAGTTTTGCTGTTATTCTCAATTTTAAACTTATTAATTGCTTTTTTCCAAATATTTTTAGGAGGCTTAAAGAACCCCACGTCTAATGGTTGCATAACATGCATGGAATTTGGTGGCAGACTTATTAATATTATCCTTTTTTCTCTACAAAAATCTGTCAAAGGCATTGTCACATGCGACTTATGCCCATCAAGAAACAGTAATACTGGAAATTCTATAGACTTTGTTATTAACCATGAATAAAAAAAACGACTTGATATGCGCTTTTGGAAATGGACTTCACATGACTTTGAAGGGTACAGCTGAGGTAATACCGAGTATGGAAATGAAGGCGGACTTCTTTGATAAGGATACGTTGATATAATTACGTTGGCCACTGTCAGATGGGCCTTTCTAGAGAATAGACATGCCTGAATTTTGTCTGCATGGAATTTATCCAAGTAGTTAGATCCCCATTCTAGAATTTTTGCCAATTCCTTATTTGAATCCTTCACGTTCCTTACCCGTTCTCTTTTGGTTTCACGGGCGGATATCATAATTGGAAAAGAATAGAATAGAACATATTTTTGTTCTAAGAAATACAAAACTTCTTATAGAAATAAGTTTGGCAGAAAAATTAACATTAACATTAGTTACTTCCTACTAGTTTTATCCACTTAACACTACCTACTAACTCTACTCTTAATGTGTTGCTATCTTACAGTATTTATTTGCTGAGGATAAATGGCCAGAGTTTTGAAATAGAGGTGGAAAAATTACTGAAATATCTTGCCAGCTGTGATGATAGATTAGCAAGTAGTTCAATCAGGATTTGTCTCTGAGTGTTGGAAGTTTAAATTTTTGATAAATTAGACATTCCAATATTATATGGTTAATAGTTTCCTCTCTTTCTAAATTGCAATTGCATTCAGAGATAAGCTCAATTTATAAACTCCGCCGCCGCAGCTACAGTTGAAGATGAATAATTATGCTTAATAAGTACAACTGTTTATAAACTCCGCAGCGACACGTTGCCGCTGCAGTTGCCGCAGGAAGATAACCATCTTTCATCTCTGACAGCTACGGTGGCGGTTTTCACCTACGGACAATCAATCACAACACAGTCTAGTGACAGCTGACACATGAAAGTACCCAGGTGGTTTCTGTTTCCAATGTGAAATATACTGAATACGCATGCTCTGGTGCAGCGGTCAGCCAGTTTATAAATTAACAAGTTTCTCCACAACTGCAACAGCAACGGCTGCGTCAATTCAGCTACTGCGGCGGAGTTTATATATTGAGCTTTATATGGCTTCAAGTTCGTCCTTTCGCCTTCCTGTGAATGGAACCAACACTGCCAGGATTGACATTTTGTCCCTTCTCTACACACCAGCTTCTAACTGTGTTTAAGGCTACCTGTATACGGTTAGAAATTACTCCGCCATATAAGTCCCTCATGGTGACCACCGGGTCATCAGCTTAACCTTGAGTCGTGAAGCCAGCGTCGTGTGTAGCTTTACTAACAGATTGTCGAAAACCAGTGACCATATCAGAGGCGTGGGGACAACATTGCCCTGCTGTCATTCGAACTGCTCCATCCAAATAGTTGCCACAATGTCAATGTCAAAGTCAAAATATACTTTAATGTCAGAAGTTTTTCAACTTATCGACAAAGCTTTCAAGTATAAATAAAAATGTAAATTGAAATAAGTATGCATTATATTGACTATAATGGTGATAATATCTCCGATCTGAACATAAGTGCAGACGAAAGAGAGTACCACCACCATATACGCTCCGGGCCGACTTAACAGAAAAATTATTCTGCTTTCATCATTGTGTCGATCTGATCAGTCAGGCGTTTATGTTTGTTTCCTTCAGTGATCTGGTTATGGAGGAATGTAAGATCAAAAGCCACCTACCTCTATGTCGATGAAAGCACAAAGAGCTTTTTATTTTGTCACGTCTGTCTTTTCATTGCTTTCAGCCAGACTTTGGAGAGCATTAATCGTAGATTTACCTTCTTCATTAGCAAACTGTTTCTTATGGAGCTGTGTTAACTCGGCAGTTCGCTTCTAACAATCTATTAGATTATTCATTGCTTTCAGGAGAGGGGAGGCGAAACTGATCGGGCGGTAAAACTTTGGTTCGTCCATGAGGCGTAACCCAGTCTTTGGTATAAACGCCACCACAGCCTCTCTTCAAGCTTGCGGTATGTAACCGTGGATAAAGCTGGCTTTGTAGCATTTACAAGAATTTGAATTTGAGGGCCATGTAGCAGGGAGGCGGGAAATAATCTGACCTTTCCTGGCGACTTGAATGGTTTGAAGCATATAAAAGACCATTTGATTCTTTGAATTGTGAAGATTTTGCCAGCAAGGCTTCTGCTGGACCTGTTGGGGTTCTGTACAACTCCTTTCAGGTGAGCGCTTTCCTGTTCATTCTCCACAGCTGTTTCAGAACCAGGAAAGTGTCTATGCAGGAGAACACTTCCTTAGGGTTATCATCAGAAGAACACTTCCTTAGGGTTATCAATATATCCTCAGTTCGGTTTTTCTATCAGACCGATGCCGTTGGAATGTTTTTGTGAAAGATTTTTTTGGAATCGTGGTGCTGGGGCCAATACAGGAATCCCCTCGATATGTATCCATGTTCTCATTTTTTATATCCTGATTTCTCCATTGTAATTATAAAGAGCTGTTTAGTAGTATTCCCAGTGTCCCAAACTCTTAGCTCTATTGAACGGTCTTCTGACTTTTTTCCGAAGTTTGGCTAGTTTCTTATTCCACCAAATCACGTCTCTGGTGATTGCTTTTTGTTTTTCATGAGTTATGTGCTGCTTTTGTTATAGCATGTTTAAGTTGTCTCGATGCTTTGTCGAGTTCCTCGATTGACTCGATCGATAAATGTTGGTCCTACATTTGCCTTTCAAAATGTTCCCTGTAAACATCCCAGTTGGTCAATTTAGGTACCCTGTATCCCTCGAAGCGTGTCTCTGATGTCTCCAAGACAAACCTGATGTGCTGATGACTGACTAATATGATAATAAAGAGGAAAAATGTTTCGTTTGTTTGTTTATTTATTTGTATATAGGGGGTTATCTCTGGAACTATTAAACAGATTATGGAAAAATTTCAATAAAAGAAAGCTACAATCCCTCAGTAATATAGGCTATAATTCATTTTGATAAAAAAATTCTACTTGGGCTTCTTAATCTATGTTTTCATTTCACAATAATTTACTCTCCATTTTTTTACAAAACTCACAGCTGATATGCTGACTGCAAGAAGCGGTTCGACACTGAGGCACAGGATACCAATCAAAACAATCAAGGGAAAATAATGGAAAATATTTAATAATATTTAATAAAACAAACCTAAGAATTATTATATAAATGATTATTCTGGATGGCCACCGAGTCCTTAATTACTGATATGATAATTTTGTCCATCAATGATTTAATGTTTGGTGAAATCAATAAATTACTCCTAAATATTTGATTGACGAAGTATATAATTCATGTTTTAAAGAGAAACATTATCAATTGAAAATTGAATCAATACATGACTCCTCTGGAAATGGAAGAGTATGTTTTCCAATTCTTCCGACCTCCCTGATGATCTTAGAAGAGTGAAATAGATTTTCGTCGACCAAAATGTATTGGAGGCCTATAGCGAAAGAGATGCAATTATTAACGCATCAATGGAATGAGCGATTTTCTGTGAGTGATACTTCTGAATAACATTCTCCCTTATCTCATTCATAGATAAGAATCTCCAATGGAAACTGGACATTCAATAATTAATCAACTATCTGAATGAAAATGCAAATTATCACTTTTAGATTTTTTCTCTCAAGTTATATAGGGTCTTTCTCAATATCTATGAGATGTAGTTCAATGTCCAGCGTGGCTTTTGCCGGGGAAGTAGTTGTTTTCTGTTAGATATTACAAAAAAGTAACTTCAATTTTATCGTAGAGTTTTTCCATTTCCAGAGGAGTCATGTATTGATTCAATTTTCAATTGAGAATGTTTCTCTTAAAAACATGAATCCCTTCCAAGAGAGGTTATCTTATACGATGGAAAATAGCGACTAAATCGAACTTTCAGTAGCAGATGATTCCACAACTGACTTTATGAACATCCTGTTCATATTTTCAATGAAATCAACATGCCATACCCATGACAGGTTTTATGTCAGAAAAATATTTTCAAAGTTTCACTGCACAAGAAATAGTCTAACAATTCCTCATTACAGTGTGAAATTGCTGCTGAAGAGTATGTTTTCCAATTCTTCCGACCTACCTGATGATCTTAGATGATTGAAATAGATTTTTGTCGACCAAAATGTATTGGAGGCCTAGCGAAAGAGATGCAGTTCATGCATCAATGGAATGAGCGATTTTCTGTGAGTGATACTTCTGAATAACATTCTCCCTTATCTCATTCATAGATAAGAATCTCCAATGGAAACTGGACATTTAATAATTAATCAACTATCTGAATGAAAATGCAAATTTTCACTTTTAGATTTTTTTCTCTCAAGTTATATAGGGCCTTCCTCAATATCTATCAGATGTACTTAGTTCAATGTCCAGCGTGGCTTTTGCCGGGGAGGTAGTTGTTTTCTGTTAGATATTACAAAAAAATAACTTTAATTTTATCGTAGGGTTTTTCCATTTCCAGAGGAGTCATGTATTGATTCAATTTTCAATTGAGAATGTTTCTCTTTAAAACATGAATCCCTTCCAAGAGAGGTTATCTTGTACTATGGAAAATAGCGACTAAATCCAACTTTCAGTCGCAGATGATTCCACAACTGACTTTATGAACATCCTGTTCATATTTTCAATAAAATCTATATAATTGATGTTCGAACTGACTCGGTGTATACACATATATACGTGTCATCATCATTTTTTTACATACTTCAAAATATATATTGGATTTCCAGGTAAGTATCAAAATATGACTCTTTTTTTTTTGTTTTTCAAAACTACTTGTCTCACTAATGATAATTTTAATTATAAATTAATTCCATTTGACTTTTTTATGTCTTTCAATTTTTTATCACTACCTACCTATTAAGGACATGTTAACAATAATGTGCCTTCAAGAAAGTGCCAGAGGATCTAGCTCCAAACAGGGCAAAATGTTAGATCCTCACGAGCTCGAGCAAGTTCAACAACCTGCCTCATGATTTTGTAGTATTTCCGTTCAACTGAAAAATTGCAACCGTACAACCAGTCCCCAAAAAAGCGAAAAGAACTCTACATAGTAACTACAGACCTATCGCATTGCTATATGTTATCTCAATGGTCTTGTTAAAAGTCATCAACTTCTAGTTCATGAAATACCTAAACATTGTGAATGATCGACAATATGGTTTCCATCATCAGAGATCAACTGGTGACCTGCTTGCTTATGTTCAACATCTCCAACAATTAGGTAGAATTCAATGCGAACAAAACCCAAGCATGTGTTTTTTTCTATAAAGGCCGATCTCACAGTGGCCAACGTAATTTTGTCAGGAGTATCCATACCAATGCTAGGTATAACCATCAGCAGTGACCTTTTTCAAAAACTTGGTTTTCTATTTCGTACAAGCGATACCGCTAAAGTACGTAATGTTGTCATTGTTTAGTGAACTTTGATCCATTCTGGGATTCTTCTTACCTTTCAACACCTTCTACTCCAGGATATCCACGTATGGATATTTTGACTAAGTAGTCTGGGTACCATAATATCCACATATGGAATGCGCACGGCCCAAACGGGGGGTCGCAGAAAAACGGGTATTTATTTAGTCTTCCTAGAATGAAGCAAGGGAGTGCCAAAGGCTATTTAAGAAAATTAGAAAAATTATTTCAACCCCTTGAAAACGAAAATTTTCTGCCAGTCCCCCTCAAATAAATTCAAAAGCGGTCCCCTACAATACCATAATTTTTGCTAGCGCCCCACATACACTTTTTTTTCGCAAAAATATACTACCTACGTAGCCTCCCGTTCGCTGAGTAGCGTCGGGAGGTAGTGGGGGATTTTTATTTTTGAGTTAAATATTTAAAATTGTTATGGTACATATTGCCGGTAAGTATCTAAATTTATCAATTTGACAAATTACATATTTGGGATGACGAAGAAGCTGGAAGGTGTTAACGTGTTAACGTGTGATGCCATGCATGAGACCGGTGCCCATGCTGGAAATCGAACCCACGACCCTACGCTCTACCAGCCGACCACCACGGCCCATTGTATGGAGTTATCAAAAATCACTTGTTAGTGGACAGGCATATGTTCTCTTTTATATTTATATTTTAACGTTATCGTATATCAGTTTGAATACATCAGACATTGTTACATTCAAGAACTGTGATATACGGTATTGGGAAAAAATACCGACTACGCTCAGAAATTTAAATCCATCGGTATCATTAATTGTTATTCTCCATCAAGAACATTCTGGTTAAATGTCGACACCATTCTGTTTCCAACAAAACACCTCAGATACTCGGAAGTATGAATTATTCGCTACGAGAACAACTGAATAGTCCACGGGCCCACTACCGAAAACAAAATGATTATCTGTACGTTGAGACCTCGTACAGTTCTAATAATGGATCTTTTCTATATGAAATCCATGTATCCAGCGTTTTTTATTGCTGAAGAGGAGGGAAGAAGGGAACGCATCCTAGTGTTCAACCCTAACATACTCTCCTTGAATGTCCAAAGCTTGACTGTAGAAAAAATAGATATTCTTCACATTGATATACAGGGATATCCAAACCTATTTTTCTTATGCTTGAATGAAATATGGGAGGTTTCAGATTCAGTATCAGCTTTACATGTGAAAGACTATTAATGTTTACTGTTGAACCAAATTCAGAGGGCGGTAGAGTAGGCATATGGGTAAAAAATGGCCTGTATTCAAAAAGTGTTGATTTGTCAGCACACTGCATCGAGAAGGAATTCGAGGTATGTGCAGTGGAATGTAAAGTGAATAAAATCCAGTTCAGGTTTTACAAAAAATCCTTCATTTTTTTTTAGTTTAATTTCGTGTTCGTATAAGTGCGTTCTTCCAGGGACGTTTGAAAAAATTGTTTTATATTTGACTAATAATAATTGAAAATTTTCTTTTTCAGCATCTGTAATTTTACATAGGGACAAGACAGTTTTAAAATCTACCGATTCATTACAGGCCCCAAAAACGTTGTGTTCACTAGTATAGGTGAGTTTGTTTATGGAATTATTTACCAAGTGCTGAATTCGTTCACTTTGTAAACCGGTATATTCATGGTTATGATCTATTTCGGGAATAAAATAATTTTCGGAATTTATTTTCAGATGGATACCTCTTTTTTCTAACTCTACGGTGGCACTATACAGGCGGAGCAAATCACACCCTACAATTATGGGAAAAGACAAGTTTGGAATCAGTAAAAATTCATGTGAAAATGTCTGATCTGCCACGGTAAGTGTTAATAGTGACTGTGAAACCACTTTTTGAAATTTTCCTTTGAAAGCTCCGATTACTCTTATTCCAGTACAGGGAAATGTAGGAATATATTTATGCAATTCTGTAATTTGTAGCCAAACACTCTCGGAAATAGCTGAAACTGTACTACCAGTGTCAACCATAGCAGGAAATACCTGCCCAAAAACATTTAACGAAATTATTGGAGTACGAGTTTCCATAGGTGAATGATCGAAATCGCACTCTTCCGTGAGATCTTCCAGAGGATTATTATTTATTTCTATTTTAGCCTTGGCTCTATGTAAAACGGCTCCCACATTTGAGCCTATATATGGGAGTCCGACTCGTTTCCCAAAATATCGTGATTTTCAGATTCACCCTGTATGTCCATATGGGAAATTTTACTTTTTTGCGGAAAATTTTTACTGTTATAATTGTTATGGTTGGTATTTTGCCTCGAAAATTGATGATTTGTATCACCGAAGTTTTTATTTCTTTTTTCAGAATCGTAATTATTATTATTGTGGAAATAATGATCAGCCTGTCTCAAACGATCTAGAGCTGCTAGCAGATTATCAGTACCTACTAACGTGGCTGATATATTCGGAGGAAAATGACGGGCAATTGTGCTTATTAATTGCGCAGCTGAGTATGGTGGCTGAAGATGCCTTGCCATTGCTACATGTTGGTTGAAATAATCCACAAATGTACCATCACTTTCCCTATAACGGGCTGTTTCCAATTTTAATTTAATTTTTTGTTGCCTTGTAGGACCCCAAAATTGATCAATAAAAGCTGTTCTGAAATCTGTATAAGTGAGAAAATTTTGCATATAAGCTTCGAACCAAATTTTAGCCGATTTTTCGAATAAATTAAATGTAAGAAAAGCGAATTGTTGCATGTTTATATTATTCACATCAACAGAATTTTCTATGTAAATGAGGAAATCCACTGGGTGCAAACGATTTTCGTTACTGAATGGTGGTATAGATGATAAACAACTTTTTATATCTAATCTGCTGTTTTGATTGTTTTGTGCCAGATTTCCTGCATTTTGAGTAGTAGTAGTCCAACTAGGAAGATTTAGTGAGGTAGGAACATGTGATTTACCAAGATCTTGCCAACGAGGAAATGAACAATTTTGACTTTTAAGGACATTGGCTGTATTACTGTAGTTTTGAGCACAAGGTTCAGATATGCCAGACTTTTGTTGTTGGCTTTCTCTGATAACTGGACAAGAACTATGATTCACTTGATTAGAATTATTATCAAATTTCCCTGCTCCCATGTTACTAGCACATAAATTTTGAAATGCCTTTGCAACTTCCATTTCAACAATTTTTGTTATGTCTGGTGGACAATTTGGAATGTTTTTGTTTATTTGGCCTATACTCTCATTGTGTAACAAACTACTATTTTTTGATAAATTTTGATATAATGGAACAAATGTTGTTGTATTACTGGTTCTGGGTATAGCTCCCTGAGCTATTGTAGCAGTGATGGCTGGCTGCAAGTTTGAATTTACGAAAGACACCTCAGCTTCCTCATTTTGCACAGAAAAATTATGAAAAGTGTTACCTCCGGTCTGTTGAGCCTGGTTTTGTTGCATAATACCAGCTGTGTCGGTTGGAGTTGAGTTGACTTCTCTCGTTGTCCCCTCATGATCCTCTAAGTTTTGCAAAACTCGGTTTCTGAGTGAATATGGTGGAGTCTTAGAGAGTACCATCCTTCCGGAAACCAAGCGGCCCCACGTTGGGCGCCAAGATGTAGCGATATTCTCAGGGTTTTCGTGGGTGATGACTTGGATCTCCGAATAAAATGGACTTTTCTGAGTTTCACTGTATATTTTGCTCGGCAAAGGTATAAGTCGATTGTTATTCGCACGTTGAAAACAAGCTAAAAGGCAAAATAAGAAAATTATGAACATCATAATTTCCAATTCTTACGAGACACACAAATTGATAATTAAATAATGTATCACGAGAAAATAAAGCAGTACTATACAAAAATATATTATTAATCCTACCACATGAGCGGAAAGGCCAAATAAACCACCATTACTTAAGCACATTGATAAATGTCTCAGTGAGGCTGAGTACCAGATAAATGAAATAAGTACATACCTAAAAGGCAGGCACACTGCTAGAGGAATACTCAGCAGATCAGAAAACCCCAGCACTGGTAACTTAAAAGCACAACGTGAAAAGTGACTTAAACGGGTTCTGAATAGCAAATGGCTGAAACGAATATGAGTTCAACTTCTCAATCTTGATATTCGTTTTTCTATACGCAAAAAATATTCGCGTGGGCCCAGGTACAAATGTAGATAATTTCCGCTCAAAATCGGACACGTAGCGACACCTCCACACTGGGTCAAATACTATTAGCCCGCTGTGGAATGGAGCATATAGATAACTTTTTGTCAAGAGTGATACGTACTGATAAACCGGCATGAACATACAGGATGATCCGTTACACCATTGTGAACTGCTATAGATCACATTCAGGAAAACTCAATATATTTTTAGATAAACTGTACGAAGTTCTTTATTATGTTATAGAAACAAATATCAATTTAGTTCTTTGCGGAGACTTCAATATTGATTCCTATGTTAATACGACAGAATACTATCATTTCCAGAATTTGTCCACTGTTTTGAAATGTTTCAATCTGAGAAGTCATATTACATGGCCTACTCGAGTAACGAATATAACAATTAAGACTATTGACCACATTTTTACAAATTTTGATCTACCCAACAACCCAGGCGTATTCGATAATTCAATATCTGATCACCGTACAATTTTTTGTCAGTTGATTCCAAATTTGGATATTCCAATGATACAAAATTCAGCATGTAAATGATATTTTAATGAATCGGTAATAAATAATTTCAATAGTGCTTTGGAAAATGAACAATGGGAAAATCTATATAATCTTAAGGATGTTAATGTAGCATTTTCCTATTTTAATGACATTTTTCTCCATCATTTCAACACTTCTTTTCCACTCAAAAAATATTATAAAAAATTCTGTGAGAAACTATGGGTTGATGACGAAATAAGGATGTCTAGCCAATATCTGAAAGATCTATATTTACTAAAAACTAGTTAAACTGAATTATAAGAAGAATTGAAGTGTATAAGACAGTTAGGAAAGAACATAAAAACCTCATTAAAAATTATAAAAAGAAATTCTACCAGAAAAAAATTAGCGAATCGTGTAATGCAACAAAGGCTGCATGGGAAGTTATTTCAGAAATGTCAAACAAGAAGAAGGCAATTAAAAATATAAATATTAAAGAAAGTGATCAAATTGTTGAAGAACCTGATCGAATAGCTAACCTTTTCCATGACTTTTTCATACAATAACCTCGTAATATTCTGAAGGGAATACCTAAAACCAATCAACAGGTGCATACATCAAATAAAAAGAGGCAACAAAATTCGTTGTTCATGAGACCTTATTCATATAAGGAACTCTACGAACTTATTAGAACCAAACTGAAGAATAAAAAATCAAGTGGAGCTTTTCTAGTGAAAATTGTACTAAATCATATTATAATGCCTTTGACTTTTATCATGAATTTGTCATTTGAAAAGGGAATATTTCCTGAAGATCTGAAAATAGGGAAGGTCATTCCAATATTCAAAAAAAACGATCCACAATCTATAAGTAATTATCGACCTGTAACAATTCCAATGGGCTTTTCAAAAATTTTGGAATATGTATTGGAGGCCTAGCGAAAGTGATGCAATCCACGCGTCAATGAAATGAGCGATTTTCTGTGAGTGATTCTTCTGAATAACATTCTCCCTTATCTCATTCATAGATAAGAATCTCCAATGGAAACTGGACATTTAATAAATAATCAACTATCTGAATGAAAATGCAAATTTTCACTTTCAGATTTTTTCTTCAAGTTATATAGGGTCTTTCTCAATATCTATCAGATGTAGTTCAATGTCCAGCGTGGCTTTTGCCAGGGAAGTAGTTGTTTTCTGTTAGATATTACAAAAAAGTAACTTCAATTTTATCGTAGGGTTTTTCTATTTCCAGAGGAGTCATGTATTGATTCAATTTTCAATTGAGAATGTTTCTCTTTAAAACCGATGGTAGAATTTTCACTTCATTTTAAAACTATAAGTTCCAATTTATATCCTAAGATGAATAATAACCGAGCTACAGGGTGTTGAAAATGACAAAAAAATTTATGTTTTGCAGAATAACACATGACAGCATTCAGTTCCAAATTTCAATGTGAATCATGAGGTGGGTGACCCTAATCGCCCCTCCCCAATGTTCACGCAACTGGATTAATGTCGATTTCATTTTCTTTTTCTTAATCCCCAACATTTCCTTTACAAAAAAGGGATAGGATTCATTATTAAAAATATCAACGGGTTTCAAGATTTTTTAAGTTGAATAAGTGCGTGCGTATCTGATAAGGAAAGTCACTGTTGATTATTTTGTTAAACGTTGCTGTCTTTTGTATTGACAATCATGGCATTATGGTGAAATTTCAAATATATTGTGCCCACAGTGGTATTTCTCGATGAATTTCAGAAGATGGCGGAACAAATTTAAAGCATTACCTACTTACTAAGGATTAGCAACCCATAAAACTGTAGTACCGAAAAACATTTGAAATTCAACAAAAATCTCCCCATTTCTGAAAGGATTGTGTAACTATTTATAACAATATAACCAACAAAGAGATTTCACACCATGCAATGAGTACAAATTCAAATATTTCGAAAATTGTTGGCATGTATGAGGGATCTTTCCACAAAAGTTTCCCGATATTTGAAACAAATTACATAGCAACTTCTAACAAAACAATCAACAGTGAGTTTCCGAACTTCGAATATCTTGAAAACCGTTGACAATTTTTATAACGAAACCTAACCCTTTTTTGTATAGAAAATATCGAGAATTAAGAAAAAGAAGACGAAATAGTTATTAATCCAGTGGCGTGAAAGTTGGGGAGGGGCGATTAGGGGTACCCGTCTACCGTACACCCCTGTTTAAAGTTACAAACATGTGATTTGCATTGAAATTTGGAACTGAATGCTGTCATGTGACACACCAAATTTCATTAGGAAAAAATGAGCTATTATGGAGTTATTCTTGAAAACATCTTTCTTTTGTTACTTTCAACACCCTGTATCTCAGTTAATATTCTCTTTAGAGTATATGTTTATTGAAAGCCTTGAAATGAAGTGAGAATTTCACCTCCGGAGTTTGTCCCCTTTATTCTGGGACACCCTGTATAGTTTTAAGTTGTGGGTAAGATAAATTTATTTGCTGATCAGCACAATCACAAAAAATTTGTCCTAATCTGTTTTTTACCTACTTCGCTTCAAGAAATAGTTTCTTTTATTTTGTTTCCTTTTTTCCGCTGGTAATTGGGCTAGTTTTTAATTGTATTTCGAATAGGTTGATGAGATTGTGAGGTCGGAAAATGAGATTTTTTTTTTATTTCAATATAATGAAACATCTCAAAGTAGGTTCTTTCAATGCAAGATCATTGTTGCCAAATCTATTGGAAATCAGACAAATTATTGTTGAGAATGACTTTGACTTATTTGTGAAACTTGGCTAACTCGCGACACTGATTGGAGTACTAGGAATGGATGGTTTTAAATTATACAGGTCAGACAGAGATTCAAGAGGGGGTTGGCCTATGCAAAGTTCAAAAATCAGTTGTGACACAAAAGTTATAGAACAATAATTATGGATGCATATAAAGCTGCAAAAATCTAATCCCAATAAACACACACACGTATCATATACGTTTAAATGTGGTAGGTGACGTTGAGGAAACGTTACTCGTTGAATTTCTCAACGTGACTTCCGTAACCCAAATTCAACCAAATGTTGATTCTACCCATAAAGAACGTATATGATTCAACGCGTAACTTTTGCCACCATTATCAAACATGTCCTTATCGTGCTTTCACAACGTGTATTCAATTAGAACTGAAGACACATTACATAAACGTTGAATATGACACTATCAAATAACCCGAGGCTTTGGGAAACCTGTATTCTACGTTTCAGTTACTCTTTTTATCTACGTTGATGGAACGTTATGAAATTACGTATTTGATGCGTTGGATGAAGCATTCAATAACAACTTCATCTTTCACGTAACTTCGAGGCAACTATTTTGATTGCTTATTTTCCAACGTTGTTTCAACTGATAGAAAACATCCATCAGATGCGTTGAAAATCAATTGCTTCGTTTACTCTATGTCAACAGAACTAGTCTTCTTTGGACAACTTCAACGTTTATTCAACTAGACATATACATCGTAACAAATACGTCACTGTAGCCACTAATATGAAACTTGTTCTTTTCGTAGTTTCTCAACGTATATTCTACAAAACCAAGAAACGTTTCATAAGCGTTGATTATGACATTATTCAACAACCCGAAGCTTTGGGCAACCTATTTGTTACGTTTCAGTAACTCTGTTTTTCTACGTTTATTGAACGTTATTACTTTACGTGTTTGAACAGTTGAAAGGAGTATTTAATAACAACGTAACTTACGTAACTTCGAGACAACCATATAGATTAATTATTTTTCAACGTTGTCTCAACTGATAGAAAACATCCTTCAGATACGTTGAAAATGAATTGCTTCGTTTACTTGATTTCTGCAGAATTGGTCTTCTTTGAACAACTTCAACGTTTATTCAACTATACACATACATTGTAACAAATACGTCACTGTAGCATTATGAAACTTTTTTTTTCGAGGTTTCTCAACGTATATTCAACAGAACTAAGAAACATTTCATAAACGATGATCATGACATTATTCAACAACCCGAAACTTTGAGCAACCTATTTTTTACGTTTCAGTAACTTTGTTTTTCTACGTTAATTGAACGTTATGACTTTACGCGTTTGATCTGTTGAATGAAGTATTTAATAACAACGTAACTTCGAGACAACCATTTTGATTGCTTATTTTTCAACGTTGTTTCAACTTATAGAAGACATCCATAATTTACATTGAAAATCAATTGCTTTGTTCACTTAATTTCTGCAAAAATAGTCTTCTTTGGGGACCACGTCAACGTTTATTCAACTGGATGCACATCGCAACAAATATGGTACTGTAAACTCCATAATGAAATTTGTTCTTATCGTGGTTTTTCAACGTTTATTCAACAGAACTAAGAAACAATTCGTAAACGTTGAATGTGACACTATTCAACAACCCGAAGATTTTAGAAACTTATTTTCTACGTTTCAGTTTCCCTTTTTTTCTACGTTTATTGAACGGTATGGAATTACGTGTTTGATATGTTGAAAGAAGTATGTAATAACAACTTAACTTCGCGTAACATCGGGAAAACCATTTTGATTGCCTATTTTTCTAAGTTGTTTCAACTGATAGAATATTATATTCATGAGATACGTTGAAAATCAATAGCTTTGTTTACTTGTTTTCCGCAAAACTATGGTCTTCTTTGGACCACTTCAACGTTAATTCAAGTGGATGCATCCATCGTAACAAATAGAACTAAAAAACTTTGCATAAACGTTAAAAATGACACTATTCAACAAACCGAAGTAGCGCATACTATCTACTTTCATCTCCCATTTATTGAGTATTTGTCGTTGAAGATTCGAGGCCTATGATTTGAACTTTTTTTAAAACAAATAATATCTTACTCATCAGTCATTGAAAAACGTAATGAGTATTCTCGATTACTTCATAATTAACCACTCATTGGCAACGCTGTACGATGCACCGTTAGATGGCGTGATCACGTTGACGCTGAACGTTGATTGATGAACAGTTAGTTCTACCGCAGCCGCCATCGATAGTGTCCCGGCATTTCTTCTGTCTTAGTGTTATGTGTACATGTGTCCGATTCAACCAGAGGATAATTTGGTAAGTACCCACCTACCTTGTTGATGAATTGTATATTGCACAAACTTCAAATGTTTCCTTATAATCTGTAATATTATATTTGGCACAGTCGTCTTAAGAAGGTTGTAAAGTCTGCATGGTTCTTTACAGCAATTAGTATCAGCGATTTATCTGATACAGTATCAATTCTGATGGTATAGAACTATGGAACCTCCCATACGTTATTCCAATTTGCTCAAATCTATATGTAGTAATTATATTTCAAAGCCGTAATTTGTAGTCGATAAATCTAATTGATATACGTTGATAAAACGTGTATAAAAGGTAGATAATTAAACACGTTGGAAATAGTTGGATGAATAAACGTTGAGTTCATGAAACGTTGATAAATGGTAGATATCAAACTTGTTGAACATGGACCTGGTAGACATAAGTATGTCGTGCATTCGAAATTTTTCAATTCTCAAGAATAGTTACTAGTTTGGTATGCAGATATAATGACGTTCATCAGTGTATATGATATTTATATATTTATTATTTGTTAGGTCACAAGATTGAAGTCAATTGGTGGCACTTCTCCTGAAGATCACAGTAGAAGAATTTTAATATTCATTTCAACGAATGAGCTGGCTTGCCTCTACAACTTGAACGGTAGATGAGAAGGCTTTCAAGGATATACATGTGATCCAACTCATTTATGGTGAGGTTATCACTCATGTGCCATATTCCATAATAATTATATTGAATGATTTTTGCAGTTGCTGTCAAGAAAGAGTTTGAAGCAGCAGATCACATCCAAATAGCAGATACTACAAAAGACTGGTTATATTTTGTGAAGAAACATATGAATGACGCCATCAACTCCAAACAATTTTATATTAATATTTATATTAATATATATTTCCTTTGATACATCCGATAAGCATAGGACATTTTGAATCTCGTGATGAAGTGATCTTTGAGATACCCTCTGTCTGAATTTATACCAAAATAAAATAACAGTTATTACTAAAAAGTATGTTTTCAGAATTTCCAGTAAAGAAAAGTTCATACGAAGAAAACCCAATATTTTTTTGGGAACCATGTTTTTTCTCTAATTGATCTAGAAGCAATGGATCACCCTGTATAGAAATTGAATACTGGTAACGTTTATTGAACGTACAGTAATTGCATTTCGTAACGTTTTTATAACGTTTCAGGGTGGTGATGACAAAGGTTGCTTCATAGTAAAAATACTTACGTTGCTTCACCTCAGTTCAATTAACGTTGTTGTAACGTTTAAAATTGGTGGTAATATCGATTAAAAGATATTAATATTCCTCGTTGATTCAACCAAGAATATCAACGTTACCTAATAACTGGAATTCTACGTTTGATTTTGGTGGAATTCTATTCGTATCTCAGCAACGTGACTTCGAAACGAAGATATATCGTTATGCTGCAGTAGAATATAACTGGATAAAAAACGTTGAAACCCCGTGAAAAGGAATAGTTACGTTGTAACCGAATTATAACGTTATATTTCAGTGGAATTTTCATTACAGTAAGAACGTGTAAATAACCTTGAATCAACGTGAAGAGGTAACGTTACTATAAAACCTGAATGAAACGTATTGCCTAACGACATTTTGCCGTTTTTTCAACGATGAATAATTGTAGCGTTACTTGAAAAATTCAACGTTTTATTCACGTATCTGTGTTTATTGGGATGTGGCAATTGGTATACTTATATAGGCTACCATCTCAAGATTCAAATTTATTTCTCAATGAACTTGAAGATACACTGAGTCCTATTTGTCCCACTGTTGATGATGTAATTTTCTAAGGCGACTTCAATATGCTGAATGGGTACAATCTACATGCAATTAGATTATTGACTCTGATTCAGATAATAGATTGTCCAACACGAATAACTAGGACGTCGTCTTTACTTGACTTGATTGCAGTGAGTAATGCAGAAGGGGCAATTGAGCATAGTGTCATCGACAGCGGCCATATTTCAGATCGTTTTTTAGTATACAGCAAAATGAAGGTAGGTGAACGTAGTAATGGTCCCAAAATAGGTACATACAGAAGTTTCAACAATTCTAATGAAGACCTGTTCACTAGAGACTTGGTGAATACATCATTTTTCAGAAATTTTGACCAAGAAGGTGTAGACAAGAAAGTGTCCTACTTAGTAAATTCTATAGTGAATCTTTTCGATAGGCATGCCCCTTTGGTCACCCGTAGAGTAACTAAACCTCGTGCACCTTGGTTGACATAAAATTTGGAGGAGATAATGAAAACCATAGATAAAGCGTTAAGTAGATATAGAAGAACTAAAGAACCTGTTCATTTTACATTTCACATAGATATACGAAACTGCGTAAATAAAGCAGTTATACGAGAGAAAACGGCTTATTTTACTAATGTATTGAATAATGCTTGCTCCAAATATACGTGGAAAATTCTGAAATCCAATCAACTTATACCTGCAAAACAAAATGAGATACCTGAAAATCTAAAAAAGGGTAATGAAATCAATAACTATTTTGTGAATTCAATTCCTTCATCTCATGCACCGGCTCAACTGACAGATTACTATAGAAATAATAGAATAAATGATAACAATTTTCAATTACATGAAGTTAATGACCTATTAATTTTCAATACAATTTGTAATAAATCTACCAATGCTACTGGCTGTGACG
The DNA here is from genome assembly GCA_944452925.2 of Chrysolina oricalcia. Taxonomy (NCBI): domain Eukaryota; kingdom Metazoa; phylum Arthropoda; class Insecta; order Coleoptera; family Chrysomelidae; genus Chrysolina; species Chrysolina oricalcia. The sequence continues at coordinate 18,365,371 of OX101809.2, read as the reverse complement.
GGCTAAATATAAAACTAATCAAACTTTGTTTGCCGCATATTGTTACGTATATAACCCACATAATCAATGTTAGTTTGAGTCAATATGTTTTTCCGAATTCATAGAGGGGTGCAGTGATAACAGTATTACCTAAGAAAACAAATTCCACGGAGTATAAATATCTTCGAGCTACTCTCTCCAAAATTCTGGAAAAAGCTGTTGACAGTCAGCTGAGAACTTACTTGAGCCGTCACTCGTTGATTCCAATTATGCAATCCGGTTTTAGGAGTGGATATAGCTGTACTACTGCACTCCTTCACATAGTCGATCATATCATTCCAGCTTCAGTAGGGCGTTTGACACAGTGAATTATGAATTACTACTAGCTATTTTATACTATATCGGTCTGTCAGAAAAAAACCGTGTCACTAGTAGAGAGCTATATCAAGAATAGGCGGCAGAAAGTACGACTTCAAGAAGAGTCGATTTACGCAGACCTTAAGTCTGGAGTCCCACAAGGTTTTATTTTGGGGCCATTACTTTTTAATATCTACATCACTCACATATTGAGGAGTTTGAGGCTTGTAAAATGCATTTATATGCTGATGACACCCAGATTTTTTACTAGTTTCCATATGCAGGGACAGATGATGCCTGTGCCAAGATCAATGAAGATCTAAGATGATTTGTTGATATGGCGAGGGATCATTGTCTCATCATGAATGCAAGCAAGTCAAACGTAATTGCCTTTGAACCCAAAAAACACCAACCTACTATTCTGATAGAAAACACTCCTATGGTTATTTCAGATGAAGCAAAGAGTATCGGTGTCATTATCGACAGTAAGCTCAGATTTGAGAGATACGTCAACAAACTTGTGCAGAGAGCATACTCCACATTAAATCTTATTTATAGTACTAGACATTTGTTATCGGTACAATTGAAAATATGTGAAAGCCTGGTTTTGTCCCTTTTCAACTATGCTGATTGTCTATATGGACCGAATTTAACCAGTCTATTCAAACAAAAAATATAGAAAGTACAGAACTCTTGTCGACGTCTCATATACGGTATAAGAAAACGAGAAAGAATATTTCACAAACTCAAGAAATCTGGCTGGCTCAATATGGAAAATAGAAGGCTACTGCACTCGTCATGTCTCTTTCATAAGATTATTGTCAACAAAAGTCCTTCCTATTTGTATAATAAATTAAATTTTAGAACTGATGTACATACAATGAACATACGGTTCAAAGGAATTATAACACCACCCTCTTTCAAAACTGAATTTTTCAAACGCTCCTACAGTTACCAAATTTGCAACGTCTACAATAATAATATTCCTACCTCCACAAAAACCTCAAAACTATCAAGATTCAAAACTAGTCTGAAACTCAAGCTTGGTGAAACTTGTCAAACTTGAACATTTCTGAATACCTGCCACAGTGGAAAACTAGATCAAACGAAATTAAAACAATGTTATTCAGTAAACTTAGCTCCCATCTGAAGGTTGAGTGGAACAACAAGTCAGTAGTAGGTTTTACCTGCTACTGAATTGAACTTCGCCTTTTATTTTCAGTTTTATAATACTATTGATATTTAAAAACTATCAAATGTACACTAAAATTGTACTATGCTGGAAATAATAAAGCTGTTTATTATTATTATTATCAATGAATAAAAGTTCATTTCAAAATTAATGGCCTAGGAGGACTGATATAACTGCATTTCGAAAACGAGATACAATTGAAACTTTTTTATGTAAAAGAAAATAGAATCTATTGTATAAAGTTTGGATTTTCAATTAATGAACATGAATCCAGTGACTTTTCTGATACAGCTGTGATCAAATTAACTAATGAAACTAGGGCAAAGGGCTGTTACATTTATTTAGTAATATCTTCAACCCAAGTAGCACACCTATATTGGAAAATATTGGTACAATATTGTGAACATATTGGCGAAATATTTGAAATGCAATATTGGCGAGAAAAAAAAAGTGAACATTCGGCGATATTGGTCCAATATTACTTGAATAATATTGGCGAAATATTCTTGAAATAATATTGTCCTCAAAATGTTCGGCGATATTGGTACAATATCGCTGATACAATATTCTGACAATATTGGCACAATAATCAAAAGTTATATTGTCGAGAAGTAAAACATTTTGCGATATTGGTCGAATATTGTTTGAATATTTTAGAAATAGTTTTGGTGGAATATTCTTGAAGAAATAATGGCCTCAAAATATTTATCGATATTGGTAAATATCATTTAACCAATATTGACTCAATATGAGTTATTAAAATTCGTCAAATTAAGTGGAAATTATATTCAACCAATATTCTAACAAACTTGGAAATACAATATAGTTTTTTCCCCTATAATCGATATGACTGGAATATTTGAATTGCAATATTTATTCTAGATGTGGAAAACAATATATAACCAATATTGTATTATCGATATTGCTAGAAATTATTCAACCAATATTGACCCAATATTTCGTGTGATAATCTACATTCAAAACTAGTTCAACCAATATTCCACCAACATTATTAATATAATATTGTTTTTTGAATATTCACCCATATTGGACCAATATTGATCTTTCATCTACAATATATCTATATTGGCCCAATATGTTACCAAGATTCAGCCAATATGATGTGCTACCTGGGAAGTGGAAATATTCCCTCTCCCTGTAATAAAAAGCTGTACTCACTTTTTGTTTGTTTTGTTAAAATTGTTTTTCGTGCAATCGCACGCGAAGTCAGTATTTCGCGTTCTCAGCACAGTCCGCGAAATTTAATTTCGCGGCCGTTACCCATAGCAACGGCCGCGAAACCAAACGTCACTTTCAAAAATGTTTTCAGACATCGTCTTAACATTCTGTTTGTCACACCAATCTTTGAACTCGCCGTAACATTTTTCGTACTGCCGTTTAGATTTTTCGGGTATTAAAACGGAAAGCGCCGAATTTACAACGCTTTTGAGTTCAGGAGGAGTGGAAGGTACTGAAATATCGCTATCAGTATCAGACATTTTGCGTTTTGACAAGAACTGTCAAAATATATTGTATATATTGAAACATATCATTTCCATAGCACACGGTGATATTGTTAAATAAATTGAACTGCTGTTGATTTTAGAGCAATAATATATTTATTTACAACTATCTATTTTAATAATTTTAACGATTGCACGAAAAATAGTGTGTATGCCATGGCCGCGAAACTTTTTAACCACCTCAAGATTATCTTGCCTCTAAGTGTTCTTTCGGTACGTTAAAAAGGTATTTCGCGGCCTTAGCATACAAATAACTATTTTTCCGTTAACCAGCTGTCGTCCCCTTACGAACGGCAACCCTCAGAAGTCGAAACTTGTGCGAGCCCAGGATTAACGAGGTCTTACCTTTTTACGTGCGATTCCTAGCACTTTCTTGGGCCATCAGAAAAATGTATGCGGTCGCCATGGTTTGAACCATCGCCGACTGGCAGCCAAAGTGATTGAAACAATGTCGCTTTAACCACTCGGCTACCTGGCCCTGTATCAGAAACTTAGCAACTCTGGACATATGTTCATAGGAAATTTTCTTCTAAAAATTACCTAACGAATCACCCTCTGCAATTAGGAACCGTAGTTAGGAAACACCCTATTTAATTTTGTGGTGTTTTTACCCCCTCAAAAGTGTCTGCTTTATTTATTTCTGTGTTTTAAATTACCTAAACTTCCAATTAGTGTTTGTTGGCCTCTGAATCAAACACTTTTTCTGGGCCATATTTTTAACACCTCTTTTTTATGCGCAGTACCTGGTGTCCCCAGGTAGGTCTACCTAACATATGTATACCTGCTCATCTATCCCATAGATCCTATCACACAAATTTTCAAGGTGCATCGAACACTTCATGAAACGTGCGTTACTAGTTTTTGGACTATTAGATCATTCAAGAATTTCGAAAATAGCATGTTGTCCAATTCGGCATGAAGAACAGATATACGAAGCTCAACGTTTAGGTAATTTTTTCCCCCGGTATTAGGCCCCAGGACTATATTATGACGGTACGTCAGTTGAGTTATTGGCGCCCCCAGACCGTCTCTGATGATAGGAAATTTTAATTCTCTTGAAAGGTCGTTCATATTTATTCCCGACCACAACCAAGTTCGTTGAATTTCAAGGTGACACGGTGTCTAGTAATTATTTTTCCGCCGCCCCCAATGCTCAACAATTTTTATTTTCCCCTATGATCTTGTCATCCTTTTGGTTGATGATTACGTTGGTGAAATAAAAAGGTGGCAGAAAAATATTGCTGGGATGTATTGCTGAAATAACCAACAGAGCCCGCGTTCGGATAGTCTAGTCAACAAGTAGCATTTTTTATTTTTATTTTATATTGTCACCGAAAATTATGATCATGGTGTCAGTCGATTCATAATGTCATGTAGAAAGTTTGAGGAGAGGCCCCAAAAGGTACGAAAAAAAAAGCAAAAGTAATAAACAATTAAGTGAAAAAAAAAGTGGGGCTTTGGTTCTTTTTAATATCTCTAAAAAAATTGAAGAATTTCGAAATGTCAAAAAAGACCTGAAGAGATCAGCAAATTTGCTGAAAAAAAGTTCCAACTCCCGAAACTGTACTTCCAATATTTTTCATTTTTACAGAGCCCTGAAAATAGAGCCAAAAACGGGTAGTCTGGATTACGTGCGCGTTGCGTCACTCTGACACAGCAACAAAAATCATTTTAACTTATTGATTATAAATTTTAAGGAATAAAAAAATTCATGTACCATTGGAATACATCAATTAACAAAAGTCTGCGGTTAAAAACAATTTATCCCCATTTCTCTATAAATTATGCATTTGTTAATTAACAAATTTTTCTAAACTGAACATAAAAACCCCGATAATTATTGAACTGAAACGCTAAGATTTTTTTCACTCTGTTAAGTTATTCTTGATAAGCTTACAAATAGATAACCGTTGCAAAAAAAGTAAAAATTTTATTTGCCACTGTTTTATTAACAATTGAAAATTAAAAACTTTTTCGATTTCTAAGGGTTTGAAGCTGAATAAAAATGTTTTAATATTTTGCAACGATTGTTAATAAACAAACGCATTTTTTAGCAAAAAATTTTTTTTTCAAGAAATCATTTTTTCTTTGAAAATTATAATCAAATCAATAAATGTATTACAAAAGTTTTTTTTTTGATTTGCTCTTAAACAATGTATTTGTTTTATAAGATTTTGACTTTTTTTACTCATCTCAAACCCTTAGAAATCGAAACATTCAAGATATTAAAGAAAAAAATTTATTGACTTTTTCTCATGTTTTAATTTTCAATTGTTAATAAAAAAGTGGAAAATCAAAATTTTACAATTTTTACAGAAGTTATCTATTTGTAAGCCTATTAAGAATAACTTCACTAAGTGAAAAAAAATCCTAGCGTTTTAGTTCAATAATTATCGGGACATTCAGTTTAGAAAAATTTATTGATTAACAAATGCATAATTAATGGAGATATTGGGATACATTTTTTTTATCCGCAGATTATTATTGTTAACTGATGTATCCCAATAGTCCATGAATTTTTTTATTCCTTATTATTCATACTAAATATGTTAAAATGAATTTTGTTGTTGCTGTGTCAGAGAGCGCGGAAGACAGACTACCCGTTTTTGACTCTATTGTCAGGGCTCCGTAAAAATTATAAATATTGGAGGTACAGTTTCGGGATTCAAAACTTTTTTTCAGCAAATTTGCTGATCTTTTCAGATCTTTTTTGACATATCAAAAACTTTAATATTTTTCGAGATACCCTATCTAGCCGACTGCCCTTATGAGCTTTACGCAGCCATCGTCCACAGCGGTTCTGGAGTTGATTGTGGCCACTAGGTATAGACCTTGGCCAAGGAAAGAACGGGCTGGTATAAATTTGATGATAGTTGCGTGAATCAGGGGCGTTTTATCCATGAGGCTGATTAGGCTAAAGCCTCAGGCGCCGCAGATTTGAGGGGCGCCAGCAGATCCTAGAAAAAAGCCAAAAGATGGCAGCGCTGGAAACAAAATCGGAGAATTCAACCAGCCGTGTTCGTTTACTGAGCAACCATTGAGATTCAGAAGAGAACAAAAAATCACATCAACTTATCCGAATATTGATGTGGCTCTGAGAACTTTTTTATTTATTCCTGCAACAAACTGTTCAGGCGAAAGGTCGTTTTCATCTGAAATAAATAAACTTAAAAAAAACTTTTTCGAGAAAAGCTTTCATTTAAATGCACTAAAAAGAAGAACATAGATTTCAAAGTGAATTAAACCCATCATTTTGTTACATTATAACATTTTAAATGATATAAAAGCTTATCGCGAGAAGTATCTATTTATTTCTTATTGTAAATTAAATTCAAAATTACCTCAAGATTTATTCTCGCGACAAGCTTTTATATCATGTAACATTTTGTAATATAGCAAAGTGATGGGTTTAATTTTCACTTTGAAATTTATTTTCTTCTTTTCAGTGCATTTAAATTTAAATTTTTTAAGTTTATTTTTTAGTTTTCTTTGATTATGTTTCTTAGACTGTTCATTTCAATGAATGCGTCATTGTTGCACGGTCGCTTGCCTATTAATTTACTACAATCTAGTTCTTCAATGAGACCCTCCAGTGACTTGACCCTACTTGAAGCCACATTTGCTGGGCCAGCAGCAAAGAGTTTTGGGCCTAGATAGACGGTATGGTCAACGGTACTACCCTGCATTTTATGTACTGTGCAAGCCTAGCATAATATAATTGGCAACAAACAATATATTCTCTTTTCACAATTTTCATCGTCCGGAACAATAACCGAAACTATAATTTTCCAATTTTCTACGCATTTTCAATCTAAATAGGGGGAAACAATTTTTCAAATTTTCGCATCTTTTTTTAAAAGAGGGGAGGGAGTGAGCCCTCCGACAGATATATTTTTTGTCGTAATTATCCATGTATGATATCTTTGGAAATTTTTTCGAATTTCTATCCATTCTCTATCTAGCTTTCGAATGGAGAAGATGGATAAATTTCTTTGAAACCGTATTATTCAATGGTCAGATGAATTTCACTATTTTTATGTATTTTTTCGACTTCTATTTCGCGAGTTTTCCTGATTTATTCTTCGAGTCAGGAAAGGGGGGCGTGCCGCCAGATCGATTTCATTTCATCATTATTTTCCATGTCCGAAACTGTTGAAACATTTTCCGAATTCCTTTGCGTTCTCTATCTAGATTTTTAGGGGTGTGATTTTTTTAAAACCATAATATTCGACGGACAGATATTATTCACTATTTTTACGGATTTTTCCGATTTTAATTTCATCAGTTTTCCAACGTTTGTCGAGAGGAGGGGGGCGAGACCCCCCTACCTAATTTTTTTTCGTTGTAATTTTTGACGTTCAAATCCGCCAAGAGAACTTTCGAAAGCCTACGCGTTCTTTATCTAGCTTTCAGGGGGCAACATATAAAATTTCAATTCCATAGGATGAGAGGAAGTGGTTCTAATACAGCTTGCAAGATTTGTACTCATCTAACACACACACACAGAGAAAGTTTTTAACTTTCAATTAAAAATGGTGAAAATCTATTAGAGGAGCTCATTAGAATATTCCAAAAATAGCAATCTCAGTCTGTTCTCAATTGAGTCAGGTATTTTAGATAAAATCGATTTTTCATATAAGTTTATTTATTTATTTATTTATTCATTTATTTAGCGTTGCTAATACAATATCGTTTTATCACATAAATAAAAGATAAAGTATGTTAACGTGTAACAAGACAAAAAAGGAACATTAAAAGGAACATTAACATATACACATTAGTAAATCTATAGATATATAAAGTCTTATAAAATCCTAGTTGTTAATTAAAATAAAGCAGTGGCGGAGCATAACACAGCTTTGAAAAAGATCACTATACCTACATAAATCTGAACACAACAAATAGAATAAATTGCATTACTGGAATTGATCATTTATTTATTTATTTATTTATTTATTTATTAAGAGATGCAATACAGGACAAACAAGTCCTAAATTTACAATTACATCTATGATACCTTACATCTAATTTTACCTTATATTTTCTTTAGTGCTCTCATGATTTGCAGGTAAAGAAAATCCCTAAAAAAAACAAATATTTTCACAAAAACTCAACGGTGTTAAATTTTAACTTAAGTTTATCCTCTCTAGCGTCCATAATTGAGAGAAAGAAAAAGAGAAAAGAAAATATTAAATAACAAAATTGACTTTGAAAATTGAAAAATATTCAAAATGAATAATGTAATGTAAAATATATTGACGGATATTACTTTTGAAGATATTGATGTTAGCAGACAATTTAATGAAATCAGGTAAGTTATTATAAATTACCATTCCAGCGTAAAAAATCCTTTTTTTCGTAGTTTGCTGCGAGTAAGTCAAGAATAATGTCTTTTTGAATTCAACGATAATAAATACCTATCCAGTGCTATTAACCAAAGAATTTGTTTGATTTCCTTTGTTATTTTATTTTCTGTTCTGCGCATGTACCTGTTTGTACCTGTACTGTTTTGTGTCGGATTATATTGTATGTTTGTGGTATAATGGTGGAGTTTGATGCTAGTGAATAAAAACAAATATTTTGAGTTCAATTAATCAACTAGCCAAAATGCTACTAACCAAAGAATTTGTTAAATCATTTTGTTATTTTTGTTCTGTTCCGTTCTGTATGTGCCTGTTTATATGTTATGTATGTTTATTTTCGCCAATTCAAGGATATGTGTTTATGTGAATTTTTTGTTGTTTTGTTTGGGATCATGTTATATGTTTTTGATATTCATTCTGTATTATTTTACCTATGAACATATTTTTTTCTGTGGTTCTATTTATAAGTATTAATAAGATATACCACCATTGCATTTGCTTGTATTAACCTAATAATCTCTAATGTCTTTTTACTTATATAAGATATTTTTTTAATTGAAACTGACAGACACGATTATTTTGTGAGACAAAAGTTTCATTAGCGCCGAATAATTCTTAGACTAAGGCGCCTTAACCTTTAAAACGCCCCTGCGCGAATAAAATGTTTTTTTTCGAATTGGACCTTTTGGATCCTCTGGAGACCCATACATCCTGTTTTACCGAAAGGCAGGTATTAAAAATTCGACGGACCTTTAGGAGTTATCAGCGAATGCGAATGCGTCACCGTATTAATTTAGGCCGCCCCGAAGCACAAATTATTTTTTTTCAATATTTTTTTCATTATTTTTTTCATTTTTTTTTTGCTATTAATTTGTTATTGTTACTTCACATAATAAAGTATTGTTTATAACTTTTGCAATTTTTTGCGTCCCCTTTTGGGACCTTTCCTCAAACTTTCTACATGACATTCCGAATCGAATGGCCCCATGATCATAATTTTCAGTGACTATTCAAAAAAAAAATTAAAAATGGTACTTGTTGACTGTACTAGGAGTTCTCAACTGCAATCAGCCTGAAATTTAATCGATTAATGATGAAGAGTCGTGATATCCGTTTGATCAAAGCGATAACGAGGTCGCGTTAACAACATATTGGACCAAATCCCAAATTACAAATTAATTTAAGAGACAGCGTAGTGTAACACTTCCAAATAACGGGAATCATTTTTCGAATTCTATCAGTTTACCTAATGATTCATCAATATTCATTTTGTTCGGTTTGAAATGCGAACGCGAAACACGAAACGGATGTTACGAAACCAATTACAGAAATTATCGTGGTGTACTGCGTTATATTATGTAATTCAAATCAGAGCAAGCGAAATAGTTGCAATAAATAATATTCAATTCATTGTTCAGAACAAAAACTCAGTTTCGATATTAAGTAACGCTATCAACAGAATGCGTCATATTCGTATGTCAAGGTAGAAGTGAAATAGAGGATTGCATTATATATTATACTGTATTCGAGATAACGGATGACGAACTGTGTTTCTCTTAACAATTGATTTATTAATAATAATAATACTAATAATAATAACGCCTTTCTCCAGAGGTAATCACTGTAAAAAACTCCCTCAGCGGCAAGTATCGGCATAAACTCCGACAGATCTGGTCATCAGAACTGTCGGGGAAGAACAAAGTTGCTGCAACTAATATGCTTGCCGTTCCGATCCTTCTCTACTCCTTTGGAGTGATGAAGTGGACTTATCAAGAACTGTGACAACTCGACGTTAAAACTCGTAAAATGATGCATCTCAATAGGAGCTTGCATCCTAAATCGTCTGTTCCACGGTTATACTTTCCCAGACAACGGGAAGGCCGTGGACTTTTGAGTTTGGAGTTTCTGCATAACAGAATGGTGCTGGATGGGCCCTGTGGAGTCATCAGGAGTTCAGATCCCCTTCTCTGCATGGTCCGGGACCATGAAAAAGCAGGGATAGGAGCATTTCTTTTTAAGGCAGCAACCCATGCAGCCGATGAACTTGGTCTCGTATTCGACACTGAACGGGCTAGCACAAACTGTCACCGAGTTGAGACCCGTTCAGCAAAAAGCTTACTTTAGAGCTGCGGAGTCAGAGGTCCTCCTACCGCTGCATAAGGATAAGCCAACAACATCGAAGACCTTGGCTCATCCAAAAGCTTGACACCTTTGCCTTCCTCAGGTCGAGTGAGCTAAAGTCGGAGACCGAGGGACTCCGAATGGCCTGCCAGGATTGTGTCTTCAACACCCTAGTCTACCGTAGTCACGTGATGGGTAAAGACGTCCCTGACACCCGATGCAGGGCGTGTCGTGGGGCACCTGAGACCATAATGCATTTGCTATCAGCATGCCCAGCTTATGCGGTCTCAGCCTATATCCACAGGCATAACGCGGCGCTACGAGTGTTGTACTACCATCTACGACACCGGTGTTGCCTTATGTTCCGGGTGATATTGAGTCCGTGGTGGAGAATGAGAGGTGCCGAATCTATTGGAACTACTTATTCCCCACCCTCAGGCAAATACAAGCCAATAAGCCTGATGTTGTCCTCCTCGACCACCAAAGTAAAACGATTTTCGTTATGATGTTTTCTGCTCCAGGCGAAATGAATATCATTCGAAAAGAGGAGGAAAAACGGACTAAATATCGAGATCTCCTCTTTGAACTCCGCAGGCTCTACCCAAACCATTCTGTCAAAATGGTGGTCCTGATTATAGGAGTCCTTGGTGGAATGATGAACACACTACTCTCTAATTTGAAGATATTTGAAGATAATACCGGCTTGCCGTAATATGGCAGAAATTTTAGCCGCACGAATGCAGAAGGCCGTCATCCTTGGTTCGCTCCGTCTACTCAGAGCACATGAATCTCGGACCCAATAGTCACTTACCCCACGGACGTAGGGATTGGTTATTGGGGTAAACTACATCAGCGCGCCCTCCGGATGTATCGGAGCACCGGAGACAGGGTCTGACTGGTACATTCCTAAAGAAAAAAAGTTTATCATGCATTTGCTCAGATGCCTTGAGGTACTCGATTAAATAGTGGGATGCATTGGACAACTGATGCCGCATTGGAGGACTCGCTTCACCATAAGTTTTGGTAGAGACATAGTCCAAACAGAGCAGGTCTCATTAGAAGAGGCGTGTTTCAGGGAGACTCCCTCAGCCCTCTTCTCTTCTGCATCTCACTATTGCCATTGTCCGTTTCACTCAGGAATACCCGTGGGTACAACTGAGGCACCCACAGCAACCGGAGACATAAAGTCACCCATCTGTTTTACATGGATGACCTCAAATTACATGCCTCTGGTGAAAGGGACCTACATCAGACCCTTAGGGTGGTGGAAGAGTACACCCATGCTATCGGAATGGAATTTGGGATCGACAAATGTGCCACGGTTCATCTCAAAAGAGGACGATGCGAGGAATACGTAGAGGATTCCAGCTCGTAGACGGACGCATCCTACATCATCTGGATGCCGGAGAGACTCAAACTAACCTAGGGGTGGAGCAACAACGCTCCCAAGAGGTAATCACAGTTAAAAAATCTCTCCGCGGCAAGTATCAGCATAAACTCCGACAGATCTGGTCATCAGAACTGTCGGGGAAGAACTAAGTTGCTACAACTAATATACTTGCACTTCCGATCCTTCTCTACTCCTTTGGAGTGATGAAGTGGACTCAGGATGAGCTGCAAAGTGATGCATCTTAGTAGGAGTTTGCATCCTAAATCGTCTGCTCCACAGATATACTTTCCCAGACAAAGGAGAGGCCGTGGACTTTTGAGTTTGGAGTGTCTGCATAACAGAATGATACTGGATGGGGCCTGTGAAGTCATCAGGAGTTCAGATCCTCTTCTCTGCATGGTCCGCTACCATGAAAACGCAGGGGTTGTAGCATTTCTTTTGAAAGCAGCAACCCGTACAGCCGATGAACTTGCTCAGAGCACATGATTCTCGGTCCCAAAAGTCACTAACCCTATGGACGTGTGGAGTGGTTATTGGGGTAAACGATACCAGCGCGCCCTCCGGATGTTTCGGAGCACCGGAGACAGGGCCTGACTGGTACATTCCTGAAGGAAAAAAAATAATAATGATATTTTTCCACTTTGTTGCAATGTGTGCAGAGAATGTAGTGTGAATAGCTTAAAAGTTATGAATGTTGGTTAAACGGCTTCTCAATAACCACGCTGGAGTTTTCTTTTAAATCGAAAAAATATTTGAGCGTTCGACAAATTACAAGGGAAATTACAAGGCCATTAAAAATGTGAGACAAATCGTATACGATAAGTAGTTAGAATGTTTTCAGTATATGAAAATGTCCTTTAGACTCTGAGCCGTGGTGATCGGCTGGTAGAGCGATCGCCTCTCAGGCGTAGGGTCGTGGGTTCGATTCCCAGCGTGGGCACCGGTCTCGTGCATGGCATCAAACGTTAAAAGGTAAGGGCTGAGACTTCACTAGATCGCACAAGACTCTCGAAGTCTTCTTAGGGTTGCGCGTGGTTGAAGGAAATAACAATTTCAACAAAAAAGACCTTCTTATTTTTGCCAATTTATTACAAATAAAGTCTGTTTTCCCAAGAAATATATTTGGAATACAAGAAATTTTAAAAATTCATTTTGGTCTATGGACATTTAATTGTTAAAATGTGTGTTGTGTTTAATTTTTATTCAGTTTTAATTTGGTATTTATTACCATTTATTAGCACTCGATTCTACTTCCTACATTTAATTGGCTAATTCTTCGAAGTTAAGATATTGATGCGATAGGGATTCATCATCAGCGGATTGCGTAATTTCGGAGTCAACATCATCACCAGTGTTGAAATCAATTACGTAAATGAGACATAAAATTGTTCCCAAAAACGACCATTGGTGAACTCCATTTGTTACTTTATTGCTTTCAAGAGCCTCATTTTCCAAACAAACGTAGTTTTTGTACTCCGATAGATATGACCATCTTAGTTAGATTCACCGAGTTTTCCTCACATTTAAAGCAGTGCAGCTTGTTAACAGGAGAGGGATTCAAGGGGGGGCGTAGGGGCCATGCCCCACCCCCCCTTGTGAACCAAATAAATATAAAAATTTACGTATTCTGATTTAAAAACAAAAAAAAATGCGTGGATGTCTTTGTAGCCACTCACCCGCAACCCTATCAAATATAAAATAATGTTCTTGCTCTTGGCTCTTTGGGTATTGGATTCTGAAAGGAGTTTCTCGACACTCAGAAGGCTGAAAGATTGGATAAGATCTAAAATGGTTGAAGACAAGTTGAATGGATTGGCATTGGTGCATATACATAGGGCCATTTGTGGCAGTCTAAATGTAGATGATATCATCCAAAGATGTGCTAGTCAAAAGAATAGGAGACTGGAAATGGTTATTTAGTTTGTAATATTTGATTATTTGATTTTTACATTTTTATATTTGGTTATGTTTTATTTGGTTTCAAAGAGAAATATTTTTTCATTTACTTTTTTCTGCCCAAGTTTTGTTATAAAATAAATGTATACATATATTTATGAGATATATCAATAAGTTTGTACTTGTCTTTTGCTCCAAAATTTTTGACACATGAAAGGAAACTAAATGTTTACTAAAATCAATCTTTCTATGACGAAGCATTTGACTATGACTCAGTAGGCAGTAGGTAACAACAAAAAATTCCGCTATTTTGCTAAGCTATATGATTTTCTATGGCCCCCTTCTCAAACATCGCCTGGATCCGCCCCTGCTTGTTAACTGATTCAAACTGGTTTTCATTTGTTAATTTCCAACAGATGAAAATAAGCATGCGTTTTCAGATTAAGTTCGAATTGAGGAATATTTAGTTATTTCTTTTTTCATCTTAACAGAGGCTGTGTCGTGAGGCACAACCATGTGATGTTCGACTTTTTCCCCATATAATTTCTCACTATTGAGTATTTACTTTTTATTGGGAAATGAAGACTTATTATTATTAAATTTGTTCCATTACTGTTCATTTGTCCAAGACCACGTTTCTACCGAAAGCTCGGAAGCTCCTACCATTATTCTCCTTCTGGGGTCATCTGTGGTCGGAACTCTGAGGGTTCTGCCAAAAAGGCCATTTGTGCTCCACCTGATCGGAGAGACCAGGGGCTGTAAGATAAAGTGTCCTATTACGGCCTATGCAAAATCGAGGACTAATACCGACCTACGACGACATTCTCATACAAACGTCATTTTTATACCGTATCCCGCGAAAATTAAAAAAGTCTCTCCAATAAACTACTCTCATTCAGTTTCTTCATGAATACTCGATAGTGGAAGGGGTGCTTTAGGAGGGGAAATACAGAATAATTAGTTATTCTATGGATTTCCATCGGTGCTGTCATTCACGCATCGAAACTAATCGTTAGGACTAGAAAAGTAGTACCTATTTTGCAAAGATTTTATCTTATATTATGTATATAGTAGAGTATTATTGATAGTGATAGTCCCTCAGGGTTCCATAGTCCCTCAGGGTTGCGTACTTTCCACTTATTTTCAATTTGTTTATGTCTTATACCTATGCACATGTATACAGATTGTCTGCACGGAGAAAAATATAAGGTGATATTTGCAATAATTTCTGGTACTATATATGACAGCAATAATATATACCAACTTCAACCATAAAATATTTTAACTTTATATCAGTATTTCACCACTTACAATCCAAGCCTTGAGGGTTTCCAAAAAATATTATTATTTTTGTCATAATTCTTGAAGATACCAGTATGTTTTATAGATTTTTCACAGTGTGGTATTATATGCTGATGATGTATCATCACTGGCAATATATGCCGAAAACCAGAATGAACTTGATTACAAGATAAACACTGCCCACAACAAATTCAATAAATGGTATATGAATAATCGCCTCATATTCAACTAAACTACTCAACACTAATTTCGTCGCACCCCTAAATTTTGCTCCTGTTAAAATAATAACTTTTTTCTGTTTTGAACAATTTAAATTCTGTTCACACTATTCGCTAGCCCAATCCTTCAGCAATAATCTCGTATATCTTCAGAACTTGAGGTTCTTCACATAAAATCGCTACAGGGTGTTGGATGGAACTGAGCAAAATTTCAGAATATTCAAAAGGATGCCAAATGAAGATTTTTTTTTGCAAATTTGACAATATCTCCAGCGTAAGCTCGGAAATGGGCCCTTCGGACTAAGTGTTGTTCCAAGCAGATTGGGAATTTGGAGGGTAGATAATCCTTGTTCAGCTGGTCGGTTAGATGCGGCATCGATGTTAGCAATTCTTTCTTCACACCAATTGAAATTGATGTCTTACCTATTTTGTCAGTCACTTATTGTGATTCTTGTTACGTTTCAATTGGGATTTCTCACACACATTTCTTGACTACTGAAAGCAAGAAAGACCTGGACTTATCCAGAATAAATTATCCTTCCGAAAACAAGTTGATTTTTATTTAATTCTCCTCCCAACCGGGATTTTGGAGGTGTTTCGGATTTGGATCAATTCTGATATTCATATCTCTTCATCTAAGGTTTCAGCTTCAAATAGAGCCTGAGATTTTAAAAATCGGTTAATGAGGAAAAAGTTATGACTACAAAACCAAAAAGTATTTTTTTTTGAGATCACCCTGTAAATGAAAGAGATAAGAAGACAATTTGAAAAATATCTCAAGGCAATGAGATCAGCTTCATGTCTCTGTTGTCAAATTTGAAAAAAAAAAGTTTTTCTTTTTTTGGATCCTTTCGAAAATTCCGAAATTTTGCACGGTTTCAGATAACACCCTGTAGCAATTTTATGCCAAGAACCTCATGTTTTGAAGTAGTACGAGATTATAGCTGAAGGACTGGGCTAGCGAACAGTGCAAAAAGAATTCAAATTGTTCGAATCAGAAAAAAGTTATTTTGGGGTGCGACGAAGTTATTGTTGAGTAGCTCATAAGAAACTATAAAGAACTATATTCATGCGATATTCAATAAAAATAAAAGCATACGTACGGACATTGAAATTTACAATAATGATAGGCTGATAAATGCGGAATCAACAAAGTTTTTGGTTACGTTTCTTGATTCCACCTTCTCATTCAAAAATTATTTTGACCTAATCAATAAAAGAGTAAATAGTGGGATTTTTGATTTATTGCAATTGAAAAGTGAATTCGACAGACATTATTTATGAAATATGTATTATGCTCTTTTTTTCTTTTTTTTATGGCTTTGACATTTCGTCATTCATCATTTACACGCGCCTCACCTATAACATAATAGCATGGGGAAACGATGCTACATCACAGCGATTGGTTGTCTCCCAAAAAAGAATAATACTTCACAAGACATGTTAATAGGTATGTTACAGATTCCATATCACAAAACAAATTTTAATGAAAAACATCCTCCACATGCAGAAATTCAAGTTATGCGATAAAATAAAGCAGGAACGAGTCTATAATATTTTTAAAAATAAATTGAGAAAAGTTTTAATAAGAAAGTGTTACTATAGTGTTAATGAGTTACTGCAGGAATAAGAGCGAATCTTAATTATATTTATTTTATTTCATTTAAATTATTGGAGAATTTAATGTTACTAATCAAATTTTATGAAACAAATTTACATTTGTTCAGTTATAATAATTCGTAATTTATACCTTTTCACTGTTTACAAGGATATCTATATGTTGTTATTTTCAACTCCTCATAACAGAACGGTAATTCTGGAAAAATTATCATATTTTCCTCTTAACGAGTGTATGTTATATCCAACATTTAGGATTCTTTCATCTACTTGGAATAGAGTAACAAATTAAAAACTCAATTTTACTTCATTTCACCCTGTAGATCAAATGTTCTGATTTTACCAAATAGTTCAAATAAATAATAAAATGAGATGTTTTTGTTATTTTAATTTTCATTCTTCAATAGTTCTGTAGTAAATTAACAGAATATTTTTTATTTTTATTAATGCATGTATGTTATAAATTCAAATTCAAATTTAAATTCAATTTATTCATATATCCATAAAATACAGGCACTTTTATAATAAGTGATGTGGAAAAACAAGATGACTATGTTGGATTCACCTAAGCTCGGGAGAGCTTGTGTTGTGTATCCAACATAATCAGTTACATTGAGGTGCCTAAAAAATTAATTTATACTGTTATTATTTTTTTTTTATTTTCTATCATTTTGTCTTTTGAATATTTTTTTGTTTTTTTTTGTTATACGTATATACAGGGATGGTGGAGTTTGTTGGATGCAAGGAAGTTTAAAATATTGTTGAAAACATATTCATATTCGAAAGCATAAGGGTTTTGACTTCTCTTTTGAAGTGTTTCATATTAAGTATACACTTGAGTGAATTTGGAAGCATATTGAATAGTTTAGGGCCATAAAAAAAGATTGTATTATGAGTGTGAGTTTTTCTAAAAATCAATAGAGTCGCTGATTGATGTTTGGTGAATCTAGTGGTCTTTGTGTGATAATCGTTCCTATTCGCTTTTTCTCTAAAGGTCTACACCAAAGCATTGAAAACAAAGATATTTCTAATATTGAAGAGTTTAACGGTATTATATAAAGAGTTAGTGGAAAAACGTATATAATTTTTAGTATGGTGTTCTGTGTTGTTTGTATATTTCTTATAACCGAATTATTTGTTCCCCCCATGCAACGATACAATATCTGATGACACTTTCAGCTAATGAAAAATATATGGTTTTGAGCAGTTTCTTGGTAAGTATATCCCTAATTTTGTAAAATGTATTAATTAATTGTCTCATTCTTTTGATGACGTGATTTGTATGATCTTCCCATCTCAAGTGCTGGTCCAATATAACACCAAGATATTTCAAGGTTCTTGTTTTTTCAATAATAGGACAATTGCAGTTCACATGGGGTTGGAAACAGTTTTCTTTGTGGATACGAAGATTGTGCATTTGTGGTTGATCAGGTGCCAATAGTGAAAAAGTTATGTATTTAGTTTTATTTATATTCAGACTGAGGAGATTGTAATTCAACCAAAAATGAATTTTACTCAGATCACTTTCTGCTTTAGAGTATACATTATCCCAGGTAACACCGGAAAACACTATTGCAGTATCGTCTGCGTAAGATATAAGATGTCCCTGAATATCATTGATATGAAACATACTATTTATGTAAATAAGGAACATTATAGGTCCCAAGACTGTCCCTTGTGGGACACCTATTTTAACTTTTTTAAGGTCACTGTAGACATCATCAATTTTAACTTGTTGATACCGATTTAATAAGTAATTTCTCATGATTTCTAGAGCTGGACCTCTAACACCTACATCATACAGTTTTTCTAATAGAACATCATGTGACACAGTATCGAAAGCTTTAGCTAGGTCGAGAAATACTGCAAGACATTTATCTGATTTATCTAAATTTACGTTCAGGTCTTCAAGTAATTGAAGAACCGCATCCTCTGTGCATTTATTTTTTTGGAATCCGTACTGATTTTTACATATAACACTATGTTTTTCTGAGAAGTCCATTAACCTATCTTTGAGGCATTGCTCAAAGATTTTGGCGAAATTACTTATCACCGATATAGGTCTGTAATTATTCAGTAGTTTAAGGTTTCCTGTTTTGTGAACGGGAGTAACGATACTTTGTTTCCATTGCCTTGGTAATATTCCTTTTTTGAAAGTTAAATTGATAATATGTGTTACAGGTTGACTTATATGAAGATGACAATTTTTAATGACCGTCGATGTTATTCTGTCCGGACCAGGAGAGCAA
Source organism: Chrysolina oricalcia (assembly GCA_944452925.2). Taxonomy (NCBI): domain Eukaryota; kingdom Metazoa; phylum Arthropoda; class Insecta; order Coleoptera; family Chrysomelidae; genus Chrysolina; species Chrysolina oricalcia. The sequence continues at coordinate 18,346,164 of OX101809.2, read as the reverse complement.
TTGTTTTTTAACTTGGAGATTCTCGTTACCACTTCATTATTTGTGACTTCATCTAGCTAGATGGAAGATAAAACAGTTTTATTATTCTGGAGACTTTCCGGAAGATAGTCTGGTTTATTAACATTTTTTGCCATTTTCTCGCCAATACTGACAAAGTAATCGTTAAAAATTTCAACTTTCCTTGCATTTTCAATTATTTCCTCTCCGTTTGGACTGATAATTGCTGTATTTTTAGTAATTCTTTTTGAAGAGGATGTGTTTGAGGCTTCTTTTAAGATTTCCCAGGATTTTTTGCAATTTCCTCGAGCTTCTAGTAGTTTGTTTTTGTAATAGTCATTCTTTGTGTTTCTGATCAATTTATTCAGCATGTTTCTGTAATTTTTATATTGTACTTCCAATTCAGGCAAGTGGGGCTTATGTAATTTTTTTTTAAGAGTATCCCTATGTTTAATTGATTTAATAAGGCCATCACTTATCTAGGGCTTGATTTTGCGAACTTCTAGATTTTTTACAACGATATTTTTGGTGCTATCTTTTAAATATTTGTTTAATTTTTCAATAAAACTATCGTAAGCGATCTGAACATCTTTACATGTGTATATATTTGTTTCGTTTTGGAGAAGAGTGTTTAACTTTTTAAAGTCAGTTTTTTTAATAGTCCTTGAGATTTTAATTCTTTAATTTTTAACATTTATAATCCTCATGGACGTGAATACAGTGAAATTATCAGTCATTGATGTTTCTATCACTGCTGAAGATATTTCAAGAGATTCATTAACTGAATTTACTTTTCTTATGAATATGTGATCAATGATGCTGTTAGTTTGTTGTGTAACTCTAGTAAACTCATTTATGTAAGATATGAATCCATTACCTTCCAAGATATTTATATAATTGTTCGAATAATCTGATGATTTATCTGCTATATTTATGTTTATATCACCCACAAAATATTCAACTTGTTTTTTATTTAGGCTAGAAAGGTATAAATTTAGGTTGTCAATATATACAGATTCATTTGTGGAAGGAGGTCTGTATGACGCTGTCAATCCAAAGGAGATTTTTTCGAATTCAAAAGTAAGTCTCAATAACTTCGACTCAGTGAAGTCAATTTTCTCAACATGTGCAGAAATGTTGTTTTTTAAATTATGAGCCCATCATTTTGGTTCCATTTGGAATCATTATAGTGTATATTGTAGTTAGGGATACAGAAATCACTCACCGACTCTAAATTCCAGCTTTCAGAGAGTACAATTATATCAATATTTTTTGTTGCTCCTTGTAGATATACTAGCATTTCCTCAAAATTTTTTCTTATGCTCCGAATATTGAAATGAATCACACTAAGGAAGTTAACATCATCACTCGACTACATGCACTTACTAATGTTTTCACAAACTTTACTTTTGATTCCACCATCCCTATCGAGTATATCCAAAAACTCGAGTATTTTGTAAGAAAGTATAGAACTACAGGAAAATGTTTTGTACAAAACATATGCGAAAGCTCCTATAGTAATCTAACTTTTTTCAAAGTACGAAAAATAATAATGTGAAGTTCTGAATTATATAACAGAATTGAAGCAAACCCAAGATTACAAGTTTGTTTATTTCTCAAATTTCGTAAACATTTGTGATTATATTGACGATTTATTAAACTGAAAAAAAAAATAGAAAAAGTAATAGAATGGTTAAGAGTTAGCTATTTTCTTATTATTCCATGCGAAGTTTTTGTAAGTCATTTTCTGTTTTTATTTTTATCACTCTATTCCAGTATTCTTCTACTTTAACGTTATCGACTGTCAAAGATTTTTAGATACCTACTTTTTTCTTGAGTTCAATGCTTTACAAGTTGACTTTCTTGCAAAAATAATGTTTCCATTCTCTGACCATACACTAGAGAGATTAGTTTTTTCGATGGCTTTGGTCATTAGTTGTAGTCTAAGTTTGGTTAAGTCTTCCTTAATGATGATACCAGTACCCTTCATTCGCTTTTTTTGGCTATAGATATTTTTTTGATTTTGAGTGATATAATTTTCAGAAGTATTCCCCTCGGTTTACTTGCATTCTTGTCTTTAGCACCTATTCTGTAGCAGAAATCGATATCATCCTGTTGTAAGTTCAGAGACATTTTCGAATTTATTACGTTGATAACTTCGAGTTTGGTATTTTCCATCGGTTTTTCTTCCAGATTAAAAATTCTGAGGTTACAGCCTCTGGCTTCCTGCTCCAGTTCATCATATTTCTGTACGATTTCAAGATGTGCCTTCCTCATATTGATAAGGTCGTTCGTAACCATTTCTTTCGTCGCGTTTTGATCCATTTCGATAACAGACACTTTTTGCTTGAAAATGCTAATTTCTTGTTCCATCGCCGTGAGTTTTTCATTCACATTTTTTGTTACTACCTCACTCACTCTCTGCTATGCTGTTCATAAACTCGTCGTTTTTCATTATGCTGTTCAAAACGGAGTTCACTGCCAATTTTATTTCTTCTTTAATTTCCCTGGTAATAACCATTTTGTTTGATTCGTTGGGTAAATCTATTTCGAGAATATTAATTAATATATCGACTCCTTACTGTTGATAGGAATTTAAACTATATACTTCACTACTTGAGAGATATTTCTGCGGAGCTCGCACAGGTGACAACAACAACAAAATATGTGGAATGAACAATTTATTCTGTTACATATTTTCAGATTCTGATGAAACAAAAGGTAAAAAAAGGTACATCGATTTTTCTTATTTTTGCAAGAAAGTCAACTTGTAAAGCATTGAACTCAAGAAAAAAGTAGGTATCTAAAAATCTTTGACAGTCGCTAACGTTAAAGTAGAAGAATACTGGAATTTATTAACTTTCCAGTTCATCAAAATCGGAATCAAAGTCGGACGACAAACAAAGGTTTTTTTTTCATTTTCCGATTTCGAGATATTTTGAATAAATATTTTCGACATTGGTTTTTATTTACTTCTGACGTTATTTTAAAAGACATCAAAAAATTGAAAACAATTTTATTTCCAAGCTAAACATACAGATTTTCACTACGACTTTTCATTTCCCAGACACCCATATCAACTTTTTTTAATACAGTCCTGTTATTTTTATTACAAGAAAAGCCATTTTGTATTCTGAAATACGTCATAAATCACTAGCAGTTGTTTAAATATGTTTTCAGCTCATTTTAGACATTACTTAAAATCATTCAGGAAAAACCATGCCATGAACATGGTGTATTTTGAAAAAAACAAATGTCGTTATTGACAATTTAGTGGAGTTTCCCATAAGGCGAATGGCATTTTGTGAGTGGTACACCTTAAAATGTCAAGAGGAGGAACGATTTGTTAATAAAATATTATATATATTCCGATGAAAGTATGGTAACCAACAACGGAATCTTGAACAGACGAAATGCGCAATTTTGATCCAGAGAAAATCCGCGTTTCTGCAAAATGTCTAGGCACCAACACATTTTGGGATTAAGGACAGTTTTACTATGGATCACTTCCAAGCGTTATAGAAATTTACTTCAGGGCGATTTGGAAGAATGTTTTGATAATAACTTACCGCTAGCAGAAGTCGATAACTTTTGATTCCAACAAGATAGAGCTCCCGCTCATAATTCGAGGGTTGCTCAAGCATATCTATCAAACAGATTTCCTGACAAATCGATAGGTACGCATTCAGCTATTGCCTGGCCTCCACGATCGACACCTTTGGGGGTACATCAAAAACTATGTGTATCAGTAATTTTCGAACAAAAGAAGTATTACGTCAACTGGTTTTAGCAATTCAAACCATTACATCAGATGTACCGTAAAATGAGGTGACTTCGGACGGAGCTGGTGATTTCGGACAATCGGTACTTTTCGCTCTCAATCGAGAATATCACGGAAGGGAGTATCGCGATCGACTCGAATCTTTTGCAATTCGAATCTTGTTAGTATTGGTCCGGCGATTGTGAGTGTTTGTTGCGTGCAAAGGTAAGGAGGCATTTTTCACGTAGTTATTTTTATGAGCGCATTCGTATTGTGAATTCTCGAAAGTGAAAAAGTAACTGGTGTAGGACTTTTGGTACTGAATTTAGAGCTTAGTGGCATATAATCAATCAAAGGCTGATGTTCAAAGAATACTTTGACGATGAATCCGCTTCAAAATTTCATAGTATTTTTTTTATACAGGATGATAACCAAGATAACGACCATATTGCTGATGACTTCGGACACGGGCCGGACCTACAGAAAAGTCTTTGGTGGACGTTCATATAAGAATTACACGCATCAGAATTTAGAAGTAGCTGTGAATGATGTGAAAATAGGAATTAGGGGTATCAGAGAAGCTTCTGAGGTCCACGGAGTTCCCAGATCAACCATAAGTGATAAAATTTCAGAAAAGCATTCTAAAAATGTTGGTGGACAGCCAGTGTTATCGTCTGAAGAGGAGAAAAAGCTTGTTAATGCTGTAAGTACAACTGCTGAATGGGGATTTCCACTCAGTGAGTATGACATTCGAATAAGAGTAAAACAATATCTGGACAGGAAAGGTGTGTCCTCGAAAATTTTTAAAAATAACTTGCCTGGGCGGGAATGGATGAAATCTTTTTTGTCGAGACATAAAGAGCTTTCATTAAGATTCTGTCAGAACATAAAGAGATACCGTGCCCAGGTTACTGTTAACGCACTGAAAGAATATTTCTCAGAGCTCAAAAGATCCCTAGAAAACGTTGCTCCAGAATGTATAATACATTTTGACGAGACCAACTTCAGCGACGACCCTGGGACAGTAAAAATAGTGTGCAAAAAGGGATCCAAGCACTGTGATAGAATAATAGATGCCTTGAAGACGAACATCAGTGTCATGATGGCTGCTGCAGCAAATGGAGAATGTCTTCCTCCATTTGTTGTTTATAAAGCAAAACATCGTTATGAAGAATGGGAGGAAGATGGGCCAGGTGGTTGCCGTTATGGCGTCAGTAAATCCGGATGGTTTGATTCCTATACCTTCATACAATGGTTTCGTCAAATTGCCATTCCATATTTTAGGCAAAAAGAGGGACCCAAAGTGATGATAGGGGATAATTTATCCAGTCACGTGAGTGTCGAAATAATACAGGAATGCGAGAGGCATAACGTTAAATTCATTTTGTTGCCTCCTAACTCGACACATTTATGTCAGCCCCTCGACGTGGCTTTTTTTGGACCGATAAAAAAGGCATGGCGGAAAATTTTGACTGAGTGGAAAACAAAGAAGAGGGGCCCATTCCAGAAATCTGACTTCCCAAAACTCTTGAAGCAAACAATTACATCTATCGAGGCTACATCAAGAAAGAATATTTTATCTGGATTTCGCGCTGCAGGAATAGTGCCACTTGATGCAAGACAGGTTCTGAAACGCTTGCCAGACAGAATGCTAGATGAAGAACTACAACCAGATGGATCTGGAATAGATAACGCCCTTCTGAATTTCCTGAAAGAGAATCGTTCTCCAGATATCTCAAATAAACCAAGAAAACGTAAGCGCGTCTATGTTCCACCGGGAAAAGAAGTAAGATTTCAGGACATTCAAAATACAATGACAATAGAGGATCAAGAGCAACCGTCAACATCCTATTCGCAAGAAACTACCAGAATAAATCTCGATTCAGTTGGAAGTCACAGCTCCACTTTACAAGAATCTATCAACATGGTCACTGGTTCAGACTCAGATTCAAGCTCAGGCGACCTGCCACTAGCAGTTCTGAGAAAAAAAATATTTGCGATCAATTCAAACAAGGATGATGTGATGAAGATGATTGAAGAACGCGTCGAAACTAATTGGCGAAATAAAAACTTCCCTGATGAATCATCAGACGAGGAAACTAACGTGGAAATAGAAGCTAAGACTGATATAGAAGATCTGAAAGAAAATGATTTCGCAATAATTAAAGTGCCAATATTTAATTCTAAGAAGAATAAACTTTATGTTGCTCAAATTTTATCACAATTAGGCGACGATCACTTCCAAGTTAGCTTCTTGCGAAAAAAACAATTTGGGGCGGAACTTTGGTTCTCATTTCCATTCCGGATTGATGAAGCGACTGTGAATAAAACAGAAATTCACCAAAAAATTAATATGAAAGAGTCCAGAAGAGGAAAGTACAAATTCTGTGATTTTAATGATATTACTATAGAATAGGTTGCTTTGTATTGTTTTAATTTTAATTTTTGTACTCGTGATACATGAATGAGTTCCTACTTTTATATATTTTTTAAGGCAGAATGCTATTTTATGTTTGTTAGAATGTTACCTAAGTATTTATTTTATATCTAAACGAACTTTTTCAAATTAAAATTATTTTCTTAATGTTGTGTCCGAATCATTTCTGTTGAGAGGAGAAATTCATTTCCCATTGTCAACAATGCGCGTCCGAAGTCACAACCCCAAGTTAAAAAAATTCGGACACCTTCCTTTCAAAAATTTGAATTTTTAGTATTCAACTCATTTTAAAATTCGAATTTGTGTCCGAAGTCAACTGTAGTGAAGCTAGATGTCGTTTTTGTGTGCTTTTGAAGGGGTGTCCGAAATCACCACACCCTTCCAGGTAGCTTCGGACACTTTTCAAAAAAAATATATATATATATATTTCTGAAAATGAAAACGAAAGTTTCATATTACAAATCGATTCATTCATATATGTGCTACATTTGGTTAAAATTTCGTACGAAAACATCGATTTGTCCAAAAGTTATGTCGAAAAAACTGTAAAAATCGTCCGAAGTAACCTCATTTTACGGTACTCAACAATGTTTTGAGTTCCACAGTTAGACGATGTTAACTGTGCTTAGAAAATAATGGTCACCTTTCCAAACATACTTTGTAATTAGGACTGTGGGTACCACTATAAATAATTTTAATTAGTCATAATTACATTTCATGAAGAATTATTTTGTTCCTTGGAAAAAAGTCACAGCAGAAAAATTTATCAACCTCTCCAAATCTCTCAAGATCTGCCATATCTCCTTTCAAATCAATAGTCAGTAGTCTCAGCTCGAGTTCATTATCACGCCCCTCCAATGACAGACAACCACCATTTCAGTTGAAAATAAGAGTGATAAAATGCATCAGGGTTGCAGTATGACACAGCAACGTCAAAGCTCTCTGAAAATATTGGTTATACTTGCTATATGAACAGTGTTAGCCAGTGCTTATCCAACACAAAATGGCTGTTGGAGTATTTGAGAAGTGATGCCTTCACAAGTGATATAAACACGACCATTTCCAGTATATGAAAGGAGCTTTAATCAAAGCATTCACATTATTGATCAAGAAGCTATGGTCAGGTGAAGTATCAGATTGTGTAGTAAACACTGTCCCATTGAAAAGTGAAATTCAAAGGTTTCATCGGTTGCGCCCAGCAAGATTCTCAAGAGTTCTTACGATTTTTACTGGATGGTTTGCATGAGGACCTAAATATAATTACAGATAGGCGTAAAATCATTTTGTCAGAAATCGATGACAAATTAAGCTCCACTGAAAATGCTAAAGAGTTATGGTCAAGATTCCTGATGGTGGATAACTCGAGGATTGTAGATTTCTTTGTTGGCCAACTAAAATCTACATCGAGGTGTACATATTGTGGTCATTGTTCAGTTACGTTTGATCCATTCTGGGACCTTTCCTTACCAATTCCGGAAATAACAGGGCAAATAGAGAAAAATTGAACATTGTCATTGATTTTCTTATAGAAGGACTGGATATGAGCAATTATGCAGCGGACAGTGTAGCCCCTCATCGATACAACCTTTATGCATTGTCAAATCACAGCGGTATAGTTGTCGTCAAACATATAAAGCCGCGTACTCACTAGACGAACGAAAGCGAATGAACAGAACCGCACGTATACGTTCGGCAACTGTAACTGTGTACCAAAAAACGCACCTGTCACCTGAAGGAACGCATCCGTTTGCTTTCGGCAGAGTTCCGCCAGCAGTCGGTACTTCAAAGGATTTTCGTCCGTATGCGGTGAGCAATGTGCTAGTATGTACGTATAAGCGAATGCATTCGATAAAAATTATGTAAACAAACACAAGCCAGGGGCAAGTGTGATTTATTTTGTTCATGTAGTTTGTTTTTCTTTGGTTATTTAGAGTTCTAATCGTTTATTTTTATATTTCAGAAAATTGAATTATTGTACGTATTATATATTTCTTTGTTTCGATTTAACTTCTTCTTCATTGAATATGATATATGAAGCACTAGCTATAGCAATTATACGAGGGCTGTTTGGTAACTCCGTGACTATTTGAATAAAGAAAAAAAAAATTGGCAAATAAGCGTTTTATTTTTCAACATAATCTCCTTTTAGATCAATACATTTAGTCCAGCGTTTTTCCAGTTTTTTTATTCCTTCCAAATAATAGGTTTTCTCAAGGCCCTCAAAATAGGCGTTTGTTTCGGTTATAACCTCTTCATTCGACCCAAATCTCTTACCACCCAGCCATTTCTTCAGGTTTGGGAAAAGAAAATAGTCGCAAGGGGCTAAATCTGGAGAATATGCTGGATGGGGTAGTAGTTCGTAGCCCAATTTATGAATTTTTGCCATAGTGACTACACACGTGTGCACTCGTGCATTGTCTTGATGAAGCAGCACTTTTTTTTCGCTAAATGTGGTCGTTTTTGCCTCAAATCAATATCGAATCTGTCTAAAAGCTCTGAATAATATTCGCCGTTGATCGTTCTACCCTTCTCTAAGTAATCTATATGAATGACACCGCGTGCATCCCAAAAAACTGTGGCCATAACCTTGTTGGCTGACAGACGCACCTTAGCCTTCTTTGGTGCACGTTCACCAATTGACACCCACTGTTTTGATTGTTCCTTGGTCTCTGGGGTATTGTGATGGATCCATGTTTCGTCTACGGTTATATAACGGCGTAAAAACTCGCCCGGATTGCGATTGAACTTTGCCAAACACTCCTTTGAAGTGGTCACACGGTTGCGCTTGTGGTCGAGTGTGAGCAATCGCGGCACCCATCTCGCGGATAGCTTCTTCATGTCCAAATATTCATGTAAAATGTGATGTACTCGCTCAGTTGAGATGCCTACAGCCTCAGCTACCTCACGTACTTTTATTCTCCGATCGTCCAATATCATTCCATGGATTTTATCGACGATTTCTGGCGTGATGACCTCTTTTGGGCGACCTGAACGTACGGCGTCACTTGTGCTGGTACGACCACAACGGAACTCAGTAAACCACTTCTTAACCATTGAAATTGATGGTGCAGAGTTCCCATAGTATTTATCAAGTCTTTCCTTGGTTTCAGTTATGGTTTTTTTACGCAAAAAATAATGCTTAATCAACACACGAAATTCACTTTTTTCCATTTTTGTTAAAATTCACGAGGTTGTCTGCTTCTAATTGCTGTCAAACACAAACCAAATGTCGCAGCTTGCTCAAAATTTGACAGTAGTCTATTGAAAGATGGTGGTTGACAGCAGCAGTGTTGCATTTAAAGTTACTGCGCGGGAAATTTAAAAAGTCACGGACTTACCAAACAAGCCTCGTATCTTCATTGTCGAATGACATTGTTTACAATGAAAAATTAACAGAATAATAATACAAAATACCTTAGAAATGTCACTGCACTGACTATGGCACGACAGGTGCGGCAAAATACAACAACGCACGAATTCGTGAGTAAACATTCGCCAGTGTGGACAGTAACAACAAACACAAGCGCATGCTTAGGCATACGTTCGGTCCTGTTCATTCGCTTTCGTTTGCCTAGTGAGTACGCGGCTTAACCCTTAACTACTGTGGTACAAGTTTGATGACGGTGCGCGTGTGGTGCGGTCATAGTGACCGAATTATATATATACCATAAAAAATTATGTAATTGAGTTTTTTCATATTATTTTATTGTAATAATAGGAATTGAATATTTTTTGATGAAAATAAAATAAATACAATTAAAAACCGGGCATCTTTTTTACAAAATTTCATTTTCTTGGTTAACTGCTTCTTTTTTAACAAAATTGGATATTTTATTGATTATTGAACTTTTAACAAAAAATAATAATTTTAAAATGAAACTAGCAATATTTTTTGTAGGACAGATGTATAAACTTACAAAAAAATGAAAAACTTTAATAAAATAAAATTATTTTCACAAAAATCACACGATGTAAAAAATAACAAATTAGACTTGCAGTTTATACAAATATATGTTGAACATTCACCTCAAATAGGCTTGGTACACGTGTATCACAAGTGAAAAGTTTTTCTGTTTAGTCATACAGAACAAGTGTAGCAAATTTTCCTTTTTTCAAGTTTCTCCATGGGTACTTCCAGACGTTTTTCAGTAAGAAACACGGCAAGAATAAGTTACACTAATAGTGTGCTGAGGTCACTGTGACCGCAAAAAAATTTCAACTCGATGTAATACAATTTGAAGGTACAGAGACGCCCAAGGCTATACAACTAGGGAGGAGCTTAATACTAGAGATGTTCAAATAGGCAGCGGTCACGGTGACCGCACCACAGTAGTTAAGGGTTAAGATAAATAAAAAAAGGCGCAAAAAATGTCACAATATTTAGTGGCATATGTACTAGTCCGACCCTGGTTGGCGGCATGGGAATCAATTTCTTGCTATCGACCATTTTTTGCGCCTTTTTTATTTATCTTATATGTTTGACTACAACTATACTTCCGATTTTGGTCACTACACGGCTTACTGTAGACACCCTTATGCGAATACGTGGCATGAGCACACTGATTCTTGTGTGACAACAATTTCATCAAATATTATTGTGGGCAGAGAGGCATATGTTATATTCTACGAGTCCTACTCATAGAAAATCTTTATTTTTGAAGTTTACAATTTTTTTGTTGAATTCAGTTATTGTTTATATTTATATTATTTATATTCATCTATTTATATTCAAATATTTATCTATTTCTGAATTTACAAATAATGTGTTTCATTGAGTAGTAAGTTGACACGTTTTGTTGAAAATTTTGTGTTTTATTGACTTTGAATTATGACTTTCCCAAATGAATATTTTTCATGCATTCAGAACCGCAATCGGAGATTTTTCCTGAATGATTTTAAGTAAAATGTCGATGAAGGTTCCTCGGAAACGAAACGTCGTTGTGAAAATCTGTAAACGTCATCTTGTTAAGGTTAAAACGTGGCAATGAGAGTATATTTCCTATTTTTTATGATTTCTTAAAATAACGTCGGAAATAAATGGAACCCAATATCAAAAATATTACTTTATTCAAAATATTTCGAAATACGAAGGCAAACTCCATATAGAAGGGCTTTGGATTATGCAACTTTTCTCTAATTTAACCAACATTGGAATTCCAATCGTTTCCGAGAACCTAATGCCATCTCATACTTTTCTTGGAAACTCTGTATACGGAAGTATGAAATTTGCAAAAACATTTTCGAATTTCAAATTATTTTGGGAAAACTGAATTTTTCGATGTCTTATTTCATTTTTTTCTGGTGAAATCATCAGAGTTGGAACAAGGTAAAAAATTCTTCCTCACATTGACTTTTTATTAGCTTTCTTGTGATGACGTTTCTATATCGAACAACCATCACCAACTTTATTTTTAATATTCACGGTTAATGAAAACAGAGTTTTCTTTCTAAATTCAATTGTGAAATTAGATATCCTCGTTCTGAAGAAAATCAAAAGTTTTGGTTGACATTTAAATGATTGGCAAACACCTCTTCAACACATCGTGATGATGAGCGAAAGAGATCTGAAACGTATTGCAACCGGCATAAGTGATACTTCATTGAATTTTAGGAAAATAAATATTTCGAAAAAGTATTTTCTTCGGCCATATTTGAAAATATTAAGATGATGATGGTTATATTCGATAACGAAATTTCAGGCAGTGAAACTGATATCATCACAAGAAAGCTTACACATTTTTCTGAGAAGAAATATTCATATTGTTCCAGTACTGAAGATGAAATTGGATGAAAATTTATTAAGAATTCGTAAAATTCAGTTTTTCCAAAATAATTTTAGTAATAAAAATATTTTTTAGAATTCCATACTTTCATATAGATGGATGGCTTGTCTGTCACGAAACTTTGTTTCCATTCAACCAAAACTGAATACATTACAGTATCGGATATCCCATAGTGGACAACCTTATCTTGGACTCACTGTATGTTTTCCCACAACCGCTTGGTTCCTCACGAGCCCTTCAGAATTCTTCAAGAGATGTATGAGATTCAAGAAACAGAGACATTATATTTCAACTTTTATTATACTTCATTGATAATTGATAATTATAAAACAAGTTGCACCCATGGTTTTCAATTCGACTACAGACATCTATTGGTGAGCGGCAGAACTGATCGATATGGTTAACAAACGCTTCAGTGATCTGCCACCACTCATCAATGAGTAACGTAGAACTCTGCAACAAAGTGCAATGTTAATTCAAGAATTACCCGGAGTTAAAAAAGATTTCTTTAATAATCCTGTCATCGTGAACATTCTTTATTTTAAGAATTCTCTCGCGCAATAGATGGCAAGAGTAAATGTAAATTGGGATTTCTTGAAACGATTCAGAAAAGAGGAGTAAAAAATAAATTTTGTTTGGCAATGTATTCTTCGAACGGTTTAGACGAGGAATTAAAAGTTGGGATCCTTAACTCCATCGTAATGAACATAAGTTAAAGCACATCGAACGTCAGCCGAAAGAAAAAACATTTAAGTGAAAATTGAAAAAGATATTTATTAACCAAGGCATTTGAATAGTCATGTCCTTAGAATGGGGCCCTAAAGCGCCGGGTTCTCTGGTGGAACCAATCGTTAAAGGGTCTGAGAAAAGTGACCAGAAATGCTCATTATAATTTTATAAAGCCATCAAAGAGCATCCCGAGCAATGAAGCAGAAGGTTCCAGAAGTGGCGTGGCATGATATCTATGTTCAAACACTAAACAAAAAGGAGCGACGTGGTCGTGGTGTTAGAGCGTTTGCTTCCACCCACGAGGCCCTAATTCGATCCAACCGCCTGGCATGGAGCTGAAGTGGTTCGGAAACCACTTTTATGTAAGCTCTAAGCAAGGGAGATCCGGGACCGGAGACACCTACTCCGGTCCCGGATCTCCCTTGCTCGCACAAGCTCTGTTTCTGAAACATTTTATCCGAAAACCTGGGAAGAAAACCTGGGAGATTCGTAAAAAACATCATTAAAATAAAAATATTCCCCAATCTGATTAAAATATGAAAATACATGAATGTAAAAATCATAATATATGACACTAAGGTAAACACGATTAAATTTCCACAGATTTATTGTTTTCGCGACATGTTTCGATACACTGTATCTTTTTCAAGCGAATGTAATACATTAAATTATTCTACCTTGAACATTACTTAAATACCCTTCTTAACAATTGAGGTAATTAGGAGCTACCTATGATAAAAATAAAATTGACAATACAATGTAGGTAGATACCTGGAAATCTCAAAACATATCTACTACTTAATTAGTTGAAAAGGTTCAACAAAGGGGAACTATTAAGGTCCATTTGATCATTTAGTAAACAATTCGAATTTTTCAATTTATTAATTTCCAAGAATTCTAAATAATTAAGTCTAATACCTTTATTTTCAACATGAAGGATTTCAAAGTTTTCATCGAAGTCATGGTCTTCTTCCAAAATATGATTGGCATATGTTGAATGTGTTTTATTATTTACATAATTCATACGGTGCTCACGTACACGGCTTTTGAATGGTCTACCAGTCTGGCATACATATACTTTGGAACAAGAACCACAATTCAATTTATAAACTCCTGATTTTTTAGATTTTTGTGTTTTATCTTTATTATTTTTAATAAACCTTCCCAACGTGTTATCTGTTCTGAATGCTACTCTTAAATTTTGTTTTTTCAAAAATGACGCTATTTTTTCTGAAACGGGCCCTGAATAAGTTAATGTTCTGTAATTATTGTCAAGGTTCCTCATAGTGGGGTACACTTCTTGGATAGCCTTTCTATGTAATTTTTTAGCAAGAATATTCTCTAATAATTTGACTTGATATCCATTGTTAACTGCTATCTGTTTTATAATATTTAATTCTTTGCAGAAGTTTTCTTCAGAAAGAGGAATATTAACTAATCTATGTATCATACTATGGTATGCTGATATTTTATGTATATATGGATGTATCGAATTATTATGAATGGTGATGTCAGTATGGGAAGGTTTATGAAAAATAGAAAAATGGTGTTTGTTGTTGGTTTTACCTATTGTCAGATCTAAAAAATTTAATGATTTTTCTACTTCTATTTCTATTGTGAATTTAATGTTTGGGTGAATAGTGTTAATATATTTATGAAAGGTGTCTAACTGTCTGTTGGTACCTTTAAAACAAACTATAATGTCATCCACATATCTGTACCAATACAAAAACTGTTGCGAGAGTGGGTGCTTGTGGATTATTCCTTCAAGGTTGTCCATGAAGATATCTGCCAGTAGCGGACTCAGCGGATTTCCCATGATCAAGCCTTCAGATGAAGAATATATTTTATTGTCAAATTGAAAGTAATTTTGTTCAAGACATATCGACAAAAGGTCTAATATCTCTTGTTTAATAACTGGGTTGACATGATTTCTATCTAGTAAACCTTCAACCAAGACTATGGTATCTTGAGGAGGTATACTAGGGAAAAGATTTTGAACGTCAAAAGAAATTAATTTCGCGTTATCTGGAACAGAAATATCCTGGATTTTATTTATCAAATCATAAGAATTTTTTAAGGCTGAATTTCGGTACAAATTTAGAATAGTTTGTTATTAAATGTATTAACTTTCTTGGTAACTTAACTGATGGTGCTGTTACGAATGATACTACTGGCCGGACAGGGTAGTTTTGTTTATGCAATTTTAACAGAGAATATAATTTCGGAGTTTGTGGATTCATAAGAGTTAGTCTGAACTTCTCGGCTTCATTAAAAATTGATTTAGAGTTTCTCAAGAATTCTTTGATTTGTAGTTGGTACACATAAGTGGGGTCACGTTTAAGTACTGTAAATTTACCGGAATCTAAAAAATCAAGAGTTTTTTTAACATAATCATTCCTATTGATTGCAATTACTGTATTACCT
Source organism: Chrysolina oricalcia (assembly GCA_944452925.2). Lineage (NCBI taxonomy): Eukaryota > Metazoa > Arthropoda > Insecta > Coleoptera > Chrysomelidae > Chrysolina > Chrysolina oricalcia. The sequence continues at coordinate 18,331,031 of OX101809.2, read as the reverse complement.
TTATCTGCTCTTGTAAAGGTTACATCCTTTTCCTTAGTTTTATGCTCTATAGATTTAATGGTTCTCATATCATTTATACCACTACTATCCTTCAGAAATGCTGATTTGATAATATTAGTAGCCTGATATTTATTGTTATTGATGTCAAAAGTACCTTTCAAGGCAATTTCAGTTTCAATCCCAAGAATTTCCATGTCCTTAATGATATTATTGCTTCTGATATTATGCTTAAAACCTTTTGTAATTAATGAATTTTCCTGTTCTGTAAAGACGGCTGCTGACAAATTCACAAATCTATCAAAAAATTGATGATCAGTGAATTTTCTATCACAATCTTTACGTGTGTTTTTAGGTATTAAAGAATTTAACTTGCGTTTCTGTCTGATAAATTTCTTATGAATGATCTGATTGACATGCTCTCTTGTGTCCTGATTTAAAATTTCAAATTCCAAAGGATGTAACCTAAACGTAAGTTCACTATATATTACCTTCAGATATATGTTGTAAAAATCATAAAGACTAAACTATCAAAATTAAAACCAAAAGTATTGTTATAATTATAAAAGCGTTGAACAGCAAACAAACTCAAAACATTAAATTTTATTTCAGGGTAAGGACAAATTTTGGCTTTAGCATGAATATTTTCGCGGTTTTTCATATATCAATTTGGGAATTACTTTTGAATTTTCTGTTGGTTGTTGATGAGTGATATTAGGCTCCTCCCCTCAGATCAATATGTTTACTTATTGATCTGAGCTCCTCCCTAAGCGGTGACTGTATGGGACAGATGACTTTCTACCAAAGCATGATATTTTATAATTAACGATGTCAGATATATTTTAGAATTTATGAACAACTTGATCGTCCCATCTCAAATGGAAATCTATGTATACAGTGAGTCCAAGATAACGATGGATATCTGAAACGGTAATAGATACATGTTTGGTTGCGAAACAGAAGGGAAGCATAACTCTTCCAAAAAAATTCTTGGAATCATTGGAAGATCTGAATTTTTCGATTTCTCATTTTGTTGATTCGTGGTGTTATCCGCCAGAGCTGGATACTTCTTTGCAGAAACTTTTTATAAGTTTTCTCGTGATGATATCGGTTTTACTGTACGATGTTTTGTCATTGAACAACGATCATCCACTTATTTTATATTAAATACAGATTTTGAAAGGATTTTTCATTCCTAATTCAATGATATTTCACAGATGGCAGTTTCATTATGTGTCAGATTATCTCGAATTATTGAAGAAATGTTCGAGTACGGGCCAGAATTGGAAAAAAAGCTTGTGGAATTAGATATCCTAGATATACAGGAAAGCAAAAATGTTAGTTGATATGTTAAATGATTGTTATAAATAATGCAAAAGTTCATGATGATTGCCGAAAGGGGTAGCAACACTTATTGAATCTATCATAAGTGATTCATCGTTGAATTCTTAAATAAAAGTACGAATAAGAAATCGTTTTTTTTTGTTTTTCTAAAATAATTTGAAAATCAAATTTTTTTTTTATTTCATGCTTCCATATAGATGTCATCGGTTCAGATATTGCACTAAACATTGTAAATTACAAAATATTGCAGCAAGTTTGAATATTTTTTACATTTGTAATATGTCTTTGCAAACTTAATGTAGGTTTACTGAAAATACGTTTTTTTCAGTTTTCAAATGCAATCTTCCTTCGTAAAACTTGCAAAAATGAAATTGCTGCTATTTTCAAATAAATATCTTACTAAAACTTCAATATGAGAGTTGGTGGTGAACTTCCACATGCAATGTTTACTGATTCAAGTTCACTGCAATTTTCAGAACAAAATCTTACTGTAACTCTAATATAAAAGTTGGTGGTGAAGTTTCACATGCAACGATCACACTGCAAATGAAATATCCACCAACTCAATAGGTAGTAAGGATATCAATTCTGCTATATTATCACAGAGATTCGACAGAATAAGTTATGTTTTGTGTTGGTGCAAGAAGCGCAACGTGCATTCGTTCGTTCCAGTGCTTATGGCACTAGAATATCAGCCACCTTGAGTAAGGGGGCCACGCCACGTGGACCCTAAACTCACCTATTTCCCTCTCTTCTACTGGTTTGAAGAACAGCTTGCAACATTTATGAGGATTGTGTGGTAAGTGGGAAAATTGTTATGTAAAAGGATTCATTTGAATATAGGTATGTCCCATAAATATACACAGAGAGAAAACACTGCAGCAGGTTCATGCACAACGTTGTGTAAGACACAGTTGTGTAGATATTTTACACAATTGTCCATTTTTTCATCATACGCGTTTTGTGAAATTCAATAAATATTTGTGCAAGTCAATTTGTATTGTATTCATGCACTTCCACATTGCATAAAAATACACAAAAATATGCACATCTACCATAACACAATTTATATGGAAAACATCTACAACGCATTGAACTCATCTTACACCCGTTGTGCACTTTCTATTTGATATGCACAAATTTTATACTATTTCAACACAATTGTGTAATTTGCCACAACTTGACCAAGGCGTCGTCTCACCCAACTAAAGACGCGTGCGCGGCACTCCAAATGTCGAGTCCAAATGTTTGATTGTTTTATGCTGATTGAAGGGCGAAGCTGATATTATTTATTATTTGCTCATGTGTATGTGGTTTTCTGTCAAATGGAAGTGTTCGAATATTTGCAAACTGATACCAATATTTGAAGGTTAGTATTGCTATTATTTTTTGTTATAACATGAAACTTACAAACTGATTCATTTTCATCATTTCATAACGGTTTGAAAGGTGCATCCTCGTACCTACTTCCTACTTGAATAAATATAGTTTGATTCGAAGATTACTTTAAACTTTATTATTATTCAACGTGTTCCAAAATAACAAAATGTATGTATTATGTTCTGTTTGGTATTTTGTGTTTCTGTTATTTTATTTGTAATTAGAATTTATAGTTCAGTTTTTTTGTTATTAGTTCTTTGTGATGGAATAAACATTATTTGAATGACATTTAATTTTATTTCAACCTTCTGGAAAATGAAGCTTATAATTTCTGAACAGAATAAGATATGAAGAAGCGAGCAAGTTGAAACTGATGCTTATTCTTATTCCGTTTGGATGTTATGTGCCTTAAGTGTATCCTTTCTAAAAATTATTAATGGTACCTATAAAAATTGTCCTTGCTTCGTACACAAATATGTACTATACCTACACAATTCGTGTATGCGGAGTACACAAATTTGTGACATTTTTTGCATCCCATATTTGAAATACCTACACAATTTGTACAAACTAGGTGCACAAATTGTTGCCATTCATTACAATTTATGCACAAGTTGTTGACATTCGTTGCACCACATACCGATTAATTTTGTATATTTTGTGTATAAAATTAAAACAAAACTATTCAGAATAATACAACACTGAAGTGTATCGTTTATACACAATATCTCTAATACAATATTGTAGAAGAAAAATGAACAAATTGGTGCTGTCAACTTTTTAGAAACAAATTGTGCTGAAATTATTCACAATTGTGTAGAAAACATACATTTATTTCTCTCTGTGTATAGATCTACATAATCCTAAACATTGAAAGTGCATAAGGCTGTATATGATGGCATTAGTAATTGTTGAGAAGTACAGATATTTTCATTCATTCAACATGTTTAAGCAGAAAGCTATATTGTGTGTTATTCTGTTGAGGGTGCTTTCACATTTGGACTCGGATTAAAGGTGATGAGATAAAATAAACAACTCCATTTTTTTGGTATTAGTTATGTACTATGCATTCACAAAAAAATTGATGTGGAAACACAGTTTTTTTTGGAGTTTTTATTTCATTCAAAGTTTGTGATTTATTCCTATACTTCTTGTTGGTTCTTATTTTGGTTGAATTTCGGTCCAATTTCAGTGGGTTTCTCCGGGTTTTCCTCCAACTGAAACAGGAAATGGACTTCGAGTTCCGGACTTCAATCAATATTTTCATCTTGATATTATTTCATATTTATAACTCTTTTGTACTTTAAAATTAGTTTTAATATCTATAGGCACATAAAGTCGCAACTTGACGTTCGCTGTTGTACTGTTGGATATGCAGATTTCAGAGGGACATGAAAAGGAAATTATTTTCTTGCACCAAGAACCTTTCATGATACTATCACAATGTATAACGGATTTTTTTAATATCTTGAAGGTACATTTCCTGAAGTACTAATGCCACATGTTGACTTCCGGTTCTTGTTCAGAGAAACAAAATTCATAAGTACGGTAATCAAAAATATTGTCAAATTTGCAACAGCCCACCAAACTAAAAACTGATATAAATTGTGAATGACTCCTAGCATAATTGATTTCCCCCTTACCATATTTTTATTATAGACATTCCTTAAATTTTCAATGAAAATAAATCAATAATGTTATAATCAAATAAATGAATATTTTGGAAACTTTAGTGTGAATATACAATTCAAGAAATAGATACTACTCCAAATACCAAAACTAGGTCACAATCACACTCGAGGCGATTTTCGTCCACAACGTTAGCATCTTCAGGAGCTAAAGGCTTTTAGCTCCTGAAGATGCTAAGTTTGTTAGAGAAACGCGCGTCGAGTGTGATTGTGACGTAGTTTTGGTGTTTGGGTACTTTCTGTTACTTGGAATATTGCTATAAGCTCATTCTCAGCTCTCACAGCAATTCTCAATTAATTCACATGAGATTTTCAGTAATTTTTGGTAAGCTTTCATAGAAGTTGACCATAAATTATATACAAGTTTTCATCTCATTTCAAGTAAACTTCCTGGTCACTTCAGTTATACTCATATTAAATTGTCTGTAAACTCGCAAAACACAAGTATACTTTTGTAAGTTAACGAAGGGGAAGATGCCATCTCAATTTGCAGCAATTTGATATTGCTTAATGGATCCCATCGCAGACAACCAAATCTTGGACTCCCTGTATACTTGGTTATTTAAGCTTATCAACAGGCTCTATTTTCAAATGTTTTCCGTCGTCAAATTGTATTTTCAGTTCCAGTCATAAGGTAATAAATTTGCAGAAAAGGATGTGAACTGCAAAAAATTAGGTTTTTCTACATTCATGCAAAAAGCAAAACTTTATTGAACTATATTCAGTGGAAAAAGAAGTTCTTTATTGCACTAGTGCAATAAAGTTTTTATTGCACTCATCTGTCATTCTACTTCAACGTGCTGTCACCATGACAAACATAAACGTTTAAACCTACTACATATTTAGCAGATATTCTGTGAGATTGGCAATAGGTACTTCACTACGAAATATTCATATTGAAAATTGCACCAATTGTTCATTCACTTTCAACATTGAGGGTAAAAATAAAGTTTGAGTTAAATTGTTCGTAACGTATTAGTTCCTGTTTCAATGCAAATCGATATTAATAATAAAGTATTCAAGTTGCGCTTTTCATTTTCCTACACCTAGTGCCGCACCTCAATAAATCATTTTTTGCTTTTTGCATGAACGTAGAAAAAATGTTGTATGCAACTCGTGCAAAATTGATTATTGCACTCGACGTGTTGTCCAACTCGGCCTAACGGCCTCGTCGGACAATTTCACGTCGAGTGCAATAAACATTCACTTTTTGCACTTGTTGCATAAATAACTATTTTCCTTATTGATTGTTTCATTCTATCTCTGAAGAAATCAATAATATTATAAAAATCAACTTCTACACTATTTGTCATTTCCTTCGTGAAAAATGGCAGTTTCGTCCGCAAAACTAACAACTTCCCAAATATAGCGATTTGTAACATCGAGTTCATTACTGCTTTTGAAGAGAGGGTTTATTCATATCATTCATGCACAACATTAACACGCCTTTATTAGTTTGACCTGTACCTATGTATTTCGGTTGAATTTTTTTTTGTAATTTCTGTCAACCTGTTACACCCCTATGCTCAACCCTCAGAAGTCTTCGAGCTAGGGAAGACGCTGCCCTTACCTTTTAACGTATGATGCCATGAACGATGGATGCATGTAACTTAATCATTCAACGTAATATTCACCAACTTTCAGACCGATTAACTTGAAATTTGGCAGGTATTCATAATTCAGATGACAATGGATTATGAAATTTTTGTTAGATGAATAAAATGGCGGAAGATTTTTGTGATTATATTCCTATTCGATTCAAAATTGGTATGTGGGGGTTTTTGAGGTCGGATATTATGATTACATTGTTAACATTCAAAAATCCAAGATAACGGTTCCTATACGTTTTCCTTGAGAAGAACAAAATTTAAAATAAATTAAAGTTTTGAAAAAAAAAAAACACACTTTGATACTAGGCCGAATCGGCTCCGAACCCATATGAAAGTCAGTAAGTGGGTTTCAGAAAGCGTAACAGCGTATGGAGCGACATTACTAGGGGCCTGGTATACCTAAATTGTTAATGAGCCTACGGTTTTTGATTTTACTCTTTTACATCAGGGCCCGAAACCCATTGGGTTTCATTTTCAAATCTCTTTATTTTTAGATAATTTCTATAAGAGTCATATATAAATTACAATAATACAACCTAATAATCGATTTAAATGAATTTTTGTGTTTGGGAAAACGGGGATCAAAAATTCAAATGTGCTGTGGGCCTTTAACTTGTTAAATGATATGAATAAAATCGACAATGTCGAAGTATCCTTTTCTCCAAATATTTCTACGAAGTGGAAAATATGACGCAAGCATCTGACAGGAACCAACTACTTCCCTGGCCATTACCACGACGGACATTGTACTTCATCTGACAGATATTTGTGCAATGTTCCTCCAAGAGAAGCCAATTGCAACTGATCTTTGTTATTAAACAGTAGATTGTCTTTCATTTGGAAAATCTCATTCAAATGTCAAGTTAACTTGGACAAAAAAAACAGTACCAGAGGAATTATATTTTGTTAGAGGCACACATTTTTTCAATCCCTTGAGATCGAAAGTTGCACTTCATTCGAAAATAGCACTTTCAGTGTAAGAAGTCCAAACAAGATATTACCATACTTGAACCATCATTCATATCTGAGCCTTTATGCATTTGTACATTTTCTGATAAAAAAAAAAACAATTTGAATAATTTTACAATTTTGAGCTTTTAGTTACGGCAGCGTTTCGAAAAAACGGGTGTTCTTAACCCATTAGGGTAGTCATCAAACGCTCTGTAGATATTTTATTGAACTCATTTCCTGGCAGGTTAAGTTTAACTTCTTATCTTTACAAACTGAATGTGATTAATTAGTGAATATTTGAACTCAGCTGTTGTCAAGAGGAATTCGCCAACAGAAAATATGATTATTTTATCAGCTCAGTAAAATAAGAAACGTGGGCTATTTTTTAATCGGATTTTCATTAAAACTGCGATAAATTCTGATGACCCGAGAAGGTTTTCAAAACAAAATTAAAATAAAATGAATTAGGTAAATTAAGAAATATCCTGTGTTTCTCTGCTGATTATAGTTTAGAGTTCATAAAACAGTTTCGTATGGCGGATTGTAGACAGATCTATTATGAAATAAACAACTCCATTTGAATAAATGCCAATTCAACAAATCCGAAATCATTCAGCGCCGTATAATAAAAGTGTTCGCTAGTTGTAGAAATCTAATAATAATAATAAATGATCTTTATTTCACTTTTCCACTCAACCAAAAATATAGGCACAAATTGTAAAAGTTATATTCGAAATAAATAGTATCATTTAAGTTGATTCTATTGAAAATATGAACAGTATGTTCATAAAGTCAGTTGTGGAATCATCTGCGACTGAAAGACAAACTTTAGTCGCTATTTTCCATCGTACAAGATAACATCTCTTGGAAGGGATTCATGTTGTAAAGAGAAATATTCTCAATTGAAAATTAAACCAAAACAGGACTCCCCTGGAAATGGAAAAAACCTACGATAAATTGAAGTTACTCTTTTGTAAAATCTAACAGAAAACAACTACTTCTCCGGCAAAAGCCACGCTGGACATTGAACTAGAACTAGAATAGATATTGTGAAAAGACCCTATATAACTTGAGACAAAAAATCTGAAAGTGAAAATTTGCATTTCCATTCAGATAGTTGAAATGAAAAGAAGCTATTTTAAGTGATATCTAACAGAAAATATCTACTTCCCCGGCAAAAGCCACGATGGACATTGAACTACATCTGATAGATATTGTGAAATGAACCTAACGGCACGGTTCTTATGGAAAATGGGTCCCAGTCGAATTGGCTGAAAATTTAGTATAATGTGGTTTATGATGTCCTGATCAAATGTCTCCCTGGGCACAACGAGATCTAATGGACAGTTTTTGAAATACAGGGTGTCAAACATGAAGAGGCAGCGTTGTTACTTGCCTTTAGGAAATCAATAATGTGGCGATTATTTTGTTACAAACAGTTGAGGATAAGGATTGAAATCTTAATACTGTCGACAGGAGTTATAATGAAAAGTTCTAATATTCCTTATTCATGGTTATTAATAATTACATAATGTTTATGTAAATAAGAGGCATAAGATGTCCGGAGGACTGCTCATTGCTAATATCCTATACAATAGGAAAAGTTGGATCGAAAATCCATCAGAAAACAACTACTTTCCTGGCTAATGCCACGACGAACATTGAATTACATCTGATGAAATTTCCGTGCAGAGTTCCTACAAGGTTATCTCTGCAATTGCTTGGTTGCATGGGAATGATCATAGAAACATTCGGACCACCTATATATCGATTTCGGAGTGTTGCTCCTCATCAGTATAGGGTAGGTCTAGCAGTCAATAACTAATGACTGCAACGAATGAATCGACGACCATTCCCATTTAAAGACCGAAACTGAGATCGCGCCCGCACAGTGGATTAACTCCAAACTGCGAGCGCCATCCCAGCGCCGGAAGTCCAACCAAGCAATATCCGTGCTCCACGATCGTCAAGACCGTATATGAAACGGAAAAGAAATCTGTAGTTCACAATGAGCTTATGACAAGAGGCATAAGATGTCCGGAGGACTGCTCATTGCTAATATCCTATACAATAGGAAAAGTTGGATCGAAAATCCATCAGAAAACAACTACTTTCCTGGCTAATGCCACGACGAACATTAGCCAGGAAAGTAGTTGTTTTCTGATGGATTTTCGATCCAACTTTTCCTATTGTATAGGATATTAGCAATGAGCAGTCCTCCGGACATCTTATGCCTCTTGTCATAAGCTCATTGTGAACTGCAGATTTCTTTTCCGTTTCATATACGGTCTTGACGATCGTGGAGCACGGATATTGCTTGGTTGGACTTCCGGCGCTGGGATGGCGCTCGCAGTTTGGAGTTAATCCACTGTGCGGGCGCGATCTCAGTTTCGGTCTTTAAATGGGAATGGTCGTCGATTCATTCGTTGCAGTCATTAGTTATTGACTGCTAGACCTACCCTATACTGATGAGGAGCAACACTCCGAAATCGATATATAGGTGGTCCGAATGTTTCTATGGTCATTCCCATGCAACCAAGCAATTGCAGAGATAACCTTGTAGGAACTCTGCACGGAAATTTCATCAGATGTAATTCAATGTTCGTCGTGGCATTAGCCAGGAAAGTAGTTGTTTTCTGATGGATTTTCGATCCAACTTTTCCTATTGTATAGGATATTAGCAATGAGCAGTCCTCCGGACATCTTATGCCTCTTGTCATAAGCTCATTGTGAACTACAGATTTCTTTTCCGTTTCATATACGGTCTTGACGATCGTGGAGCACGGATATTGCTTGGTTGGACTTCCGGCGCTGGGATGGCGCTCGCAGTTTGGAGTTAATCCACTGTGCGGGCGCGATCTCAGTTTTGGTCTTTAAATGGGAATGGTCGTCGATTCATTCGTTGCAGTCATTAGTTATTGACTGCTAGACCTACCCTATACTGATGAGGAGCAACACTCCGAAATCGATATATAGGTGGTCCGAATGTTTCTATGGTCATTCCCATGCAACCAAGCAATTGCAGAGATAACCTTGTAGGAACTCTGCACGGAAATTTCATCAGATGTAATTCAATGTTCGTCGTGGCATTAGCCAGGAAAGTAGTTGTTTTCTGATGGATTTTTGATCCAACTTTTCCTATTGTATAGGATATTAGCAATGAGCAGTCCTCCGGACATCTTATGCCTCTTGTCATAAGCTCATTGTGAACTACAGATTTCTTTTCCGTTTCATATACGGTCTTGACGATCGTGGAGCACGGATATTGCTTGGTTGGACTTCCGGCGCTGGGATGGCGCTCGCAGTTTGGAGTTAATCCACTGTGCGGGCGCGATCTCAGTTTCGGTCTTTAAATGGGAATGGTCGTCGATTCATTCGTTGCAGTCATTAGTTATTGACTGCTAGACCTACCCTATACTGATGAGGAGCAACACTCCGAAATCGATATATAGGTGGTCCGAATGTTTCTATGATCATTCCCATGCAACCAAGCAATTGCAGAGATAACCTTGTAGGAACTCTGCACGGAAATTTCATCAGATGTAATTCAATGTTCGTCGTGGCATTAGCCAGGAAAGTAGTTGTTTTCTGATGGATTTTCGATCCAACTTTTCCTATTGTATAGGATATTAGCAATGAGCAGTCCTCCGGACATCTTATGCCTCTTGTCATAAGCTCATTGTGAACTACAGATTTCTTTTCCGTTTATGTAAATCTTTGAACAAAATCAGTCAAACGCAAAAGCTCGTAGACTTGCAGAATATGTATACAGGGTGTTTCATAATAAATGCGCAGGACTTCAGGATGTGATAGCTCGTCCAAAAATATGAAAAAAAGTTTCTATTAACTTACCCTCTGAAATGCACCATTTTCGAGATACAGGGTGTTGAAATTAAAAAAAAATAATCGTTTTTTGCGAATATCTCTGGAACCGTTTATCGCACAGAAAACAGATTTCGTAGGCATTTTCTACTCATAATAAGCTATGTTTTGTGCGGATTTTTTATTTTTTAAAATTCATAATTGGTGAAGATTTTGAAGGGGTAGTGGTTGTTTTTTTCTCCAACTTCTACGCCACTGGAAAAAGTACAGTTTTGAGCCGCCTATATGATAGATAGATAGATAGAATTTTATTTCCCAAAAATACATCTTTACAATATTTCTGTAGGTAGCAAATACCCATACAGTTAGCTATAATCAATAATTATTTACCTTATATCTATTATATACATCTATGTATTTCAGTCGCATAGAGCTTAGGGAAAATGGCTATAACCAATTCTCATTTTGTAAATGATAACATCAATTGATTAAAAATATATATATATATATATATATATATATATGTATTACAATACAACTCATTTGTCATCGGTATGAGGCAGTGTGAAACTATTATAGATCAGTATTGAAAAATTCATTCAAATTATAGCAAAACATGTTGGTGTAATAATTTTTTTAATTCGGCTTTGAATTTCGTCATGGAGAGAGATTTCAAAACTTGAGGAAGCTGATTATATATGTTAATCCCTGAATACAGGGGTCCCCTACGAGTTCTGTTGAGTCGGTAATTTGGTAGGATTATAGATTGGTTTCTCGTTGGATAGGAATGTATATCTGTAGGGCGCAACAGGAAACCTCTATTTTTGTGGATGAGTAGTGAAAGTTTGTAAATATATAAGGTGGTTAATGTGAATATTTTATGTTCTGCGAAATAATCCCTGCATGAATCCCTGTAACTCAGATTGAAAACTGTTCGCATCGCACGTTTTTGTATAACAAAAGTAGATGATGATTCAACAGGCGTACCCCAAAATTCTATACCAAATTGCAGAAGGCTATGGAAATAGGCATAGTAACGGTTTTAGCGACTTCATTACTTGTGTTCATTCTGACAGTTCGAATGGCGAATATAGCTTTGCTCAATCTCGTGTTCAATTGTTTTATGTGCTCAGACCAGTTTAAGTTACTATCAATGGTGAGTCCTAAGAATTTGGTGGAGTGTGATGGATTTATTGTATCATTGTCCAAAATTATCTGAAAATTATCAATATTTCTATAGGGATTGAATAAAATATTATGAGTTTTACTTAGGTTGAGAGATAGTTTATTCGCCACGAACCAGTCCAGTATGCCATTCATAGTCCTTTGTGAGAGACCAAGTAATGTCTGTATCTCTGAGTCATTGATAATAATGCTAGTGTCATCGGCAAAAAGGGTGAAGGTCACATCAGGAAAGTTGCACACTATATCATTCACATATATGAGAAATAGGGTGGGCCCAAGAATAGACCCTTGTGGGACACCTGCCTTTACATCTGCCATTTCCGAATATGACTCGGTTATGAATCGATTTCTTTCATGTTCAATTTTAACTCGCATCTTCCTCTCGCCAAGGTATGTCTCAAACCACCGTTTAGTGATACCGCGTATACCATAGTACTCCATCTTGTTCAGAATGATATTATGATCGACGCAATCAAACGCTTTAGATAAGTCACAAAAAATCCCAAGTGGATTTTTATTTGATTCTATTAGTTCATTTACATATTCTAATAAAGCGTAATTTGCGTCGGTTGTATTCAAGTTTTGGCGAAAACCGAACTGCGAATCTGTTAAGATATTGTGTTGCCTAAGGTATGTCAATAGTTGAGAATATACAATCCATTCTAGAAGTTTTGAGAAGCTGGGAAGCAGTGAAATCCCCCTATAATTATTGGTATCTATTTTATTACCTTTCTTGAAAATAGGAACGACAATTGAAGTTTTAAATAATTCAGGAAAAGTTCCGGTGGATAAAGATTTGTTGACTAAAAAAGTTAAGGGCTTGATTAATAGTTCGACATTCTTTTTGATCAACGTCATTGGTATTTCGTCAATACCAGTCGATTTCTTCGGTTTTTGAGCATTGATGCAATTCCTCATATCATTCTCTGTTATTGGTGAAAAGAAAAACGAGTTAACAAAGTTGAGATTCATATTTTTAAGGAATTCATCGCTACTCTTTAAACTATTTCGATCGATGTTTGTGTGTGCGGCAATAGATGAAAAATGTTGTTTGAATTCTTCTGAAATTTGATGAGGGTCTTGAATGAGCATATTGTTTTTTGTTAGGCAGATGTTTTCGACTTTTGTACTTTTCTTTTTAGTGAAATGATTGACCAGATTCCATGTAGTTTTACTTTTGTTGTCTGATTCAGTGATAGTACTATTGTAGTAATTAAGTTTAGAAATATTGATGGTTTTTCTTAGAATACGTTGATATGTTTGTATATATTTCAATATGTTTAAGTTATTGGTATACTTTTTCATAATTTGGAGAAAACGCTTATTTCTGCAGGATATTTTTATGCCAGTGGTTAACCATCCTTTGAATTTGTTTTTTTCTGTTAGGGCTACTGTTTTTGGAGGGAATGCTGTAGAAAAACATGAATTGAATAAAGAGTAAAATATATCAAGCGACTCATTCATCTCTGTGACTTCATATATTTGATTCCAGTCCATATTGCTTAATAGCCTAGTGAAATTTACATTATTCTTCTCATTATACAGGGTGTTAATTAAGTACGTTGACAAACTTCGGGAGGTGATTCTTTGAAGGTTTTCAGGACGAAAAGTTCATATAAACATATGTCCCAAACGGCTTGGTTTTCGAGATACAGGGCGATAACTTCGACATTTTCCACAATAATCAGTTCAAATTAGGCAAGTACAATCCATTCAATAGGGCGCACGATACAAAATAATGCATTTCTTAAATAATTCACAGGGTCCTCCTTTTTTCAGAGTCAAGCTTTGTTCAACCCTTCAGAATTTTTTTTTCCGCCACCACTGACATATTATGAAAAAGGAATAATCAATGTTGTTTCATTTAACATCTTGATATCTTGCATTTTTTCATTTACTTGTACGGTTCAGGGGCTATAATGAAAATATTAATTTAAACATTTTCCAGTGTGTCATAACATTAGAAAATTTGAAAATTAAACATTTTCAATTATTGTAAATTGATGGAAATATTTTTTCAGAATTAGAAAAATCTACGATGAATAAAAATTATACAATAAAAAATATAAAGACAAGCTTTTATACAAATGCACTGAAAATGAAAAAATAATTTGTTTCATTTTTTGTAGGTTATTCTGTGAGTATCAAAATCTTTCTGTACAAGATTACCTAGATCAAACAATGAAATGAATTATTTTTTCCTTTTCAGTGTATTGTATAAAAACTTTAAAATGTTTTCTTTTTATAATTTTCATTTTTAACATTTTAGTTTATTTTTTATGTGAAACTGAAAATCTCCAACCCAAAAACCATCACATACCAATTTTGAACAGAATCGGATCATAATCACAAAACTCGTCCGCCATATTGGAGCCGCCATTTTGTTTTTTAACAAACATTTTTTTAATGCATTGTCACCGGAATTACGGAAACCTGCCAAATTTCAAATTAATCGGAGTATTAGAAGTGGGTCAAATTCAACTTTTATTAAATTGTTTGTTAGTTAGTTACAAGTGAAGCTAAATAAAAGCTTGTAATTGTAAAGATGTGATTTCTTTTTGTGATATCTAACAGAAAACTACTATCTCCCCGCCACTGCGGTACGCTAGATATTAAACTAGATCTGACAGATATTGGGAAAACCTTAACTTTCAACCTGAAGATTCTGATGGTAAAAATGTGCATTTTCATTGAGATATTTGATTAAAAATGTTTTTACCCATCAGTCTTGATAGAGAACTCATACAAATTTTTTGTTATTTTAAAAAAAGATATTTTTTAGTTTTCTATTGAACGTTTCCTTTTTAACATAAAAAACTTCCGAAAGGTAATCCTGTAATGGAAGATAGTTAATAGGGTTTATCTAATAGTCGCAGATCATTACACATTTGATTTTCATTTATGAATCTCTGGTTATAACTCCGAAAAACTAAATCAAACAAATTTTTGTTTCCGTACGGAGTACATTATTTTATCAGAAATTTCGGTTTGTTTTTTCTTCTGCAGTAACGCAGAAATTTTGTAATCAATTTGAATTCATAAAAATAGCAAAGTGGGCTTTGATATTAATTCATTTATTTAAATATCAACAACTTGACAGTTATCGAAAGTTGAGAAACTGTCTCATTGTTAATTCTTCATTAGTGCAAGCTATAAAGCAGATTCATTCAATATTCCTTTGGATAAAATGGTTAAATATACAAATTCAGAAATGGCAGACATGCACTTAATGTATGGAATGGCTGATGGTAACGCTCGTGCCGCCAGACGAATGTATCTAGAAAGATTTCCACAACGTCATATTCCCAGCACACAAATGTTCATCAATATTCACTCCCGTCTTCGTGAAACGGGTACTTTCAAGAGGTCTGCTGTTCTCATAGGAAGACCCAGGAGAGTTAGAACAGTTCAGATAGAAGAAGCTGTACTTAACGAAATTGAGCAGCATCCAGACACCAGTACAAGACAAATTGCGGCACAGTTTAACGTAACCCATGTATTGGTATGGCAAATTTTAAAAGAGCAACAACTTTATCCCTATCACATACAGCGTGTTCAAGCTCTTCTGCCAAGGGATTTTCCAAAGAGATTAATTTTTTGCAGTTGGATTCGAAATAAATTGTTGGAAAATCCATGGTTTTTATCTCAAGTGTTATTCACCGATGAGGCATGCTTTTCCCGTAAAGCCATTATTAATTTTCACAACAATCATATGTGGGCTGATGAAAACCCACACGCCGTGATTGAAAACCATTTTCAAGAGACGTTTTCTGTGAATGTTTGGGTTGGAATTGTAGGGAATTTCCTTATCGGGCCACATTTTCTGCCTCATAGACTCAATGGTGACCATTATCGACATTTTCTTGAATTCATCTTACCTGGACTCCTAGAAGAGATCCCACTGAGGGAAAGAATTGGAATTTGGTTTATGCATGATGGTGCTCCAGTACACTTCAGATTGGTTGCACGCCAATATTTAGATGAGAATTATTCTGATCGCTGGATTGGGCGTGGTGGGCCACAACTTTGGCCACCAAGGTCACCCGATATGAATCCACTTGATTTTTTCCTCTGGGAGCACCTTAAATCATTAGTGTACCGAACTCCAGTTCAAAGTGAAGAAGACCTGAGGAATCGCATACAGGAGTCATGCGGAATTATAAGAAACACTCCTGGTATTTTTGAGCGTGTCCGCCAGTCTATGGTTAGGCTCATAAACGCATGCATTGAAGTTGGCGGTGGCCATTTCCAGCAGCTGCTCTGACATATCAATTTCAATAATGGTCCTTTTCTGAACTTAATTTTATTCCTAGGGAATTTATGTTACTTTGCTCTAGTATTTGATAATAAAGTTATTCACTATTGAAAATGTCCAAAATTATTTTGCCATAATTAACTTTGTGCAATACATATTCAACCTGAGTTATGGTAAATAATGTATGGGAGCTCCATAACATTACATTTTCTCTAAACGAGCAGAAAATAGCTATTTGTGTAATGAGAACAAAATGACGTATTGCGTCACGCGCTAATCTTTGGAGAGTGGCAATGACACTTCGAGAAATGAATTATTTTATATCATGCGCACTATTGAATGGATTGTACTTGTCCAATTTGAACTAATTTGGATCGATTATTGTCGAAAATTTCGAAGTAAACTCCAAAAACTCCTAAAAAATGTATTTTGATCACCCTGTACTTCGAAAACCAAGCCGCTTGGGACATGTTTATATGAACTTTTCATCTTGAAACCTTTCAAAGAATCACCCTTCAAGTTTGTTAGACTATTTGCTTCTCAAATTTCTTTATGTTATGCGTTACTGGAAAATGTTTACTCCTGAACCGTACAAGTAAATGAAAAACATCAAGAGAGCAAAAAGATGTTAAATGAAACAAAATTGATTATTCCTTTCTCATAATATGTCAGTGGCGGCGGAAAAAAAAATTCTGAAGGGTTGAACAAAGCTTGACTCTGAAAAAAGGAGGACCCTGTGAATTATTTGAGAAATGCATTATTTTGTATCGTGCGAACTATTGAATGGATTGTACTTGCCTAATTTGAACTGATTATTGTAGAAAATGTCGAAGTTAACTCTAAAAAATCTTGAAAAAAATGTATTTTTATCACCCTGTATCTCGAAAACCAAGCCGTTTGGGACATATGTTTATATGAACATTTCGTCCTGAAAACCGTCAAAGAATCACCTCCCGAAGTTTGTCAACGTACTTAATTAACACCCTGTATAATCTTATTTTCCTATTCCGCACTTTATCGTCATTTTCGGAGTCATACTCAACGTATAAAAATTGTGCATGGTGGTCAGATAAGCCCACATCCATAACGGCTGTTGAGAGGGGTTTATCGATTTTGACCAACACATTATCGATGGTTGTAGATGTGGTTTGGGTTACCCTTGTTGGTTCATTGATAGTTATGGTTAGTTTAAGCGTATTGAGAACAAGTTTCAAATCGCTCAAGTATTTACTAGGTGCATCGAAATTTAAGTTAAAGTCACCGCAAACAATAAAATTATAATTTTTAAATTTGACATATAGGTCGTCCATCACACCAAGGAATGCATTTAAAAAAATGTCAAACTTACCTAGGGGACTCCTATAAATACAGAGAACAATCACATTAAATTCGCGGCAGCAAGCTGCTGTGAATTCGATGTCTTTTTCAATCGGGATTGAATCACTAATAAGAATTTTTTTGAAATTGATATTTTTACGAGCAAAAATTATTACACCACCATGAATAAAGGTTTTACGAGAAAATGAAGAAATTAGTTCATATCCGTCTGGTTGATAGAACGCCACTTCTTCTTCTTTCAGCCAATGTTATCTACATAAAAAGGGTATTCTTGGTCATAAGCTCTAGAGTTGACCGTTATTTCCTCGAAAAATTGCTGCGTGCATTGAAGCTAACGGCGGACATTTCCAACAATTCAACTGAGTATGATTGTTATTTTTTTATTTTTTTATTTTGCAATTAAGAAGTCAACGTTTGGTTTTGTTACTTGTTTTAACGTTTAAATAAATTTTATGTAATCATTTTAAAAAATTTACCATGTTTTTCAACATGAAAGTTGATTTTTCTTGAAAACGGTCAACTTTAGAGCTTATGACCAAGAGTACCTTTTTTGTGTAGAAAACATTTTCGGTTCAAGTAGGTGGCTCAAAATTATACTTTTTCCAGTGGCGTAGAAGTTGGAGAAAAAAACACCCACTACCCCTACACAATTTTCACCAATTATGAATTTGAAAAAATAAAAAATCCGCACAAAACATAGCTTATTATGAGTAGAAAATGCCTACGAAATCTGTTTTCTGTGCGATGAACGGTTCCAGAGATATTCGCAAAAAACGATTATTTTTTTTAAATTTCAACATTCTGTATCTCGAAAATGGTGCATTTTAGAGGGTAAGTTAATAGAAACTTTTTTTCATATTTTTGGAGGAGCTATCACATCCTGAAGTCCTGCGCATTGATTATGAAACACCCTGTATATCATTTGATTCTGATATTGGGTGATCTGAGCTTACTATTATACAGGGTGTTACTACATTCGATTGAATGAATGTAGTAACACCGCACCTAGTAACACCGTGCGCTTCATATTTTCATTTTCTGGAAAGGGTATTGAATTAAGGCTGGACACCGGCGATACATTGATTCGTTGTAATATACAGGGTAATGGATATCCATTGAATATCCAATACATTTTTAGTTTGTAACCTCGATTTTGCAAATGATCAAAAAGAATACTGATTTTGCCTTATTTAATTATCATCCATCACCCGTCCGGAGTCCAAGTCACCTCGGGTTTACCATTCTAATTGTTAATGGAGCGATTTTTTTATTTGGTCTTTGGTCGTTAGCTAAGCGATATGGACTAAACACTTTGATGTCGGTTCTACATGTGCGAGAGAGATGCCAGACCGTACGTAAATCTGGAGAGTTGTCGAAGTCGAACACAACACGAATTGAAGCGAACGAAGTCGAGTCGGGATGACCGCGATAGACAAGCCAACGCCATATTGTTTTGTTGTGTTGTGTTTATTCTATTATGACTGGTAATAGTGAAAGTTGAGCAAAGCAGTGTGGTTTTTTATTGTTTTCGCTGTTTTGGTGGATTGGACAAGGTATGTTTCTTTGCTAAATCTGAATATTTTTTCGTTCCGAATATTTTATGATAGGTAGGTGTTCATGATCGATATATCTACCTAGTAGCATTGTGGACATTGTGGTGTCAAATGTGAAATAGATATCTAGTTGTTTCGTTTTAGTTGGCCTTACTTGAAAATAAAGATGAAGTTAGTTATTAATAAATACACCAATCCTTTTGCTTTTGTCCTCAATGATAATGGTGTTGAAGTGATAAGACATTTTTTCATTACAAGAATGTCTTCATGCAAACGAAAATGTCTTCTGGACGTGTCTACGAGACACCTTCGTCGCTTGCTTAATAGTAACTAGGTACATGTTACGTAGAAAAGTATCAGCAGGACTATCAAAGGATTATCAAGAAAGAAAATGTTTTCCTCGTCAATACTGTCACATTATATCAGAAGTAAGTTAATTTTTTATTGTTCCAATGATTGATGAATATTTCAGAAGCAGTTATCCTGAGTCCAAATGCAAAAGAAACAGAACAAGATATCACAGCGATGAAAAATGCCTTGGCAAGAACGATGTATCATAGTAACCAGTAGGTAAGTGCATTTCAATTTTTGTTTCTCGTTCTTCAAGGGTATATTTTGAATAAATAAAATAAAATCACTTTATTAATGAATTGTTCCACTCAACCAAATTTTTAAATTTGAAAAACAATGTTGTACCTTCCAAACGAACTGTACAAGCTTTTTTATTTGAAATACATAATCGTGTAAATTTTCTGTGGAATTGATAAAAATATATAAATTTCATTTGCTCATTGACCATTATAGCTACTACAGTTTCGGTGAAACTATATTAAAAATTAATAGTTTTGTACACCAAGCTCTGACCTTGATAATTAACAATATATTTTTTTTACAGAAAGAAGAATCTAGAATAGATGAGCTGGGTGATATAAAGTTGTTATAGTTGTTATAGTGATTTCATTACAAAGTTAAACAACAAAAGAAAAATTCTTGTAAATATTACGCACTGTACTTGCAATTTATTCGCTTGGTTTGTCTATATTTCAAATAAAGTATTTTTATCACTATATTACATAGTATTATTTTTTCATGTCAAAATAATACCAGTTTTATGAAAAATTACATTTCATTTGTTCCTTCTGACTCACCAAAGTCTGAGTCCAAGATGAGATTGTCCACAATGGTTATATCTAAAAAGGTAATAGATAAGTTTTAGTTAAATGGAAAAAATGTTGCGCAAAAGAAGGGCCATCGATATGGAAGTACGTTATCAAATTATTTTGTAAAAACGAAATCTTTCAATTTCTAGTTTGATTTTTTCTGGTGTTATCGTCAGAGCTGGAACAAAGTACTGACGATTACTTCAGAAAAAATAAAGTGGAAAATTCAGTTTTTACAGAATAATGTGAAAACTAAAATTAAATTTGGAATTTTCATACCTCCATATGTAAATGGCCCTTCTGTTGCGCAAGTTTTTACCAGCATTTAACCAAAACTGTATCTATTTCCTTTTCAGATATCCTCGTGGTGGACAACCTTATCTTGGACTCACTGCATATCTAATGGTATCCCAAATGTAAATATAAGATATCCTATTGATATCTATGGGATATCAACAAGATATCCAGTGGATATCTACACGGACATCCATAAGATATCTCCTATATCCTGGATATAGGCGGACATATGGATATCTATTGGATATCTATAGGATATCCATCTATATCCAGTGTATATACTGGATATCCATAAATGATATCCTGTGGATGTCTAATGGATATACTGTGCTGTCTGGGTTTATTATCAGATATAATAAAAGTTATCAAAAAATAGTTAAATCAAATAATTATAACATATTAACCTTCAAACTCAATATATTTAATTCAAATGTGTATTCAGATTACACATACAGGCAATCACAATACAAATAGAATTTATTTATTATAGTATAACTCCCTGTACATTTACGCTGATTTGGAATTTTGGCAATTATCTAAAACAAACTCTTGAACTTTAAAATAATAATATTGAAACTGTTACATCAGCTAAAAGGCTCGGGTTTAACAGAATTGGGACGAGTATTGCTACAAGAGTAAATGCTGTACAAGATGGAACAAATGCCCAAAATAACTAATAATTAGTGACTCACACGGTATGTACCGGCGATGAAGATCTTCATTATCTGTAGAATATGGAGCTATATTTCCGAAAGGATTAAATCATTTGCACATCGTTTAGATAGGCAAGGATATATTTTAGAATCGTCCATTAGCTAATAATTATTGGATAACATAACGTTAACCGATCATAAGATGATAAATCTAGTCATTCTTACAAATATATAGCAATAAATCTGACGAGAATATACCACGAGAGTAGTTTGAGTGACAATGAATTTGAATGTTTATACACATATTATGAATGCTTGATGACTAATAAAATGCCCTAGATCGATATTACTCCATTTGTAAATCTGGTGCTCGGAAATGTCGATACTGTAGTATATTTAAACAAATTCACTCTAAAAAAATTTATTTTACTAAATACAATGCCTCAATAACTTCAACACATAACTCTAATTTATATAACAATCACTGGACTATTTATGTTCGACTTCCGCTTCACTGACTGTCTCAACTCTGCTGAGTGGTTCTTTTTATATTCACCGTTCACTTCTTGGAAAGCTCTTGAAATTTCGGGTAAGCCTCGAATCGTCCAGATTCTTCTCGGTGCATAGCGCCTCGAAAGTCATTTGCGGTCAGGCGCTGTCAAGTCCGGCATCGCCCGCAGCTTCGCCACAATACCTCCCACATAACGATAATTTCGTATGCTTTTTGTGGTATGCATCAACATTTCAAATGCCGTTGACAAGGATCCGTATAAGATGCAACAAATGGACATAAATATTGACCTTTTCATTTAATTTTCTACTTTATGCTTTTGCGTTTGACTGATTTTGTTCAAAGACTTACATAAACATTATGTAATTATTGATAACCCTGTATACGGAGTCTTAGAACTTTTCATTATAACTCGTGTCGACAATATTAGGATTGCAATCATAATCCATAACTGTTTGTAACAAAATAATCGCCACATTATTGATTTCCTAAAGGCAAGTAACAACGCTGCCTCTTCATGTTTGACACCCTGTATCTCAAAAACTGTTCATTAGATCTCGTTGTGCCCATGGAGAAATTTGATCAGCCAATTCGACTGGAACCCATTTTCCATAAGAACCGTGCTGGGTCCTTTGCATTTTCATTCAGATAGTTGATTATTTCTTATGTCCAGTTTCCACTGGAGATTCATATCTCTAAATGAGATAGTGGATAATGTTATCCAGAAGTATCACTCACAGAAAATTGCTCATTTCAGTGATGCGTGGCCTCCAATACATTTTGGTCGACAAAAATCTATTTCACTCTTCTAAGATCATCAGGGTCGGAAGAATTGGAAATCATACTCTTAAGACGCAATTTCACACTCTGATGATGGAATTGTTGGACTATTTCTTGTGCGGTGACACTTTGAAAATAATTTTCTGGCATCAAACCTGTCATGGGTACGGTATGTTGATTTTATTGAAAATATGAACATCATAAAGTCAGTTGTGGAATCATCTGCGACTGAAAGATAACCTCTCTTGGAAGAGATTCATGTTGTGAAGAGAAACATTCTCAATTGACAATATTCCACAGGACTTTGGTGATCGTTTTTTTGCTGTCATGTTGGTAATAAATTTTGTTTTTATATGTTTCAAACACTGAATTAAGACACTGACATGTGTGTCAACAAAAATTCGAGCTTGTTGCAAATGTCGTGTTCCATTTTGTTGGAATGTGTACGAATATACAAAAAAAAATATGTTTATTGTTTCACAGATTCTCGAAAACTAAAGAACTTGCATGAAAATGGTTGTACTATTTGAATCTTCCCATCGAGGAACTAGAATTGTTTTACCATAAAAGAATTTTTTGAGATCATTTCAAGGAGAGTAACAGATAGGGAAGACACCGTTTATGTCAAAACTCGGATGTTGTTGAGTTACATTCTCGGTGTTCAAATTCGAAATTTGAGAGAACACTTTCCTTTCTAGACCCCATTATCTGATAATGTTCCCAATACTTCAACCAAATAAAGTGAAAGAATAACTGATGATTCTGTTTCTTGTAACTCTGAAGTTGGTAAGATTTAGTTTTGTAACTCTGATGTTGATGAACTAAATTTGAGGCATTTTCTGTTAGGAACTGTAATGAAGAAAGTAATACTATTGGTTGTGTTGAGGAAGATAGCCCATATCACACCGAACCCATGGATAGAACTGTTGACTGTTGTCTTTCTGAACATGGTTATAATTGTGCACAGTTACTGGATAGTTGATCCCTAACGCTGAGTGAAGCACACAACATATAAAATAAAACAAATCCCCAATATGCTTTTCAAATTTGGAAATAAAATGAATGACTAAAATTACATCTTCCGAACTTGGACCCATGCTCAAACAGAAGGCCTAAATGATAAATAACAGCAGCCATGAAAGCTGGGTTGGATAATGAGGATGATGTTGCATTTAAAGCAGATTTCACATGGGGACTTGTTATTAACCTAGGAATCCCTTTCTTGTCAACGTCCCCCGAAAGAGTTGTTTTTGGTACTAGTACCAATATCTACCATTTGTTGGAAATAAAAACATTTGTATCTAGAGGATTGAATAAAAAAAACACACGCTGTAAAACAATGTGTGGAACAGGGGTATTTCTTGACAACAGTAAGGGAGTGTTAGCTTTAAAAAAACATCAATTATTTTCAAATTTTGGGGCAATTAGCTCTGATGGGATTACATTGTTGTGGACTGGGCTTTGGATCCTGTTCCAGTATTAACAAGATTCTATATTGAATATTTCATATCCAATCACGAGCTTTGTACAGTCAGCATTCACTGTGGTTTTGGAGTTGATTCTTGCCACTACTACATACTTTGGCCAAAGACAGAACAGACTGGTACAAATTTGATGACAGTTTTCAAATAGTTTTCTATCGAATTGGAGCCTCTAGAGACCATACTTCCTTTTTACTGAAAAGCATCATAATAATTGTAGTAGCGAATGCGCCACAGAATAAATTTAAGCAGCCCCGGAGCTCTGATGTATTTTTTTCCATTAACCCTGCGTTACACACGTGGATAATTGTTGCATCAGTACATACGTGGGGTGTGACAAACCCCATTTCCTGAAAAATCGTATTTATTTTATCTTGTTCTTTTTCTGATATTACGTTGTTCCATAGTATCAGAGGATCATTTCGGAACAATAAAAACACGCAAGGAATAATCGAATAGGCTTTATTTCAAGAAATCTGATATAAACTGAAAAAGGCTAGTTTTTCATGTACCAAAAAACACACCGCGACAAAAAAAAATCATGTGACATAAATGAACATCTCACCCAAGAATGAACATTCGGAAACTAAAATTTGATTATGATGAAATACAAAGAAAATAATTGCAGATTGAAAAACAGAAAGGAAAAAAAATAATCGCTGTCTGAGCCATGCAAGTTTGGCAAGTAATCACACCCCAAAGCACTTAAGTTCCCTATAACTTAACTCAGTGTCTACAAGATACTGCGGAAATGCCTGAATTCGATGATACAGACATATTTTGGAAGCTATTAGGAGGGGCGTACGCATAAGTTTACGTTTGGCATATTTTAAAAGCGATATTCGGCGGCTGGGGTCCATCACACCCCACGTATGTAACGCAGGGTTATTTCTTTATTATTGCTGTATTCAATATTTTAGTTAAAAGTGCTTTTTTAAACTTTAGTCCCAAATACTGATTTTCTTCAACTCCAGTAGTTAAATAGGAACACAATTTCTTTTCCAATTTTCAATATTTTTCTACTTCATAGATCATGTATCTATGAGCAGAAAAATGTGTGAATTCAGGGCAATGCATAAATGTACCGATGTTTCTCTAAAAACCGAGGATATCTGATTTGATCAAATTTTCATTATAATTTTAACTTTCAGTTTGAGTTTCTGACATCAAAATAGTTAGTAAACAATTTGTTGACAAATGACAATTATAATTTACTTGAATCAGTGTTTCCAACATTCAAAAACAAAATATGCGTTACCAACCTGACAGCGAAAAAACTATCACCAAAATCCTGTGGAATATTGTCAATTGAGAATGTTTCTCTTTACAACATAATTATTCAACTTATTACATGATCAGGGTGGTTATAGAAGTATGTAATAGAATATAATTTTATCGAGCATTATATAATTATGTTTTTGGCAAGTCAATCTGGCACAAAATGTAAGTTAAAATTCATTCGAATATACACCTAAAATATCACAAAACAAACATACATTCAAAATGTTCACAATCGATACAAGAACACGAATTGTCGATATTTGTTGATTGAGTAAAAACAGTGGAGCAGGTTAAATGGCATGGGGGTCAAATTACACATCGTTGAAAAGAGAATTCAATTGTCTTTTCAACCATATAATTTTTTTTTGATTTTCGTTAATACTTTAAACAATTTCGTTCATTTGCCCTTCGAAATTTTCAAGTTGTTTTTCCCCCAGCGCCATCTGTCGAGTAATTGCAATGTATCTTCTCTCAAAAAGTAATATCGGTAATACCATTCAAAATATTTTATGTCCCATTGTTCTACATCACACTGTTAAAATTTATCGAGATAAGGGTACCTTAAGATCCACACTTACTCGAAATTTCGAGTGCATATGGTATAAAAAAACATTAACAAAATCCGAAAAAATGTAGATGATTGAAAAGAGAATTCAATTCTATAATCAACGATGTATCACTTGACCCCCCATGCCATTTGAAATTTTTAAATTGATGTGCTCCCTCCGCCCCTCTATCAAGCACTCACAATGTCTTTTATTTCAAAAATTAGTATTGGTGATACTATTCAAAATGGTTTTCGTTCCATGGTTGTACGTCAAACGGTCCAAAAGTTGATAGGAGGGGGAGGGACTAAAAAAGCCGTACTGTATATTCATGACATGGTGTGTAAATGGGCCGTGGTGAATTTTGATCTGCTCATAGCGATTGATAGAAAGAGATGCTACATAAAGAGTGTGTGCTTTCTTTGATCTTAAATTGATGACGCAAGATCCAAAAATCCATCTGTATCTTGTTCATCTATCGCGCCAATGAAGCGTATACTCACCAATATTTTTCCTCTGCTAATTAATTTTGGAAAATGAGAGATAAATCGCGAATACTCCGAAAGAATTGGTGCTTTTTTAGTAATAGTTCCATGAATAAAAAACGTGATGTGTAACAAATTGATGTTTTTTAATTCCCACTTTTACATATATGTATACAGTGACCGCCAAAAAGTATGTACCATATGGGAAAAATTTTTATTATTGGAGTATTGGAAAAAATATTCTGGGGAAAAGTTTGTGCATGTCCGATCACCTAAAAATCGATTTTGACACATGTCACGTGATCTCTAGAATGGCGGCAAAATGAAAAAAATTGCAATGCAAAGCCAAAAAAAGGGGTAAGATGGCAAGATATAAAAAAAAGTTATTTGAAAAAGTCACTTAGAATTCAATTTTATACACATAAACGAAGTTTCAAGAGATAATTCAAAAAAATTGAAAATGGCAATTTTTTAAAATTATTTTCCCATCTATTTAAAAATATTTTTTTTTTCTTATGAATAGCTTGACTATACTGAAATATTTGCATTTTAATGATAATGACAAAACTTTCTCATTTTCTCCACACCAGAGGGCACTAAAT
Source organism: Chrysolina oricalcia (assembly GCA_944452925.2). Classification (NCBI taxonomy): domain Eukaryota; kingdom Metazoa; phylum Arthropoda; class Insecta; order Coleoptera; family Chrysomelidae; genus Chrysolina; species Chrysolina oricalcia. The sequence continues at coordinate 18,304,113 of OX101809.2, read as the reverse complement.
TAAAAAAATTGGTTTTTGCCAGAACTCTCGCTGTTACATTGGTTCTTATCTAACAGTTATATCAGAATTCCAAGACTATTGTGTTGATATGGCAATCTAGAAACACCATGTTTCCTGATTTTAATCAAGTTTCAATAATAATGCTGTATGTCCAGCATTTTACTTTGCACATAAACTTTAAGAATCTTTAATTTGACGCACTATTTTCAAGTTTATGTGCGAAGTGAAACGCTCATGCACGATTATCATCAGAACTTGATTATAATCTGGAAATTACCATGTTTTTGGAGTGTCATGTCATCACAATGGTCGTGGAATTCGGATACAACTGTTAGATACGAACCGATGTAACAGCAAGGGTTCTGACAAATTCCCATTTTTTCAATTTAGTGCCCTCTGGTGTGGAGAAAATGAGAAAGTTTTGTTATTATCATTAAAATGCAAATGTTTCAGTATAGTCAAGCTATTCATAAGAAAAAAAATAATATTTTTAAATAGATGGAAAAATATTTTTAAAAAATTGCTATTTTCAATTTTTTCGAATTATCTCTTGAAACTTTGTTTATGTGTATAAAATTGAATTCTAAGTGACTTTTTCAAATAACTTTTTTTGATATCTTTTTTCATTTTGCCGCCATTCTAGCGATCATGTGACATGGTCAAAATCGATTTTTAGGTTATCGGACATGCACAAACTTTTCCCCAGAATATTTTTTCCGATACTCCAATAACAAAATTTTTTCCCATATGGTACATACTTTTTGGCGGTCACTGTAGATCAGTGCTGATGCATTTTTGAGATAAAAAAATTATTAACAGCACTGGAAGAGGAGCAAAATATTGTTGGAATGACGGAAAAAATAAATTGGAGTCGAAAAAATAGAGAAGGGTGGAACGGGGTGAAGTTTTAGGGGTTGAAAGTGATAATTCACGGTTTTTCGAGAATTGCAACGAAAGTTGACCTTCTATCGAAAAAATTTGTTGATAATAAAAAAGTCTAGAACTTTTGAATTCAACATTTTTACACATAACACCAAATTTCTCGGGAAAATCGGAAGAACCAATTTTTCAGTTCAATTTTTTTTAACGAAATTTGGTGGAAATATAACTTATTATGTTTCAAGTGAGCTGTAATTTTTTTGTAGTGGAACACAGATTTTTCCTTTTTTTTGACAACTTCCGAAAAAACGACCTCATATTCAACTGAAAAGTTTCACCGATAAAGTTCGTCTTTTCAAGCTCGCCAGCCGCCAGTTTTTTCGTTGAAGCGTCTACTTTAAGATTATGTAATAAAAGAGTAGCACTACTGTGGAATTTTTTTCCAGAAAACGCGAAAAAATTTAAAACAGATTTTCAAAAATAATTTTTTTGAACTTTTGTTCTAGACTCATATTTATTTATTAAAATTATTGAAATTAACAGTTGAAACCTTACGAGATTAATTATTTCATGTTACCTTAATAAGTATAAAGAATGAACAAGGACATAAATAAGGTTTTGATTATGATAGAAGGGCGACAGAAGGTGAACTTTTGGGGGTAAAAATGGTTTCTCACGATTTGCAGCGAAAATCAACCTCATACAAAAAAAAAGTAAAGAAAAAAGGTTTTTGGCAATAAGAATATCGACAGCTTTTGTATCTAAGATTTTTCCACATAACCTCAAATTTTCAAAAATTGGTTTTTCGCCATTTTGACAGTCAATTTGAGGTTATGTCGAAAAGTTTCGGATAAAAAAGTTTTCGACTTTTTTATTACCCAAAACTTTCCGCTAAAAAGTCACGTTTAGCCGTAAATTGCAAAAAACCATTTTCAACCCCTAAACTGCATCCCAATTTCACCACTTTGAGTGTTTTCGTGTTTAAATATTTTTTTTGTCGATGTTGGACCTCAACAACATTCTCCACCTGGTCCTTGCCTGTTACTTTCTTTCTTATTTTAGGAGTTTAAAATTCGCTTTGGCACCAGCGTAACTAGGAGCCGTTCCCTTTCCGAGTACTTCAAAGACGTTCGAGAAAAATAAATATTTTGCTGGAAAAAAAGTATCAAATTCATATAATAAAATGGTATATTTACACTAGATTTTGCGACAAACATACAATTTTCATACAAAAAAAAATTAAAACATTAAAACGGTCTTTCTGATTTTTCCGGAAAATTTGAGGTTGTGTGGAAAATCTTGAAAATTGACAAAGTTTTAGATCTTTTTATTGCCAACAACTTTCTCTTATAATTTTTTTTTGTAGGACTCTAGTTTTCGCTGCAAATCGTTAGAATCCATTTTTACCTCCAATAGTTCACCTTCTTTCGCCCCTCTATCATAATTAAATCCTTATTTATGTCTTATTTTTTGTACCTATTAAGGTAACATGAAATTAATAATGGAATTTTTATTCACGAAAGTTTTCAACTATTAATTTCAATAATTTTAATAAATAAATATGAGTTTAGAACAAAAATAAAAAAAATTGATTTTTGAAAATGTGTTTTTTCATTTTTTCGCGTTTTCTGGAAAAATCAGTATCTGAAAGTAGACGCTTTAACAAAAAAACTGGCTGCTGGTGAGCTTGAAAAGACGAATTTTATCGGTGAAACAGTTCAGTTGAGAAGGAGGTCGTTTTTCAGAATTTGTCGAAAATAAAAGGAAATATCGATATTCCGCTACAAAAAAAATACAGCTATTTGAAACATGTTAAGTTATATTTTCACCAACTTTTGTGAGAAACAATTGATATTTGCACGGGAAAAAAATAAAAAACTGGAAACTTGGTTTTTCTGATTTTCCTGGAAAATTTTAGGTAATGTGGATAAATGTTGATACAAAAGTTGTAGATCTTTTCATTTTCAACAACTTTCGTTGCCAATCACGAAAAACCGTGAAATGTCGCGTTCAACCTCTAAAAGTTCACCCTGTTCCACCCTTCTCCATTTTTTCGACTCCAATTTATTTTTCCCATCATTTGAACAATATTCTGCTCCTCTTCCAGTAGGTCTTATGCTGTTAATAATTTTTCCCGCTTTTATATTTTTTGTCGTCCATCAACACTGGTCTAATAGGATTCTGCAGTGAATGAAAATTATCATTTAAGGTAAACACGTTTAAATTTCTACAGATTTATTGTCTACGCGACATGTTTCGATACACAGTATCTTTCTCAAGCGAATGTAATACATTAAATTATTCTACGTTGAACATTACTTAAATACCCTTCTTAACAATTGAGGTAATTAGGAGCTACCTATAATAAAAATTACAGAACAGAAAAAAATATGTAGGCCAGACTGGTAGACCATTAAAAAGCCGCGTACCTGAACACCGTATGAATTATGTAAAGAATAAAACACATTCAACATATGCCCCTTGAAATGCTCAAATTTCTCCGGGAATGCGTTGACGAAGCATAGTAGGCTAACTTGGTCGCAGCGCAGCAGTCACCACTTACCAGTACCAACACAGATACAGATCATTAAATCACACTCGATCCAGCAGATGAGTCGAATAAATATTTGTTTACTTTTTCACTTTCAACAGTTTCATTCCGAGCAAGATGCTATCTGTTTGAAGGGTTTCATATGACTCTAAACCCACCGCAAGAAAAAATTGAAAGTCCAACCATTAAAGGTTCCTCGGTATGTGCAGTGGGGTTTCTTCATCTTCCTGGAAGAACGTAGGTTGGGTTTCCTTTGCTAGGTCCAGAATGCCCATGTCACTTCAGCCAACGGGGTCCTATGAGGCGCTGCCAGTTTGGCTCAGAAAGCCGGTTCATTTGACCGATATATGCAGCATTCCTGTATCAGCTACTTATGTTATTTCCCACTGATTGAAATATATCTTTATACACGCTATTCATTCATCCATTTTAATTCACGTTACGTTTGTTGAAATATCAGGAATACTATCTATACTTGTTTATTTTACATATCATGTCAATAACATTTTTTTATTCCCCCTTCCCCACCTGTTAACTTTTGAACCGCTTGACGCGAGGACATCAAACCAAAAACTGTTTTGAATAGGATCACCAATACTACTTTTTTAAATGAGAGACATTTTGATTATTTCATAGAGGAGGCAGGGGTCACATCAATTTAAAAATTTCATTCGATATGGGGAGCCAAGTGACACATCGTTGAAAAGAGAATACAATTCTCTTTTCAACCATCTGAATTTTTTCAAATTGTTTCAATATTTTTTTCACCATTGGCACTCGATATTTCCAGTATATGATATAGATATTATCTCGATAAATTTGAACGATTTGTCGAGGAACAATGGGACAAAAAATCTAAATGGTTTTGCCGATTTTACTTTTTGAGAAAAGATACACTGCAATTACTCAACAGATGTCGCTGGGGGCACATCTACTTGAAAATTTCGAAAGGCAAATAGATCGAAATTGTGAAGATACGTATTAACGAACATAAAAAAAAATTAAGTTGAAAAGAGAATTTAATGTGTAATTTGACCCCACATGCCATCTGAAATTTTTAAATTGATGTGCCTTTTATCGTGCAATCCCAATATGTTTCAATGTCAAAATGGTTTTTGTTCCATGTTTGTACGTCGAACCGTTCAAAAGTTAACAGGGTGAGGAGGACTAAAAAAGCCGCACTGTATATTAATTTCTTCTAAAGGATACATTTCTTATTTTTGCTTATGGGCCCAAGTGCTCTTGCTCCGCCACTGCTTTAGGGCTACTCAACTCTCAGAGAAAATGACAATGGAGTTATTTTTAGCCCTCTCTTAATAATTTCCCAACTTAATCTTGGACACACTGTCTGCATCGCTTCGAATTGCATCGCGGATAGACGCTTATAAAAGTTTTTCATACAGACTCACCAATTAGTCTCCGTATATTTACGTCATTTCAAAATCTTTCAGAAGACATTCTTTGGATTTCCATTCGATAGATTTTGAAAAATTCGTTTCTCCTGGGATTATCAGAGGAGTTACTCAATGGGATTCATTTAAAAAACTCTCGAAGTATTTTCTCTGATAAATTTTTTTAGTATCCAATGTTTATTGAGAAATTTCAATTTGCTTATCATTCATTCAGTACATTTCCAATTCATGAATCAAAAATGCAAATTTCGCAAATACATCTCCACTTCTTCGAGTATAAATGGTGGTAAAGTTTGGAGAATCTTCACATTTCGTCGACTCAAATCGTGTTCGCAACATGAGGTCCCCAGTTGTCCTCTTCCTCCTAGGTGAGTGCATGTATTTATGTTTTTTTTCTTCAAATCACATACGTTTTAATGTGGCAAAAACATTCTCCTTTCCTACTTTTTTATTCACAAGTTCCCTTTTTTCGATATTTCTGTCTAGATTTAAATCATTTTTTGAGTATTGATTGGAAGTTTGACATTGTGGAGGAAATTCGTTTCTTGACATGGTTCGTTTGGTATTTTAACCTTCCACAGTATGAATTAAAATAAAAAAAATTAATACACGGAAATTATATGCAAGTGTAGAAACGTACAAATCCCTAGCTTTTTTCCTTGAAATTACATTTATTTCATTTTCAGATTGTGGACTATGTCCAAAAAATCTATGTCAAGGAATGAAATCTCTTTATTTTCACTTCGGAAAATTTCGCGAATTAGTGAATTGGCTTAAGCTCAAATCTATGCATCGATTGTATCAGTTATCAAATTAAGTCAGATACAATACTGGAGTACGGGAAAGTATAGGTGTTTCACAAGTGGAAATCAGTTAATGATGAAAAAATTAATTGATTCCTCAATCAGGGAGATGATGTTAAAAATTAAACACACTAACAAACGATGTTAATCTCCGTTACAAAAATTACCATTTGGTTCATATCCAAATTTGAGCTCAAAAATGTACAAAGAATGGCCCCAAAATATTTACCGTACTGTGCAAAAAAGTGGAGTTGGACTAATTTCTCAATTTCGATGGAGGGCTTCACTCAGACCTAAAGAGAAGTTATTTTTCCAAATGGAACTTTTTTCCAGTGCATAATTTGTTATTTTCATTAATTGATTCGATACAGAATTAATTTTATGTCAAGAAGACCTCTTCCCGTCCCAATGCCCCTGGCGGTTGACCTCGCTCGCACGAAGTCTCTGAGGGTTGCCGTGAGGGTGCAGGCGGTTGACGAAAAGAACAAAATTGGGAACAAATTTAGATTATTGAAACATTGAAGACTGCTCCATATTGGCGTCTGTTGACATGCTATTACTTTCAGGAGTGGCTGATTGTAAGAGGAAACGAGTATTTACTTCCCGCGGCAACTGTTTCTTAGATTCAACCTTAGGCATAGTTCAAATTCATGGATTTCTGCCTGTACCGGATTAACCGGATACACCCATTGTGTCATTGTATATTTGGGAGTGAACCAAATAAATCCTGTTGCTCTGATCCGTTCCCAGTCATGGATCTCGGGTTCGATACCACCGCCAGTCGCAGAGCTGAAGTGGTTCAGAATCCAATTTTATGTTTCTGTTGCTGTAGGTCCCGTATTTCCCTTGATCGCACAAGCTCTGCTTTTGAGGGGTTTTCTCCGAAAACCTGAGTGATTCGTAAAAACAAATTTTACAATTTTACGATTTACACCTTACCAATGTGCTCGACCAGAGACCGTTTTCAAGGGTCCAGCTCATCGGGATTCTGTAGGGTCCCTTAGAGTTGTGCTGCGGGGTCATTGTGTCATTACAAATTACGAGTTTCAGCCTATATGCCCTCATCCTTGCCTCAATCTTCACAATAATGACACGGGGAGGAAGGTTCGGTATGGTTTCCATTGATGCCTACAGCCAGCGTAGAAATCCTGCCTTGATACCCCTGTTTTTTCCTATAGCTCGCTTGGAGGCCATCAAGGCCATTTTCGATTTTCGTTCTATAGATCTCTCTTCCAGGTTACTTTCGTATGTAGAGTTGTTTCTAGAAAAGTCACTGTTTTTTCCTATAGCTCGCTTGGAGGCCATCAAGGCCATTTTCGATTTTCGTTCTATAGATCTCTCTTCCAGGTTACTTTCGTATGTAGAGTTGTTTCTAGAAAAGTCACCTCCGAGCAGTTTCGCACGATTTTCCAGACTGATCGACAAAAATCTGGAAGGTATCAATAATATAAAAAATGATATAAATGAATATAATAATTGTTTTTATTGGTAGTATAAAAAAAATACATACAAACATGGATAGTGAATAACTACCAAAAGACAGAGTTAGTTATTGCCCGAAGGCAACGAATTATTGCTCCCTTCCACTCAACCTTTACAAAAATTAATCTATATCATTTGATACTTTATTATGTAATACATTAAGCTACTAGGCTGGTGCCAAAACGAATAAGAAAAAAGTAACAGGCAAGTACTAGGTGGAGAATGTTGTTGAGATTCCAACTTTAAGAAAAAAAAGACATTTAAACATGAAAACACTCAAAATGGGTAAATGGGGATGCAGTTTAGGGGTTGAAAACGTTTTTTTGTGATTTGCAGCGAAACGTGACCTCTTAGCAGAAAATGTTCAATGAAAAAGTTGTAGATAATGAAAAAATCGAAAACTTTTATTTCAATACTTTTCGACATAACCGTCAAAATGGAGAAAACCCGATTTTTCAGTATTTAATTATTTTCTGTCGTATTAATGATTTAATTCTCATGAAAATTTGTAGTAATATGTCTTTTCTGTTGTATTTCGAAGGTCTGTAAATTAGCATTTCAATTTTTGAAATGTCTACTTTCAAATGTAACTTGTAGGTTATTGATCGTTAAACCCTACCGATTCCGAAAAAAACAGAACAACTTAATCTGTCAAATTGTTTGGATTATTTTACTGAAGAAGAAATTTTGGATGGTAACGAAAAACCTACTTGTTCGAAGTGTCAAGAGAGTCGAAAGTGCACGAAATCCATATCTATTCATAAATTTCCAGAAATTCTTGTGATCCATTTCAAACGATTTTCTTTAACAGAAAGAACAAGAGATAAAATTAATATTTCCATCAAATTTCCTGTAAACGGATTAGATATGAGCAGCTATGCAACAGAAAATACAACCCCTCGTGTTTATATGCTGTATCCAATCACAGTGGGACTACCTATAGCGGACACTACACGGCTTACTGTAGACACCCTTTCGAAGATACGTGGCACATGTATAATGATTCTTGGGTGTCATCAATTTCACCAACTTCACTTGTGGGCAGAGAGGCATAATGATTCTTGGGTGTCACCAATTTCACCAACTTCACTTGTGGGCAGAGAGGCATATGTTCTTTTCTACGAGTTCTGCTCATAGTGTACACTTTTATTGTTGTTGTTTTATGTTAATTATTTATATTATTATATTCATACTTTGAATTCTAAATATATATCTAAATCATGATTTTCTCAATATTTTCAATGATTTTCGACTTTCTTCATTATTTTCATAACAAAAAGTAGTTTATATCAAATTATTAATAATAAAATATTTGAATACATAATTACACTACAGAATTAATTTATTAATATAATTTTTATTCTTTTTCACAACTATTGAAAATCATTGAAAATATTGAGAAAATCATGATTCAGAGAGACTTGTCCGTTTTTCTCACTTTTAAGCGATTTAACGTTCAATAAACCACCAAGTTACATAGACCTTTCCAAGGTAGACATTTCAACAATTAAAATAATTACTTGTAGACCTTCGAAATACGAATAAATACCATGACAATTGTTCGTGGAAGATAAGGGTATTTTTTTTTCGAAAAATTAACATAACTCAAAAACCAGTCGTCTTCTGCATTGCAAAGAAATCATTCTTATTTGACATTAAAAAACATATATTTCTACAAATTTTCATCTGAATTAAATCATTTATACGCGACCAAAAAATTAAATATTGATAAATCGGTTTTTCGCCAATTTGGGGTTATGTCGAAAAGTACTGAAAACAAAAGTTTCATTAAATAAATTTTTTTCCGCTAGAATGTCACGTTTCGCCGCAAATCGCAAAAAACGTTTTCAACCCCTAAACTGCATTCCATTTCACCATTTTCAGTGTTTTCGTGTTTAAATTTTTTTTTTTCTTCAAACAACATTTTCCATCTGGACTGGGCTGTTATTTTCTTTTTCACAAAAATTATAAGCACCAGTTTATACCGTATCACAACATAATATGAATAAAATTGTGAATTGTAAGAATACATCAAAAAGGTACATGAGATGTTAGCAATTTTTTCGAATTATATTTAAAGGCAGACATACTCAGAATCTTCAGTTCGTCAGGAAGTGGTGCAATAGAAAAAGAGAAAGACCATCGAAATAACGAGGTGGTATGAAAACGGTGGTGTAAGTGAATCTAATAATAATGTTGTGAAAATCTGTGCGAAATCTTATCTTGTCATGCAGATAAGGAGATGTTATTGTCAAAATGATTCTATGTTGAAGTATAAGATTATACGAGGAAAGTCTCGCAGATGTACTCGGAGCAATTGGTCTGAAATTTTCCTGCGAGTTTTTCTGTATTTTCTATTCGGGAGAACCGACTGAAACCACCGTATCTGTTTCCAATATTTTCTGTAATCCTGCTGGTTTGAAGGTATTCTCGACATCACCGCAGAACTTTCTCCACGATGTTATCTTAGCTTTACGGATATGTTAATTTATTGTAGATGATATTGCCCAGAACGTTTCGCAATTATGAATAGTTGACAAGTTTGTTTTCTTATTTGTTCAAGATCAGAATTTCATAAGTTTGAAGCTTTACTGACTGTTCTTCTCACTAGAGGGCAGTTATTGTGATATGAGTTAAGTATGGTATCCTGTAGTTGATTATGAGTTAGCTCCATGGTTGGTTGGTTGATTGAAGGCTGATGATCATCTCGGGTTTACCTTTGGAGATTACCTTAACACTGAGACCTGCTGGGGTCTATTGTATTGTTCTCACGTCAGTAGTTCCTAGTTAAATAGGCCCGTATCTTTCACCAGGTTCAGTAGTCTATTTACTAGATGTTCGTATTCTTTCTTGTACCTAGGTTGATCTGTCCGAATGTTCTGTTGTGCAGCACAAGTTATTTCCTTTTTGACATTATCTAGGTTAATTGCTAAGTCCTCCCTGTTTTTTTACCAGTCCGTTCTCCTCTGATTTCGGTAGTTATCGATAATTCTCTCGACGTATGAGAGCTCCATATAGGTACAGATAATATCACCAAATCATAAGAAATTATGCTCAGCCACCCTCTGAGATCGCTACTCTCTCGTTAGCTGTCATGACAGGTCAGTACGTTGCCAAGGATCCACCACGAGGAGGTGAGAGAAACATCGAGGTGTCCGGTCCTGAGACTTCCCCTTGAACCCTAAGAAATCTTTAGTAAGTTTCGTTTAATGACGATTGTGGAACAACAGATGATATCTTATAAGAGCATCGACCATGGAAATATCTATAAAATAAGGACAGATCCTCAACTTCTTTGCGTTGTTACAGAGAAGTGAGTTCGTGGAAGAGGCATCACCGACGCGATGAACTGCTCTTTTTTGACAGAATCGAAGAGCTTCAGCGAACGTCTGTGAGCTGTTGATGGGAAATAAAATAGTTCTTGGCACGAAACATGAAACCAAGATTTCAAGAAGTACGTTTGGCATTAGACCTGACGTGGTTTTTCCATGCGAGTTATTTCTATGAGAAATATGCAAGATCTGACAATGCCACAACGTGAGTCGTGCATCAATTCGTCTTTTGCTTCTCGGAAACTCCCTACCCGTCCCTTGTTCAACCAGGCCTCTCCGATGATTCATCTTCCACGCTGCAGAATAAATAATAATATGAACATTAATGCACATAGGTATATGAGTTTTAGTACAAAACTCAATCAAGTAACTAAACGATTGTAGAAATTTGGGAATTCTGATGCTGGGTACGTTTAGTTGTTTTAGTATGAAGAGGTTCTATTACCTACATATAAATGTGCATAATTTGTATCTATGAAAAATTTTATTTGAATCTTCTATACAGTAATGATATAATATATTTGATTCTTCGATAAAGCGACTAGTATTTGAGTATTGAGAACGTTTTATCAGCAATTTAATGTAATGTTTCTTGGAACAATAAAGTTATTATTAATTTTGAATCTCCTAATCAGGATGCAGTTTAGTATAAGCAATTTAGTGCCAAACTAAGCTTCAGTATAGCCAATTTGCCTCAAAAGCTGCCAGAATAAATCATTCATAAATCTAATAATAGTAATAGAGCAACAGTTACCCATCTAATCTGTTTCCATCTTCTGGAAATATTTGAGAAAAACCCAACGACATCATTCGAATCACCGTCGTGAAGACTTGCTGAATATGTTCCTAGAAGTAGGTAATAGTAGTAGTTCTTGGGGCAAGTAGGCCTTCATGGACCCTTTTTACCATCCCCTGCTCTCCACTTACCTACATTCTTCCTCCTAATCTTCCTTTTCGAACCTTTGCGACCTCCTAATGAAGGTCAGCATATCCGTCCACTCAAAGTCGATTAGTTCCACTTGTTGGAGTTTTTCAACTCCGAAGAATCCAAATCTTAGCTTCCCATACGCCTCATACTCGCCGAGGAAGTGAGACGAAGATTCTTCGTCTTTTCTACACCAATTAAAGATAGGTGTCTGCCTAAGTTGTTATGCCCTGTTAGTATTTCTAAAAGGATGAGTATTGCTTGGCGGTTTCTGCCTACGAGTCATGCCGTCCTTGACTAAATGGAGCCGGCCACAAAGTCTTTCTACTGGCTGCAGCCGGTATTATCCCGCCAAGGTTCATTCAGCTCCTCTTCCGCCCACTCGTCAAGGGCTAAAGAAGTTTGGCTTCTTACGAGGCCTAGTACATGCTCCGGCCCGTTCTGGCAAGTCCGTCTGCCACCTCGTTTCCGCGCTATCTTCTATGACCGCGCTATCTTCTATGAGAGAGAGATAGTGGGATAGAGAGAGAGAGCGTTTATTGGTGTAGCTGATTTTAACAAATCTTGAGACAGGTCATCAAAAATACATCACATAGTAGAAATAAAAAATATAGGTATATACAATTTTACATAATTGAGACAAGCATGCACAAGTTAAACAGTAAAAATAATACAATATCACAACAGGTTATAAATAGTACAGGTTCAAGAGTAGATACAATAAGTTATACTCTACGTTTGGAAAAGAGAGTTTGGTTAGACTGAAATACTCATGCACACTATAAATAGTATTAACAATTTTTTGAAAAAATGGAGTTTCAGGTTCTTGGTTCCCTCCGGTAATTTATCGAAGAGTTTTATGTCCAAGCTATTTTTGGCTGAAATATCCAATCTATAGGGTTTGTCTACCAGGTTGTTGGCATTTTTCGTCTGATAGCAATGAAAATCACTGTGCTTGTGTAATTTTTAAGAATTTTTGTGTATTTCCACAAAAGACTGATATACGAGTATATACAAAGCTGGGAAAGTCATAATCTGCAGGGTTGAAAATAAGAGTCTACAAGAGTATTTGCAACTATCCTAATTGCCCGTTTCTGCATCAGAAAAGCCCGAATTGAAGATGGAGAATTACCCCATAGATATGTACCATATGATAGGTGAGAATGAAAAAGAGCGAAGTATGCTTGTACGTAGTACAGCAGGACTTATACAAGTACTGATTTTCCTCAAGAGACAACTTTTTACACAATGCGTCGATATGACTTGTATATTTCAAGGATTTATCAATGTTTTTTGTTGAGAATATAATAGTTTTAGTTTTATTTTCGTTGCACTTAAGGGTATTAGGAATCAGCCACTGATTGACTTCGGGAAGTATACGTGCTGATACTTGATTCAAGTCGTTCAGATTACTATTTGAGTGGTAAAAAGTTGCATCATCAGCAAACAGTATGCTGTTTATATGGTTCATATGGTCGAATATATCATTTACATAAATTATAATCAGGAGTGGCCCTAACACTGACCCCTGAGGTACACCCAGTTCCACTTGAGCTATATCAGACTTTGTACAAGTATAGTACACGGTCAATATCTGTTTGCTAGATAGGACTTGAAAAAGTCCAATGCCACTCCTCGGATGCCATAGTGCTCCAGTTTATCAAAGAGAACGTGATGCGAAATGCAATCGAAAGCTTTGCTTAGATCTATTAGGATCGCACATGTGTAATTACCGTTTTCAAACCCATCCACAATATCCCTTATCAAAGTATATGTCTCTTCTATAGTTGAACGATTTTTACGAAAACTAAATTGTCTCATGTTTAAGAGTTGATTCACCTCGAAATAACCCATTATTCTTTCTTTGACAATATATTCTATTATTTTACCCAATATTGGAATGATAGAAATTGGCCAGAAATTTTTTGGTAATTCAGCGTCCCCACTCTTGAATATTGGTATAACTTTAGAAAGTTCGAAAATGTCAGGAAAAATACATGTTGCAGAGCTCAAAAAGTGGTTCAGCAATTTGGGTTTTGATTTTCTTCATTATTCTGCTGTTTAAATTGAACATATCAAATGTATTTGTGTTTTTCAAGTCATTAATAAATTCTGTAATTTCATCTGGGGTGGTGGGTAGGAAGAAGAACGAGGAGCTTATCCTAGGAAGATCTCTCAGAAAGTCTTTTGCGATAGCATTAGAAACTGGCAAGCTATCTATAATGAACTTGGCAGTAGAGAAAAAATATACAACAGAATCATCACCTGAAATATTGCTTGATTTTTGATTTGTTGGTTGTAAACCCCGTTCTCTATCAATCAGTTTCCAAGTATCTCTACATTTATTAGTGGAATTCAAGATATTATTGTCATACGTATTTCTTTTAGCCCCAATCAGGGCATTTTCGTAAGTTCTATTATAGTTTTTAAAGTTTTGCTTGTCCCCCGTTGAATTTGAGGATTCGCTGATGGTTTTCAAAATTGAAAGATTATTTCCCATATATTTGAGATGATCATTGAAAAAATTTATAGCATCTGTTTTCCGTGATTTGATTTTGAGGGGAAAGTGAAGTGAAGAAAGTGAGCTTGGTTTAGGGTGGCAGATGGCTCTGAGCGCTGCCTGACTATCCGAACAGATATAAAATCTCTGGTCGGGCCCTTCCTTCACCTTTTGCCTCGTAGCTACGCTACGCTACACTTCAGCTTGAAAAACTGTTGGATATCTACTGTTTACTTATTGATCTGAGATATCTACCCAAAGCGTAGCTCTCTCTTACCACTCTTCCCTCCAGGTAGATGCCTTCACCCAAAGTTTGTCAGTTAGGCGCAAACCGTCCGTATAACATATTAGGCTTCCTGTGCGACATTCCACGGTATTTCCTTCCCATTATTGTTCTCTGCTCGGAATAGTAATGGTGGATTTATACAGCAGTCATAAGTCATAAGTTTTAAGTTATAAGGAAGAATTTCCGTCAATGATTGGTTGTCCGTTTATTCCAACCAATCATTGACGAATATTCTTCCTTATGACTTATGACTGCTGCATAAATCCACTATAAGATTAAACTCTCTATTCCATCGCAATCTGTCTTGTGCGCTTTTCATTCTGAGGGCGGAGATTGAGCTCTCCTGCTCCTCCAACGCGATTTCCACATGATCTATCATCGCACCATCGTGTACCCAGACTCCCGAGTCCCGCATCCTCAAATGGGCTGCCATTGCCTCCTCCTTCATCTAGACTGGAAGCGGTGGCATCCTCAGCAGTATCTCCAACACTGCGGTTGGAGTCGTTCTCATTGTGCCCGTTATTACAGGCCAACCTCTGGACCTTGCTAAGTCTTCGGCCTATTGTGCTGCTCTGTGCGCCTGGCAACAATACGGTTGACTTATAATGGATCTTTGGTATTACGACTGCCGTGTACACGTTTCGTATATGTTGCTGTATGTGGTCATTATTTTCCAAAACGGTGAATCACGACAAAAATATTAGAATTTTCTCACTCTTTTTTTTTTATCTTGATTCACATGAAATTTTCTGATTATTACGGGATTGTATTTTCAGCTCTGTGAAGAAGCCAGATTCATAAATATGTAATAAAATCCCCACTTCGATATGAATCTTGAAGAGCTTTGATAAAAGAAGTCATTCCGTTTTATTCTTTCAGTGGGGCTCGTCTACGCATCGAACAACCCAGGATGGAAAGAAAACAACGAATATATCTACAAAGTCAATGGGAGGACTTTAGCCAGGGCATTTGAATCATCCGATCAATATTCTGGAATTTTGCTGAAAGCGACCCTAAAAATCCAACCCAAGTCCGATGGAAAATTGTACGGTTTGATTTCAGAACCCAAATACAGCCAAGTTCATTCGAAGTTACCTCATGGATGGAATACTTTCATTACCAAATCAGAACTCAGCTGGAGACCCCTAGCTTTGTCTACGAAACCTTTCCTCATCGAAATGGAGAATGGAGTCATCACTGACTTTGTTGTGAGTAAAGACATTTCAGAATGGGAAGCCAATATCCTCAAGGGAATTGCAAGTCAGTTCCAACTGAATACTAATGGAAGGAATCCATCCCGCCACTACAGTAATATTTTACCAAAAGATGGACAGAACTCTGCAACTTTTGTAACAATGGAGGATACCGTTTCTGGTAATACTGCAACTCTCTATGAAATCAGACCACTACCAAAATATGTGGTTCAATACAGAGAAGAAGAGTCGCGTTATCTTGACTTGGCAGGTGATAATGAAGTGATTGAAGTGGTAAAACACAAGAACTACAGCGATCACGTAGAACTCCCTTCATATTTCTATGGATTTGGTGATGTAGCCACATGGCAAGGATCTGCAGGAGAGCCAGCAACGAACCAAATGGGACGTTTCGTCGTTAGAGATACCACCAGTAGAGCTATACTCACCGGTTCTTTGAAAGAGTACACCGTTCAAAGTTCCGTAACAACCAATAAAGTCTTCTTGAGTCCCAACTTCTATGACGAACAAATGGGTTCAGTGATAAGTTCTATGAACGTTACCCTGGAATCCATGAAGCCTCAAACACAAAATATTCCAGAGATTTCCTTTCCAGTTAAACTCGGAAATCTCGTCTATACCTATGAAACACTTTCTAAAACCAATGGAGTTTACAAAAAGTTGCCGTATCGCAAAAACAACGACTGGCGAATGGATTCTGGCGAAAGTTTCATGACAGCAACAAACATGGCAAGACCGAAGCGTGACATCGATGAAGATAATCAAGGAAATCACAAAAGTTATAAACTAGAGAAACCACAGATGACAGAAGCACCGCTAAGTCCGCTTCAGCCATTTTCCATAGGAAACAAAGGCAAGTCAATCAAGGACGGTATTAATATTGTGGAGACCGTACAAAATTTGGCTAAACAAATAAGTAACGGATTGCCGAATTCAGACAACATTGACTTCGAGAAAGATTTAGATCGATTCGTAACCTTAACTTCCCTCATCCGAATAATGAATAGTAATGAAGTCGAATCAGCTACTAGTGCGCTTTACAGTAATGCCGAACATGGCCCGAAACTTGCAGCTTGGACAGTTTATCGCGATGCTCTTTCTCAATCCGGAACTGGGCCTGCTTTCCTCAGCATCAAAAAATGCATAGAAACAAACAAACTCAGAGGTGAGGAAGCCAGTCAAGTCATCTCCACCATGGCTTATGCCGTTCGTGAACCAACTCTCCAATACATGAAAGCCTACTTCGAGCTAATCAAAACAACCCAAGTTAATTCAGAATGGCCTTTGAATGATACTGCCTTATTGACCTTCACTGATCTTATTCGTCGAGTATATGTTGCTGAAGACTTTTCTGACAAACAGTACCCAGAGAAGAGTTTTGGCACATTCTGTAGCGAAGAAGGAGAACAATTCGTCACAGATGAAGTCATCCCCTACCTCACAGTACAACTGAATGAAGCAATTGTGGAAACTCAAACTCAGAAGGTTCATGCTTTCATTCGAGCTTTGGGCAATATTGGTAATCCACAAATTTTGAGCGCTTTCGAACCATATCTGGAAGGTCGCAAACAAGTCTCTCAGTTCCAGAGACTATTGATGATTCTGTCTATGGAAAAACTAGTGATACATTATCCAAAATCCACCCTTTCTCTGCTATTCAAAGTTTATCAGAATCCTGGTGAATCACAAGAAGTACGGATGGCAGCAGTTTACCAACTCATGCGTTGTTCACCTCCAGCAGAAGTTCTCCAAATAATGGCTTCATACACCAATATTGACCCTCAAGATCAAGTTAATGCTGCTGTAGTATCTTCAATCAGAAGTGCAGCAGAATTAGAAGGAGTCGAATTCCATACTTTGTAAGTAATTATTAAAGTGCATTCAACTAACAAATTTATTTTAACACATAATATTTACAGGCGCTATGCGGCCCAAGCAGCCAAACCCCTTCTTACTCCGAAAAAATTCAGTATTCAGTCCGGAGCTAATTACCTTCGAAGCTATCTGGACGAGGAAATGAAATTTTCATACAAACAAAACACACAATTCTTTGGTAGCGAGGATGCTTTATTGCCCAATGGATTCAGATACACACTTCGCGAAAACTTGAATGGTATGACCCGCAAGATAGTAAACGCTCAAGCATTTGTCTCAAGCCTTGAAGACTTTGTTCAAGTAGTATCTGAGAACTTTGAAGCATATCAACAGGGAGAGAAAGAACAGAAAGGACAATACCAAGCTCAACAACAGTACCCTTGGTCTAGTCTTTATATAAATCGTATACTCAACATGAAATCCACAGAACGTGAACAGCTTGAAGGAAATCTGCTTGCCAAATTTGGTTCCCTTTATAGAATGTTTGCTTTTGATAACTTGACCATTGCACAATTTCCAGAAGGTATGTATCTTTTATTATCACTAAAGACAGATCAATACATGGAAAATGTTATATTCATTTACAGTTTTCCGCCAATGGGAGGAGAAATTGAACAAAGGAGTGAACTTTAATTCGTACAAAATGGTGAACAACAGAGAAATGACTCTTTCATTCCCCACTGAACTTGGTTTACCATTTGTGTTCACACGTGACACACCTACCATGATGAAAGTTCAAGGAAAGCTTAGCACTGTTTCTACCCCAAAAGTGTTACAGAGTGGAAAGATTCACAAACCAGATAGTGTTCGAGTAAATTCAGATATGAGTATAACTGTAACCACGAAAATCCAAAGCCGCTTGTCAGTTATCACACCATTTGATAGTCATCGATACACTGCTGGATATGACAAGCATTTGCAAGTATATTTCCCTGTTAATGGCAATATGGAAATTGATATTAAGAAAATGGAAATCACTGTAGAACTAGTACCAAAGAAAACACAAACTAAATCCAATTTGTTCCTCTACACGACATGGCCATATACTTCAAAGAATAAGATTAGCAACTTTGAACCTCTCTCTTCCCAGCCCGATACTAAAGTCATCAAACAAGGTAAAGACATGATCAGGTACGAAAATACTTTTGGAAAAAGGGAGACTGGAATAGCATTCAATGTTGAAATTGAAAGAAGCAGAGGATTCATTGATGGTGTTTCTCTATGGCGTCTCTTTGGCCAAAGAAATTACCTTTCCGTATTATTGAAATTGTGGAATGACAACACTATCCAATACAGTAAGATTGGAGTAGCATATGTTCCAACCTCCATTCGTAAAGCTGTTTTCCGTTTCGGATACAGGCAAGAATATTCGACCAAGGGCGAGCCTGATTCTCACTCAAAATGGAATTTGGAAGACTATAACACCCCATCTGAACGTCAAGAAAAACTGATGCGGGAAGTTGCAACAGAAATCAACGCAGTAATGGCTCATGCCCTTGACGCAACTGCAGATTTCCATGGAGATCACACTGTGTATTACATCCTCACTGGAGCCTTCGCCAAGAGTAACATTGATCCCAAATCTCGTATCATGATTTCTTACCGAAATAGTTCTGACAATACTGCCATGACCTCTTATGAAGCACATTTCAATTCTGAAAGCAACATTCCAAATACTAATGGGCTTGATTTGGATTATATATTCCAGTCTGAACCCACTGCTGATACAGAAATGAAAATCAAGTTTGGACCATCCCAAGAAACTCTTTCCAAAGTCGATGTTCATCTCAAATATAGTAGGAGTGAAGAACGCAAACAATACTTGAAAGAACTTCCAATGTACAAACAATGTCAACAGGAAATGCGCGAAGGAAACAAACAAATGCCAGCATGTGTTAACATGACAACGTCTTCTAATCTTCTGGATCGTATAAGCATGAAGGTCCAATATGAAAATTTGAAAGCCGAAACAGAAGAAGCTTTCCGTGGGCTTTACGAAGCGATCCGTTTCAACTTTTTACCAAGTCTCAAAACTTCCAGGCAACATTCATCTCTGAGTTCCAATGAAATAATGACAGTAGCACAATTCCATCCCGATTTGAAATATGTCAACATTTCTGTTCAAACCCAAGATCGAGAGTCTAACATCAGCAACATCCCAGTTACTGACTTCGCCAAGCAGACCTTCGTTTCCCACCCCGTATTCCACCTTCGGTCACGTTATATGAGTTACTTCCTTGCTGGCCATTTATATAGACGTGAGTAATTTGATTATTTCAAGTATTCCTATCCTTATGATTGAATCGGTTTATCGCATCGATGCTCATAAAAAATCCGATGTATGGATTACGACACGATCCTGAAATGACTCCTGATGGAGGTTTGATAATATTTTTCAACAAATATCTCAGCAACCTTTTTTCACTCGAATTGGCACATCCAGCATTATCAGTTTCAACTTATTGTTCATCTAATTGCAACAAAAAAATGTTACTCATAACGTTTTCAAGAAATCTAGAATCTAAAACTAAAAACAGTAATTATCCAAACCTTTTTAAAATAATGATGTTACTGTTTGGCAAACATAGCTGCTAGTGTGAAAATACGCACGCTCATGATGCGCATTAGTCGTACGACGGGCTATCCAGTGGTAATCACGTGATTGTTAGCGCATGAAGTGGAAACTTCACTCTTCCAGCTATGTTTGCCAAACTGCACACTGACAAATTCCGACTAGTTTCCACGTTCTGAATAATAATAATAATATAAAGGGTGTCCCACGAAGTTTAGGACAGGGAATATCTCGGAACTCGAAAGTAGAGGAGAATTGTAATTTAGGGGTTCGGAATTAAAGCAATGGGTGCAGCTTTTTTTTGATATTATGTTATCCAATGAGCTTTTTGTTTTCGGTCACGTGACATCTGATTCGAAATTATTGATGAGACACCCTGTATATTTTGGCATTTTTATGTTCCTCCTGATGGAACAATTTCAACGAACTATCACACTTGTGGTCAAAAACAATTAATTCAAGAAATACAGATACTTAAATATCCTTTGTCCCACGACGATTTTTAATAAAATATGGATGATTAATATAATTTGACCTTGTTTCAATCATTACAGAAAATGATGGAGTGCCCAAATATACAGGGTGGCCCTAAACCTAAATAATTTGGCAATTGGTCGTTTCTGACGTCGCGTCGTGGGACAGAGGATATTGAAGTACCTGTATTTCTTGAATTAATCGTTTTAGACCACAAGTGTGATCGTTTGTTGAAATTGTTTTATTGAGAGGAACATAAAAATGCCAAAATATACAGGGTGTCCCGTTGATAATTTTAAATCTGATGTCACGTGAACGAAAACAAAAAGCTCATTGGATAACATAATATCAAAAAAAGCTGCACCAATTGCTTTAATTCAGATCCGCAAAATTACAATTCTCCACTACTTTCGAGTTCCGAGTTATTCCCTGTCCTAAACTTCGTGGGCCACCCTGTATATTTATTTATTTAATTGGTTGGTCATTTCATGGCTTTTTTGTTTGGAATGTAACGACTACATATATAGCTTATGAAAATAACGAGAGAAAACAAAGAATATTGTATAGTTGTAGAGGTATACTTCTACAAATAGGTACGTATATACAGTGACCGCCAAAAAGTGTGTACCATATGGGAAAAAAGTTCATTGTTAGATTATTGGAAAAACCTTTCTGGGAAAAAGTTTGTGCATGCCCGATAACCTAAAAATCGATTTTGACACATGTCACTTAACCACAAGTATGGCGGAAAATTGGAAAAAATTACGATGAAGATGCCAAAAGTGGGGTAAGATGGTCATATATCGAAAAATTTGTTTGAAAAAATCGGAAAAATTTTGAATTGCAATTTTTTTCGAATATTTTTTTTTATCTGAATGGCTTGGCCGTAGCCAGAACCCTCGCTGTTACATTGGTTAGTATCTAACAGTTACATCAGAATCCAAGTCTATTGTGATGATTTGGCAATCTAGAAACATCATGTTTCCTGACTTTAAACAAGTTTTAATGATAATGCTGCATGAGCGTATCATTTTGCACATAAACTTTAAGCCTCTTTAATTTGATGCACTATTTCCAAGTTTAAGTGCGAAGTGAAACGCTCATGCACGATTATCATCGAAACTTGATCAAAATCAGGAAACAAGAATGTTTCTATATTGCTATGTTACCACAATAGTCTTATAATTCTAAAATAGCTGTTATATACGAACCAATGTAACCGCCGAGGATTCTGGCAAAAACCATATTTTTCAATTTAGTGCCATCTGGGGCGGAGAAAATGAGAAATTTTTGTCATTATCATCAAAAGATAAATTTTCCCCTACAGTCAAGTCATTCAGAAAAAATTCTTTAATTTTTGTGAAGAGATAAATATTCAAATAAAATTGCAATTTCAGATTTTTCCGATACATTAATAATAATAATAATAATCCTTTAATGCCCAACAGGTTACACCCATTTACAGGACATAATAAAAAACATCAGCACTATTTTAATTAGTACATTATGAACAAATTATAAACTATAAGTTTAATCATTATAAATAATATAATATGATTTAATATAATATAATATAATATAATATAATATAATATAATATAATATAATATAATATAATATAATATAATATAATATAATATAATATAATATAATATAATATAATATAATATAATATAATATAATATAATATAATATAATATAATATAATATAATATAATATAATATAATATAATATAATATAATATAATATAATATAATATAATATAATATAATATAATATAATATAATATAATATAATATAATATAATATAATATAATATAATATAATATAATACAGATATTTTGTATGGGACGAGAGAAACTAAAATGATAAATTGCTATTATGAGCTTACTTATGATGATGAAAGGTAAAAAAAAAGTTAAAAAAAGGTGACAGTTCCTTACTGAAGATGCAGATCGAGTGTAGTCATTTCCATATTTCCATTGCTACTTTTTTTATGTGCCTCACGGAGCAGGTATTGATATCGCAAAAATTGCATATTGAATTATAGTTATCACACATATATTCAATTGGCGATTGCAAAATCAAATTTGTTCGTACTGCAGTGCAGTAAACTGTGACACTCAACCGTGACTGAAGCCTTGGCACCCTGAAGTTCAACTCAGATAGGAGCAAACTGCAGTCAATATGGCTGTGCAGCAGTTGGTGAAGAAAAATTATTGAAGTACATTTTCTCCTTTTTTCCAAGGAAGTGAATTGAAAATGATTAAGAATGTTATTAGGGTCAGAACCCCTAGTTGGATATGTACCACAATTTTTGAAATACACGAATTTCAAGAACTTTCTTTGTACTTTCTCAATTGTGTACTCGTGACAATAGTAGTAGGGGCTCCAAATTATTGAGCAGTATTCCAGTTTGGATCTAACATATGAGAAGTATTCAAGTTAGTGAACGTTCGACAGTTTCGTATAATAAATCCTAACATTTTATTGGCTTCAGCAGCTTTTTCATTTATGTGAGTAGCAAAAGACATTTTGGAGTCAAAGAAAACACCTAAATCTTTCGTCTCTTCACAATGAGTCAGTAAACTGGCTCGAATATTGTATGGATGTTCAATGTGCGTATGTTTTCTAGTATAAGACATAACTTTACATTTGGAAATATTCAGGTGTAGGTTATTAACTTCACACCAAGCCTGCACATTATCTATGTGTTTTTGAAGGGTTATGCAATCATCCACATTGTTTATAAAATAGTTTCATGGATATATTGCTTGAAACTCCTTGAGTGATTATAAAATTAAATTCCAAGCAACTTTTTCAAATAACTTTTTTCGATATTTTGCCATCTTAACCCATTTGTAGCCTCTACATGGTATTTTTTCCACTTTGCTGCCATACTAGTAGTCTCGTGACATGTGTCAAAATCGAGTTTTAGGTTATCGGACATGCACAAACTTTTTCCTAGAAATGTTTTTCCAATAATGATAAACTTTTTTCCCATATGGTACATACTGTTTGGCGGTCACTGTATAAATAAATATTTAGACTTTACTTATTTGAACATTTGAAACTTCTTCAGTTTTTGATAGAATTTCATTTTACTCATTATTTTTTTTCAGCTATGTGTGTGGCTGACAAAACCAAAATGAATACCTTCAGTAACACTACCTACACAGCCCATATCTCCAAGTACTGGACTTTGATGCTCCAATACATTCCTAAAGAAGCTCGACACGAATCCGAACAGACCGTCGAGACACAACTGAAATCCCAATTAGAAAATTATGCTGTTCTTGTTCGTCAAAGCACTGAATCGTCCAAGAAAGACTTCAAGATAACCGTCAGCTCAGCCCGAACAAACTTCGAGGTTATCGATGTTGAACTGAGACCAACAAATGCACAAAGCTCGTCTGAACCGAAAGCTCGAATTACTGTTCAAGGAAGCGAAGTGAGAATCAGCAAGAATGAGCATCACGAAGTGAAGAAGAACTACATCCAGATCTACATGTTACCAAATGGAGAAGTTAAGGTGGAAGTTCTTGACGCATTCTACATCATCTACGATGGACATCGCGCCAGACTTACTCTTACCAGCTACAAATTCAAAGACTCCACTCGTGGTCTCTGTGGACAGTTCAATGGCCAGAGCAACGAAGACTTCCTCACATCAGAAAATTGTTTCGCACGTGATCCCAAGAAATTCATCAAGAGTTTCGAAGTTGAAGGAGACGAAGGGAAAAAAGTGAGAACGGATTTCTCTCGAAAAACAAACCAATGTGTAGAAAAAGAAACTCCGTTATACGTCAACGTCGTAGATAATTCCAATACAATGTATACTCCAGCAGTTTCCTTCGCCCAACGTTCTGATGGATGCACCACTTACCAGACCAGATACCTTCGACAAAATGGTAAAATTTGCTTCACGAACCATGCCTTGCCAGCTTGCAGCAGCCATTGTAAAGCAAGTGGTGTCGTTAAAAAAAATGTACCAGTTCATTGCGTAGAGCCATCACATGATACAGAGTTGTGGACGTCACAAATCGATAAAGGATTGAGCCTCGATTTCACCGACAAGGAAAAACACGAATCTGTTCTAGTGGAAGTTCCACAACACTGTTCAGAATAGATTACATACAACTGTAAACGACATGTACAATTACTTATTTAAGAGCAATTCAAAAATGTAAAAAAATTAATAAAAACTAATTTATTTTTATAATTTGTTTGGTCATCATTTTAAGTTGAAAGAGTAATACATGTTTTCAATTGTCTGATCACATCGATTATTCGAAAAGTGAATGGTTGGTTGGTTGGTTAAAGGCTGACGAGCGAGATACCGGGTTTACCTTGAGGTTTCCCTTAACACTGAGACCAGCTGGGGTCTATTGTATTGTTCTGTCGTCAGTGGTTCCTAGTTAAATAGGCCTGTGTTTTTCACCAGGTTCAGTAGTCTATTTACTAGGTGTTTCGGATTCATACCTGTTTCTAGGTTGATCTGTCCGAATATTCTGTTGCGCTTGTTGAGCAGCGCGTCGCATTCGAAGATGATGTGAGAGGCTATGTCCTCGTCACCACCGAGTCAACAGTCCACGGTTTCTCTATTTATTCCCATGGTGTGTGGGTGTTTCCTAAGGCCGCAGTGTCCGGTTAGTAAGCCGGTGATCGTGCGTATCTTAGATCTGTTGAGGTTGAGTGTGTCAGCCGTCAGTGTTTGGCTCAGGTGCCTCACCATTGCTGTGCTGTGTCGATGCCCTCCGATTTGGTCCCAATACGTTTGGTGTTTTGATTTCTTCCACTCATTGATTAGGTTTCCGCATCGGGTTTTGCTAGTTCCAAACGCTGGTTCTGGACCTTTGAATGGTGATTCAGATGCTTTATTTGCAAGTTGGTCTGCTTTTTCATTGCCTTCAATCCCCCTATGTCCGGGCACCCACACAAGTGTAACCTTGTTGCGTTTCGACAGTTCATTGAGGCTCTGAAGACATTCCCAGACTTGCTTAGACTTTATCTATATTGAGTTCAGAGCTTTTATAGCGCTCTGACTGTCAGATAGAATGTAGATGTGTTTTCTTTCATACCCACGGTCTAGATTCATCTGTATGCATGTCCTTATGGCATATGTCTCTGCTTGGAATACTGTGGTGTTGTTACCAAGAGGAACTATTACGATCCTTTTTGGCCTCACTCCGTATATTCCTGCACCTGTTCCTTCATCTGTTTTTGAACCATCTGTGTACCAGATAATGTTTTCAGATGATAGTAATTCTACTCCCGAGTCCCATTCGTTCCACTTGAGCTGCGTTTTGAATGGTTGATTTTGGTGTGCCCAGTTTGTGGTTTGGTTATCCAATTACCTGTTTGTTTAAGTCTGGATGCACTCATCCTCGCCTCCCCCATGACTGTGATGTCTAAAGGTGGGAGGTTTAGGATAATTTCCATAGCAGCGGTTGGAGTGCTATTCATATCACTCGTGATACACAGACAGGCGAGCCTCTGTATTCTACCAAGGTTGGTTTTCGACTGTCTCTGTTTCATCTTGGGCCAGCACAAAAGTGAACCATATGTAGTTCTGGGTCTTATGATCGCGTTGTAAAGCCAGTGCATGACTTCTGGTTTCAGTCCCCATGTTTTTCCAAAAGCTCTTTTGCACATCATGAACTATGCTTTGCTTTTGTTGACTACATGTCATATATGCATGTTCCAGGTTAGTTTCTTGTCCAAGAACTTCCCTAAATATTTGACATGGTCAGCAACTTGTAGTGTTACGTCAAAGAATTTGGGTGGCTTCAAGTCCCCCTGAATCCTTTTGCGTGTGAAGGGAATGAGAGTGGTTTTGCTGGGGTTTGCCCTCAGTACTTCTCTTTTGAACCATTCCTCTACGGTCCTCAGTGCATTTTGCATTAGCTCAGAAGATTCCAGAAGTTCGTCTACTACCATGTCCCACACTAGGGGGATAGTATCCCTTCCTGTATAGGGTTCCTCTGGCAATTTCCAGCTTCGCGGAGTCTTCAAACATGTTGGTATGGCCCTGTCGATTTTGGAGCATTGACTTTATCCACTTGCAGGTAGTTTCATCAACGCTTCTCCTCCTGGCCGCTGAGACCATACTTTCGAAGGATGTATTGTCAAAGGCTCCTTCGATATCTAGAAAAGAGCATAGTACTATTTCTTTTTTCGCCAGAGTGTCCTTCAGCCTTGGCACCAATTATTGCAATGCCGTCTCGCACGATTTTCCTGTTAGATAGGCATGCTGGTTTATATGTAATGGCCGGTCTATGAGAGCTGCCTCCCGTATGTCCCTGTCTATCAGTTTTTCTAGTCCTTCCAGGAGAAATGATGATAGGCTTATTGGTCTGTAATCCTTGGCCTGGTCATATGAGTTTCGGCCAGGTTTCGGAATGAAGACCACGTTCACAGATTTCCAGGTTTGTGATATCCAGCCGAGTGCTAGACTCATCCTGTGCAGTCTGCATAGTTCTGGTGCTAGATCTTCAATTCCCTGCTGTAGTAGGACAGGGAATATTCCATCTGGTCCAGGCGATTAATATGGGCTGAAAGAGTTTATTGCCCATACTACTTTCGGGTATGTTACGATCCGCTTTGCCACTTCCCAGTCAGCCCTGTTCGCCCTTAGTTGAAGGTTGACAGGGTTCTTGATGCTGGGATTTGTGACAATGGTAGATCCTGGAAAGTGGGTATTGAGCAAAAGTTCAATTGTTTCTTTCCCGGTATTTGTGTGGCCTCCAGTGAGTTTTTTGAGAGTCCCCACTGGCTTTAGGGGGTTTTGGAGAGTATGCGGTGGAGTCTGGAACTTTCTGAGGTTTGTTCTATGTCCTCACAGAACTTCCTCCATGCTTTCCTTTGCTCCCCTCTGATTGTTTCGTTGTATTCCTGTAGTGGTTTGGAATATTCCTCCCACGCACCAGTTTTTTTCGCTTTATTGAATAGTTTGCGTGTTTTTTTCCGTAGTTTAGTGAGTTCGGTGGTCCACCAGCTCACCTTTCCTTTAATTTGTCTGCATTTTAGGGGACAGTTGTTCTGATACGAGGTTATTATGGCCTCTTGAATTTTCTCTGAGGTTTCCTCTATATCATAAGCGCTGTGTGTGTTCGCTTTGACATTCCTAAAATTTTTCAGGTACTCCCCCAGCTCCTCCCGGTATTTCGGCCAGTTGGTTTTCCTCGGATTCCGATACATTTTGGCTGGTTCACTGATGTTGCCAATCTCCAGGTAAATGTGTCGGTGGTCCGAGTTTGATGGTTCGTCTGAGACTGACCACTTCCCAACATGCTGACCCACCTGGGGGGAGCCTAGGCTAATGTCAATGATTTCCCGTTTTCTTTGTTTCACAAAGGTTGGTTTATTACCCCTATTCAGTACTTCCAGGTTACTGGAGACAATAAATTCAAGCAATGACTCACCTCTTACGTTCGTGTCGGTGCTGCCCCACACTGTATTGTGTGCTTTTACATCGGCTCCGATAATTACCTGGAGTTTGTGTGTCTCGCAGTGTTGGACCAGTTCCTTCACATGCTCTGATGTTGGAGGACTTGGAGAGTCATAAGGCATGTAGACAGAAGCTAGGACGATGTCCCTCTTTACTCCATCCCTTGTGTAGGTCGTCTTGATCGCTGTGGTGTCCCTGTCAGATAATTCAGACAGATTCAATACGTTCATGTCAGTTTTAACAAGTATGCAAGTTCTGGTAAATGAGAATATAGAACAAACTGAAAAGGAAGGATCGTTGGTGATGGAAAGATGGTGTATTCATTAGATACAATTGTTGATAATTTTTCTTATTTTTGTGGGACTATAACTTCTTCATTTACTTTTTAATGCTTTATTTCTTAAAACAACAAACTGTCCATTATTTATATATTCCTCAACCTAACTTTTTCAATCTTATTCACTCTTGCCACTTATTCTTCTTCTTTTGTTATTTTGAACTATCTAACACTTACAATCTATCATTGTTCCTAACCTCAACACTCCGTCTCGATTTTACATTATTTATAAGTAAAATCGTTAACAATATTTTTAATACTGTATTTTCACACATTTTCTTTACAGCTGTTTACAACACCTTCAATGTAAATTCCTGAGCTACGGCAGAAGCTGCTATATATTCGCTTTCAGCGGTAGGTAGAGCTACACAAGACTGTTTTTCGATAGCCAACATACTGGATTTCCATAGTAAAATACAATACCGCCACCTACACTTTTTCTGTCTATAATATCAGATCCCCATTTTGCATCACAGTAACCAACTAGTAAATTGTCTTTATCTTCTACTTTGTTCTTCTTGTATATTAACTCTTTATTCTTTGCTTCTTGAAGATATCTTAAAATTCTCTTTCCTGCTTTCCAAGTTTCATTCGTTAGTTTTTCTAAGCATCTGCTCAAAATCGAGACACTAAAAGTTATGTCTGGTCTTGGAATAGTCGATAAATATAATAAACAACCTATTAGCTGTCTAAAAGATACGTCAATTATATCGTCAAACTGGATTATTTGAAAACTACTTTCCATTGGCGTTTGAATGGCCTTGCAGTTTTCCATATTGAACATTTTAAAAACTTTTTCTATGAGCTTAATTTGAGATATTTTAATTTCGTTTTCTGTTTTCGTTATAGACATTCCTAGGAAATTGTGAACTTCTCCATGTCTTTAGCATTGATCTATTTCTGGAGGTACATTTTTTTAAATTTTCAGTTAACAGGCCAATGTGGGTAATTTCTGGGCAAGATATGATATTGAAGTCTTATATTCATCAAAATTATGAAATTTGAATGTTTCGCTCGAATCGATAGAGCGAAAGATTCGAAAAATTGGAAAAAAGTCGAAGTGACAGTAGAGAGTCCAAATTTGGAGCAAATGTATGAAATTGGAAACTGAGCAACTTTTTTTTGGCATTTTCTGAAATTTCCAAAAAAAAATGATTTTTTGAGGATTTTCGAAAAAAATATCAAATTTGACAGGTTTATAGTGGCACATGAAAAAAGGAAAGACGCTGTTTTTTACTAATTTTTTAGGCACAAACTAACCGCGAAGTCAAATTTTCTTTATATCTATTAATAAAAAAAACTTCCATATGTCGCGAACTTTATGTGTGACACTGTATGTCCTTTAACCGAACAGGTGCTATGTTCAGCGGTCGGCTCTCGAACTATATGGTGGCACAAAAAGTATATTATATTATATATGGGCTATTCTAGTCTATTGTTTCAATGAAATATTTCCACTGGAAACCTCCGGTCAGCAATGTTTGTCGAAAAATTCCGAATCACTTTTTATCTAAAATTTTAGTTTTCAATTTTCATTCTTTATTATGTATGAGAGTTGAGTTCGATTATATACTTCCTAACATTCAATGATGTTTACCATCCAGATATATATGGCCAAGGGGTGCGGCAATCGAGACAATTTAGATTTGAAAACAATTTTCAGAAAACAAGTGTCTTCACAGATATTCCTTAGTTTATTCAGACTGTGATATGGAATATGAAAAAAAAATGGATGATTTAGTCAATGCTGCGAATTGTGATTGTTCTGAGAGCATGTTCC
Organism: Chrysolina oricalcia; assembly: GCA_944452925.2. Classification (NCBI taxonomy): domain Eukaryota; kingdom Metazoa; phylum Arthropoda; class Insecta; order Coleoptera; family Chrysomelidae; genus Chrysolina; species Chrysolina oricalcia. Next base: position 18,274,240 of record OX101809.2, on the reverse strand, counting down.
ATGTAAACACTCAATGTTTTGACATCATGTATGGTAAAACAATAGTTTACCAAAAAATAGTGGTTGGAATTAAAAAAATTTTGACCTCAATTAAAAGAAAAATGTTTTTGGGTTTGTTATGACTAGACTTGCAATTATTACCCGACTATAACTATTTATTTACCATATACATCGACTAGGCTAAGGTACGTCACATTGACAGACAGCTTTGTAATAAATGTATAATAGGAAATAAAAGTTCATCAAAACGCGAGCATTTTCAATCAATATACACAACAGGGTTATATCAGAAAGTAAGAAGACTGTCAGGAAAAGGCTTTGACAGAATAAGAGACGATAAAATTCTCCACAAAAAGCACAAGGATACTTTGAATAACCTAGGTTTAGTTACGTTGGGTGAGGTTAATGCTTTATATTTCGAGTAAATCCGTATTTTTGATCTCTAAAAACGGAGGAAATCGTTCAAAAATGCGAGGAGGGATATCTACCATGGTAGAAGTAAGGTGAGAATACTTCTTGAGGTATAGTTAAGCGTCACTTCTTACACATGATTATTATGAGTATTATAAGGATGGTCAATACCAATAGTATAATACATATGTGATATAATTGTATTAAAACTGTGCCAATATTTTATAATTTCTACTCAATTATAGTCTGACAAACGAAGTTGGGTCTGTTATTGTCGTACTTTTCCAATTTTAGTTCAGATTGGAATCATTATGATGTTTACAAAAAGCATTCATTTCAATATAGCATCATCTCAAAGCAACTCTAGAAAATGATATCACGGAGAAAACTCGGCTAAGTGAACTACCACTACTCAATCGTTTGTCTGAAAAAACTTCACTTGGTCTGAGCCATCTCAATAATAACGTCAATCGATCAAGTCGATTGGGTTAGTGATCAATTCACTTATGCCTAGTTAACTTTTTCGGTTCGGGCACGTTCGGATGTTTCCGTAAAATTATTCTGTTGCGAAAACGGCCTCACAAGCACTCAAGTAAATAATACCAATAATAGATAGATCAAAAAGAAAGTAAAGGCTGGAAAATTATAGATTGATTTCAATTGGGGTTACTGATCAACGTACTAATAATAATGCACCTATATTCTACCCATAAGTGATCAATTCATTTGGCGTTAGTAAAGTGGACAATAAAGGGTATTAATCTGAAATATATCAAAATAGGTTAGTAGTTCATTTCCAGGAACAAATTTTTTTCAGTGGTAATTAACTTGTTTATTTGTCCCATATAGTATTCAAGTTTTTACTTGGGGATATTCGAGTTTCACTAATGGTTAGTGATTTTTTTCTCCGTGTAATCATGTATTAAAATATATTAGTGAAAATTATTTAAAATTTCATTATAGATATTAACATGGATTTCCATTAATTATCAATTAAAAAAATTAAAGAATTAAAAAAAAATTAAGGCGTATATTGTTTCTTTATATAATTGCACGAAGACTGAAAAATCCCCATGATTTTTATACAAATTTCAAGATCCTAAACACAGATTGGTTGGCAAACAGATAATATTCTTGCGTTTCCTTCAGAGATGAACATTGCATGAAAATGTACAAGATTCCATAATTTCTTTCACTTCAAATACTCCTGAGGAAGGAATATTTTTTTGATTTATACGGATGAGCTTTTATTCAAAATCTTATTATTACTATATCTCTATAGATAGGAAAAACGACGACCCCACCTTTCAACTGAAACGGTGACCATGCTGGAAATAGAACCCATGCCCTTATGGTTGAGGAGCGAAAGTTCTACCATCACGACCACCACGGCCCATGTATCAAAATAAACTCTGATCTAACTGATACACTTGTGTTATTAACTCAAACAGGATGATACCTGCAAATATATTACATTTTCCATAGTTACCCACTCAAATGATACCTGCAGGAAAAACATCCACATAACAAATTCAAATGGAATTTCAATTCTTTGGGAGACAAAAAATTGTGATATAAGCACCTGACAAATCTACTGTTCTTCTCCAGAATTATTAAATACTCTTACACATTTCCAACCAACATTTTGTAATAAAAGATGGGCACTAACAATTTAATAGGAACCACAATATTCAATACATCTCCAATCCACCCAATCATATCAGCTCTACAATAAACTTCTACTCAACTATAGTCGGACAAACGCAATTGGATCTATTATTGTCTCACTTTCCCAATTTTCATATTACAAGAACAAACAACATGACAGTTAGGGTATGACGGAAGCCGGGAGTTTGAGACACTGATGCGCTCATGATCTGAACTGGAAGCATATTGTTCCGAAATAGGGGTCCAGCTTGGCTTTAATATCATGGTGAGATGATCCTGGACTGTGTTTCCTATGTGAAATTCATCTTTCGTTTCTGATATTCAGGGGTTTCTGAAAATCCCGCGGTTCGACACAATTATTCATCTTTAAAAATCAACTAGTTTTTGGGCGGCCCTTGAATTTTTGAAATTATTTCCCGATATAGGGTAGTTTTTGTATGTTCAACAACAGAAATGTAAAGTGCAAACCTAAAGCTTGAAATTGCATACTTTATTTTTCATGCAGGATGTGTACAAGCGATTATTTTCAACATTTACTGCAGAAAATGGCGGGATTATCAGGTAGTTGAAAAATGAGGCAGGAATGAAACCCAGTTTTTTTGCTCTTAAATCTACCAACCAAAGTGGGTAATAGTATGATTTTTGTATCCTCCATAAACAGCGTAGTAAGGTTATGTGAAGTGGGAAAAAAACATTATAGGTACTCAGATATCCACATGTGAAGGTAGTAGTCTTACAGAACGAAATTAACTTTTACTTTTCCTTCTGCGATAATAATATTTTTTCTGAAACCCACCTCGTCTGTTTTGTTGGAAAATATGAACCAGGTAAAGTTGTGCTCATTGAAATCTGCTATTATGATAATTTCAGCTGTTGGACATATACAATTAACAAATCAAAGAATAAGTAAAAATAACATGAAAAGTATCCAAGGGTAATAAAGAAAGGAAGATGAATTTGCTGAAAGCTTTGCAAATAAACAAAATGAATAAAAATCCAAGTCTTGAAACTCTCAATAACCAATTAGATTTAAGTAGCTCTCCACTTCTGTTTTCAGGAATTTTCACTACCAAAGTTGAGACCAGATTGATAGTACGAGAACTCTATAGGTAATTTGTTTATGTACGTTAATTACATCTACCTGAAAGTGGAAACGAACAATATTTGAATCCCATTAGTTTTAGCCATGTTTCCACAGTAATCAACATGCATACAGAAGGGGAAGGTCGACTGAATCGGCACACTGAGGTAACATTAGGAGTGTTTTTAGATGTGGAAGGCGCATTTGACAAGACAAAGACAGCGACTATAGAGGCATACCTAATAGAAGGACGCCCCACCAGATGGTCAGCTGGGTTGTATCGTCGCTTACGAGGAGAAAGGTCGAGGTATCACGGGGGGACGTCAGACTAAAATCCGAGGTAGGGGGAAAGGGGCTGCCCTCAGGGTAGCTGCCTCTCTTCCCATCTATGGTGCCTACTCATGGACGAAATCCTGGGAAACTCACAGGTGAAGGTTTCGAGGCACATGCGGACGATGGAGTTGTCCTAATCAGCAGGCGATTCATCGGAGTCGTCTGCGTCCGTATGCAGACCGCAGAATAATTGAAAAATGGTGCCGTGAAGCAGAGTTGATCCTGTTCACCAAACGAATGAAAAAAGACGGACTCAGGCCACCTATCATATTTGAGCAAGAGCTGGAGCTGGTCCGGCAGGTGAAGTACCAGGGGGTGGTCCAGGACTCCAATCTTTTATAGAGGCCGCATGTAGATAGGATTATTCAAAAGTCGGTAGCAATCCTATGGAAGAAGAGCTGAATGAACTTTGGAGGGATAATATACGGGCTGCAGGCAGTCGAAAGACTTTGCGGCCGGCACCAGTAAGTTAAGGACGGCAAGGCTCTTACGCAGAAACCGCCAAGCACTATGCCTCCTCATAGCAATACTAACAGGGCATAACAATTTGGGCAGAAATCTAGCACTAATAGGTATAGAAGACAGCCCCAAGACTTTCCGCAAATATGAAGAAGACGAAGAAACTTCATCTCACTTCCTCGGCTAGTGTGAGGCGTATGGGAGGCTAGGTTCTGAAATCATACGTTGAGAAACTACAACAAGAGGAACTAACCGACTTGGAGTAGACGGACATAATGACCATCATTAGGAGGTCACGAAGGCTCGAAAAGCAAGATTGGGAGGAGGAATGCAGATAAGTGGAAAGCAGGGTTTGGAAAAAAGGGCAGCGGCCTCGCCAAAAACTACTACCACTACTAGCCACGCTCAGTAGATTAGGTATTGCTTTGTTGCACTTTATGTGAAGAAGTCAACGTTACTTGATGATGATGCAAAAATTGAAACCGGTCATAAAAAATTCACCAAGGGTCAGTGGAAATTAGGCAAGAGTTGTAGTTTTTTGTTCAATAATTCATTTACAAATCGTGAGTTTTCTTCAATGTTTCGATCCGCTATTCATTTTATGTGTTGCCTGAATTCAGACTTAAACATTTATATATCATTATCATCAACTAAAGGATAGGAAGTGAAAGGGGTACTCCAGTACTCTTATTTTAGTACCATTTTAAGAAAAGGCCATCAAATACTTGAAGAAGACTTCTTCTACAAGGTGCATATCATTTTACTTGGTACTCCTAAACTAGAAAATTAGAGAAAATAAATGCACTTGGGATTCGTGGAAATACATCACAATGGATTCGTTCATCGAGAAGGACGTAAGCTAGTAGTTGAATTAAGTGAGCAAGCTCCTAATGAATTCTTAATCAACTCTGGTCTTCCCTAGGGAAGCGTCCTCGGCCTTTTAATATTTTTACTTTCAATTACCTTCCTGATTACATCAGCAACGGAGATGTATATATGTTGGCAGATGATACATCCATAATAGTACCTATCCCAGATATAAACAAGCTACTCATAAAAACGAATAATGTTCTTCATCAATTTGATAACTAGTGTAACAAAAATCATCATAATAAACAACTCTAAAACTATTGCCGTTCAATTCCAGAGATCCCCGACTGGAACACCTGTCAAAACTAAATATTAATGAGCACACAATAGTATTTCAAGTAATCTGCAAATTTTTTGGTACAATTATTAATAGCACCCTTAAATGGAATGAATATATATATTCAGAAATAGATGAAAATATAAATAGAGGAATACAAATAATATTAATATAAATAATAAGGCAATTATGTTGCCATCGAATACTGACGAGTATTCATAAAAATAAAATTAAATAACAACCAGTTGAACATCAATACGACACTCGAGCAAAAAAGACATCAACATTTGTACCGAATCGAGAAAAAACTATAGGTCAACGATCCGTTGAATTTCTAGCTCCCAAGTTATACAATTTACTACCGGAAAATTTGAAGAATATGAAAAGTTTTAAAACATTCAAATATAACGTCAAATTATGGATAACAAACACGGAGAGAAAATTCCTTAACGACCTCATCGACTTGAAATTTCTGAATTAAAAAAAAACGAACAATCCAAAATATCAAAATAAACAAAATCCGACCCAAAATACCCAATCGCGACCATACCCGATCTACGACTACCCAACAAGACTGTAAAATGAACTCTACATAACCAAAAATTTATTAATTATCAGCCCTATGAAATGCAAGTGTATTTGTTATGTTATGTATATATTAAACAAATTCCGACTCAAAATACCCAACCACGACTACACCCGATATACGACTACCAACAAAAAAAACTGTAAACTGAACTCTACATAACCAAAAATTAATTAATTAATTATGTTAGTTATTTATTTGTTTTATTTTATTCAATAATGTTATTAAATAATATAAATGCATAACTATTTTTAGGTTTTATTATATTAATAACTATCACATACAAACTTCTAGCTTCAGTGATTTATCATGTTTATTTTTCCTGCTGTATTACACCTTGTAAACATTTTTTTTGGAAATAAACATTATTATTATTATTACTGAATTCAACAAAAAAATAATAAACTTCAAAATTTAAGATTTTCTATGAGTAGGACTAGTAGAATAGAACATATGCCTCTCTGCCCACAATAATGTTTGATAAAATTGTTGTCACACAATAATCATTGTACTCATGCCAAGTATTTGCATAAGGGTGTCTACAGTAAACCGTGTAGTGACCAAAATCGGAAGTACCGCTGTGATTGGACAATGCATGAAGGTTGGATCGATGAGGGGCTACACTGTCCGCTGCATAGTTGCTCATATCCAGTCCTTCTATAGGAATATCAATGACCATGTTCAATTTTTCTTTATGAGAAAAACGTTTTTAATTGATCACTTGAATTTTGGGAAATTTGCAAATGGATAGGGACTTCGTGCACTTCCAAATTGGTAAAAGAATCCAAACAATGAGCCAGACTTATTTGTCCTGTTATTTGCGGAATCGGTAAGGAAAGATCCCAGAATGGATCAAACGCAACAGAACAATGACCACAATATGTACACCTTAATGTAGATTTTAGCTGGCCAACAAAGAAATCTACAATCCTTGAGTTATCCTTCATCAGGAATCTTGACCATAACTCTTCAGTTTTTTCAGTGGCACTTAATTTATCGTCGATTTCTTACATAATGGGTTTACGCTTATCTGTAATTCTATTTAGGTTCTCATGCAAACCATCCAGTAAAAATCGTAAGAACTCTTGAGATTCTTGCTGGGCGCAACCGATGAAACGAGGTGCAAACCTTTGAATTTCACTTTTCACTTAGACAGTGCTACACAATCTGATATTTCACCTGACCATAGCTTCTTGATCACTTATGCGAAGGCTTTGATTAAAGCTCATTTCATGTTGGATAAGCACTGGATAACACTTTTCAGATAGAAAGTATTACCAATATTTTCAAGTCCATTGAAACCGAGAGCTTTGACGTTGCTGTGTACTACTGCAACCATGATGCCACTCTTATTTTCAACTGAGTGGTCTCTGAAATGGTAGTTGTCTGTCATTGGAGCGGCGTGATAATGAACTCGAGTTGAGACTACTAACTATTGATTTGAAAGGAGATAAGGCAGATCTTGAGAGATTTGGAGAGGTTGATACATTTTTCCGCTGTGATTTTTTTTGGAACAGATTGAAATTGTATATTACTTGGAAAAAGTAGGATAAACGAATATCTCTTCCAAAGAGTGGGATGGTGGTATAGTGCCAAAAACAGAAGAAGCATTTCCACGTTATATAGCAAGACTAATTCTCTGGATCAAAAAAGAAGTGAACCGTTTCTCATTGGTTGCCTGGTATAATATCCTTCCTATTTCATTGATGAACAATAGAGATTTAGGACCAAACACACCAAAATTTTCAACTGCAACTGGATAGAAATGATAATTAGTTCCGAAATTTTGTTATTTTGATTATTAAGAGGCATAAGATGTCCGGAGGACTGCTCACTGCTAATATCCTATACAATAGGAAAGTTGGGTCGAAAATCCATCAGAAAACAACTACTTTCCTGGCTAATGCCACGACGAACATTGAATTACATCTGATGAAATTTTGTATAGGATATTAGCAGTGAGCAGTCCTCCGGACATCTTATGCCTCTTGTCATAAGCTCATTGTGACCTACAGTTTTCTTTTCCGTTTTATATACGGTCTTGACGATCGTGGTCATGGGTATTCTTAGTTGGGCTTCCGGCGCTGGGATGGCGCTCGCAGTTTGGAGTTAATCCACTGTGCGGGCGCGATCTCAGTTTCGGTCTTTAAATGGGTTTGGTCGTCGATTCATTCGTTGCAGTCATTAGTTATTGACTGCTAGACCTACCCTATACTGATGAGGAGCAACACTCCGAAATCGATATATAGGTGGTCCGAATGTTTCGATGAACATTCCCATGCAACCAAGCAATTGCAGAGATAACCTTGTAGGAACTCTGCACGAAAATTTCATCAGATGTAATTCAATGTTCGTCGTGGCATTAGCCAGGAAAGTAGTTGTTTTCTGATGGATTTTCGACCCAACTTTCCTATTGTATAAGATATTAGCAGTGAGCAGTCCTCCGGACAATTCATGCCTCTTGTCATAAGCTCATTGTGACCTACAGTTTTCTTTTCCGTTTTTCCATTTTGATTATTTCAATTTTTCACTGGTTATAGCTGCAGCACCAGCACACTTAGAAGTTCCGGCCAAATGAGAAGCAGCCAATGAATCCGCACAAGTGAAATCCCAAACTACTGGTTTACCGCATTTCCAAGGGAGGAGAGTCATACCGTCGGGACGTTTACCGTCATCGCGACTAGTACCAACTGGTTCCAAAATAGCAGGAATACCTGATGTTACCATAGCTCGTTTTATAAGATCGTTGACGTGGTGATGCCTTGAAAAACGCCCTGAACTTTTTTTGCAGCTCAAACCATGGGTTCCTTTGTTGTCAGCGTCACTTCCACAAACACATACATGAGGGGTACAAATAGCAAGACCCAAACGAAGTCCGATTGCAATCCTGAAAGAATCATTATCCAGTAGTGTTCCCAGAGCAGCAACAGGTAAGGCATTCAACCAGGCACCAGATTATTTTACTGTTACGGCGTTCAGGCGAGCTTTCTCATTTGAAGTTGTAGCGGATGCAGTAAGATTTTCAGATTCAATATCATCATCAATGCTGGAAAAAGTGGCAGGAAGTATCAGATTAATCAATTTGGAGACACTTTTGAATGCAGATAGAAAAGCTGGTAAAGCTAGCGAACTTGCTGAACGTAGTCCCAATCCTCCAAGATTAACAGGCAGAGTCGCTTGAAGCCAAGATGTATTGAAGTAGTTGTTTGTAATTTGTTCAGTCACTGCAAGCAAGGTGTTATCAAATTCAGCCAGATCTTTTTGACTTTTCCAAGCAATGTTATTCAAACTTGATGAGATTAGTTGAAGAGATTCTTTCTTCATTTGTATAGATTCAGATAATCCTTCCTCTGACAAAGGTATACCAAGGAGGTTCCATTTTGATTTGTTTACAATTTTAATACCAGGACCTAATTTTCTGAATTCAGTATCAAAATTTACTTTTTGGTATGATGGAAATATCAACTTACATTTTTCAAAATTAAGTTCGAGGCCAATTTGCTGTCCAGTTTGTAAACAAATGGAAGCGCGATGAAATATTCTTCAAAAAGTGCATGCTAAAAGGCACTCAGCTGTTTCTCACAGAGCTCCTTTCCAAATCGCGATTGATGTTACTTCAAGAATGCCAGAAAGCGGGAGAACGTGCATCCAGTCTGAATGGAAACATCTTCATTATGCGGGATGGCGCAAAAATATTTATTAGGAATATGGACGAACTCCAAAACAAAACATCGTAGAGGTTATTGTATTGATTTTTTTTCCTTATAATTCTACCGGATCACTAAAAAGGGAAGAAAATTGTTTTTAATTTCTGATCGTTTGTTTACTGATGAAGATCTTTAATACTTTTCATCTAATTTCACAATTCATATGCATAGTGATTCACAAGTTTTTCTTTTGCTTCTTTTTATTTTGTTATTTTGTTATCGCCGTATGTTCGTTTTATTCTGGCAACAAACTTTACGGGCGTTTATATACTTATTTCATACTCATTATATTAATACTGTTTGTTCAATATTATTGAATTACCTCATCATATTTTTTTTCTTGTTTTATTTCTACTTAGTTTAGATTTATTGATCGTATTTCACACAATTATTATTGATATTTATTTCCTGTTATAATACCTCTTACTCATGTTAAAAGAACTGAAATTGTAATTTTTCAACGTAAGATCGTTGACTAATAATTTTGCAGATTTTGTAAATTTCATTGTTGATGAAAACTTTGATGTCATAGGCGTTTCTGAAACCTGGCTCACCGACAGCATCCCTGATAATGCAATTCACATCGATGGGTACAACTTTATTCGTAGCGATCGAGGTACTAGAGGGGGTGGCGTAGGTATTTACATCAGAGATTTTTTCAATTTCGAGATTCTAAACGTAGATTCACATGACTTTCTGGAACAAATATGGATTAGGTTTCGTGTTCAAAATCAAAGTTACATTTTCGGCTCTGTTTATAGACCACCGCACAAAAGTATTTCTGATTTTCATAATAACTTTGAGGTTAACATGTCAGATTTTATGACTGAATGCAATGAAATTATATGTGGTGGGGATTTTAACATAGATTTATTAGATTCTGAGAACACTCATACTCAAAATCTCATTACATGTACAGACCTGTTCAACTTAAAACAAATTATAGATCCTCCTACAAGACTAACAAAAAAATCGGCTTCTTTGTTGGATCTCATTTTCATACCAGAGCATCATGCAGCATTACTTGGGGTACTAAGGATGTTTTCAATGTATCTGATCATTTATTAGTTTATTGTAACATTCTCTTGGAAGTAGTAATGAACAAAAAACAAAAACTAAGATTTAGAAACTTAAAGCGTATCGATAATGACTTGCTTAAAATATTTCTTGCTGAATATCCTTTTTATAATATATTATTATTTGATGATGTGAATATGAAGATTGGATATCTTAATCGATTAATCTTGAATATTTTTGACATTGTAGCACCCATGAAAGACATAACTTTCAATAAACAAAGACCTCGGTGGTTAACAGACAATGTTAGATTATTAATGTCAATGAGAGACAAAGCATTAAAAAAAATCTATAAAACAAAAAATCCAGATCATTGGGACAATTATAAAAGAATAAAAAATCTTACAACAAATTCAATACGCAATGAAAAAAAAGGCTATTTGAAATTTTGTACTGAGAATGAAAATATTATGGCAAAAGCTTAAAGATTTGAATGTATACAATAAAGCTAGTAATAAAACAAGCACTTGTTTACCAGACAACATGAGTGATCCTAATTCGATAAATAGCAATTTTTTAATTCCTTCGAATAGGATCGGAATTCCAAACGGTGCTCTACTTGAATACTACGATGATAATAGCAAAAAAGTGCTTGAGTCCTCATTTTCTTTCTCACCTGTTGATGAAAATATTATATACAGAAACCTTCTTAGTATCAGATCTAAAGCTTTCGGCGCAGACGAAATTAATATAGAAATGCTCTTACTATGTTGCCCTCAAATATTACCTGCTCTCACGCATATCATCAATACAAGTATTTCTACCAGTATATTTCCTTCATCGTGGAAAACTTCTAGAGTTATCCCGCTGCCTAAAAAGAAGAGAATAACTAGCTTTAACGAACTCCGTCCAATATCTATATTACCTGCTCTGTCGAAAGTATTGGAGAAAATTATGAAATCTCAAATAACTCCACTTAATGAGTATAATTTATTACCTAAGAAACAATCCGGTTTCCGAAGCGGCTTTAGCTGTGCAACAGCGTTATTTGACATTACAGATGATATCTTCAAGGATATAGACGAAGGTAAAACATCAGCTCTTATCTTAATAGACTACTCCAAAGCATTTGATACAATCAACCACCAGATTTTATTTGCCATTTTGCATTTTGTTGGCTGCTCAGATAGTTCTATACATTTTTTTAACAAGCTGTTTATCAGATATATCACAATATGTAGAGACTAAGTCTGGCAAATCTTCTCTGAAGCCTATAAAATGCGGTGTTCCACAAGGATCTATTTTGGGACTATTACTTTTTTCCTTGTATACTTGTAACATTGTAGACGTTCTTGAATATAGCGAGGCATATCTGTATGCCGACGATACACAAATCAAATATTCCTTTTTACATTCAGAGCTACATATAGCTAACAATATTATCAACCAAGAACTCGACAAACTTGTAAAAACTTCTAAACAACATTTTCTCACTATCAACTCTTCGAAAACCAATGTTCTTGTTTTTGGTAGAAATAAAAAAAAACTGGAGAATGAAATTGATATAATAGATGGCAAACACTTCATGTACTAATGTAGCCAGAAATCTTGTACTAGAACTTGATACTGACTTGCGTTTCAAACATCATGTTAGCAAATGCATTAAAAGGGCTTATACAAACTTAAAATTATTATATCCCCATCGCCATGTTATTCCACAAACTTTAAAAATGAAATTGACAGATTCTCTTGAATTAAGTCATTTCAACTACTGCGACACTGTTTATGGCCCATGTCTTGATAATACGGACTTGAATCGTATTCAGAGAGTGCAAAAATCATGTCTTAGGTACATCTTTGGAATAAGGAAATTTGAATCGGTCACAAATTGAAGGATGCCAATTGGATGTCGATGATAGAGCGTCGAGAACTTCACTCAGCTTGTCTTTTTCATAAAATTATCATCAATAAATCACCTCCATATATTTATAATAAAATAACCTATAGAAGCGATGTCCACAATTTGAATTTGAGATATCGAGGTATTATCTCTCCTCCTTCACATGGAACCTCGATGTTTCGCAGGTCTTTTACGTATAACATCTATAAACTCTATAACAAAGTAGACAAGAATCTGAGATGTCTGTCGGTGTCAGGTTTCAGAGTAGCCTATAAGAATATGTTACTAAATAGGCATTGAATTTGTATGTATTACAAGTCAGATCAGGTTATTTTGTCTTTGTATAAATATTTTTATCATTTCCTTTTTCTCTCGCAAAAATATGATTGAGACTTTTCTGGAAGATTTTGTATTCATAAATTGTATGAATGGTAAAATACTTATGAACCTTGTTGGGGATGGCACTAGAAATCAGTCTCGACTGCTTGTCATCTCCGTTTTTGTGGTTTGCTTGATGTAATATTCCAATTCTATTGTCTTTTTTGTTATTGTACTATGGCAAACTTCAAAATAAACGTTATTATTATTATTATTTGTTTGGAAAGATGGATTATTTTCTCAAAATCCTGCAAAACCACATTTGAGTCATCAGCGATCGAACCATCGTCCAAGTACCAACAGTTGAATTCACAATTGATGGTTTTCGTGAGTTTTTCAATAGACAAACAAAAAAGTGCAGGACCTAACGGACCTCCCTGCTGTACACCTCTCTGAGATTTAATAAGACTTTCACCAAAACTCAAGTAAGAAATCGAACTATAACATTGACTGAGGAAGAGATATAGGCTTGGTAAAGAATTTTGAACTTTTTGTAACATAACAGTACTGTCGATCATGTTAAATGCATGTTTGAAGTCCAGTTTAAGAAAAATTTTGGATGATTAATGTTGATTGATGTATCTTCGTGCAGAATGCACAACAGCCTCACACCGCCAGAAGTACCAAATCCGAATTGAATCGGATGGAGTAGCAAACCAAGGTCTTGTTTTATTTCCATACAACCTAGTTTAGCAACCAAACGTCGATAAAAATTGCCACCAGCAATCGGCCGAACACCTCCATCCTTTTTTTGTAAGAGCACAAAGAGAAGCACCTTACAGTAGTGGACAGATCTGCGAATTCACTTTTCCGGATAAGTTGCATAATTTGGTGACAGAGGAAAGAAGCTTGTCTTTGACATTTCCAGAACTGTGGCTCATCAAATTTTGCATATGGCTTGGTCGAAAACTATCTAATCCAAATATGTAATTGATATTTTTAATTGTCCCAGAAAGCTATTCCTTAGCGAATATGTGATTCGATTAATGCAAAGTAAGCCATTCTAGCTGTAGCATACCCCAGCTCACTTGATATCACCTTAATTGTTTAACATCCACTGTTACATGTGCTTTAAGATTTAATTTATTGTTTATGTAAATAATTAGGAATTTATAGTACGCTGTTTGTTTTCTATGTAGTGGTTCTCCAACTCCAAATCATTTAGTATACATTTGAAAGGAACTTGTTTTGTTTTGTTTAGGTTGAAACATGAAGGAATCGCGTAACAACAGTTTTGAATATTTTGTACATCTGTTTTTATCATAATTGATAGCTGATTAATTTCTGTATTACTCCATATAATAGTGGCATCGTCAGCAAAAATAGTAAATCGTTCTGCGATGGTAATGGTCATTAGGTCATTTATGTATATTAAAAACAAGACGGGTCCTAAAACAAACTAAAAAACCTAACGGGTTGCCTCGTGGAGGAGGAGATAATTTATGTGTGCTATGCATTGTTTACAACTATAAGTAATAACATTGTAGCATGTGGCTTATCCCCAATAGTTCCCCAGTCTTTCTCGCACTAAAAAGAATAATTCGCCTTGTTTTTCACCTATGATTGTTTTAACATGTGTAATTGCATAAATAATAATATGAAAATAAACAATTCAAATATTCTTCCACATTTTCCAAACGACCAAAAAAATGCAACATATTTTAAACCATAAAACTCAGTTTTGGAGAACAGGTTGAAAACAATCTCCGCACATTGGTTTAACATGCTTCAAACAAAGCTAAGAATGACATTTTTCACAAAAATATAGCGTTATCCGATTTTGCCAATGCGCGCTATCCCCCCTTTTTGTTATTTTTCGGAATTGACAATGGGTTATGAACAGTTCCGCTCAATTTTTTTCCTAGATGTCCTATATCTTTTTCAGGGTCATCTGCTCTTGCAGTCACATGATCCTTCAATAACCGCCAAAGCCAACGGCCAAACCAAGTTCTTTCAAAAACTAGCGTCTTTCCCTAATTACTTTATCTCAGCAACATTGCCTTTATGGACAACATAAGCATTTATTACCGCAATATTAAGAAAATAGGGTCATACACCATCTTCTTGTATTTCCACTGGTATCATGAGCACCAGTCTTTTGATCCACTGAATCGATACCTGCCTTGGTCAAATTATAAAATGTTGAAAGGGTGCTTGCATAAAATCTTACAAATATGGTCGGGTGGCCACTATTTCTTTTACTATTCGTAATTTTCAACATTAACCTCTAGAACCGGTTGATTGAAAGGTACAGACATGCGCAAACAGATCAACCACGAATCGGATGATTCCGAGAAGGAAACGAGATCCGATTGTCTCACATACCCCACCAGACCACTGGAGGGTTAATCTTTAAAATGCTCTAAAGAGCAAGTTTGTAGATATTGTCGATAAGATGTTATAAGCATTTGTTTATAAAAATTGAAGATTTATTTGACATTTTCGTTTCTTTTAGGACTTAGAACTTTAAAAAAAATCCAAATACAGTAATGCACCACCAAAGTTAATTTGTTCAGTAATAAAATATCTGCCAAATTAACTTTCAATCATAACAATATATCTTATTGTTTTAATTATATACGTGTTTCGAGTCATATTTATCCAACTCACGTTTACTTTCTACATATTATAATACGTTATAGTAACTTCAAACTGAAAATATAGGTAATGTATAAAAATCTTCAGGATACAACCGAGAAAGTTTGAAAAAGTTGGGGGAAAACTCCAGAATTTTATCAGAACATCCATTCATTTTTGCATAACAATAGCAGCACTTTTTAGAGGAGTCATGTATTGATTCAATTTTCAATTGAGAATGTTTCTCTTTAAAACATGAATCCCTTCCAAGAGAGGTTATCTTGTACGATGGAAAACAGCGACTAAAGGCCGATTCTCACTAGGGCGGTGCCGAGCGGCGCGGTGCCGCGCGGCGCGGCACTGGACGAAGCAGTTTTTGTGCAGGCTATTCTCACCTGAGCGGCATTTTGTAGCAGCAGCGGTGTGCGAAATAGTAAAATCTATATAAGTAGGTAGGTATTTTGAGTTTTGTAAAAAAAGTGATATGAGTTTGGGAATCACAGAAGAGGATCCTACATCGTCATCATCAGACGATTTTGTTTTTGTAGCGGCAATATGTCATGAATACGAAAATAGACGAAAAAAGAAGCGACAATATTGTTCAGGATAATCATTCACTAATACAATTAATCTTTCTATTTTTTCCGCGTCCATATTTGTTTGGTGTGTCTCTGAAATTGTGTTAATTTCTACAAGTCGCAGCTCGCTTGTGACGCGACGTGATTCCCACTTGTCCGTCAACAGGCGGGAGGGAGCGTTTCAAAGCGGCAGTGCCGCGAGCCAATGCTCCCGGAGGCGTTAGAACTTTGCTGCCTACGAACGCGACGCTCTGCTCCGCGCCGCTCTGCTCAGGTGAGGACGGGATCACTCAATTTACATGCAAAGAATTGCAAGCAACTTTTGCCGCGCCGCACAGCGCCGCGCCGCTCGGCACCGCTCTAGTGAGAATCGGCCTTAAATTCCAACTTTCAGTCGCAGATGATTCCACAACTGACTTTATGAACATCCTGTTCATATTTTCAATGAAATCAACTACTATAACTTATTATGATATCTATATAGAAGGTGAAATTATAGCAAATTAATATGAATATTACTAATAATTTGAACTATAGGACGTATTGATATGATTGCAAGTTAATTTGGCGGATATTTTTTCACTGAAAAAAATCATTTTGAAGGTCCATTACTGTCTTTTCATCAGTCATCAATGTTACGAAAATGTCAAAAAATCTTTAACTTTTATAAACAAATGCATATAACAGCTACAAACATGGTTTTCGATACATTTCGAAGATTAATTAATTCTTCATAAAAATTAATCAAATGTCCATTATCGTGTCTCTGATAGTTTAAAAGTTATATCAGTTTGTTAGATCACAATTCAAGTGACCATTACGTAACTGTAATATTGGAAAGTGTAATAAAAGAAAAGTTTAAATATAAAAAAAACGGTTATAAACACTGAAAAATTGTTTTTAAGAATTAATTCAATTTTTTGATCATCAGTTTGCTATGACAACAAAATTGTAAAAACATTTCTTTCCTATACTCTATAAATAAATTATTAACAAATAAAGTAAAAAAAAATATCCAGCGTTAGTCAACGCCATGTCGCCATTGTTAAATGCGAAAGCGGCAATAATATATTTGCTGAAAAAAAAATTAACGTCATGTTTTGGACATTTCGTTCATTTTTATCTTTTAAAAATTATAAAAAAACAAAATATGTGATCTTCTTAAGTATATACAGTACGATGCAAATGTATGGAATAAATTCATTATTTCTGAATATAAACATATTCTGGAAAATTCCTCGAAAATGTCGATTTTCTTTTCCGATTGGCCAAATTTTGAACCACACCCTAAATATATAGGGTTATCCGCATTCGAGTAAAAATTACCTTAGTGATATCTTTAAATGGGACGCCCAGTGTATTTTTCCATAGTTGGTTAGGAATCGTCATTACAAATCCAGTGATACCAGGTTTGATGGGATTATGTCAAACGGCTGCAGAGATATGAGCAAAAAACTTCTCCATATGTTAATGAGTGCGACAGAGACTTTTGACCTTCCGAATCGTGTGGAGTCTCAGTCATACCTGGTATCACTGGATTTGTAATGTCGTTCCCTAACCAAATATGGAAAAATACACTGGGTGTCCCATTTAAAAATATAACTAAAGTAATTTTTACTCGAATGCGGATAACCCTATTTATTTAGGATATGGTTCAAAATTTGGCCAATCGGAAAAGAAAATCGACATTTTCGAGGAATTTTAGTAAATATCTGCGCGAGACAAATCTTTAAACCGGTTCAAAAAATCCAAAAATCCTGCACACTGGCAATTTTATAAAGATCTACGAAATTTTACCAATAAAACTATAAAAAGAGAAAAGAAAGCATATTTCGAAAATAAATTCAAGAATATCAGTACCAAGGAAATTTGGAAGATTTTGAAAAACAATCGAATGCTACCTCAGAGTAAAAACGTCTGCCTTCCAGAAACATTGAGTAATGTCAATGGAATCAATGAGTTTTTAACTACATTGCTAATAATTTATGAATTGGACCAGGATGACTTGGGACAATATTACAGAAATAACCCCCTGAATAACCATAACTTTAAATTTCAACCAGTAACTGAAATCGTTATATTGGATATCATCAATAAAACTTCAACTAATGCTACAGAGTGTGACAGTGTTAATGCAAAACTTCTGAAGCTATGTTGTCCCTCCATTATCCCCTACGTTACTCATATTATCAACGTATGTTTGACAGAAACTGTTTCTCCTGCTATATGGCGGAGAGCTATTGTATCTGTTCTGCCAAAAAAAAGCAATCCGACTGAATATAAAGATCTCAGAGGTATAAGTATTCTACCTACCCTGTTAAAAATTATCGAAAAAATCATGGATGTACAGTTGAGAACATATTTAACAAATAATAACTTATTACCGATAATACAGTCTGGCTTCAGGGCCAACCATAGTTGTACCACGGCTCTTCTTCATGTAGTAGATGACATTTTCAGTGCACTGGATAAGGGACATTGTACGGCGCTAGTATTGTTAGACTTCAGTAGGGCGTTCGACACATTCAATCATAGAGTATTATCTAGTACAGATCCACAAGCGTAAGGATGCCTCTGAGATGCGCAAACGATAGAAAGCGTGAGTGGATGTGCGACAAAGATCAACTACTGTTTAATAAGGCAGAGCTATTGAGCTCCTGCCCCACTCCAGGGTTTTGTCTACTGTGCAACCAAATCTCGGAGGCATCCTAACGCTTGTCGATCAGTATATTTAAACATATTGGTTTGGCTGATAGTGCAGTTTCACTACTCGATACTTATCTAACAGAGAACAAAGGGTTCGTATAGGTGACACTATTTCTGAGACTATCACTTTGAAATGTGGTGTCCCACAAGGATCTATTCTTGGGCTATTATTATTCACAATATATACCAGCCATATTGTCAAGTGTCTACAACACTGTCAAATTCATGTATATGCTGACGACTCACAGCTCTACCACTCTTTTCCTCCTACTGACATAAACATTGCCGTTGAGAGAATCAACAAGGACTTGCATACATTCATACAGTTAGCTGAAAGACATTCCTTGATGATCAACGCAATGAAATCTAATGTGATTGTATTTGGTCCTAAATCCTGCCGAAATGTTATAGAGGAAAATATGTCTATAACCATTAATAATGTGTCTCTAGAGACAACCAATAAAGCAAAAAGTTTCGGAGTATGCCCGTATCAAATTAATGTATGCTAGTAGGCATTGTCTCACTCGTATAACAAAAATAATGCTCTGCGATTCTCTGGTTCTATCAGTATCTAATCATGCGGATGTTTTAACAAATGTTTACTCTAAAAAGATTCAAAAGGTTCAAAACTCCTGCCTCAGATTAATTTACGGTATTAGAAAATACCAAAGGATATCTCACACTCTGAAAGTCACCAATCGTAGACTACATCATTCTGCATGTTTGTTTCATAAAATCATTGAGTTGAAATCTCCAAAGTACTTATTTCAAAATATTACATTTAGGACAGATATGCATACACTCAATCTACGCCACAAAGGTACTCTAACCCCACCTATACATAGAAGGGAGAGCTCTAAAAGGTCTTTCGGCTATCAGATTTGCAAAGTTTATAACGGCATCGAAATGGATCTGAAAAAATTAAGTAGTAAACAATTTAAATATGTTTATAAAAAAGAACTGCTTAGAACCCAACATGGGTGATCACTTAAAGTTTAAAATGTGAGATGTTTCGGTAAACAATGGTTTATCACATAAAATTGGACATGGACAGGTAGCAGAGGGCTAGGCCAAACATTGTCTGACAATTGTGAGGTCTGGTGTCCTGCTATATGTCTAGTTTCAATTATAATCTTTTTTCTTTAGGATTTTCACTTTATATTGGTTTTTTGTATGGTTAAGCGGAAGATCATATTGATGAGATACCTGTATCTTTGTCAAGATGAACTTCGCCATTTATTTCCAAATGCTGGTGTAATAAGTAATAAATGTTGATTTATTTTGTTTTGGGAATAATAAAGACGTTTATTATTATTATATTCAGAAAGTTGAATCAGTTATCTATAATGAAAATATCACTGTCATCAAAATAGTTCCAACAAGAAATAGTCAAAATGATCTCAAAAATTTCTTTTTCAATACTAAACTTATTCTCACCGAATTCGATAAACGAAGAATTACCAACATGAATCCAACCTTTCCAAAACTGTATGGCCCAATTAAAACACACACACGAGGTAACCCCTTGAGACCGGTAGTTTCGTATATAGACAGTCCGGTAAGAGAATTAGGAATACGACTAAACAAGTTGTTCAAAAATATTACTGATTTTCAGCGTAAAAAACTCACCAAGCCTAGTAGAAAGAATAAGTAACCAAACCACTCCACATAATTCAATTTTAGTTTTATTCGATGTAAAAAGTATGGTCTCTAAATGTAAGTCTCTCATTTTAAATATATTAGATCAGGCCAAAGAAGACCATATCACTTCTTTTGAAATTTCGAAAGCTTTTGATGTATCATCATTTACTCTTCAATAACAAATTTTATAAACAAGATTCAGGTTTACCGATGCCCCCCCCCTTGCGATCTAGGGAAGTCGTAGCCCTTACCTTTCAACGTGAGATGCCATGCACGAGACCTATGACCATGCTGGGAATCGAACCCACGACCCTATGATTGTGAGGTATATGCTCTACCATCACGACCACCAAGGCCCATGATTTATTCATGAACAACTTGGAGATCAATATAGTAAATTCCGACCTGGGTGAGAAATGTATTCATTTTTGGTAAAGATATGTTGACGATATTCGTACCTGTTTCAGAGATACCACACGACAGTTTAACCGGTTGCAGTGATTCTTTTCATCTCGATAGTTAAAAATTAGCAGCATACAATGCAATGTTACCTTTGTCTGCTGATGATCTAGATAGAGAAATTAAAACAATCATACAGATAGGACAAAATAACGGTTTCAACGCAGTCACAATAAGGAAGTTAGTCAGAAAACAATGTTTCAACTTTTCGTACAAATTAATATACCCCCAGGACAAACAATTGGGAGGAAAATATAGACTATTGCGGGATTCTTTAGAAGTAGCATTCAGGCCTCCTGCCAGATTATCTAATTTCTTTTCCAATGCCAAAGATAGAATAGACATAATGGTTCTTTTTTTTTCTTTGGTGTTTTGGCATCTACTGCAATGGTCATTAGCCATGTGTTATGAGTAGGCCTTGTTACTAACTCTAGGAGCAGCACTGTTAATTGGAACGCAACAGTGAATCGTGCAGGACTCACCCCAGTCGAGCCACGAGATTTTAATAATTTAATGGTCGAATTAAATTAAAAAATCCCAGCTGCAACTGGGGCTCTAACTCCGGACCTTTCGACTCAGAGTCGGACGCTCTAATCACTGCACCACACCCCGACATCATTGGTGTTCATTATAAATAAATGTATGACATATTGGCCTTCAGATTTCAGGGACACTATTATTATTCCAATATTCAAAAACGGTTAAAGTACTTAGGCTAGTAACTACAGACCGATAACACTCATTACAAATTTCACCAAAATTTTTGAAAAGGTTCTCAAAAAAGCGATACAATTTTTTTTCTGATAGACAGTTAGGGTTCAAAGAAAATGTGTCAACCCAAGATGCAATTCTTCACCTCACAAACAATGTGTACACTGCTTTGGACAAAAGTATGCCGTGTCTATGGATGTTCCTAGATCTAGCCAAGGCATTTGAGACCGTAGCCATTCACTTCTTCTGGAATCCTTAGAAGATATTGGGATAATAGGAAAAAGCCTAAATCTTTTCGAAAACTATATTTCAAATTGAAAACAATGTGTCAGAGAAGGTAATGATTACAGCGAAAAACTGTCTATCGAGTATGGGGTACCTCAGGCACTGTATTGGGACCAGTACTCTCTTCTCGATCTACATAAATAATTTATTCAACACAAAAAGTAGTGATGAGATTATAGGAGGTGCAGACGATACAGCTATCTTCTACAAAGCGACTACCTATGAGGAATTAGAAGCGAAAGTAAACACTGATATTTCGTACATTAAAAACTGGTTTGACCAAAAAATGTTACCTTTAAACTAAAAAACTCAGTATCTACCATTCAATTGCAACAAATCTACGTCACCGAACTTCAGTTTTATAGAAATACATGTAGAAGGGTCAGTCGATTACTACCATCAAAAAGTGTTAAATACCTCGGAATCGTAATTGATGCACATTTGCGATGGGACATTCATATACAACACACGATAAATAAACTCCAATACATAATTTACAAATTTCGATATCTGAGCGACATAATACCTCGGAAAGAACTTAAAGTTGTATATTATGCACTCGTAGAAGGTCACCTGAAATGTGGTATCTTCGCCTGGGGCTCAGCACTCAAAACACATATTACCCCTCTTGAGATTCTTCAGAAACGATTTCTCAAACTAATGATGCATAACAGAAGAGACTTCTCAACAGAGTTGACCTACTTAGAATCGCAAGTACTTGATCTGAGGCAAGAATTTTACTTCAAATGTGTGCTTACTTGTCACAAAAGCAGAAAATTAGAAAAGAACAGTCACAATCATAACACAAAACAAAACAAATTACATCCCGTCCCATTCATGAAAAATCGATTGGTCAAAGATAGTTTGAATTTTTGGCTCCAAAACTTTACAATACTCTACCCCAGAATTTGAGGAATTTATCGAACATGTTATTCAAGAAAAAACTGAAAAATTTCATATTAGCAAAACCCAGAATGACAATTCATGAATTTATAGATACAAAAAGCTTCTGACTGTTTTACATGATATACTTAGTACTCTGATGCTGCTATACCTACAACTAGTATTGCGAAACATACCTTCTATTTAAATTTTATTCTCAACATCCCAAATCCCTTAATGTAATATAATAAGATCCAAATTTTGCTAGCAAAGTAACGTATGGCCCATACAATTATTTTTATCTTTTAGTATTTGTATTTAGATAAGTTTTTTACAAGTGTTATTATACTTACCTAGTATATTTTATTCACATGTGATTTTGATATTTTTAATATGTTGTCACTCATGTATGTACTAGAAAGTAATTTTATTTCATTTTATTTATACATTGTGAGTGTCTTTTTCTGAAGTGTCTCTATACCATTTATATTATGTGAATATTAAGTGTGAATGAAGTTTATTATTATATATATTATTATTATATAAATGAAACAGTTTTTGGTTTTGACACAAACATAGAAAAAATATGGTATGCAACTCGTGCAAAAATTGTTTATTGCACTCGACGTATTGTCCAACTCGACCTGACGGCCTCGTCGGATAATTTCACGTCGAGTGCAATAAACACTTACTTTTTGCACTTGTTGCGTAAATAACTATTATGTTGGATAATGTGGAAGTAATTTTTTCAAAAGAAACGCTGAAAGTGAAAGGTCTTTCTGACTGGGAAAAAAATGATTCAACGTTTTCAAACCAGTCCTTGGAATGCAATCACAAGTTTCCGAATCTGAATGATACTAAAATTTTGCACTATACAAGCAAAGGTTGGAAACTCAATTATTTAGGATCCTTAGAAATTCATAAACATAAACATTTCGGATGTAATCTACTGAATGATCACCTGGATTTGTTTCATTCGCCAGTTTTTAACACACCCTCATTAATTGTCGCACGTAAACATGGTTCAGGTAAGTCATTAATGGCCGTTAGCCACTTCTGACAGGCCTCGGATAGATTTAAGGGTATTTTAGGATAGTTATTCATCAACTGTTTTTATAGTATTCGGTTGATAATGTCCATATAGGACGAAACTACACTAACGTTATTTACAAAATAAATAGAAGTGGTATAAAACATAGAAAAATGTATTTCTCATTTTTCGTAATACAATGCAAACTTGTTCATTTGACTTATCAATCAATCAATACTCTATTGTCATGAAGAACAATATGTAAATTATTTTGGACAAAGCATATACGTTAATAAATTAAAAGTAAAAAATGCTACTACATCTAGTCAATTTACTAACATACCTATAAAAGAAGGGATTGCTCTTGTACAGGAAAAAATTAGATTAAAAATAAAATAGCAGTAGATATCATGTCAATAACTCAATTTTACTCTAAAGGGTACATTTTTTATTTTTGCTTACAGGCCCAAGTGCTCTTTCTTTTTAAGGCTACTCAACTCTCATAGGAAATGGCAATGACGTTATTTTCAGCCTTCTCTCTTAATAATTCCACAATACATTGTATTAATTATAGTTAATGATAGAAAAGATTTGTATTAGTACCATGAGAGTGATGCTACTCAAGCTAGGACACACTGTAGCTGTCTGACAGCATTTTTTCGACTTGAATAGCGGATCTCAGCTCATAAAATGTATGTTTTTTTTAGAGAGTCACCCATTATTCTTTCGATATGAACGGCATTTCTAAATCTTTCAAAAAACATTATTTGGATTCTCATTTAATAGAAATGAATAAATCTATTCGCCCTGGAATTATCAGTTGAGTTATTCAGTGGGTCTTATTTTTATTAGGAAACGTTTCTGAAAAGTATTTTCTGCGATAAAAAATTGATTATTCAGTGTTTATTGAGAGATTTCAATTTGCTTATCTTTCATTCATTAAATTTCCAATTCATGAATGAAAACTGCTAGTTTCGCAAAATTATATCTACTTCTTCGGGTATAAATGGTGCCACAGTTCAGAGAATCCTTACATTTCGTCGACTCAAATCGTGTCTGCAACATGAGGTCTCCAGTAGTCCTCGTCCTCCTAGGTAAGTGTTTTTGTAAATTTTTTTCTAATCACATGCTTTTTAATGGGACAAATAAATTATTTTTTTCCATTTTTTTTCGGATTGTGGTTTTGACTCAAATCTTGATTTTTTTCAATCTCATTCACAAGTTTCCTCTTTTGTGCGATTTTTCTTTGTAAACTTGAACATCTTTATGAGTATTGATTGAAAGTTTGATTTTGTGGAGAAAATTCTTTTCTTGGCGTTGTTTTTTGGGTATTTTAACATCCCGCAATTGAAAATGATAAAAATTCAAGGAAATCTATACAAGTGTAAAAGCGTACGAATTGTGCTCTAGTTTTTTCTCTGAATTTGCATTCATTTCTCTCTTTACTTTCAATTCGGAAAAAAATGCTGATTGATGGTAATTGGTTGAGTTCTGATCTAGGTGACGGTTGTCTCAGTTTCTTGTATCAATTCAAATACACTACTGGAAAGTATAGGTGTTTCACAAATCTGAAGTCAAGTCAAATTATGCTTTATTGTTTGAAGAATTAGATTCTTTTTGACAAAGCTTGAATAGCAACTACGTGGATACATATTGTCTTGAATCTAGGAAAACTGTTAATGATGAAAAAAGTATTAGATTCCGCAATCGAACGATGTTTACAATTATTATACACACTAGCAAATGATAATCATCTCTAGATGTATCAAAAATCCGCTACAAAATTTACCATTCAGATCATATCCAAATTTTATCTCGAAAATGTACAAATATCTGATACAGGGCGTCACTTTTCCCAGTGCATAATTCAATGTTTCTCTTCGTTGCTTCGATACAGAATTCATTTTATGTCAAAAAAGGTACTCCTTCTGATGCCCCTGGCGGGACTCCGCACCCAAAATGATGTTACTCCGTTATGGTTTGCCAGATCATTGAAACATTGAAGGCAACTTAAGACTAGCTACGGGTTAGTCTGTTGATGTGCTATTGCTTTCAGTGATGCCTGACTGTAAGAGAAAATGAGTGTTTACTTACCCCTTAGCTCTTTCTTAAGCATGGTACAATGGCACGGATTTCTGCCATTACCAGATACACCCAAACGTTGTATCTGGTTGTGAATCTAAGAAATCCAACAGCTGATCCGTTCCCAGTCATGGATCCATGGTACATTATGGTGATTCACCAAAGAGCGTTTTCACGAGTCGTGATATCCTAGTTCATCTGGGTTCTGCAGGGTTCCTGAGGTTTGAGCTGCAGGGTCATTGTGTAATTGCTCATCTATAATAATGGTTTCATGATAATACCCGTAATTGTGGTATGCCACAGGGAAGGTCCCTGGTACCAATTATTATTGAATTTCAGCCTGTATGCCCCCATCCTTACAGCTCCCATAACACAGAGGCGAGCTAGTCCATGGTATTTTTGATAGTTACAGTTCCTTCTCCGGTATTTTTCAGGACCATACCATAAGTCAAATCATTGATGTATATACAAGGTAAATCATACCATAGTTCTTGCTCTCAAGTCGCTTGGAGGACATCAATGTCATTTTCGATTTTCGTTTTACAGATCTCTGTTCTAGGTTACTTTCTTATCTAGGGTTATTCCCCGATAGTTCACCCTCTGTGACATACCCGAAGACATACTCCAAAGAGTTTTGGTGATTCGAAATCATCCAACTTCCGACAATTCGTGATTGCTGCTGTTTTATTTCACCATCAAGTTCTCCTTATTGAACCCATTATTATTATTTACCACAATGTTTGGTGATTATTGTATGAGTCCTGACATGATTTGATCGCGCTTTCCCCTCAAAAGTGTGACCAAGTCATCGGTATACCCCTGGGTAAGAAGCCCTTCGCATCATTTAGTTAGGTAAGATGTACATCAACCGACGAGGCGAACTGCTTCATTTTGGACAGAATCAAGGAGCTTCAGAGTATGTGTAGGAACTGCACTCCATATGGAAACATTATTTCAGTCTAGGTCGGATCTATGCCATATAGATCATGATCAGTAAACGGCAGTAAAACAGTTCAACGACATTAATTTTGTTGGAGCTTAGGGTCTTTATAGCTGGCTGGCTGTCTGATATCATTTTCATTTCTTTGTTTGCCAGAGGCCGGCTGATCCGGCACAGATCTCTGCCTGGAAGATGAAAGTGAGGTTGAACAACATTTCAATTCTTGGCCTACTTCCAATTATTCCCGCTTCAATACCCGTGTTGGTATTAGAGCAGTAAGTGGTTATGGTCTCAAAATCCTTATCCTTATCAAATCATTTCACCCTGGAAGCTAGGGACGAAAACTGTTGATATCCTTTTTTGATGAGAAATTAAAAATAATTCAACCAAAGAAAATAGTGTTCACGGTTAACCAACAAATAATATATATTATTTATAGTTTCAACGTTTCAACAAAATATTTCTCTTTTCTGACGTTTGTTTCTCTCCCAATATATTTTTGGGCTTTTTTTCAACGTTCAGAACTGTAGCTGTTACAAATGAACTTCTTTGGTCATGGATGCTTTCCTCTTTCCTTTCTTATCTCTACACCTATCGAGCCTATTAGAACGTCAGATAGTGACAGATTTAGGTGCCCCATTTTCACATACAAGCCTCGAATAGGGTTGAGAAGTACATCGATGTTGAGTAAAATGGAGGGAAATTTACGAGTGGCTCCTGGGGATAACATATGGAAAATTCGATTTTCCATGGAAAATTCGATTTTCCATATTTTAACGCGAGCCGTGTTCATCTAATCATTAATTAATAGAACCTGGCTTCAGCAGATCAAAGGCTTGAGTGTTGAAGGTGGTTAAAGGGTTAAAATGAGGCTGTAATCTTGTAAAGAAAAATCGAGATTTTAATAGGTTTTCCCACGCAAGCACATCGAAACTATGAAAACCTACATCGTCACTAGACCGAAAAACATAATGGTTTGAGTGGCGTCAATGGAAAAGTGGATTTTGTCGTCGGAAAATTTAATGGAAATTCTTTTTGATTTTTCCATATTTTTTCCCCACGAGCCACTCGTAAATTTCCCTTCATTTTACTCAACATCGACTTACTTTTCAACCCTATTCGAGGCTTATATGTGAAAATGGGGCACCTAAATCTGTCACTATCTGACGGTCTATATGAAAGTATGCGTTATTTATTATTATTTTTAAGGTTTTCTTTCAACCCACAGTGGAATTGTGCACTTTTCAATTCATTCTAATAAGCTGTGTCAATGACGTATGAATTTTGGTAATTTATCAAAGGTAATATGCAGTTTGGTGAATGTTGACGAACAGCGTCGTACTTTTCAACCAATACTCAAAAATTTCTGATTTCTAAAAATCGTGATTACCTTCTCAAAATACTCAGATCGTTTTCTGATTTACCACCAGTAAAAAACAACTGTTGTAATAACAACGATTTTTTTGCCATAAACAAAATTGTTACTTAATGATTTTGTATATCTCAAAATAGTAAATAAATTGTTAGAACTACTAAAAGAAGATCCTTGAAAGTGGTATTCATGATACATAAGATCCCAATTTTGCCTCTCAATTTCTCCTACAATGCCCCAAAGCAATATGGCCTCATCCTCAGTGAAATTCCTCACATCCTCACAAATAAAAAAAATCGATTAAAGATGATGAAAGATGAATTTCTCCTCGAATAACACTGACACAGTTTTGACAGTTCTCTCTACTAATATGGTCTCGCAAGTATTCTTCCTGATTTTTCTATTGTATATAGTTCTTTCAATGTAATGATTTCTCACTGAGCATATCTCAAATTTTGTGAGGTTGAATTTCACTCACCACTATTGTTTTCTTCTGTTATTGAGTGTTTTATTCATTCTGATAAACCATTCCCCACATTCGTAGGGTATGAGGTTTCATTGGGTTCGATCATGTGCCTTGAGTAAACGAAGTGAAGCAATAATAAACTAAAGTTTATTACCAAGAAATGGAAGTAGCTTATGCATCTTTCCACCAAAGACCACTATGATGAGAACCACTTTTCAACAGAATGGTTTCGGTAGAGCCTGCGAAGTTCAAAGAGTGAATATTTATATTTTGTCTGAGTTATCTTTTTTTTTCGGCCGATATTCATTTTGCCTAGAGTACAGAATTCCACGAGGAAAATCGCCTTAGGTTGTTGGACGAGGAGAACTATATCAAGCTTCCCTTCCTCCCTGTTGACTGGGAAAGTATAGCCGTGAAACGGATGGTTACGGATAGAAGCTTCTATGAAGACGCATCATTTTGCATCGAAATGACGCCGCTTTGCTTGAGTCCAATTCATCATTATGAAGAAGTAGTAAAGGATGTGAACGACAAGCATTAGTTGCAGTAATTTTGTTCTTTCCAGACAGTTCTAATGACCAGATCTGACTTTCTGCTGATACACGGATAGAGTCTATAGCTGATTATAACAAAGGCTGAGGAAATCATCCTGAATCACTAGAGATTACCTATTATGTTAGGACTTTAACTCGACCAGGGGTGCGATTACGATCACTCGATCCGCATCGAGTTTGACTTTCATGGGATTTGAGCAATTGCGAAAACAATCAAAATACAATCACAATGGCATTATGTTTTGAATAGTATTAAATCCAATAGCTTTAAAATTCGCTACACCTCGAAGGTCGTCAGTGTCGAGTGTTCATGATCCCACCCTAGATCTATTGATACTATTTTCATCATATCCCAGAAGGTCCGCACTTTCTACAACATTACTTCACTACAAATCTCCCACTCTTCGCTCTTGGGATTTGTTGTTTTAACAACTTCAAATGACTATTTCTGCTGATTATCAGATAAAATGACCTAGAGAACAACTAAGGGTGATTTTACCGTAGATTTTTTCATTTCTGGGAGGACTCAAAAGCATAATTTAGCGCCAATGTAAACATATCTATAACCCATTTGATATCCCTCTACTGAACATCTTTAAATCAGACCCAATTAAAATCACCTTCCTGAAACTTACTGAATATATTGCTCATTATATCTCTGAACGGTAAATCACGACAGAAATAATACAATTTTTTACCACTCTCTTTTTCCACTCGTGATTCTCATGAAATTTTCTGGTTATTACCGTATTATATTTTCATTTATGTGAAATAGACTTATAAATTTGTAATGAGAGACCCGCTTCGATATGAATCTTGAAATTGTTAGATAAAATTAGTAATTTCGTTTCATTTTTTCCAGTGGGGTTTGTCTACGCATCAAACAACCCAGGATGGAATGAAAATAACGAATATATCTACAAAGTCAATGGAAGAACGTTAGCCAGGGCATTTGAATCATCCGATCAATATTCTGGAATTTTGCTGAAAGCGACCCTGAAAATCCAACCTAAGTCCGATGGGAATTTGTACGGTTTGATTTCAGAACCCAAATACAGTCAAGTTCATTCAAGATTATCTCACGGATGGAATACCTTTATTCCCAAATCAGAACTCAGCTGGAGACCCCTAGCTTTGTCTACGAAACCTTTCCTTATTGAAATGGAAGATGGAGTCATCACTGATTTTATTGTGAGCAAAGACACTTCAGATTGGGAAGCCAATATCCTCAAGGGAATTGCAAGTCAGTTCCAACTGAATACTAATGGGAGAAATCCATCCCGCAACTATAGTAATATTTTACCAAAGGATGGGCAAAACTCTGCAACTTTTGTGACAATGGAGGATACCGTTTCTGGTAATACTGCAACTCTCTATGAAATCAGACCACTACCTAAACATGTAATTCAATACAGAGAAGAAGAGTCGCGTTATCTTGACATAGCAGGTGATAATGAAGTGATTGAAGTAGTAAAACACAAGAACTACAGCGATCACGTAGAACTCCCTTCATATTTCTATGGATTTGGAGATGTAGCAACATGGCAAGGATCTGCAGGACAGCCGGCAACGAACCAAATGGGACGTTTCATCTTGAGGGATACCACCAGTCGAGCTATACTCACTGGTTCCTTGAGAGAGTACACAGTTCAAAATTCAGTAACAACCAACAAAGTCTTCTTGAGTCCAAACTTCTATGACGAACAGATGGGGTCAGTCATAAGTTCCATGAACGTTAGTCTGGAATCCATGAAGCCTCAATCACAAAAAATTCCAGAGATTTCTTTCCCAGTTAGACTCGGAAATCTTGTATATACCTATGGAACACTTTCCAAAACCCATGGAGTTCACAAAAAGTTGCCGTATCGCAAAAACAGCGACTGGCAAATGGATTCTGGCGAGAGTTTCATGAGAGCATTAAACATGGCTAGAATGAAGCGTGACACCGATGAATATAATCAAAGAAGTTACAAAAGCTACAAACTAGAGAAACCACAGATGACAGAAGCATCGCCAAGTCCTCTTCAGCCTTTCAACATAGGAAACAAAGGCAAGTCAATCAAGGAAGGTATTAATATTGTGGAGACCGTACAAAATTTGGCCAAACAAATAAGTAATGGATTGCAGAATTCTGACAACATCGACTACGAGCAAGATTTAGAACGATTCGTCACCTTAACTTCCCTCATTCGACTTATGAATAGTAATGAAGTAGAATCAGCTACTAGTGCGCTTTACAGTAATGCCGAACATGGACCGAAACGTGCAGCTTGGAGTGTTTATCGTGATGCACTTTCTCAATCAGGAACTGGGCCTGCTTTCCTGAGCATCAAGAAATGCATTGAAACAAACAAATTCAGAGGGGAGGAAGCCAGTCAAGTCATCTCCACCATGGCTTATGCCATTCATGAACCAACTCTCCAATACATGCAAGCCTACTTCGAGCTCATCAAAACACCCCAAGTACAATCAGAATGGCCTTTGAATGACACCGCCTTATTGACCTTCACTGACCTTATTCGTCGAGTATATGTTGATGAAGACTTTTCTGACAACCAGTACCCAGAGAAAAGTTTTGGCACATTCTGTAGTGAAGAAGGAGAACAATTTGTCACAGATGAAGTCATCCCCTACCTAACTGAAAAACTAAATGAAGCAATTGTAGAAACTGAAACTCAAAAGATTCATGCTTATATTCGAGCTTTGGGTAATATTGGTAATCCACGAATTTTAGGCGCTTTTGAACCATATCTGGAAGGTCGCAAACAAGTCTCTCAGTTCCAAAGGCTTCTGATTGTATTGTCTATGGAAAAACTCGTGGAAACTCATCCAAAATTAGCCCTTCCTCTCCTATTCAGAGTTTATCAGAATCCTGGAGAATCACAAGAAGTACGAATGGCAGCAGTTTTCCAACTCATGCGTTGTTCACCTCCTGCAGAAGTTCTCCAAATAATGGCTTCATACACCAATATTGACCCTCAAGATCAAGTTAATGCTGCTGTAGTAACTTCAATCAAGAGTGCAGCAGAATTACAAGGAGCCGAATTCTATACGTTGTAAGTGATTATTTAAGTGCATCAACTAACGAATTTCTCATTGAATAAAATTTACAGGCGGTACGCAGCCCAAGCAGCCAAACCCCTTCTCACTCCGAAAAAATTCAGTATTCAGTCCGGAGCTAATTACCTTCGAAGCTATCTCGACGAGGAAATGAAAATTTCATACAAACAAAATGCCCAATTCTTTGGTAGCGAGGATGCTTTATTGCCCAACGGATTCAGATACACACTTCGCGAAAACTTGAATGGTATGAAACGCAAGATGGTGAACGCTCAAGCATTTGTATCAAGCCTTGAAGAATTTGTCCACGTAGTATCTAAGAACTTTGGAGCGTACCACCAGAAAGAGAAACAGCAGAAAGGGCAATACCAAGTTCAACAACAGTACCCATGGTCCAGTCTTTATATAAATCGTATACTCAACATGAAATCCGCAGAACGTGAACAGCTTGAAGGAAATCTACTGGCAGAATTTGGTTCCATTTACAGAATGTTTGCTTTTGATAACTTGACCATTGCACAATTTCCAGAAGGTATGTATCAATTATTCTTACTAAAATCAGTTCAATACATTCAAAATTTTATGTTTATTTGCAGTTTTCCACCAATGGGAGGAAAAATTAAACAAAGGAGTGAACTTCAATTCAAACAAAATGATAAACAACAGGGAAATGACTCTTTCATTCCCCACTGAACTTGGTTTACCGTTTGTCTTCACACGTGACACCCCTACTATGATAAAAGTTCAAGGAAAGCTTACCGCTGTTTCTACCCCAAAGGTTTTGCAGAGTGGAAAGATTCACAAACCGGATAATGTTCGAGTAAATTCAGATATGAGTATAACTGTTTCCACTAAAGTCCAAAGCCGCTTGTCAGTGATCACACCATTTGATAGTCATCGATACACTGCTGGATATGACAAGCATTTGCAAGTATATTTCCCTGTTAGTGGCAATTTGGAAATTGATATTAAGAAAATGGAAATCAGTGTAGAACTAGTACCAAAGAAAACACAAACTAAATCAAATTTGTTCCACTTCAAGACATGGCCATATACTTCAAAGAATAAGATTAGCAACTTTGAACCTCTCTCTTCTCAGCCCGATACGAAAGTCATCAAACAAGAGAAAGACATGATCAGATACGAAAATACTTTTGGAAAAGGGGAGACTGGAATAGCATTCAATGTTGAAATTGAAAGAAGCAGAGGTTTCATCGATGGTGTTTCTCTATGGCGTCTCTTTGGCCAAAGAAATTACCTTTCCGTATTATTGAAATTATGGAATGACAACACTATTCAATACAGTAAGATTGGAGTAGCATATCTACCAACCTCTATTCGTAAAGCTGTTTTCCGTTTGGGATACAGACAAGAATATTCGACCAAAGGCGAACCCCAGTCTTACTCAAAATGGAATTTGGAAGACTATAACACCCCATCTGAACGTCAAGAAAAACTGTTGCAGGAAGTTTCAGCAGGAATCAACGCAGTAATGGCTCATTCCCTTGATGCTTCTGCAGATTTCCATGGAGATCACACTGTGAATTACATCCTCACTGGAGCCTTCGCTAAGAGCAATATTGATCCTAAATCTCGTGTCATGGTTTCTTACAGAAATAGTTCTGATAACGCTGCTATGACATCTTATGAAGCACATTTCAATTCTGAAAGCTACATTCCAAATACTAATGGGCTTGATTTGGATTATATATTCCAGTCTGAACCCACTGCTGATACAGAAATGAAAATCAAGTTTGGACCATCCCAAGAAACCCTTTCCAAAGTCGATGTTCATCTCAAATATAGTAGGAGTGAAGAACGCAAACAATATTTGAAACAACTTCCGATCTACTACCAATGTAAACAGGAAATGCGCGAAGGAAACAAACAAATGCCAGCATGTGTCAACATGACAACGTCTTCTAATCTTCTGGACCGTGTAAGCATGATGGTCCAATATGAAAACTTGAAGCCCGACACAGAAGAAGCTTTCCGAAGACTTTACGAAGCCATCCGTTTCAACTTTTTACCAAGTCTTAACATTTCCAGGCAACAGTCATCTCTAAGTTCCAATGAAATAATGACAGAAGCGCAATTCCATCCCGATTTGCAATACGTCAACATTTCCGTTAAAACTCAAGATCATGAGTCTAATATCACCAACATCCCGGTTACGGACTTCGCCAAGGAGACCTTCGTTTCCCACCCAGTATTCCATCTTCGGTCCCGTTATATGAGTTACTTCTTTGCTGGCCAATTATATAGACGTAAGTAATTTCAATTTATCAAGTTATTGTACGGCCGATATTACAGGGGAGCCTAAATTTTTTTGTCGTTAGATTTAGACCACTAGTTGTTTTGGAGGAAATGTTCAGGACCGAATTTTAAGACTTTTAGAAACAATTCTGGTGTCTGTCCGTCTCTACGGACCAGAAATGAAAATCGGTATATCTCCGGAACCGCTCTATGGAGGGATTTCAACCCTTCCATTGTCCCCACGGGGGAAAACCTCCATTTCAATTTCAACTCGATCGGAAACCTCGAAAAAAATGTTCAGCACTTTTTCCGATTTTTTTCTACTTCCAACGTTTCACACAAGGTCGTTGATTGTATCGCTTCCAAAATCCGTCAAGATATCCCTCTATATGTCCAAATATGGTGATTCGATTCTGAGAATGATCGTAGAATGTTAAGTATTTTTCCTGGAGAATTTTCGGAAAATTTTTTGATTCGCCAAAATCCAAAATGTTGCTAAGACGACAAAAAAAACTAAAATTTAAGAATTGCAATCGATAGAGCTCCAACGACCAAACGAATCACAAAAGAACCGTTTTTAGAAAAACAGATCGGAAAATGGTGAAAATCCCGTAAATCTAAATATGAATTTTCGAAATTACGAAATATCTCACCATCGGTTGATATTTTCAAAATTTACCAAGAAAACTTTTATGACCGCCTTTAGAAAATCTACAAAACATGTCAAACACTTTTTTGTAATTGCATAGTTCAGGAAATATTTTGAAAAAACGGAAAAATTCCGATATTAACCATACTAATAATAAAATTTAATTATTTTAAATCGCATCTGATACATCTTCACAAGCCCCACCGACATCCAGAACCGTTTTTCTCCAACTCGAATAGAAAGTGGAAAAATGATGGAAACACTGAAAAAAAAATTTGCCTTTTCTCTCTAAAATCACCAAATACTCTAAAACGAAACGGGATATCACAAGAATGTATAACAACAGTTTTATTAACCCTGAACAGGGCTACAAAAAAATGTCAGCTTTTTCCATATCTTGATTAATTATTTTTTTTTTCATTTCGAATCTCCGAAGTTAAGCCTTGAAAATAGGTGTTTTGGGGACTATGCAGAATCGATAGAGGAGGTTACAAGATTACAATTTCTTGGTCCTCTGCTGGATTATGGTCCTACGAGCCGGATTATATTTTTTTCGAAATGCGTATTTCAAATAGAAACCTAATAGTAGAAACCCCATCCCTCTAGCTCTTACCGTTCTCGGGATAGCAATTTTTTGGTACTTCGGGCCGGATTTTGCTTCTACGAGCCAGATTCTCTTTTTATGCGTTTCACCTTTTTTCAAAATTGGTGCCCAATTATAGTTTTAAAGGGATTTAACGAAAAATAAGGGATGCCTTTTCGACGAATTCCTCTTGAAGTCAGATTATTGATTCAATGATAAATAAGATATTGAAATGCCTCCTGATGATAGAGCTTTGATAATATTATTCAATAGATATCTCAGTATTCAAAATTTCTAGGCCATTCAACTTCCAAGCTTTTCACGAATCCACGCCCTCACACGCTTAAGTTATAGTATTCAAATTATTGGTTCCCAATTATAGTTTTCAACGAATTTAATGATAAATAAGACATTGAAATGCCTCCTGATGATAGAGCTTTGATAATATTTTTCAATAGATATCTCAACAACCTTGGATTTTTTCACTCTAGTTGGCACATTTCCTGTTATCAGTTTCAACCTATTGTTCATGGAATTGTAATCAAACTTATTCCCCATGATGTTTTCATAAAATCTACCCCCAAAACAGTAAACATCAAAATTCATTGCAAATAATTATTTCACTCTGACAAATTCCGACGTACTGAATAATTTGTTGGTCCTTTTCAACTTATTTTGTTCGAAATTTACCTTCATATGAAGGCACGTTCATATATACTTTATAAAAATATCGAGAGAAAACAAAGAACATTGGATAGTTGTAAAAGTATAAAAGAACAATACTGTACCATCCATCCATCCACCCATTTGGGCATTTGAAACTTCTTCAATAACCGACAGAATTTCGTTTTACGTATTTTGAATTTTTTGTTTGTTTTTAGCTATGTGTGTTGCTGACAAAACCAAAATGAATACCTTCAGTAACTCTACTTACTCAGCCCATATCTCCAAACACTGGACTGTGATGCTTCAATACATTCCTAAAGAAGCTCGACACGAATCCGAACAGACCATCGAAACACAGCTGAAATCCCAATTAGAAAATTATGCTGTTCTTGTTCGTCAAAACACCGAATCATCGTCCAAGAAAGACATCAAGATAACCGTCAGCTCAGCCCGAACAGGCTTCAAGGTTGTCGATGTTGAATTAAGACCAACTAATGCACAAAGCTCCTCTGAACCGAAAGCTCGAGTTACTGTCCATGGAAGTGAAGTAAGAATCAGCAAAAATGAGCATCACGACGTGGAGAATAACTACATCCAGATCTACGTGTTACCAAACGGTGAAGTTAAGGTGGAAGTACTTGACGCATTCTACATCATTTACGATGGAGATCGCGCCAGACTTTCTCTTACCAACTACAAATTCAAGGACTCCACTCGTGGTCTCTGTGGACAATTCAATGGCCAAAGCAACGAAGACTTCCTCACATCAGAAAATTGTTTCGCTCGTGATCCCAAGAAATTCATCAAGAGTTTCGAAGTTGAAGGAGAGGAAGGGAAAAAAGTAAGGACGGAATTCTCTCGAAAAACAAACCAATGTGTAGAAAAAGAAACTCCATTATACGTCAAAGTTATAGATAACTCCAACACAATGTATTATCCGGCAGTTCCTTCTACCCAACGTCCTGATGGATGCACCTCTTACAAGACCAAATATGTTCGACAAAATGGTAAAATTTGTTTCACAAACCATGCCTTGCCAACTTGCAGTAGCCATTGCCAAGCGAGTGGTGTTGTTACCAAACATGTTCCAGTTCATTGCGTACAGAAATCCCATGTTGCAGAGTTATGGACTGCACAAATCGATCAAGGATTGAGCATCGATTTCACCAAGAAGGAAAAACACGAATCCGTTCCTATGGAACTTCCACAACGCTGTTCAGAATAGATTACTGATAACTGTAAACGACATGTACAAATCCTAATTTAAGAGCATCTCAAAAATGTAAAAAAATTAATAAAAAGTAAATTATTTTCCTAATACCTTTGTTTGTTCATCATTATCTGATAGTTTTCAAATCGATTAACCGAAAAGTTATTGAAAATATGAAACTGTAAAGGTAGTATATCGTTAGTGAAGGAAAGATGAGGTGCTATTCCAGTCAACACAGAATGGTCTCAGAGAATCGCAAAGTGACTTCCATTAGTATCGCATAAACGTCTATTCGGTGCCCCGTAGGCCAGTTCGAGACATCAAAATGTGATGCAAAATGTGACTCGAAATTAGCCCAATGTGACATCCCATTTATACTTCGGAATCGAATGCATATGTAACGACGTGAAATTGAATGGACTGGTATTTATTTAAAAATGTGCTTCACTTTCTGATTCTCCAGTATGTCAAGAATAAAACAAAACTCACCATGTTTCAACATCAATAGAAATTATACCTCAAAATGATTATTCTCAGTAATGATTTGCAGTTCATGTGAAATGGAATGCTAGAAAACAAATGCGTGAGTTGATTCTGTAGTATATACTTTTCACAAACAAACAAAATTATCAAACTCTGTCTAAATCATGAAAAAAAAGCAATATACAGATATGTAGAAATATCTATAATTCAACTCCAATCCTCTGGACAGCATTTTCTTCGCTGCGAAATCAGTACCTATCCTGAATTTACCTTTCTAAGTTTCTACTCACCGTTCCGGTCCTTGAAGGGATACAGTTATTGATAGAAATAATAATTGGGCAATGTTAATAAACACATTTTTTGATGTAACTATTGAAATAAAAAGAATCAACCAGAACACTACACACTATCAGAAGTACCTATAGAATATGGCATCAACCAAGTACAAATTCTACTTGACTCTCGACTCGACAAACAATTCTGGCCATTTTGTGTCGTGATGGTGATATCATGCTCAATTTTGTTACCAATCTAATTCCTTCTATACCGACAAAATCAAAATGAAACCAAAATTCATGTTAAATTGCTTTGCAATTTTATGCGAGTGTATTTAACCATTATATGAGAGTTGCATACGCTATTTTTTCTACACCCGATAAATTATGAAGAACTATGAATATTATATTTATATTTGTATTGAACCACTAACAGTAATTACTCGTATTTCTATAAAAAAATCTACAAAATTGTAATTAATGGTATTACCTCGGGTATTACCATGGATATAGGAAAAATATAAACATTCTATTTATAAATCAGGATGGATTCATCGAGGAGCAATATATAAAAATATAAATAGAGAAGTTATTGGGTATCATCAGATAGTCATGAATTTCTCAACCAATTAGAGAGACTATTAAACAGTATCCCAGGAAAATCTAATATTATACTAACAGGTGATCTGAACATAAATTTTTATTAAACAGACAGTAATGTTAGGAATTCACTAATAAATATCCTTTCTGCTTTTAATTTACACATGCATGTGGAATCCGATACCAGAATCTCTCAATACTCTAGCACTACTATTGACTATGTTTGTAGCAACATAGAATCTCAAAACATCACATGCCCAGTGGTGCCAGCTGGTCTATCCGACCATGAGGCGGTTCATTGCATTGTGAAAAATATTGAGGCAAATAGAGCAAGTGAGAAATTCAGGTATGGCCGTCTCTACACTAAGTCAAACTATAATGGGTTCTACAGGAAATGCCAACAAACTAATTGGGATTTGATATTTACTACAAATGATCCATTTAATGAGTTTTATAAATTGCTAGTGTTACATTTTGAGGAGGCATTTCCCATCCAAAGAGTTAAAAATAAAAAGAGGAAGGAATGGTTGACAAAAGGCCTCAAAATTTCAGCAAGAAACTTGCGATCGCTACATCATATAAGAAAATACACAAATGAAGATTTTTTCTAAACTACAACAATAAATACAGGTCAACTTATCGAAGGCTAATAAAATTTGCAAAAAACAATTATTATCAAAATCGCATTGGAGGAGCCGGCAATAAAATAAAGGAGAGTTGGGCAATAATCAATGAACTCCGAGGAAAAAACTCCGTAAAGAGGGTTGAGCCTGAACTCAGTCCACTCTTAACAATTACTACTGCTCAATCGCAGACACTCTGAGAGAGATAACAATTCCCTATGATCCACTAGTTAATTTGAGCCACATTACCGTGGACCAAAACTTTTTACTATATGACACCAACGTAGAGGAGTTGAGAGATATCATATGCAGTATAAAGAATGAATTCACATCTGGAATAGACGAAATGTCCTTAAGAATTTTCGAAAACCTTCCTCTTAACGCACTCTGTTGCCTAGTGGCACTAATAAATGAGTCCTTTCAAAAGGGCATTTTTCCATCTTTTTTAAAAACATCCTTAGTGATACCTCTACATAAAGGTGGTGATACGAGCTCACCCTCAAATTTTAGACCCATTTCTCTCATTCCAACGCTATCAAAATTAATTGAAAAACTTGTCAAAACTAGATTGAAAAACTTCTTATGCACCCACAATATATTGAGTTTACAACAATTTGGTTTCCAAAATAACAAAAGCACGAATGACGCAATTTTTTCTCTTCTATATGAACTATATAGTGAAATCAATAGCGGTGACGTGGCTGCGGCAGTATTTTGTGATTTGTCCAAGGCATTTGACTGTGTGAATCACGAAATATTGTTGGGGAAACTCCACCGCTATGGAATAAGACAAAGTGCACTTAGATGGTTTGGATCATACTTATCAGATCGAACGCAGATAGTAAAAACAAAATCAACTTCCAATTTAGCACATATACACTGTGGTGTGCCACAAGGTTCAATCCTTGGCCCCATTTTGTTTCTGCTATATGTAAATGACCTGGCAGCCCTTAATATATCAGGAAAATTTACTCTCGTCGCTGATGATACTACTATCCTATGGCACAGCAACGATGACACTGAACTACATCGGAATATCAGCCACGACATACAGAAAGTGAAGAAGTGGTGTGACTCAAATCTTCTCACATTCAACACATCCAAAACCAATATAGTTTCCTTCAGATGCACAATCGGGGATGTATCCCTAGAAACTAAAATAATAGAAAAACAAATAAAATCTAAATTTTTGGAGCTATACATAGACTGTGGTCTAAAATTCAAGGAACACAACCAACTTCAATAAAAAGATATCCTCTGGTTGTTATGCCGTCAGAATGGCATTAAACGAACTGGGATTTTCAGCTGCGAAAGCGTTTATTATGCCCTTATAGACTCTCAACTGAGGTATGGTATACCATTCTGGGGAGCATGTAATAGTTCCTCTCTTAAATTAAGAATTCGAGACTCATGCAGAATACACTTCAAAAATCGCAAAATACTTACTGTCATATCGATATATATATACAGGGTGTTAATTAAGTACGTTGACAAACTTCGGGAGGTGATTCTTTGAAGGTTTTCAGGACGAAAAGTTCATTTAAACATATGTCCCAAACGGCTTGGTTTTCGAGATACAGGGCGATACAAATACATTTTTTTCAAGATTTTTAGAGTTAACTTCGACATTTTCGACAATAATCAGTTCAAATTAGGCAAGTACAATCCATTCAATAGGGCGCACGATACAAAATAATGCATTTCTTAAATAATTCACAGGGTCCTCCTTTTTTCAGAGTCAAGCTTTGTTCAACCCTTCAGAATTTTTTTTTCCGCCGCCACTGACATATTATAAGAAAGGAATAATCAATGTTGTTTCATTTAACATCTTTTTGATATCTTGCATTTTTTCATTTACTTGTACGGTTCAGGGGCTATAATGAAAATATTAATTTAAACATTTTCCAGTGTGGCATAACATTAGAAAATTAGAAAATTAAACATTTTCAATTATTGTAAATTGATGGAAATATTTTTTCAGAATTAGAAAAATCTACGATGAATAAAAATTATACAATAAAGAATATAAAGACAAGCTTTTATACAAATGCACTGAAAATGAAAAAATAATTAGTTTCATTTTTTGTAGGTTATTCTTCTTTCTGTACAAGATTACTTAGATCAAACAATGAAATGAATTATTTTTTCCTTTTCAGTGTATTGTATAAAAACTTTAAAATGTTTTCTTTTCATAATTTTCATTTTTAACATTTTAGTTTATTTTTTATGTGAAACTGAAAATCTCCAACCCAAAAACCATCACATACCAATTTTGAACAGAATCGGATCATAATCACAAAACTCGTCCGCCATATTGGAGCCGCCATTTTGTTTTTTAACAAACATTTTTTTAATGCATTGTCACCGGAATTACGGAAACCTGCCAAATTTCAAATTAATCGGAGTATTAGAAGTGGGTCAAATTCAACTTTTATTAAATTGTTTGTTAGTTAGTTACAAGTGAAGCTAAATAAAAGCTTGTTATTATAAAGATGTGATTTCTTTTTGTGATATCTAACAGAAAACTACTATCTCCCCGTCACTGCGGTACGCTGGATATTAAACTAGATCTGACAGATATTGGGAAAACCTTAACTTTCAACCTGAAGATTCTGA
This sequence comes from Chrysolina oricalcia, assembly GCA_944452925.2. Lineage (NCBI taxonomy): Eukaryota > Metazoa > Arthropoda > Insecta > Coleoptera > Chrysomelidae > Chrysolina > Chrysolina oricalcia. The sequence goes on along the minus strand of OX101809.2, from coordinate 18,232,249 downwards.
TGGTAAAAATGTGCATTTTCATTGAGATATTTGATTAAAAATGTTTTTACCCATCAGTCTTGATAACTCCGAAAAACTAAATCAAACAAATTTTTGTTTCCGTACGGAGTACATTATTTTATCAGAAATTTCGGTTTGTTTTTTCTTCTGCAGTAACGCAGAAATTTTGTAATCAATTTGAATTCATAAAAATAGCAAAGTGGGCTTTGATATTAATTCATTTATTTAAATATCAACAATTTGACAGTTATCGAAAGTTGAGAAACTGTCTCATTGTTAATTCTTCATTAGTGCAAGCTATAAAGCAGATTCATTCAATATTCCTTTGGATAAAATGGTTGAATATACAAATTCAGAAATGGCAGACATGCACTTAATGTATGGAATGGCTGATGGTAACGCTCGTGCCGCCAGACGAATGTATCTAGAAAGATTTTCACAACGTCATATTCCCAGCACACAAATGTTCATCAATATTCACTCCCGTCTTCGTGAAACGGGTACTTTCAAGAGGTCTGCTCTTCTCATAGAGACCCAGGAGAGTTAGAACAGTTCAGATAGAAGAAGCTGTACTTAACGAAATTGAGCAGCATCCAGACACCAGTACAAGACAAATTGCGGCACAGTTTAACGTAACCCATGTATTGGTATGGCAAATTTTAAAAGAGCAACAACTTTATCCCTATCACATACAGCGTGTTCAAGCTCTTCTGCCAAGGGATTTTCCAAAGAGATTAACTTTTTGCACTTGGATTCGAAATAAATTGTTGGAAAATCCATGGTTTTTATCTCAAGTGTTATTCACCGATGAGGCATGCTTTTCCCGTAAAGCCATTATTAATTTTCACAACAATCATATGTGGGCTGATGAAAACCCACACGCCGTGATTGAAAACCATTTTCAAGAGACGTTTTCTGTGAATGTTTGGGTTGGAATTGTAGGGAATTTCCTTATCGGGTCACATTTTCTGCCTCATAGACTCAATGGTGACCATTATCGACATTTTCTTGAATTCATCTTACCTGGACTCCTAGAAGAGATCCCACTGAGGGAAAGAATTGGAATTTGGTTTATGCATGATGGTGCTCCAGTACATTTCAGATTAGTTGCACGCCAATATTTAGAAGAGAATTATTCTGATCGCTGGATTGGGCGTGGTGGGCCACAACTTTGGCCACCAAGGTCACCCGATATGAATCCACTTGATTTTTTCCTCTGGGGGTACCTTAAATCATTAGTGTACCGAACTCCAGTTCAAAGTGAAGAAGACCTGAGGAATCGCATACAGGAGTCATGCGGAATTATAAGAAACACTCCTGGTATTTTTGAGCGTGTCCGCCAGTCTATGGTTAGGCGCATAAACGCATGCATTGAAGTTGGCGGTGGCCATTTCCAGCAGCTGCTCTGACATATCAATTTCAATAATGGTCCTTTTCTGAACTTAGTTTTATTCCTAGGGAATTTATGTTACTTTGCTCTAGTATTTGATAATAAAGTTATTCACTATTGAAAATGTCCAAAATTATTTTGCCATAATTAACTTTGTGCAATACATATTCAACCTGAGGTATGGTAAAAAATGTATGGGAGCTCCATAATATTACATTTTCTCTACACGAGCAGAAAATAGCTATTTGTGTAATGAGAACAAAATGACGTATTGCGTCACGCGCTAATCTTTGGAGAGTGGCAATGACACTTCGAGAAATGAATTATTTTATATCATGCGCACTATTGAATGGATTGTACTTGTCCAATTTGAACTAATTTGGATTGATTATTGTCGAAAATTTCGAAGTAAACTCCAAAAACTCCTAAAAAATGTATTTTGATCACCCTGTACTTCGAAAACCAAGCCGCTTGGGACATGTTTATATGAACTTTTCATCTTGAAACCTTTCAAAGAATCACCCTTCAAGTTTGTTAGACTATTTGCTTCTCAAATTTCTTTGTTATGCGTTACTGGAAAATGTTTGCGTTAATATTTTCATTGTAACTCCTGAACCGTACAAGTAATTGAAAAACATCAAAAGAGCAAAAAGATGTTAAATGAAACAACATTCATTATTCCTTTCTCATAATATGTCAGTGGCGGCGAAAAAAAAAATTCTGAAGGGTTGAACAAAGCTTGACTCTGAAAAAAGGAGGACCCTGTGAATTATTTGAGAAATGCATTATATTGTATCGTGCGTACTATTGAATGGATTGTACTTGCCTAATTTGAACTGATTATTGTAGAAAATGTCGAAGTTAACTCTAAAAAATCTTGAAAAAAATGTATTTTTATCACCCTGTATCTCGAAAACCAAGCCGTTTGGGACATATGTTTATATGAACATTTCGTCCTGAAAACCTTCAAAGAATCACCTCCCGAAGTTTGTCAACGTACTTAATTAACACCCTGTATAATGGAAACGGCATGCCTAATACACAAAAATAAATCCAAGTTCCAAAGAATAAACACTTATTCCACCCGACAAAAAAATTAGTTGAAACTACCAATTCCTTCATCTTCTCTAGTGAAAGACTCAATAATATATAATGGATGTAAGATATTCAACCACTTGCCGGATAATATAAAAGAAGTGGTATCTGGAGTTATTTTTAGAGAAGAAGTCAAGGCATTTCTTTCTTGTAGACCCTTTTATAGTTTGGATGAATTTTTTAATGACCAACCTTTTTATCTCAATATTTCTACTTCTCAACATGCCTTACTTGTTCTAAAAATTTTTATTTATTTTTTGACGAATTGTGTTTATATGTGTATTCACAATTTTATGTACACTATTGTATAATTAGGTCTACCTAATGATGTATTGTGGAGCGTATTATTATCAAGACTGCTTTTCATGTGTTTATCTTATGTTTGTTATTTATTGTGTATGTATTATTTATTGACTATGTTATATTTTACGGATGGGTCTACACTATCTAATTATGACTATACTACCCATTGTAACCTAACCTATCACTACGCTTTGCCAATGAGAATGTAATTCTTTGTGTAATAAAGTATATTTTGATTGATTGATTGATTGATTGATATAGCCCTCCAATTGTTGTGCAACCGTAGACACGTGTTTCGAGCTTAAGCTCTCATCAGTATGATAAAATCAAGTGCGAAGGTGTGCAACACTTTGACGTAAAAATAGAAACAAAGGAATACCACACATTTGTGGCTTCGGTTGAAAGACCTTGAGGTTTCAAGGCAACAAATAACGTCGCCTCGGAGGCAGCTATAGCTACCAGCGTGACAATCCTACCCAGGAAAATACAAATCAGGATGGGTTTATCGAGGGGCAATATATAAAAATATAAATAGAAAAGTTATTGGGTATAGTCCTCAAATTGTTGTGCAACCGTAGACACGTGTTTCGAGCTTAAGCTCTCATCAGTACTGTAAAATCAAGTGTGAAGTTGTGCAACACTTGGACGTTAAAATAGAAACAAAGGAAGTCAACAACAGGAAGCAAACCACACATTTGTGGATTCGGTTAGAAGACCTTAAGCTTTCGAAGCAACAAATAATGTCGCCACGGAGGCAGCTATAGCTACCAGCGTGACAATCCTATCCAGGAAAATACATATCAGGATGGATTTATCGAGGGGCAATATATAAAAATATAAATAGAAAAGTTATTGGGTATGGTCCTCCAATTGTTGTGCAACCGTAGACACGTGTTTTGAGCTTAAGCTCTCATCAGTACGGTAAAATCAAGTGCAAAGGTGTGCAACACTTGGACGTAAAAGTAAAATATCGTGATTACCTTCCATGTTACTCTCCCCATTTGATACTAAAATCTAAACATGTTTTCGCGTGGGCGGCTAGAAACAAATGGTCCGATAATCCCGAAAAGAGTGTCACAGATAAGGGAGGGGGCTACTAAAGTTCAGTTCGCTCTTGTATACCGACAGTGACACCTGTATCTTTCTATATTTATTATCAAGCCAAATTATGTCGAGTTCGAATTATCGTACTGGTAATAAGACGCAAGAGAAAATATCAACCAGAAAGAGGATCTTGATACTAAATGAGGTAAGTGAAAATTTTTGTAGCTGAACCTCTATTAATTTATATTATGATTAGATCAGATAATCATATACCCGACAAAAACCATAATATGAAATCAGTGGGCCTTGGTGGACGGCTGGTAGAGCGTTTGCCTCTCAAACGTAGGGTCGTAAGTTCGATTTCCAGCATGGTCAGCGGTCTCGTGCATGGCATCACACGTTAAAAGAGAAATGATCGTAAGGAATTCAACTATACCAAGTTTGAGTAGGTATAATTCCAAACGAGTACGGATATATTTGAGTACAAAGTTTCCATACCTATATAAAAATAGTGTGAAGGCGCAATATTCTAATAATAATAATAATAAATATGCTTTATTATCATAAGACAGGGTCTTGTTGACAAAGCATAGGTAATTGTATTAAATATTAAAAATGGTAAATCATGAAAATGGTAATTTGTCACAAACAATAGTAAAAATTACAAATGGCGTGAGGTTATAAACAGGTATAAAATAGACAGTCACAATTATAAAATAGACAATCACAATTATAATAGTTGGGCTAAAAGTTATCATTGAAATATTCCTGCAAACTATAATAGGGTCTATCGGATAGTAAACTTTTGACTGCCTCCGTAAATTGGGAATTAGACACATCAAAGATCAAACCGCCTGCTTTGTTACACCCATTGGGTATTATGAAACTCTGAAAAACGGAAAACTCTGTGCTCCTTTGAAATAACCCTATCAAACATGTTATTCGACTTTCTCAAGTCAATCACTAATCGATTATGGAATAAGATAGATATGGTGTGTTCTATGCAAAAAAACAGTGTCCTCTATATTTTATCTAAATGTAGCAAGACGGCATCGCCGGCAGGACGGCATCGCCAGCAAGACGGACAGCGCTACACTTCGATAAAGTCGTGCTCGGAATAGCTGTAGAGTATGGATATTCATATCATTCATATCACGTTTATTTTCATCCGTGTTGCTGAAATATTTTTATATGAACCATCTGGGGGGATGAAACCCTATTTTATCTTTAAAGTACTTTGATGAATAGCTACAGAGAAAATTGTATCTAAAAACATGTTTTCAGAGGATGCTGCTAATTCAAGTTTCACTATAATTATGATCAATGGACAATTTTTCAATGAATAAAGTCTCATCATAATTATAAGTGAGGTCAAAATCATGATTCATTTTCATTAGCTCGAGGAAGAGATACAATTTCCTCTGTATATTTATTGATTAAAATGCTTTGAAGATGAGATAGGTTTCCGTTTCTCAAGCAGGTTCATGTCAAAATACTTCACCATGACGGACGAAAATAAACGTGATAAAATGAATACCCCTACGCTGCCGCGGTTTCAAGCACGACTTTATCGAAGCGAAGCGCTACCCGTCATACTGGCGATGCTGTCTTTCCAGTTTTATTCTGTTCAAGAAATAGAAACTACCCAAACACCCGAATTATTTCAAAATCATACTCGAAGCGGCGCGTTTCGCCAACAAATTTAGCATTTTCAGGAGCTAAAATTAACTAAATATTTTTACTTACTCCTATTTATACTACTTAGTATAGTCGTAGTGAAAGACTGCATCGGAATACTATATGTACCTTTAATGGACATATTTAACCCAACTTTAATAACCTGTGCTTTTCCAAAGCCATGGAAGACCGCAATTTTAAAAATAGGACACAGCAGTGGAGAACTTATATGTCACTATTTCATGGGTTGGTTTTATTTTCACCTCTTGAACCATTTCTGCAATTTTTCTAAGTTTTACGTCCTACCAGAGAGTAGATGTGGCTCAGGTTTGCATTTAGGTGATCAGCAGCAGCTTTGATTATGGACGTAAAAATAATACTAATATTCATTTATACGTCCATGGTTTCCGTAAAATAAGAGCAACATAATTACATCAAGGGTCTATGCGGTAAAAATTCATACAATAAGGCTGTATCTTACGAAGGAGTAGAACGAAATTATTTCATCCATTGCACTGCACCATTTATACCAAGATTTATATAGGAGCAGTACTTGCAGAAATCTGAATCTATTTACTCATATCTGGCTTAATTTCGAGTTATATACAACTCGAAATTAAGCTAATTTCGAGTTGTAACTCGAAATTGAGAATAAAATATCGCATGTCCGTTCTACGCCGTCGTAGTGTCTCGAGTAGCACAACCTTTTTTATTATCACATTAAAAAAACATTATTCGAAACTACAAATTTGACGAAGGTAGCAAAAGGCCTTACCCTCTTTTTGAGGTTGAAATGGTGCACATAACTTTTCATCCTATGCCGCGAGAAAGTTGAATTTTACCGGCCTAACGGAGAGGAGGAAGTTACCTTTTCTACGGCTAGCTGAGAAAATAAATTTTACATTTTTACGCTAGGTGGCGACCCATTGACATAAATTAAATGAAAATTGCCAATTTTATTGAAATCCTACTTAAACTAGCATAAACGATTTCAATCACATTAAGAAGTCTGGTGAAACAAAAGAGAACGAACAACGCAATTAAACGTCAGTATGAAAATTAAGTGTTATTAGTAAAGTTGTCATTGTCTGCAAATTTATTAAATCATAAGTTGTCATTTTTGATGTTTTTTTGAATTAATATTTTAAATAAAATTTTTGTAGAATAAATATGACAAACAATTATGTGTAGGATGAAAAATAATGTGCAAATCACGGCAGTGAAGTGCTTTTTCAGGCCTCCAGAAGTGGCCAGGCTCGGCCACTTTACCGCCTAGGTATACAATATATTATTTTCAATCGAGTGTCTGCCAAACTATTGTGATTTGAGGTACGTCTGTTATACCGCTGTGTTCGTCTTATTTTGCTGAATACACCTCTGGTTGAATCTCAAATTGGACGAATCTGGAGTTCTTTTTCGATGGGGGTGTATATATAGTTTATAATAAGTGATAGAAAAGAGTTGTATTAGTACTATGAAAGTGTTTCCACTTGAAATGGGACACACTGTAGCTGTTTGACAGCATTGCTTCGACTTGCATAGCGGATCTCCGCTCATAAAATGAGTGTTGTTTCAATAGAGAACCACCCATTATTCTCCCGATATTTACGTAATTTCGAAATCTTTCAAAAAATATTATTTGGATTTTCATTTAACAGAAATAAAAAATCTGTTCGCCCTGGAATTATCAGATAAGTCAATAGGTCTTATTTTTATTTGGTAATGAAACTAAAAAGTATTTTTTCCGATAAAAAATTTGATTATTCAACGTTTATTAAGATATTTCAATTTGCTTATCTTTCATTCATTACATTTCCGATTCATGAATGAAAACTGCAGATTCTGCAAAAACGTATCTAGTTCTTCGGGTATAAATGGTGCTATAGTTCAGAGAACCTCCACATTTCGTCGACTCAAATCGTGTCTGCATCATGAGGACCCCAGTTGTCCTCTTCCTTCTAGGTAAGTGTTTTTATATTGTTTTCCAATCACATAATATTCAATGAGGCGAATCAATAATTTTTTTTCCTTTTTTTTTCATTTCGGATTGTAGTTTTGCAAATCGTGATTTTTCTTGATCTCTTTTACAAGTTTTCTATTTTTCGACTTTTCAGTGTAAACTTGAATATCTTTTTGAATATTGATTGAAAGTTTGATTTTGTGAAGGAGATTCTTTTCTTGACATGTTTTTTCTTTGGTATTTGAATCTTCCGCAATTGAAAATGATACAAATGTAAATTCAAGGAAATTTATACAAGTGTAGAAGCGTACGAATTGTGCCTTTATTCCCCAGTTTTCTTTCCCCTGAATTTACATTTATTTCATTGCCAGACTGTGGATTGTGTTAAAATGCCAAAAAAAACATGTCAAGGAATTGAATCTCTTTATTTTCAATTCGGAAAATTTTGATATTTAATGAATTGATGATAATTGGTTGAGTTCTGATCTATGTTTTGGTTGTCTCAGTTTTTTGTATCAAGTTAGGTACAACATTGAAGAACTCTAACTGTAAAAGATGAAAAAAATATTCGATTCCTCAATCAAGTGTATACAAACTAGCAAATGATAAATAATCATCTCTTGATGTATCAAAAATCCGTTAGAAAAATTACCACTCAGTTCATTTCCAAAGTTCATTTGTAAAATTTACAAAGAATTGTTCCATAATATTTGCCGTACTATGCAAAAAAACTGTGTTGAATTAACTTCCCGATTTCGATGCAGGGTGTCACATTCCCCTGTGTACAGTTTGTTATTTTTCTTCATTGCTTCGATACATATTCCTCCTAATGCCCCTGGCGGGACTCGGTGCCCACACGAATGTTACTCTGTTATGGATTGCCAGATCATTGAAATATTGAAGGCAACTTAAGACTAGCTATACGGGTTAGTCTGTTGACATGCTATTGCTTTTAGGGCTGCCTGACTGTAAGAGAAAATGAGAGTTTACTTACCCCGTAACTCTTTTTCAGGCAAAGATCAATAGCATGTGGCATACATTAGAAGATACACCTTTTACTAATTCAGTGCTTTTATTGAAGTCAGTAACAGAAGGTGACATACGCAAAGCCATGAAAAAAATGAAACCAAAAAGGTCAACAGGGCCTGATGAAATACCACCATATATATTGAAAGGTTGTGGTGAATTACTACTAAAGCCTTTGAAGCGTATTTTTAATTTAATAATAGAATCAAATATATACCCGGATTTATGGAAAAGATCTAAAATCTGCCCAATATTCAAGAGTGGAAATAAAAATGATATTGAAAACTATCGACCGGTTGTTCTCATGTGTGTCCCAAGTAAAATATTTGACTCGATTTTGTATGAACAATTTTACAACCATAAATCAATATGCATCAGTGATAATCAACATGAGCAAAAAGTCAACAGTGACTAACTTAACTTGCTTTTCTCGAGGGTTAATGAAGTTGTTGATGGCCAGGGTCAAATGGATGTTGTTTTTACAGATTTTGCAAAAGCTTTTGATAAAGTAGACCATGATATTTAACTAAAAAAAAATCAACTCATTCGGCCTATCCGATTCTTTGTTGAGGTTATGTGCATCTTATTTGAAAAATAGGAAACAATACGTAATTTACAAAGGAAAACAATCGGGTGACTTTTTCGCAACCTCTGGTGTGCCTCAGGGGTCCAATTTGGGACCTCTATTCTTTTTATGCATGATAAATGATTTAGTCAGCAAAGTGCAAAATTCATTCTGTTAACTGCTGATGCTTTCAAACTATACCGAGAAATACTAAATCAAAGAGATTGTGAATTACTTCAATCCGATCTGAATACTGTTTAAACGTGGACAATCGAAAATCATTTATCGTTCAACATAAATAAATGTTTCTATATGTCATTCACGAGAAAATTATTAGGCAGTGTTTTTTTACTATAAAATAAATAATGAAAGTCTGACTAAAAAAGACAAAACCACGGATTTGGGAGTGATATTTGATGGAAAACTAAGTTTCAATTACCACATATATCATAGAGCAAATAAAGCTTTCAAATCAATGGGATTTGTAATCAGAAACACACGAAATTTCACCAATGGAAAACCATTAATTTACTCTATAACGCCTATATGTCCGAAGTACTTTGAAATACGCTTCGCTAATTTGGTCACCCGCTTATTCACAACACGAAGAAATTATCGAAAAAGTTCAGAAACATGTTTGAGATACGTGTATTATAAAAAAGTTTGTGTTTATTACTTTGATATTCCATATGTGAACTTGTTCGAATTCAAATGTAACAAATTAGAGACACGAAGAAAATACATATGTCAATTATTCACCAATAAAGTAATGAATATCTATATCGATGCACCATTTATAGTAAGGAAAGTTAATTTTCTAGTTTCACCATATCTCAATACAAGGAATACATCTCTCTTTTTCATACCAACACCTCATACAAACTTGGGACAAAACTCACCCCTATATAGAATAGCTTCACTCGCTAACCTCATGAAAGAAGCTGATATATTTTTCTCCACATATCAACAATTCAAAAGGGAAATTGAATCACTTCCCGAGTATTAACTGTATTTTAATGAATAAGATCAGTTGAACTTTATCATCACTATCAATCTGTCTCAATAGCAAAATTGTATCGATTCAATATTTTCTAATTTTTTAAAATTAATATTTGTAAGATAAGAATTAAAAATTGCATTTTTTTTCTGTAAACGGCCCCTTTATTAAATCAATAATTAGTGTATCAATTACAAAGGTAATTATTCTAATTATATTTGGTCAATTGAATACACAATTCAATTTTTTTGTTTTTACTTTCCTAATTTAATTTTTTGCTTTTGTTTTATAATTCAGTGGAATTTAGGACTTAGGAGTATCAGTACTATAGTTTACGAATAGTGGAGCATATCAATAAACGTGTTTAGTTAAGCAGTCTTAATTGTATTCACCCCATTGGTATTTTATGTACTGTAGATAGCAAGATAAATAAATAAATGAATCATGGTGCTCGACCAAAGAGCGTTTTTACGAGTCCTGCTATCCCAGTTCATCTGGGTTCTGCAGGGTTCCTGAGGGTTGAGCTGCAGTGTAATTGTGCCATTTCTCATCTGTGATAATGGTTTATGATAATACCCGTAATTCTGATATGTTCCAGGAAATTTCCATGGTACTTATTATAATTGAGTTCCAGTCTGTGTGCCCCCATCTCATCTCAACTCTTGTTATAATAATAATAATTTATTTGCAATATTCAAAATTGTTACTCATTGATTTCGGAAAGTAAATGAAATAATGGTTGGAACTACTAGAAGAGTGGTGTAGTATTTATAATACAAAAGATCACAATTTTGCCTCTTAATTTCTCCTTCAATGCCCCAAAGCAGTATAGCCTCATCCTCACTGAAATTCCTTACATCCTCACAAAAAAACAGATTACCACTGGAGCAATCTTGACAGTTCTCTTCGCTAATATGGCTGTGGAGTTCGGCTGGTAGAGCGTTCGCCTCTCAAGCGTAGGGTCGTGGGTTCAATACACCGATTCACATGGCAACACACGTTTACTAAGGGCTGCGTCTCCCCAAGCTCGAGGGTTGCACGTAGGGGGGCAACAAGTTGACGGAAATAACAAAAAAAGTATTCTTCATGATTTTTTCTATTGAATCTGGTTGTTTTAATGCATGTATTTCTTACTGAGCATATCTAATATTTTGTTGAGGTTGATTTTGAAAACAGAGTATGTTATTCTTATAAACCACTCCCCAGAGTCGTGAGATAAGAGGTTATTGGGTCCGAGAATCATGTGCCCTGAGTAAACGAAGTGAACCAAGAATTGTCTCAAGTTAACCAAGATATAAAAATAGCTCATTCATCTTTCCATCAAGAACCACTATGATGAGAACCTGGATGGTTTGTGTAGAACCTGCGGAGTTCAAAGAGTGAATCTTCACGTTTTCTCTGTTTCCTTTTCTTTTCGGCCGATATTCGTTTTGCCTGGAGAGAAAAACTCCACGTAATCGTCCTACTTTGCTGATCGACGAGAACTACATCAGGCATATTGGTTTATATTTGCCTGATGGTAAGGAATGAGTACTTCCAACATATTCGGAACTTTCCATACTCCACAACGGACCCAATTTCTCCCGGAGCGTAAGGCAACAAAGGTTTCTCATCTGTACCGTACGAGTGACGAAGATGGTAATTTACCACTGGTAACGCCGCGTTATACCTGTGGATTTATGTTGTGACCGCATATGCTGGACATGCTGACATAAAATTCATCATATGGTCTCAGGTTCCCAGCAACTAGCGTCTGTCAGGCATCTCTACATACCCATCACGGGACTACGATAGACCAGGATATTGAAGACACCATCCTGGCAGGCCATTATCAATCCCTCGGACTCCGACTTGAGCTCACTTGACCTGAAGACACCATCCTGACTAGAGCCTAGTTGACCTGAGGCCTTCGATGTTTTTGAAGCAGGCCCCATGAATCGGCTCATCCTTATGTAGCTGCAGGAGTACCTTGATATCCGCAGCTTTTATGTGAGAATTCCACCGAACGGGTTCCAATTCGGTCAGAGTCGAATGCGAGACCAAGTTCACCTGCCGCACGGGCTACTGCTTTAAAAATAAATTCCAGTCAGTGCTTTTTATGGTCACTGGCCATAGAGAGGAGATCTGAATGCCTTTACTTTAATCCTGACTCAAAACTGCCTCCCGGTTGTCTGGAAAAGTTTAAGGATAGAAGCTTCTATGAAGACGCAGCAATTTGCATAAAAATGTCACCACTCTGCTTGAGTCCATTTCATCTCTATGAAGTAGTAGTGCAGAATGTGGACGACATATTAGTTACAGTTATTTTGTTCTTTCCAGGCAGTTCTGATGACCAGATCTGACTTTGTGCCGTTGCATGGAAAGAGTCTTTAATTTATTATAATCACGTCCCTTCTTAAGGTTACTTGTTATGTTCGGACTTTAACTTGACCAGATCTATTGATACTATTTTTATAATATCCTAGATGGTCCGGTCCGCACTTTTTACAACATTTCTTCACTACAAATATTCCACTCCTTAGGGTTTGTCGTTTTATCAACTTCAAATGACTATTTCAGCTGATTGTCAGATAAAATCACCTCGAGAACAACTGAGGGTGATTTTCAATGATTTCTTTTATTTCTGTGAGCTCAAACGTAAAATTCAGCTCTAATGTAAACATATCTGTATCTCTCTTCCGGACATCTTTAAATCAGACCCAATGGTAGCACTCAAATCACCTTCCTGAAACTTACTGGATTTATTTCTGTGGAATAGACTTTTTGTAATAATAGACCCACTTTGATATGAATCTTGAAATTGTTTGATAAAACTAGTCATTCCGTTTTATTTCTTTCAGTGGGGTTTGTCTACGCATCGAACAACCCAGGATGGAATGAAAACAACGAATATATCTACAAAGTCAATGGAAGAACTTTAGCCAGGGCTTTTGAATCATCCGATCAATATTCTGGAATTTTGTTGAAAGCTACCCTGAAAATCCAACCCAAGTCCGGTGGAAAATTGTATGGTTTGATTTCAGAACCCAAATACAGTCAAGTTCATTCAAGGTTATCTCACGGATGGAATACCTACATTCCCAAATCCGAACTCAGCTGGAGACCCCTAGCTTTGTCTACGAAACCTTTCCTTATTGAAATGGAAGATGGAGTCATCACTGATTTTATTGTGAGCAAAGACACTTCAGATTGGGAAGCCAATATCCTCAAGGGAATTGCAAGTCAGTTCCAACTGAATACTAATGGGAGAAATCCATCCCGCAACTATAGTAATATTTTACCAAAGGATGGGCAAAACTCTGCAACTTTTGTGACAATGGAGGATACCGTTTCTGGTAATACTGCAACTCTCTATGAAATCAGACCACTACCTAAACATGTAATTCAATACAGAGAAGAAGAGTCGCGTTATCTTGACATAGCAGGTGATAATGAAGTGATTGAAGTAGTAAAACACAAGAACTACAGCGATCACGTAGAACTCCCTTCATATTTCTATGGATTTGGAGATGTAGCAACATGGCAAGGATCTGCAGGACAGCCGGCAACGAACCAAATGGGACGTTTCATCTTGAGGGATACCACCAGTCGAGCTATACTCACCGGTACCTTGAGAGAGTACACAATTCAAAATTCAGTAACAACCAACAAAGTCTTCTTGAGTCCAAACTTCTATGACGGACAGATGGGGTCAGTCATAAGTTCCATGAACGTTAGTCTCGAATCCATGAAACCTCATTCACAAAAAATTCCAGAGATTTCTTTCCCAGTTAGACTCGGAAATCTTGTCTATACCTATGGAACACTTTCCAAAACCCATGGAGTTCACAAAAAGTTGCCGTATCGCAAAAACAGCGACTGGCAAATGGATTCTGGCGAGAGTTTCATGAGAGCATCAAATATGGCTAGAATGAAGCGTGACACCGATGAATATAATCAAAGAAGTTACAAAAGCTACAAACTAGAGAAACCACAGATGACAGAAGCATCGCCAAGTCCTCTTCAGCCTTTCAACATAGGAAACAAAGGCAAGTCAATCAAGGGAGGTATTAATATTGTGGAGACCGTACAAAATTTGGCCAATCAAATAAGTAATGGATTGCAGAATTCTGACAACATCGACTACGAGCAAGATTTAGAACGATTCGTCACCTTAACTTCCCTCATTCGACTAATGAATAGTAATGAAGTAGAATCAGCTACTAGTGCGCTTTACAGTAATGCCGAACATGGACCGAAACGTGCAACTTGGAGTGTTTATCGTGATGCACTTTCTCAATCAGGAACTGGGCCTGCTTTCCTCAGCATCAAGAAATGCATTGAAACAAACAAATTCAGAGGGGAGGAAGCCAGTCAAATCATCTCCACCATGGCTTATGCCGTTCGTGAACCAACTCTCCAATACATGCAAGCCTACTTCGAGCTCATCAAAACACCACAAGTTCAATCAGAATGGCCTCTGAATGACACTGCCTTATTGACCTTCACTGATCTTATTCGTCGAGTATATGTTGATGAAGACTTTTCTGACAACCAGTACCCAGAGAAGAGTTTTGGCACCTTCTGTAGTGAAGAAGGAGAACAATTTGTCACAGATGAAGTCATCCCCTACCTATCTGAAAAACTGAATGAAGCAGTTGTAGAAACTGAAACTCAGAAAATTCATGCTTACATTCGAGCTTTGGGTAATATTGGTAATCAACGAATTTTAAGCGCTTTTGAACCATATCTGGAAGGTCGCAAACAAGTCTCTCAGTTCCAGAGACTTCTGATTGTGTTGTCTATGGAAAAACTCGTGGAAACTAATCCAAAATTAGCCCTTCCTCTCCTATTCAGAGTTTATCAGAATCCTGGAGAATCACAAGAAGTACGAATGGCAGCAGTTTTCCAACTCATGCGTTGTTCACCTCCAGCAGAAGTACTCCAAATAATGGCTTCATACACCAATATCGACCCGCAAGATCAAGTTAATGCTGCTGTAGTAACTTCAATCAAGAGTGCAGCAGAATTACAAGGAGCCGAATTCTATACGTTGTAAGTGATTATTTAAGTGCATCAACTAACGAATTTCTCATTGAATAAAATTTACAGGCGGTACGCAGCCCAAGCAGCCAAACCCCTTCTCACTCCGAAAAAATTCAGTATTCAGTCCGGAGCTAATTACCTTCGAAGCTATCTCGACGAGGAAATGAAAATTTCATACAAACAAAATGCCCAATTCTTTGGTAGCGAGGATGCTTTATTGCCCAAGGGATTCAGATACACACTTCGCGAAAATTTGAATGGTATGAAACGCAAGATGGTGAACGCTCAAGCATTTGTATCAAGCCTTGAAGAATTTGTCCACGTAATATATAAGAACTTTGGAGCATATCACCAGAAAGAGGAACAACAGAAAGGACAATACCAAGTTCAACAACAGTACCCATGGTCCAGTCTTTATATAAATCGTATACTCAACATGAAATCCGCAGAACGTGAACAGCTTGAAGGAAATCTACTGGCAGAATTTGGTTCCATTTACAGAATGTTTGCTTTTGATAACTTGACCATTGCACAATTTCCAGAAGGTAAGTATCAATTATTTTTACTAAAATCAGTTCAATACATTCAAAATTTCATATTTATTTGTAGTTTTCCGCCAATGGGAGGAAAAATTAAACAAAGGAGTGAACTTCAATTCAAACAAAATGATAAACAACAGAGAAATAACTCTTTCATTCCCAACCGAACTTGGTTTACCGTTTGTCTTCACACGTGACACCCCTACCATGATAAAAATTCAAGGAAAGCTTACCGCTGTTTCTACCCCAAAAGTTTTGCAGAATGGAATGATTCACAAACCGGATAATGTTCGAGTAAATTCAGATATGAGTATAACTGTTTCCACGAAAGTCCAAAGCCGCTTGTCAGTTATCACACCATTTGATAGTCATCGATACACTGCTGGATATGAAAAGCATTTGCAAGTATATTTCCCTGTTAGTGGAAATTTGCAAATTGATATTAAGAAAATGGAAATCAGTGTAGAACTAGTTCCCAAGAAAACGCAAACTAAATCCAATCTGTTCCACTTCAAGACATGGCCATATACTTCGAAGAATAAGATTAGCAACTTTGAACCTCTCTCATCTCAGCCCGATACTAAAGTCATCAAACAAGAAAAAGACATGATCAGATACGAAAATACTTTTGGAAAGAAGGAGACTGGAATAGCATTCAATGTTGAAATTGAAAGAAGCAGAGGATTCATTGATGGTGTTTCTCTATGGCGTCTCTTTGGCCAAAGAAATTACCTTTCCGTATTATTCAAATTGTGGAATGACAACACTATTCAATACAGTAAAATTGGAGTAGCATATCTACCAACCTCTATTCGTAAAGCTGTTTTCCGTTTCGGATACAGACAAGAATATTCGACCAAAGGCGAACCCCAGTCTTACTCAAAATGGAATTTGGAAAACTATAACACCCCATCTGAACGTCAAGAAAAACTGATGCAGGAAGTCTCAGTAGGAATCAACGCAGTGATGGCTCATGCCATTGATGCTTCAGCTGATTTCCATGGTGATCACAATATCAATTACATCCTCACTGGAGCCTTCGCTAAGAGTAACATTGATCCTAAATCTCGTATCATGGTGTCTTACAGAAATAGTTCTGACAACGCCGCTATGACATCTTATGAAGCACATTTCAATTCTGAAAGCTACATTCCGAATACTAACGGGCTTGATTTGGATCACATATTCCAGTCTGAACCAGCTGCTGATACAGAAATGAAAATCAAGTTTGGACCATCCCAAGAAACCCTTTCTGAAATCGATGTTCATCTCAAATATAGTAGGAGTGAAGAACGCAAACAATATTTGAAACAACTTCCGATTTACTACCAATGTAAACAGGAAATGCGCGAAGGAAACAAACAAATGCCTGCATGTCTCAACATGACAACGTCTTCCAATCTATTGGATCGTGTGAGAATGAAAGTACAATATGAAAACTTGAAGCCCGACACAGAAGAAGCTTTCCGAAGACTTTGCGAAGCGATCCGTTTCAACTTTTTACCAAGTCTCAGCGTTTCCAGGCAACAGTCATCTCTAAGTTCCAATGAAATAATGACAGAAGCGCAATTCCATCCCGATTTGCAATACGTCAATATTTCCGTTAAAACTCAAGATCAAGAGTCGAACATCAGTAACATCCCTGTTACAGACTTCGCCAAACAGACCTTCGTTTCCCACCCCGTATTCCATCTTCGGTCACGTTATATCAGCTACTTCTTCGCTGGTCAGTTATATAGACGTAAGTAATTTAAATTTATCAATGTATTTTAATTCGGTTGATTGAATGAGTTTATAGCATCGTTGCTCATAAAAATTCGATGTATGTATTTTGACACTGACAAAAAATATTCGAAAGTGTATCTGATAACAATATGTGAACTCCATCTATGACCAATTTCGAAATTAGAAGTTCAATTTAGTATGTCCTGAAATACCTTCTGATAGAGCCTCAATGTTATTTTTCAATAAATACCTTAAATAACCTTTTTAGTTGAGTTGGCACATTCAGCATTGTCAGTTTCAACTATTGTTAAAGGAATTGTAACAAAACGTATTACTCATAAAGTTTTCAATAAATCTACCACCAAAACAGTAAACATTCAGACAAATTCAAAATTGTGATTTTAAGCTTACAAATTCCTACTAGTTTCAACAAAAATTTCTAAAAATACGTAACTTACAAAAATCCATTTCTAAACATGTATTGAAAACCGCGTTTCTTAGAATAATACAATCACAAATAACCTATTCAATATTGGTATAGGGCCATGCACCTAGTGCTTCAACTGTATTTAGCATCCAAAGGAGGGCAGTTAGAATTCTTGATAATCTTCCCTATAGACAGGACTGTAAGAGCAGCTTCATAAATGATAGAATACTTACTCTACCATCATTATACATACTTATCACAATGTTTGATGCAAGTGAAAAACCATGTTTAATTTAAAAAAATGTTTAATTTACTACCCAAAATATAAAAGATCTTCCATTGAATACATTGAAAAATAAAATTAAGGAGTATCTTATGAAAAAAACATTTTATTGTATAGAAGAATATATTAATAACACTTTTCAAGACATGTAGCATCACCGAACCTGTTTATAGTGTTACCAAAGACTCTTATGACCTGTACTGTGTTTTGAGCAAATTATTTTATTCCAAAATTTTATTTATTTATCACTCTATGTTTAGTTTTAGCTAAATAATGTACTGAATAATTTTATGGTCATTTTCATGACTTTTTTGTTTGAAATGTACCTTCAAATGAAGAAACGTTTACATATAGTTAACGAAAATAACGAAAGAAAATAAAGAACATTGGTGGTCGTAGAAGTATCTGCTCATGTGATCATTTGAAACTTCTTCAATATCCGACAGAATTTCGCTTTACTTGTTTTTAATATTTTTTGTTTTCAGCTATATGTGTTGCTGACCAAACGAAAATAAATACCTTCAGTAACTCTACTTACTCAGCCCATATCTCCAAGCATTGGACTGTGATGCTCCAATACATTCCTAAAGAAGCTCGACACGAATCCGAACAGACCATCGAGACACAGCTGAAATCCCAATTAGAAAACTATGCTGTTCTTGTTCGTCAAAACACTGAATCATCGTCCAAGAAGGACATCAAGATAACCGTCAGCTCAGCCCGAACAGGCTTCAAGGTTGTCGATGTTGAATTGAGACCAAGTAATGCACAAAGCTCCTCTGAACCGAAAGCTCGAGTTACGGTCCATGGAAGTGAAGTCAGAATCAGCAAAAATGAGCATCACGAAGTGGAGAAGAACTACATCCAGATCTACGTTTTACCAAATGGAGAAGTTAAGGTAGAAGTACTTGACGCATTCCACATAATCTACGATGGACATCGCGCCAGACTCTCTCTTACCAACTACAAATTCAAGGACTCCACTCGTGGTCTCTGTGGACAATTCAATGGCCAGAGCAACGAAGACTTCCTCACATCAGAAAATTGTTTCGCCCGTGATCCCAAGAAATTCATTAAGAGTTTCGAAGTTGAAGGAGAGGAAGGTGGACAAGTAAGGACGGAATTCTCCCGAAGAACAAACCAATGCGTAGAAAAAGAAACTCCATTATACGTCAACGTCGTAGATAATTCCAAAACAATGTATAATCCTGCAGTTTCCTCTACTCAACGTCCTGATGGATGCACCACTTACAGGACCAAATATGTTCGACAAAATGGTAAAATTTGTTTCACAAACCATGCCTTGCCAATTTGCAGCAGCCATTGCCAAGCGAGTGGGGTCGTTACCAAAAATGTACCAGTTCATTGCGTACAGAAATCACATGTTGCAGAGTTATGGACGTCACAAATCGATAATGGATTGAGCATCGATTTCGCCGAGAAGAAAAAACACGAATCCGTTCCTATGGAACTTCCACAACGCTGTTCAGAATAGATTATTAATTGTATTCGACATGTACAATTCCTTATTTAAGAGCACCTCAAAAATGTAAAAAAATTAATAAAAAGTAAATTATTTCAATAACATATTTGTTAATTATTTCAATTTGAAAGAATAACCCATGCTGATCGTGTTCAAATCGATGAACCGAAAAATTATTGAAAATATGAAACTTTAAAAGAAGTCTATTGATAGCGAAGAAAAGTTGGTGTTTTCTTTAGATCCAATCGTTCAATTCCTTCATCACATTAAATCTTTATTGGGTACTCATACAAAAGGGTGTGTCAGGATAGAAAAGGTTTGGGAGAAGTAATGATCTACATCATCAACTGTGTATTATTGACCGGAAAAGTTCCCTCAAAATTTAAAAGCATTTGACAGCGACATAAAAAACCAGAAACTTTCTCTTGAAAATGCTAACCACTCGTATTGGCGAAACGTCGAGATCTTCTCTCAACATACGTCGGCCTTACTACCCGAAGAACCACCATGTAAATAGCCAAGATGTTCGAGAAATGTATTAAAAGCAGACTAGTGAGTTATTGTGAAACCTATAATATACTTTCTGATTCCCAGTTTGGCTTTAGAGAAAATCTATCGGCTGAACAAGCAGTTTTCAAAATGGTTAACTCAGTTTTCACCAGTTTCCAAAACAATCAGAAGTGCATGACAGTATTTCTAGATTTAGCAAAGGCGTTCGATACTGTTGATTACGATATTCTTTTGCAGCACTTATATGACCTTGGTATAAGAGGTGTCGCACTGGATCTCATTACTGATTACTTGACCGATAGGAAACAAGTGGTCAAAATAAATGACACGTTCAGTGACCCATTACCTGTTACCATGGGTGTTCCACAGGGTACAGTTTTGGGGCCTATTCTGTTTTTATTATACATCAATAATATATTCAATATAGATGGTTCAAATGGACTTCTAGTTTCATATGCAGATGATACTGCCGTTGTTTTCACGGGAAATACATGGGAGGAAACTATCCTAAAAGCAGAACAAGGCATACAAAAATTGTTCTGTTGGCTGAGCTGTAATCTATTAAGATTCAATGTTGACAAAACTAAATTTATTGCCTTCACATCAACTATAACAGATCAGCCAAGTATCAGTCATTTGAAAATTCATAAATTTTCCTGTCCAAACACAAATAAATGCGACTGTTCATCAGTTGAGAAAGTTAGCTCGGTTAAATATCTGGGAGTTACGGTTGATCAATTCCTAAGGTGGAACGAACATATAGAAAGTACAGTAAAAAGACTCCGTAAATTAATTTATTAGTTTTATCAACTGAGAAATATTCTCATTTTCTGTTTCATATTTAGATGCTACATCATCCTCATTATCCAACCCAGCTCTCATGGCTGCTAATATTTATCATTTAGGCCTTGTGTTTGATTATGGGTCCAAGTTTGGAAGATGTAATCCTAGTTATTCGTATTCTTTCCAAAGGACCCCGCAAACTCCTTATGGAATTTGGGTCCCGGTGGATTTTTTTGAATTTTTGGTATGATGTAGTCCATGTAATTCTCAACCATTGTTACCATTGCGCCAACCCAAAAAATTAACAGTTTTGCTGCTAGGGGGCGTTGAAATCACCCCTTGCACAGGTTATACTATTTATTTTTGAACCCGGTAACAATATTTTCACTTGTTTAATTGTTGCTAATGTTGCACAATATTATGCTGTTTTATAAAAAAAATTCTTACCCCCTCCCCTTTTCCCCCAACTCCTATTACGAAACGCAAAAAAAATATTTCTCGAGTGTCTTCAAATGTATCGTCGAATGTTTAAATATGCCTAAATAAGGAAAAATTTTTTTTATAAAACAGCACAATATTGTGCAACATTAGCAACAATGAAACAAGTGAAAATATTGTTACCGGGTTCAAAAATAAATAGTCTAATCTGCGCAAGGGGTGATTTCAACGCCCCCTAGCAGCAAAACTGTTAATTTTTTTGGGTTGGCGCAATGGTAACATTCGTTGAGAATAACATGGACTACATCATACCAAAAATTCAAAAAAATCCACCGGGACCCAAATTCCATAAGGCGTTTGCGGGGTCCTTTGAGAAGCACATTGGGGATTTGTTTTATTTTCTATGTTGTGTGCTTCACTCGGCGTCAGGGATCAACTATCCAGTAACTCTGCACAATTATAACCATGTTCAGAAAGTCAACAGTCACATCCATGGGTTCGGTGTGATATGGGCTATCTTCCTCTACATGACCAATAGTATTACTTTCTTCATTAATAGTTCCTAACAGAAAATGCCTCAAATTCAGTTAACTCGCCAACATCAGAGTTACAATAGTGAATATTACCAATTTCAGAGTTACAAAAAACAGAATCATCAGTTATTCTTTCACCTTCTTTGGTTAAAGTATTGGGAACATTTTCAGATAATGAGGTTTAGAAAGGAAAGTGTTTTCTCAAATTTTGAATTTGAACTTCGAGAATTTTGACATAAACAGTGTCTTCTCAAACTTTCACTCTCCTTGAAATGATCTCCAAAAATTCGTTTACGATAAAAGAATTATAGTTCGTCGATGGGAAGATTCAAATGGAACAACCATTTTTGCACAAGTTCTTCAGTTTTCGGGAATCTGTGGAGCGTATTTTTTGTATATTCGTACACATTCCAGCAAAATGAAACACAATATTTGCAACAAGCTCGATATTGTTGCAAATATTTTTTCAATAACTTCAAATAAAAAAAAATAAAACTTGACATTTGACTGTGTTGACACATGTCAGTGTATCAATTCAGTGTATGAAACAGTTAAAAACAAAATTTATTACCAACCTGACATCAAAAAAACGATCACCAAAATCCTGTGGAATATTGTTAATTACCTCTCCATCCTGCTTACCTGCAAACTCCCTATATAACAACGTTTTTAGATTCCATATGTATTAGTTATCATACTTGATAATGGGATAAAATCCGAAACCGGTCGTACAAATACAATAACTAGTGGAAATCAGACGAAAGTGTTTCATTCAGTTCATTAAAGTGATCATGAATTTCCACCAAATAAACAATTAATCAATTACACAAATTAGACTCTATGGATAGTGGTGAAGAACATCTATATCAGAAAATATTAATCCAGGCACGATTTTACCCTCACTTTCGAAAAATAGTCGCGAACGTTTAAAAGTCGTCAACAAGCTAAATGGTTATAAAAGCGAATATATTTTGTGTCAGTGGACTATGGATAGTGGAGAACAAGTACGGATAGTAACACTACCGCCCAAACACCCTCGAAAAATCAAAATCGTAAAATGGCGGTGAGAAGTCATCAACAAGCTACATGGTGATAAAATCGATAACATTCCAGTGGACATCAGGTCGCGGTCGATGGTAACTTACACGTTTACGGAAATCGGGATATAGGATCATTCTGAAAATTTGGTTACTCAAGTAATTGCTCTTAATTTATCGATCTAAAATATGTTCAGCAGAGCAACGTTGCCGTTTATACCAGGAAGTACCAGCATCTTTGTTATTCGAAATGGGACACCCTGTATATTACCGCCTTTTTGAACTTGTCATTACTTTCTGATTATTTCTGCCATATTTTCTCCTATACCTATTTCTAACGGTTTTTGAGATATTGAATTTTTTAAATATTTTTTATCCAAAACATAGCTCGAATTGAATGTTTATTTCTGCAGTATTTGGATTCTTAGGAAGCTGTTATTGTGTGTGTAGTTCATCAAGATCGTTTATATTGTTTCTGTTTGGAGAAGTTTGTTCTGCGTCATACAGGGTCGTTCAAAATTCATGATCTTACTGACAGGTACAAAAAGGGTTGAAGGTGCGTTTTTTTTAAATGGAACACCCAGTATATTATGAAATATCCTGAAAGATGACTAAATTCCCTTCGAATTGATACATAATTTTTCCTATACCTAAATAGCCAGAATTCCGAGATTATAGCAATTTTCCAAAAAAAATTAATTATTTTCCTCATATTCATCTAAGGTGGCTGTTAACTGTCATGTTGGTACATGGCATTATGAAAATTTGACAATTAGTGCATTATTAATAATACTTTTTTGTGTGTTTCTCAACGGAATAAGTGACTGAAAAAAAAATTGAAATGGAGGAAAATAACTATTCAAACGAAGTTCTGATGAAATTGTTTATGAAAATGAAAACTGGAAAGGTTTTTCCACGCGATCAGTAAATTTATATTTCCATTCAGCAATTTAACAGCAAAATCTGGCAGTTGAACTTGATGAAAACTATGTTGAATTACTACTTAAAGATACCTTTTTTAAATGAAACCTCTTAACTAGAAAAGTATACGCAAACAAACTTAAGGCGGATTTACCGGATTCATAGTGCATAATTTATTGCATAATTTTTTGCAGACCTAATCCATATAAGTTCAATACAGGGACTTGATTGAAATAATTTACCCGTGTGAGATGATCAACCAAGACTACCCCCTGTAAAACCTTGCAATTACACAGAAATTAGCAAAAGAGCGTAACAAGAAAAAAAGATAATTCTAATGAAATCAATTTTACTTTGAAAATGCGTGAGACAGCTAATATGTGAGTCAATTTGACCACATGTTGGAATTAATAATTGTCTACCAAAAGAATATAAAAGTCTTTTATGTGCACCTGTTAGAGTAATAAATAATAAGAATAATAGGAATAGTGTGAAGGCTGGACAACGATAAATTATGCATTAAGATCGCTAAACTGACACAATAGCTATAAAAAAAGTCGTATATTACGGTGATTTGTGTCATATACACTCATTATAGAGCTCGTTAAACGGACACAATGCTCACGAAAGGGGTATTTATGATAGCAATTAGCGTCATTGTGATCCGCGAGATACGTAATAAAATAAGAATTATGTTTTCTTACTGACTATAAAAAGCCCACTAGCATTCTCTTGGTCAGTCTTCCATTGTAGTCGTCAACTAGACGATTCGTTCGGTGTTACGAAATGACGAATTGTTGAGGCAAATCAGAGTCTACAACAAGTTTATGTAAAGTAGTTACAGCCAAATGGATCTGTGAACCCAAGTATATAGTTTTCAATTTGTTAAGTCCAGTGAAGAATAAACGTTGAGTTTTTATATCAAAAACAAATCAGGTGCTCTCCGTACCTAAGTAAGGAAAAGTGGAGTACCACGATCACAATAATAAGTACAGTGTTTCTACGCCCTTCAATAAAAATTTGCATCTCTCTCGAATACCTGAAGCATCGTCCCATCATAAATCGTGTAGGATCAGGGTTGACACGCGACGTTCTCCTCACAGCCGTAGCTGTTTCGTTTCACGGTGCTCATCTTATGTAAGTAGGTCAATGGCCATATGTTTCCGTGAAGAAATGTTTGTCAACAGCTGTTTGTACCAGTATTTTCTTTTGGCCTATATAATGAACTGAATATTTTTTAACGATACCTGTCTCAGATGATTGTTTATATTTAATCGTTTTTTATTTTACAACTAATTATGTTTGCGTCCTTCAGACGGTTTTTAAATGCTCTCTGCTGTAATCTCCTTTTGTAAGGAAACAGGTTTTTACCCTTTTCATTTAATAATTGTTTTTGATTTGCACCGGGTGATACAAACCGAGTTTTCAGTTATTTATCTGTCATAAGATATTAAATTTAAGATTGAAATGTTGATAGATTCTTAATAAACAAATGACGTTCAGGATTTTTTAGATAGTGTATCTCAAGTTTTTTGGATCTCAATTACTGCCAAAAAGCGCTTGTCGTTTTTGTTGTATTTTGTTGGCCAATAAATGTTTTATGTCATTCTTTTTGCACATTTTACATCTCGGTAGGAGTGGTTAGAGTTCATATTTTCGAAGTTGTTTTGTGTACCTTTTGCCCATTTTATAGTTTATAAATATTGGTTTGATGCGCTGCTTCATAGTAGTGAGATGTGCATGTGTCATTTGTTTACTCTGCCTGACCATATACAAGGTGAGGTCCTGTGGCTTTACACAGCGAACTTAAGCCGATACTTTGTTTTTACCTTTAAATAAATTAATTTTAGTTATGTCAATGATTGAGTTTTCTTTCTCCTCTCATATTAACAAGCCTTCTATACTGCGTGTTGTGACGAACCATAAATGAATCAGTGAAACTTTCTTTCACCGCTCGAAGAAGGTTTCCCGGTACTGCGACGAATCAGTGTTTTCTTTTGTTTTCGACAACCGATTAGTCTAGTGTCAAAATAAGAGTGCGCTGACTCGTCAACGTATCGTTCTGTGTGTGTAGCACTATATACAGGGTGTTCCACTGATATCCCTGTATTGAACTTTTATGGATTATGCAATAAAATTACACATTTTGAATCCTGTAAATCCGCCTTAAAATTATGCATATGCAATATACGAAAAAATCACTTTCCGCACTAATGTCCACAATATCAACGTTTGGTTTAAATCTCGAGTTAGGTACTTCACCCAGTCACACCACTGCTCATTATCGGTCCTCTTTCTCATACTTGATCGTAAAACTGTATAACTGGTTGCCAGAATCCTTGAAATGATTGAACATGTTGTGCTTCAAAAAACATTTGAAAGAACTACTTCGAAACTGTATCTTGAACTTTTGACAAGTCTATCACCAACTCCTGGCATGAGTTATCCATTATAATATTTGGTAATTTTCATTGTTATTATTATTATTTTTTCCTTTTGGTGTTTTGGCATCGACTGCTGTGGTCGTCAGACACTATTATTATTATAATTAGTTTTATTATTATTATAAGTCTATCTATTATATATTTCTTATTATCGTTATATTTGTTCAAGCTTGAGTGGAAGAAAGCACTTGTCTGATTCTGTGTGGCTCAGACAAAAGCTAATTCTGCCTTTTGTTAGGAATCTGTTTATTCAATACTGTTATTGTGTTTTTCTTCCTTTTTTTTTCTACCAATAAAAGCGTTTATTATTATTATTATAAATTATGCATTATGAATCCAGTAAATCCGCCTTGAGTCATTTTAACACGATACGGTAATCATGGCGCTATCTAGCATTGGTTGCCCAAACTTCTATGAGAATACTAATACTCATTTTTTGTTATGCCGTTTGGACTTTTCAAACATGACGTCATCTAAGATGGCTATTAAATGATTTTAATATCTTGATTGTACATGGCATTATGAAAATTTTACAATTAGTGCATTAATAATAATTCCTTTGTGTGTTGCTCAACGGAAGTGACTCAAAAAGAATTGATATTGAGGGAAATTAGTATTCAAACGAGGTTTATTCTTCATGGAAAATTTGAGGGAACTATAGCAAGAACGTACAGAAAATTCAATGGATGAATATACGTTTTGTGGTACTGTACTTCTACTTTCAAAATCTGTTTCAGGAATTGAAATCGGACTATCACTAGAGCATCCAGGCACGCTGCAAGATAGTGCAAAATAAAATTCAAATTGCAATTGTGCCAAAACTAATGATCCGTCAGAGCCTGTTTTGTGCACACAAGTACACATGATTCAATACCCTATTTCTAGAAAAATGGCGAAGTTATGAATTTTCAAATAAAACGTGAAATTTTCGGTTTTCGGTTTTTGCGGTTTTCATCCGTTACTAATTATCCGATCGGGTCATAAAACATTTCATTTTGTTCGTATTTCAATTATCTACAATTCTTTCCATTGGATTGCTCTATTAGTTTTCATTTTATGAGCAAAACAATTTAAAAAAACATTTTTTGTTATTTAAATGTTTATAACAAATTAATAAATGGCAGTTGCGACTCGAAAACATAACAAAATATAACTACAGGCTGTCTGCCATGTGATGGCACAGTCGTTTTTCTACTAGTATTTGTGTTAGGAAAAAATGCTCTATTGATTGGCCTATTACCTCGGAATTCTGGCTATTTAGGTATAGGAACATAATATATCAATTCGAATGGAATTCAGTCATCTTTCAGGTTATTTAATTATATACAGGGTGTTCCATTTAAAAAAAAAAACGCACTTTCAACACGTTTTGTATCTAGCAGTAAGAACATGAATGACCCTGTATAACGCAGAACAAACTTCTCTATGGATAATCAATATACATGATCTTGGCGAACTAAACATCGAATTGCAGCTTCCTAAGAATCCAACTATCGCAGAAATAAACATTCAATTCGAGCTGTTTTGGATAAAAAATATGGAAAATAATCAATATCTCAAAAACCGTTAGAGATAGGTATAGGAGAGTATGAGACAGAAATAATTAGAAAGATATTTCAAAGAAATTGTCCAGATCATTATACTTTTTCGATAATTTTTATGTATTTTACCGAGATAAGTAACTATTCTCCCTATTTGTTATCTTAATAAATTAAAATGCCTACATAAAATTGAAATGGATCCGTTTATACGAGAATATGACGTCGATCCAATCCAAACTGAAATTCTCGATAG
Organism: Chrysolina oricalcia; assembly: GCA_944452925.2. Classification (NCBI taxonomy): domain Eukaryota; kingdom Metazoa; phylum Arthropoda; class Insecta; order Coleoptera; family Chrysomelidae; genus Chrysolina; species Chrysolina oricalcia. The sequence continues at coordinate 18,204,250 of OX101809.2, read as the reverse complement.
TATACCAGATTTCAACAAGATCCATGATACAAAAAATATACAATTCAAAATATTTCACATGAATATCCGCAGTATCCAAAAACACTTTGATGATTTAAACATTTTGCTCAGCCAGGTGAATTTTGATTTTGATGTCATTGTACTAACTGAAACATTTCAAATTCATGATATTAACTTGTTCAACATTGCGGGCTATAATGTCATATATAATAATGGTGATTTCAATAACCATGATGGGTTATCATGTATGTAAAAAACAATTTAGACTTTTGTTACAATATTATCAATGTGGCTCAGTCAAACTCAATTGAATTGAGTATTCTGAATTGCGATGAACCCATAACGATAACAGGTATATATAGATCCCCGAATAGCTGTCCAAAACATTCAATGCAGATCTCTAGGATTATTTAACGAACAATAAGTACAAAAACCATGTTATCACTGGCGACATCAATATCAATCTGATGGGAGACACAGATTTTATTGACGATTATAAAACAATTTTAAATTCATTCGATGTCATATCTTACATAAATCATATCACTCGTAGAGCCAGCATGACTTGCTTGGATCATTTTTTTGTATTAAATAACTCTGAAAAAATTAGAAAAATAAACTCACACATTTTCCCGCATGATTTAACGGACCACGACCCTATAATTCTCACTATGTCCTTTCACACAATGAAAGAAGATAAAGAAATACTTTCACACAAAAAATTCATTGAATTCAAAACATTGAGAAATGCTCTAAATACAGAATCATGGCATCATGATCTACATAAATCGAAAAATGAATATTTGCGAGTCTTGTGGCGATTCTAAGGATAGTGTCATATGTTGTGATGGCTGCAAACACAACTTTTGTAAAAATGTTCTGGCCTCTCTAGCTCGGAATTAATAAGATGCATACCGCTGAAGAAGAGACGTTTAATCTATCTTTGCGATAAATGTGAACAAGGTTTCAAACTGCTTCCCATTCTGATGAATAAAGTAGAACTCTTAGAAAATAAAGTAAGTGAATTACAGCAGAAAGTTGAACAACAAAATTCTTCTGGAGGAAAGATAGAGGATGGAATTACAAATTTTGAGAATATCATCTCGGAACTTGAAGAGAGGAGAAATCGGGCAAGAAATGTTATTGTGCTGAATATACAGGAGTCGACAAAGAAAGATAGAAATGAAAGAATTGCGGATGAAAAGCTCACAGTCAATAACATTTTAAAGGAATGTGATATCAGTGATGGAAATATGCAAGTATATCGGATTGGAAAATTCACTACTGAAAAAAATCGACCTCTGAAAATAATATTTTCCGACTTAGAAATAGCTAAGCAAGTACTGAGAAATAAAAATAAAATAAATGCAAACAGAGTAATCATTTTTGGAGATCAAACCAAAAATCAACGTGAATACTACCAGAAGGTGAAAAGTAGACTGAGTAAACTTATCGAAGAAGGTGACATGGATAAAACGATAAGATATATAAATGGAGTACCAACCATTGTCCAAAAAGAAGAAAAAAGCCAGTTATGCCTAATATTCAGAAATCTCTTTTATAAATTTCAATCAAGACATCATTTATGTAAACATTCAGAGTTTTCTTGCAAACAAACACGAAATTTTAACCCAAATAATCTGCTACCGCCCAACAATCATAGTTTTAAGTGAATCTAGAACCACTCAGGATATTTTAGACTCTGAACTTAGTTTAATGCAGTATAATTTAGTAAGCAGTAGATATACAGGAGGAGTCTTACTTTATATTAACCAGGGCATTAAATATAAAGTGATGAAAAGTATAACATTAGAAGTTAACTATTGGTTCAAGTTCATAGAAATTTCAATTGATAGCCAAAAATGGACCATTGGAGGTGTTTACCATTCACCAAATGCAAGTAATTCAGTTTTCATTGATAAAATGGAAGAGATACTAGAAACTTATTTTCAGAATAGAAAAACTGTCTTGGTAGGTGATATAAATATTGACTTTAAAAATAGTAATAATTTCTACACGAAAAAATTTCAGCACTTGCTAAACATGTATGGAGTGGATCAAATGGTTGAAGATTATACTCGAATTACTAATTGCAGTGAAACTCTAATTGATTATGTTATAACAGATTGTGATAAAGTTACTGTCAAAGTGAATGATTGTCCAAAAATTTCTGATCATTCTATCATTTCCATTAGCATATTTAATACAAAGCCGAATGTTCCTGGGAGAATTCAAGAGTGTAGAAATGTGTGCAAAGAAAATATGTTATCAATCAATATGGAACTCTTGTCTTGTAACTGGTCATTAGATTGTGTAAATGTTAATATTATCTCAGAAGAAATTTTTAAAAAAGTGTATGACATTGTAAATCGAGTTGCTCCAAGTTTTACTACAACATTAAAATCAAATGATGTACCATACTATGATAATGATCTGAGGAAGAAAGCTAAACACAGAGATTTAGCATATAAAAATTCCAAAAAATGTAATACTATTCAAAAAGAAGAAAAATGGCAAGTATATAAGACAAGTCGAAATCAGTATGTTAATATGCTCAAAGCTAAAAAATCAGAATACTATGAACAGAAAATTGATTTGATCAAAGGAAATTCAAAGCAAATGTGGAAAACTCTTAAATCTATTGTCAAACCTGAGGCCCCTTATAATTTCAACAAAATTGAATTTTTTGAAAATGGTGAAACTAGAATATGCAGAAATGAAATAGATATAGCTAACAACTTTAATAATTTTTTCATAGATAGTATCCAAGATATTGCTGATAGTATGATAGAAGAGGAACAATGGTCACAAGAAAACCTCATACAAATAAATAGCACATTAAATTGTTTTCAAAAACGAACTTATAGCGAACTGCGTGAAATTATATTCTCTTTGGATAACAATAAGAATAAATTTGAAATTCTTAGTGCAAGATTCTTGAAAGAAACATTCGAAAGCCTTGGACATGTTATATTACATTTTATAAATTCTTCTCTTGAATATGGAATATTTCCAGATAGTTTCAAAATTAGTACCATTATACCAATACCGACAATTCCAAATACAATAGACGCAAATAATTTCAGACCTATAAATACATTACCAACTCTTGAGAAAGTAATTGAATTGGCTGCTCATGCACAGTTGATAAACTATTTGAATAGCAATATTATCCTTAGTGATCACCAATCAGGATTCAGAAAGAGTTTTTCATGCGAAACAGCTCTCCAATATACTTTATCAAATTGGAAAAAACAAATAGATGAAAATAAATATGTCATTGCAGTTTTTCTAGATCTGAAACGTGCATTTGAAACAATTGATAGATACATTTTATTACGCAAACTGAGGTATTATGGAGTTGCTGGCACTGTTTATGATTGGATGGAGAACTATCTGAACAACCGAAGTCAAAAAAACAAAAATTGGCTCAAGTTATTCCAACAAATTGAGTAATAGCATTAGAGTACATCAAGGAAGCGTTTTAGGCCCCCTTCTGTTCATTCTTTATATAAATGATATTCATCAAATTGCAGGGAACTGCTCTATTAGCTCATTTGCCGATGATACATTGGTGTATTGTGCAAATCACAGCTCAGACCAAGCTACAATAGAAATTAACAACATATTGGCCAATATTGAAAAATATTTGCAGACAAATAAACTTAAATTAAATGTAGCTAAAAGCAAATCAATGATTGTTACAACTAAATATAAATATGATAATATAATTGTTAATTCGATTGATATTGTGATTGAAAATACCTCTTTGGAAATTGTAGATGAATTCAAATATCTGGGATTTATGATCGATAATAATCTAACATTCAATAGTCATGGAGAATATATCATTAGAAAAATATCTAAAAAAATGTACTTTTTTTCAAGAATTTCAAAAGAGCTGTCCATGTTTGCCAGAGTTACTATTTATAATTCCATTATAAAACCTGACTATTGTGCAACAATAATTTACTTGTTTAACCAAAACCGCATTTCTCAACTCCAAAAGCTACAAAATAGAGGAATGAGATTAATACTAAAATGCAATAGATATACTCCAATTAAATTGATGTTGGATACATTGCAATGGTTTTCAGTTAGTTCTCGTTTATTTTACATGAGTATGACTTTCATTTATAAATTGAACAAGGGCCTACTACCTTCATATTTCAACGAATTCTTAACAAGAAATGATGAAATTCATAACTATGACACAAGAATGAGGACTGACTTTCATATTCACAGAACCAATTCTAGTATGAGCATGAGATCGATATTTTTCAAAGGGTTAAATGAATTCAATAAACTGCCTATGAACATAAAATCATCAGTATCTTTATCTTCTTTCAAGTCATCATTATCAAAGTATATTAAAACTCTATGATTGTTGGACTTATTGACGTATTAAATTGGAGTGTTTACAACATCTTTGTGGAAAAATCATTCTTATCTTTGTTCAATATTATCAATATTATTGTTATAGGATTCTGAGTCTATTACTGCCATATCTTGTATTTCTATCTTATCTTGTATTTCTGTCTTATCTTGTATTATTATCTAATCTTATATTACTGTCTCATCTTGTATTACTCTTATCATGTATAACTATCAATTGCCTGTGATATTTTTATATATGTGTGATGTACATTTTTTATATTTAATCGAGATGTTTGTATATTAGGCTTACCTATTTTAAATAAACTACTACTACTATATAAATACAGTACGAGAAACAGTGAGAGCATCCACCAGCCATGCTCACGATTGAGCATTGGTCAGGACTCTCACATATACCAAGGAATCAAGTGTTACAACCGACTTATGAATATATTCCCGCACTCAAGCTCAGCGAGTTCAAATGTGTTGAAGGATAATTTGATATCTGATAAGTCAATCATTTTACTCCATTGAAGAGTTTTTAGACGCTACATTGTAGAGAATTTTAATCTAATTGTATGTATATTTCTCATATTTTAAATTGTATATTCCTGATTTTTTTCTTTGTGACTAGTCCGATAAGTTTTTACTTTGAATTATACCATGTACCTTTTTCCATCAAACAATAGTGAAATAATCAATACAATAAATAGTCTTAAGCCAAAAAATTCCCCCGGAATAGATGGATTGAGAGCTGAAACTCTGAAACAAATTTCGGATCTTATTATCTTACCACTGAACTTTCTGATTAGCAACTGCTTCGAGGCAGCGTATTTTCCTAAATCTTTAAAAATTGGTCTCATCAAGCCACTACATAAGGGAGGTAATAAATCAGATATTAAAAACTACAGACCAATATCACTAATCTCAACATTATCTAAAATAATTGAGAAATTGATAAAAAGTAGACTAACAAATTTCTTTACCAAGCATAAAATTATTTCAAATCATCAATATGGCTTCAGGGAGGGAAAGTCCACAGAAGATGCGATCTATTCATTAACATCACTCATGTATAAGGCAAAAGTTAAAAAAACTCCAGCCTTAGGTATATTTATAGACCTGTCTAAAGCGTTTGATACCGTGAGTCATGAGGTGTTACTTGGAAAACTATATTCATACGGTATTAGAGGTAAAACTTATGATCTTCTGAAAAGTTATTTGGCAGATCGACAACAACGAGTATGCCTCCATGAAAATATCAGCGAACCGAGGACTGTCACATTTGATGTTCCCCAATGCACTGTGTTGGGCCCACTATTATTCACATTATATATAAATAGCCTCTTACATATCGATTCCCGAAGGACAATTCTCAGCATTGCTGATGATACGGTGTTATTCTATACTGCTGATACATGGAGAAATTTGAAAATCAAGGCAGAAACTCATTTCCAAGTCATTAAGAAGTGGTTCCAATGTAACAAACTTACTCTAAATTTGAATAAAACTCATTACCTCCCATTTACGTCCTATCTTAATCATCTGCCACAGTTAGGAAATTTGAATATCGATGAAGTTACGACAATACCTGAAGCTGAGTCTGTTAAGTATCTGGGTGACATAATAGACAAACATTTACGTTGGGATTTACACGTTGCATTCATAACGAAAAAAATTAGAGGCATCATTAGTAGATTTAGATATCTGTCGCAATTTTTAGACATTCATCACCTAAAAACAGTATAGTATGCACTCATCCAGTCTCACTTGTCTTATGGTATTATGGGTTGGGGAGGAGTTCTCGACTGTCATCTAGAAAGACTGAATGTTGTACAAAAATGGGTTTTGAGAATTATTTATAAAAAAAAACTCACCTTTTCCAGTAATGAACTCTTTCTCAGAAGTCAAATCCTAGATTTAAGACAATTATACTGTCAGAAATTAATAATTAACATCCACACATCTAAAATTGTATTGTTACCCACAGACCACAACTATGCCACTCGGAATAAAAACACTACTGTTAAAATACCCAAGTGCGATGAGAATATTGGACAAAGAAGTTCACAGTATTTGGGCCCTAAATTATATAACCTCCTTCCTCCACAACTGAAATCTGTAAAAAATAAAAACTCTTTCAAATATATGGTTAAAATGTGGCTTTTAAACACGGATACAGTATTCTTCAGTTACTTTGTTAACAATATAATGATTTGAGAAAAAATTAAATAATTAATTAATACAAAAAAAACAGACCCCGATTATGTTAAACATATCCTAATTATGTCAAATATATCCTGATTGTGTTGAATATCCCGATTGTGTCAAATATATCCCAATTGTGTCGAATATATCATGAAATGTATATTAAATCCCTACTTTGTCATTAAATATATATTTTGTTTTGATAATGTTTATATGTATTTGTAGTTGTAAACTCTCACGCACAAGCAATCACTTGCTTCTGTGAGTATACATGTTTATTCATTTATATTTATAATACATTAGATTAGTATTGTTCATTTAACAGTAATAAACATATTATTATTATTATTATTAATTTTGTTATTTCCACTTAAGAGTGTACCAGTCAGGCCCTGTCTCCGGTGCTCCGACCCATCCGGAGGACGCGCTGGTGTCGTTTACCTCAATAACCACTCCCTACGTCCGAAGGGTGAGTGATTATTGAGTCCGAGAGTCATGTGTTCTGAGCAGACGAAGTGAACCAAGGATGACGGCCTTCTGCATTCGAGCGGCTAAGATTTGTGCCGGTATTAACTTCAAATTAGAGAGTAGTGTGTCCATCATTCCACCAAGGACTCCTATAATCAGAACCACCATTTTGACAGAATGGTCCGGATACAACCTGCGGAGTTCAAAGAGAAGATCTCGATATTTAGTCTGTTTTTCCTCCTCTTTCCGAACGATATTCATCTCGCCTGGAGCGGAAAACTCCACGACAAATATCGTTTTACTTTGATGGTCGAGGAGGACAACATCAGGCTTATTGGCTTGTATTTGCCTGAGGGTGGGGAATGAGTAGTTCCAATAGATTCGGCACCTCTCATTATTATTATTATTATTATTATTATTATTATTATGTGATTTGAATTAAAATTCTCCAGTCGGACCCTGTCTCCGATGCTCCGATACATTAGGAGGGCGCGCTGGCAACATCATTACCCCAATAACCACTCCCCAAACTATGGGGTAAGCAGCTATTGGGTCCGGGAATCGTATGCCCTGAGCAGACGTAGTGAACCGAGGATGACAGCCTTCTGCATTCTTCCTGCTATGATTTCTGACATCTTCCTACATGCCGGTATGATTTTTATGTTCGAGAGTAACGATTCCATCACACCGCCAGAACAACCATTTTTACAGAATGGTCTGGATAGAGCCTGCGGAGTTCGAAGAGTAAATCTCGATATTTCGTCCGTTTATCCTCCTCCTTTCGGACGATATTCGTTTCGCCAGGAGCCGAAAACTCAATGACGAAAATCGTCTTACTTCCATGGTCGAGGAGTACTACATCAGGCTTATTGGCCTGTATTTGCCTGAGGGTGGGAAATGAGTAGTTCCAGTAGATCCGGCACTTCTCATTCTCCACCACGGACTCAATATCCCCCGGAGCGTAAGGCAACACTGGTGTCTCGTCTATACCGTACGAGTGTCGTAGGTGGTAATATAACACTCGTAGAGCCGCGTTATGTCTGTAGATATAGGTTGAGACCGCATATGCTGGACATGCTGACAGCAAATGCATAATGGTCTCAGGCGCCTGACGGCAGGCCCTGCATCTAATATCAGGGACCTCTATACCCATCACGTGGCTTCGGTAGACCAAGGTGTTGAAGACACCATCTTGGCAGGCCATTATGAATCCCTCGAATATACTATATCGTGTGTGATGTGTGTTGTCTCCTTTGCGTTGATAATTAAATGTTATAAGGGCCAATAACAAATACTCCTGTCAAAAAAGTGGATAAAAGTTCAGAAATTTCATTCTCGATCTCAGGCTAAACCATGATTGATATAATATATAATTTGAATCATAGAAGAAAGTACTTTTGTATTTTGAATTAGTTTCTCCATCAAGTCAATACAAACAACTAATGAAGTTTTCTAAGAAAACTTCAGCACACTTCAGCTCCTGAAGATGCTAACTTTGTTGTCGAAACATGTGTCGAGTGAAATTGACGTAGTTTGGTTTTTATGGGTAGTTTCTATTTATTGAATTTTATTCACACCAAGAGTTCCAAATATTCATTTTTGGTCGCCATCAAGAATTACAGATATGCATTTTAATTGAGATTGCCCAATAAATTCTAAAAATACTTCAATTCAGTGAATTTTTTCAAAGTTGACCTGTCGAGAAAAGTTGAATAGCAAAGATGTTGAAAAGAAAAATATCTACAACTTTTGTATCAAACATTTTTCCACGTTACCTCAAATTTTCCGTGAAAATCGGAAAAACAAATTTTTCAGTTTTAATTTTTTTTCTCGAGCAAAAATTGATTTTTTTATCACGAAATTTGGTGGGAATATAATTCATTATGTTTCAAGTAAGCTGTAATTTTTTTGTAGCGAAATACAGATTTTTCTTTTTTTTTTCGACAAATTCCGAAAAGACGACCTCATTTTCAACTGAAAAGTTTCACCAGTAAAGTTCGTTTTTACAAGCTCGACAGCCGCCATTTTTTCCGTTGAAGCATCTATTTTTAGATTATGTAATAAAAGAGTAGCACTACTGTGGAATTATTTTCCAGAAAACGCGAAAAAATTAATAAACAGATTTTCAAAATTCAATTTTTTTTATTTTTGTTCTAAACTCATATAGATTCATTAAAATTATTGAAATTAACAGTTGAAACATCTCGAGAATATTAATTTCATATTACCTCAATAGGTACAAAGGATAAACAAGGACAAAAATAAGGATTTGATTATGATAGAAGGGCGAAAGGAGGTGAACTTTCGGGGGTGAAAATGGTTTGTCGCGATTTGCAGCGAAAATTAACCTGCTACAAAAAAAGTAAAAGAAGAAAGTTCTTGGCAATAAAAAGGTATACAACTTTTGTATCTAAGATTTTTCCACGTGACCTCAAATTTTCCGGGAAGATCGGAAAACCCGTTTTAATTTGGTTTTAATTTCTTTTTTGTTTGAAAATTGTATGTTTGTCGCAAAATCTAGTGGAAATATGTCAGAAAAATATTTTCAAAGTTTCACCGCACAAGAAATAGTCCAACAATTCCTCATTACAGTGTGAAATTGCTTCTGAAGAGTATATTTTCCAATTCTTCCGACCTCCCCGATGATCTTAGAAGAGTGAAATAGATTTTTGTCGACCAAAATGTATTGGAGGCCTAGCGAAAGAGATGCAATTCACGCATCAATGGAATGAGCGATTTTCTGTGAGTGATACTTCTGAATAACATTCTCCCTTATCTCATTCATAGATAAGAATCTCCAATGGAAACTGGACATTTAATAAATAATCAACTATCTGAATGAAAATGCAAATTTTCACTTTCAGATTTTTTCTTCAAGTTATGTAGGGTCTTTCTCAATATCTTTCAGATGTAGTTCAATGTCCAGCGTGGCTTTAGCCGGGGAAGTAGTTGTTTTCTGTTAGATATTACAATAAAGTAACTTCAATTTTATCGTAGGGTTTTTTCCATTTCCAGAGTAGTCATATATTGATTCAATTTTCAACTGAGAATGTTTCTCTTTAATACCTTTTCATGTCATGAATCAGCCGTTTTTTTTGCAGCGAAATACTTATTTTTCTTGAACCTCTTTGAAGTACTGGAAAATTGTATGTTTGTCGCAAAATCTAGTGGAAATATGTCAGAAAAATATTTTCAAAGTTTCACCGCACAAGAAATAGTCCAACAATTCCTCATTACAGTGTGAAATTGCTTCTGAAGAGTATGTTTTCCAATTCTTCCGACCTCCCTGATGATCTTAGAAGAGTGAAATACATTTTTGTCAACCAAAATGTATTGGAGGCCTAGCGAAAGAGATGCAATTCACGCATCAATGGAATGAGCGATTTTCTGTGAGTGATACTTCTGAATAACATTCTCCCTTATCTCATTCATAGATAAGAATCTCCAATGGAAACTGGACATTTAATAAATAATCAACTATCTGAATGAAAATGCAAATTTTCACTTTCAGATTTTTTCTTCAAGTTATGTAGGGTCTTTCTCAATATCTTTCAGATGTAGTTCAATGTCCAGCGTGGCTTTAGCCGGGGAAGTAGTTGTTTTCTGTTAGATATTACAATAAAGTAACTTCAATTTTATCGTAGGGTTTTTTCCATTTCCAGAGTAGTCATATATTGATTCAATTTTCAACTGAGAATGTTTCTCTTTAATACCTTTTCATGTCATGAATCAGCCGTTTTTTTTGCAGCGAAATACTTATTTTTCTTGAACCTCTTTGAAGTACTGGAAAATTGTATGTTTGTCGCAAAATCTAGTGGAAATATGTCAGAAAAATATTTTCAAAGTTTCACCGCACAAGAAATAGTCCAACAATTCCTCATTACAGTGTGAAATTGCTTCTGAAGAGTATGTTTTCCAATTCTTCCGACCTCCCTGATGATCTTAGAAGAGTGAAATACATTTTTGTCAACCAAAATGTATTGGAGGCCTAGCGAAAGAGATGCAATTCACGCATCAATGGAATGAGCGATTTTCTGTGAGTGATACTTCTGAATAACATTCTCCCTTATCTCATTCATAGATAAGAATCTCCAATGGAAACTGGACATTTAATGAATAATCAACTATCTGAATGAAAATGCAAATTTTCACTTTCAGATTTTTTCTTCAAGTTATGTAGGGTCTTTCTCAATATCTTTCAGATGTAGTTCAATGTCCAGCGTGGCTTTAGCCGGGGAAGTAGTTGTTTTCTGTTAGATATTACAATAAAGTAACTTCAATTTTATCGTAGGGTTTTTTCCATTTCCAGAGGAGTCATTTATTGATTCAATTTTCAACTGAGAATGTTTCTCTTTAATACCTTTTCATGTTATGAATCAGCCGTTTTTTTTGCAGCGAAATATTTATTTTTCTCGAACCTCTTTGAAGTACTGGCTGGTACCAAAACGAATTTTGAACGCCTTTTTGGTGTTGAAGGAGCATGATTTTTTCGCAATTCAGAAAAAAATTCGAAAAAATACCATTATCTTCCGCGAACAACTGTCTTGGTGTTTTTTTTGTATTTCGAAGGTCTATAAGTGATCATTTTAATTTTTGAAATGTCTACTTTTAAATGGTCTATGTAACGTGGTGGTTTAATGATCGTTAAACCGCTTAAAATTGAGAAAAACTTTCTCTAAGAATCATGCTTGTATCAATATTTTCAATGATTGTTGACTTTCTCAATCATTTTTATAACAAAAAGTAGTTTATATTCAATTATTTATAACAAAATATTTTCAGTTTGGAGTTAATCCACTGTGAGGGTGCGATCTCAGTTTCGGTCTTTAAATGGGTGTGGTTGTCGATTCATTCGTTGCAGTCATTATTTATTGACTGCTAGACCTACCCTATACTGATGAGGAGCAACACTCCGAAATCGATATATAGGTGGTCCGAATGTTTCGAAGAACATTCCCATGCAACCAAGCAATTGTAGGAACTCTGCACGGAAATTTCATCAGATGTAATTCAATGTTCGTCGTGGCATTAGCCAGGAAAGTAGTTGTTTTCTGATGGATTTTCGACCCAAATTTTCCTATTGTATAGGATATTAGCAATGAGCAGTCCTCCGGACATCTTATGCCTCTTGTCATAAGCTCATTGTAACATACAGATTTCTTTTCCGTTTTATATACGGTCTTGACGATAGTGGTCATGGGTGTTGCTTGGTTGGGCTTCCGGCGCTGGGATAGCGCTCGCAGTTTGGAGTTAATCCACTGTGCGGGCGCGATCTCAGTTTCGGTCTTTAAATGGGTGTGGTTGTCGATTCATTCGTTGCAGTCATTAGTTATTGACTGCTAGACCTACCCTATACTGATGAGGAGCAACACTCCGAAATCGATATATAGGTGGTCCGAATGTTTCGATGAACATTCCCATGCAACCAAGCAATTGCAGAGATGACCTTGTAGGAACTCTGCACGGAAATTCCATCAGATGTAATTCAATGTTCGTCGTGGCATTAGCCAGGAAAGTAGTTGTTTTCTGATGGATTTTCGACCCAACTTTTCCTATTGTATAGGATATTAGCAATGAGCAGTCCTCCGGACATCTTATGCCTCTTGTCATAAGCTCATTGTAACCTACAGATTTCTTTTCCGTTTTATATACGGTCTTGACGATCGTGGTCATGGGTGTTGCTTGGTTGGGCTTCCGGCGCTGGGATGGCGCTCGCAGTTTGGAGTTAATCCACTGTGCGGGCGCGATCTCAGTTTCGGTCTTTAAATGGGTGTGGTTGTCGATTCATTCGTTGCAGTCATTAGTTATTGACTGCTAGACCTACCCTATACTGATGAGGAGCAACACTCCGAAATCGATATATAGGTGGTCCGAATGTTTCGATGAACATTCCCATGCAACCAAGCAATTGCAGAGATAATCTTGTAGGAACTCTGCACGGAAATTTCATCAGATGTAATTCAATGTTCGTCGTGGCATTAGCCAGGAAAGTATTTGTTTTCTGATGGATTTTCGACCCAAATTTTCCTATTGTATAGGATATTAGCAATGAGCAGTCCTCCGGACATCTTATGCCTCTTGTCATAAGCTCATTGTAACCTACAGATTTCTTTTCCGTTTTATATACGGTCTTGACGATCGTGGTCATGGGTGTTGCTTGGTTGGGCTTCCGGCGCTGGGATGTCGCTCGCAGTTTGGAGTTAATCCACTGTGCGGGCGCGATCTCAGTTTCGGTCTTTAAATGGGTGTGGTTGTCGATTCATTCGTTGCAGTCATTAGTTATTGACTGCTAGACCTACCCTATACTGATGAGGAGCAACACTCCGAAATCGGTATATAGGTGGTCCGAATGTTTCGATGAACATTCCCATGCAACCAAGCAATTGCAGAGATGACCTTGTAGGAACTCTGCACGGAAATTCCATCAGATGTAATTCAATGTTCGTCGTGGCATTAGCCAGGAAAGTAGTTGTTTTCTGATGGATTTTCGACCCAACTTTTCCTATTGTATAGGATATTAGCAATGAGCAGTCCTCCGGACATCTTATGCCTCTTGTCATAAGCTCATTGTAACCTACAGATTTCTTTTCCGAACAAAATATTTGAATACATAATTACAATACAAAATCAATGTATTAATATCAGTTTCATTCTTTTTTACAACTATTGAAAATCATTAATAATATTAGTAATAATTTAGCCCAAGTTATGCGAGTTACATTTAAGGTTGTCAAAGTATACAAGAAATAGAAAATATCGTAACCAAGTACAGGTACAAGAAATGTCAATAATTATATTAATATTTAAAATGTATACGTAAAATTCAGATTACTTCATCATTCATAAAATTTAAAAATATATTATTTTGTATATAAAATTCAGAATAACATCACAACAGAGAATACAGGCATACAATTTTTTTATATATTAAACAATTGTTTCGTCAAAAATAAATTCGAAATATTCTTCCAGGGAATAAAATGCATTTTTTAATAAAATTTTGATGATTGCTGCCTCCAACTGATTGATAGGGGCATCTTTCAGTGCATTTGGTAATTTGTTAAAGATTTTTAGGGATGTATGATTAATTGGCTGTTGAGTTTTATTTTTTCAGGTGGTGATAGGGAATGCTCAACGAATTTTTATTTCTAATGTCATAAGAATGGTAGGATGAATTTGAGGAGAGTGAGTTATTGAGAAAATTATAAATTCAGAGAGACTTGTTGTCGGTTTTTCTCAATTTTAGGCAAGTTAACGATCAATAAACCACCAAGTTACAGAGACTATTTGAAAGTAGATATTTCAACAATGGAATTGATCATTTATAGACCTTCGAAATACAAAAAAACACCAAAACAATTGTTCGTGGAAAATAAGGGTATTTTTTTAGAAAAATGTACATAACTCGAAAACTAATCGTCTTCTGAATTGCGAAAAAATCATGCTTTTTTGGTGACGAATCCAAAAAAGACATTTCTACAAATTTTCATTTAAATTAAATCATTTAAACGCGAGAAAAAAATTAAATACTGAAAAATCGGTTTTTCGCTATTTTGATGGTCAATTTGAGGGTATGTCGAAAAGTGTTATACAAAAACTTATGATTATTTCATTATCTACAACTTTTCCATCGAACATTTTCCGCTTAGAGGTCACGTTTCGCTGCAAATCGCATGAAACCGTTTTCAACTCCTAAACTGCATCCCCATTTCACCCTGTTGAGTGGTTTCGTGTTTAAATATATTTTTTCTCAAACAACATTCTCCATCTGGTCCTTACCTGTTACCTTCTGTCCTATTTTAGGCGTTTAAAATTCTATTTTGCACCAGCCTAACTAGGAGCCGCCTCCTTTCCGAGAACTTCAAAGAGGTTCGAGAAAAGTAAATATTTCGCTGCAAAAAAAATACAATTCAGAACATAAAAAGGTATATTTCCACTAGATTTTGCGACAAACACAATTTTTACACAAAAAATGTAAACCAAATTTAAATGGTTTTTCCGATTTTCCCGGAAAATTTGAGGTTATGTGGAAAAATCTTAGAAACAAAATGCCTTCAACTTTTTTCCTTGACTTTTTTTGTAGGAAGTTAATTTTCCCTGCAAATCGTGAGAAACCATTTTAATCCCCAAAAGTTCACCTCCTTTCGCCCTTCTATCATAATCAAACCCTTATTTATGTCCTTGTTTATTCTTTGTACCCATTGAGATAGCATGAAATCAATATTCTCGGAAGGTTTCAAATGTTAATTTCAATAATTTTGATAAATAAATATGAGTTTATAACCAAAATTTAAAAAATTGATATTTGAAAATCTGTTTTTTTATTTTTTCGCGTTTTCTGGAAAAAATTCCACAGTAGTGCTACTCTTTCATAACATAACCAAAAAGTAGACGCTTCAACCGAAAAAAATCTGTACTTCGCTACAAAAAAAATTACAGCTTACTTGAAACATAATAAGTTATATTTCCACCAAATTCCGTGAAAAATAAATTATTTTTGCGCGAGAACAAAAAACTGAAAAATTGGTTTTCCCGATTTCCATAGTAGTGCTACTCTTTTATTACATAATCTAAAAGTAGACGCTTCAACGGAAAAAATGGCGGCTGGCGAACTTGAAAAGACGAATTTTACCGGTGATTTCTTTGAGTTGAAAATGAGGTCGTTTTTTCGGAATATGTCGAAAAAAAATCTGAATTTTGCTACAAAAAAATTACAGCTTAGTTGAAACATAACAAAAAAACTGAAAATTCGGTTCTTTCGATTTTCCCGAAAAATTTGAGGTAATGTAGAAAAATGTCGAATGGAAAAGTTGTAGATCGTTTCATTTTCAAGAACTTTGCCATTCAACTTTTTTCGATAGATCAACTTTCGTTGTCAATCACGAAAAACCGTGAAAAATCACTTTCAACCCCTAAAAGTTTACCCCGTTCCACCATTCTCCATTTTTTCGACTCCAATTTATTTTTTCCATCATTTGAACAATATTTTGCTCCTCTTCCAGTAGGTCTGATGCTGTTAATTCTTTTTTTATCTCAAAAATGCATCAGCACTAGTCTAATAAGGGATAGATCGATAAGTTTGTCAGTGTCACGTACAATAACATAAATCAAGAAAATGTATCGATAGTGAAGCGTTCCTCGTTTATTTGAAAATTGTCTTGAGATTGTCGTTAAGGAAATACAAGACTAATTTGTTACAAGTTCCAAATAAAATCTTGCAAACATGGTTAATTTCGTTATTCTTATTGTGTAATGCAAACACGCGTTTTAGATTTGCTTATCAATTCATTACGTTTTCAATTCATAAATCGGAACTGCAAATCCTGCAAAAATATTATCTTCTTTTTATACTATATAAAGTACAGCAATTCCAAAAACTTTTACATTTCGTCGAATTCAATCGTGAGTTACGATGAGGTCGCCAATTGTCCTCTTCCTCCTAGGTGAGTGTTTATATACTTCAATCAATACCATTTTCATTTCATAATTTTGATAATTTTTTATGTTTTTTTTTATTTCTTCTATTCTGATCTTCCGTCGGGTAATAAACCGTATTTCAAGTTACGACTGAATTCCTGTTCTTCAGACATAACTATAAAATTTAAGAAAGAAATTACAAATCTAAATTTTGGATTTTTCAAGTGGTCTTCCATTTTCATCTATTTGTACGTCTTAAATCGGAATTAAAATATGGCTATTTGGCAGAATTTAAAAACCATTGTCTTGTTCTTATATATAAGTAATCAAAATGTTTCTTCCGACTTCAACCCATGCTTCCATCGTCTTAGCTTTTATTTAGCAAAAAAGATATTGGTATGTAATTCGAAATTTGTATTCTGAATTTTCAAATTCTTATTTTAGTACAAAATCACTAATAGCGTCAACAATTATTAATTATATTATTTTAAAATAATAATTAATAAATTTAATTTCAAAGAATATCACAGTATATCCATTACATATGACATAACATAACATTAAAACAGCAAGTTTCTATAAAGTTATTGGGACACTTGATGGTGACCTAGATATTCGTCAATAAGATAGGTTGAGATATTCAAAGTTAGTTTGAATACTTTGTTCTTGAACAGAAAACTATTTTTAAAGGAAAAATGCAACACCGTGTCAAATCATTTGGTTTCCTGGTGTTGCGCTAACTCACTTCATTTCAACTCTCAAAATACTTTATCAGTTAGGTTTAACCACAGACAAAAAATCTATCACCAAAATTCCAAATATTCAAAAATACTAACTTTTCCCGATATTTTCATTTTTGAAATGTTTGTATTCATATACTGCAATAACTCGAAATATGATCACAATTGACCTTACAACCTAACTACAAGAAAACGTAATGATTCTCACATTAATCTCTACTAATTTAATGGCTAAACTCACTTTCTTACTTGGGACTGAAACTACTTATATAACAAACTACCTGAATCATTGATTTCAAGTTTCGAAGAAACCCTTATTTCTATCGTACCTTAATTTTTATACGGAAAAGAAATCTGTAGTTCACAATGAGCTTATGACAAAATGCATAAGATGTCCGGAGGACTGCTCATTGCTAATATCCTATGCAATAGGAAAACTTGGATCGAAAATCCATCAGAAAACAACTACTTTCCTGGCTAATGCCACGACGAACATTGAATTACATCTGATGAAATTTCCGTGCAGAGTTCCTACAAGGTTATCTCTGCAATTGCTTGGTTGCATGGGAATGATCATAGAAACATTCGGACCACCTATATATCGATATCGGAGTGTTGCTCCTCATCAGTATAGGGTAGGTCTAGCAGTCAATCCAACTTTTCCTATTGCATAGGATATTAGCAATGAGCAGTCCTCCGGACATCTTATGCATTTAATTTTTATAGTATTAACGAATTTTTCAATCTGTGATTTTACCTTACCATCTCATTTATTGATTGGATGTGAATGAAGTTGAAATGTTTTGTCCCTAATTGTATATTGTATTGCCTATGATAATTTCACATATTCTGTAGGTTAGATTTAATGCTACTATTATTAATTTTTTTTTGTTTGAATGTTCTTGCACGGAGAAAAATGTATGGTGATATTTACAATAATTTCTGGTACTATATATGACAGCTATAATATATGGCAACTTCAAACAAAAAATATTTTTAACTTTTTATCAGTATTTTACCACTAACCAAAAATATTATTAATGTTTGTGATAATTTCTTCAAAATAACAATATGTTCTATAGATTTTTATCAGTGTGGGTTTTGGATTCAACAGTGAAAATAATGAACTTTTTCCTGTATGGTACAGGCATTTTGCCTCTTGCCAGAAGCTTCTTCACTATATTTTATTTAATTCAAAATTCAATAAAATATACCGTAGAAACCTCTGGCCAGATGCGAAACGTCTTTACCATATAGGAAAAAAGTCTTGATTTTCACCTGTTGAATCCAAAACCCAAGAACCTCCAAACTCAAATTATACCATCAAGATTCAAGAACCTACCCAATCTTGATTATTATTTTATGTACCTACAAATGCTAGGTCAGTTTTGTATACATATTCTATATACATACATATTATAAAGATAATGAAATGAGATTTGGAGAATCTGTATATGACATAAAACTGCATTTTCTGACAAGCGACAAAATCATTAATACAAGAAGTAATAACAAATCTCCTTTTTTTAAATCGATGATGAAAATCCATGTTAACGTTTATGATCAAACTTTTATGTTGATTTTCACAATTTTTTTTTTTATTTGTGTAGTTTTATAATAAACGTTACATAAATATTTCCTTGCTTGAATACCTAATATGCGAGGTGAAATAGGATGTGGACAAGTCCATTTTTTTTCAAGAAAATTTGATGTTTCTGTTTTCTCAGTTCTGGTGGCACTAGTTACTCGATACAGTTTAATCTTATTCCAAAATATATTTCAACCGAAATTAATCAAACTGATCGTAATAAAATGCTGTTTTTTTCTAACCCGACGAGCCATCATGATTCCATTTGAAAAAGAAAATGGTAACAGAAATACAAAAATTAAATTGTAGCTGATACATTTCGAGAGAAAACACTAAAGTTGTATTCTTCCTAATATTTCAAGACTGAATTTGGTGGTTTTGACGTATCCATGGCCATCTAGATTGAAAAATTTATTTCAATATTAAAAAAAAATAGGTTACAAAAAGTGGAATGTGATACATGATTGTATTCAGAATGTCAAATGGAGGCAAGCAAAGTAAAAATATACAAGGTGTCCCATTTAAAAATCGAAAGTTCAGGTCACTTCCGAGGAAACTGGAAGTTGCATGAAGTTGAGACCCTTGTCAAAATATGTAGTTTTATGTCTTATACAGACCCTCCAAATTTCATTTGATTATCTTCAAAAACAAAGAAGGGGCGAGACGCTTTCCACGGACACCCGGTGTGTTTCGGGTCCCGCTCGTTTTGGTCTTTTGCCAAAGCTGTGGGATGGAATTTCACTTCCAGCCAACTTCCTTCCATAACCAAAGAGAATGGAACACTAGCGACGAAAATCTTGGAAAAAAAACAATATTTTTGCCAACATGTTTACTGCAAATTTTACTCATGATTCACTGAGAAAACAACCCCAAAACATCACTTCCATTGACAGACTTATGCCTAAGATAAGCTTTCGCTAACGGACTTTTTTTGGGTCTTAGCACCATTGAAGCTACAGGATCTTACGGAATTCCGCAGATCGTGTTCAAGAAATGTGGTACTAAACTTAATACCAGTTCTTTACACGTTATTATTGATAGTGATGGAGATACTGGCACTTTTATGAATTTGGTGAAAATCTAAACCATTGATCAGTATTTCGAGTGCCGCAAGTACAAAACTTTATATTTTGAGATTATAATTTTTGTCATGTAATATTTAATAACCTTTCTATTGATTACAGTACAAAATAAAAATATTGGTGCAATCCCTTTGGAGAAAAAAAAACATATTTGCCCGATTCAAAAGTTAATTTAATTTATTAGCTTACTTACACTCTTCATACTTATGCAATAATCAGGATAAGTATTCTTATGGGCCGTGCTGATGGTAGAGCGTACACCTCTCAATCATAGAGTCGTGGGTTCGATCCCCAGCATAGTCACCGGCCTCGTGCATGGCCTCACACGTTAAAAGGTAACTTGCAAAAGTCTCTCGAGGACTTCCGAGGTTTGCACTTAGAGGTGCAGCCGGTTGACGGAAATAACAATTTTAACAATAAAAAATAACAAAAAGAAAAATTGAGGTATCGTTCTCAGAATAGTCCATCAGATCTCCTTGCGTTGCCTCTGCATTCACATCAAAGGCATTTTGTCATACTCACGTGGAGTGTACGAAATTTTGTTACTGATGCAAATAGATGTTTTCAAAGTCTTCAGATTCTATTCACAAAGCACATTAATAGTTTTATGAGAAAACAGTACATGATATTCAATAAGGAATAATAAGGAAAAATGCCGCAGACGAAAACATGGTGTTTTCTCTGATTAACTACCTGTCGTTTATTCAGATCAAAAGCAACCCTTGTGATCCACCTTAAAATCACATACTTCCACTTCACATCCTCAATTGGCAATAATTTTTTTTTCGAAAAAAAATTATATCAAACTGTTAATCTTTTTAGAATGTGGACTGAACGAGCACGTCAAGGTTTTGTAGAAGATTAACCAGTCAGAATTAGACAGCAGTTCTAAGTTTCATTATAGAAACTTTGAAGGATAGTTCTTCTTTTGTAGACCGAAAATTACTGCTATCGAAATTTGTCATTCTTTCTGCCTTTGTTACTACTAATAGTTAGTAATATTTAAGGAAAAGAAGAATTGAAATGATAACGACAATTATTGGCTTGGTGCATAATACATCTGACATTTCAAGTTTTTTTATAAAATCTATAAAAGATCAGGATGTGGTTTTCTAATAAATTATGATCTGGTCTGGTGTCTTCAGCCACAGTATAATCCATGGTTTACAGGTCATCCTGTATCCTTCAATAAAAGTTAGTAACCTATATGATTCAAATTTTCCTCAATAGGTCTTTCTAAATTTAAAATTTAGCATTGCTCTAAGCAATATTCTGATAGCGATAGGTGAAGTATAGGTAAACTCTGGATGTTTTGGATTCCATTTATAGAAAGTAATATGAGTTGAATCGATACTAATCAATTTTGAAAAGAGAAAATTTTGGAGATGATTGCATTTTTAATTGATTTTTTTAATATTTGTGATTGAACTAATTTTAGATAACAATTTCTAAGACTGAGACTATTCAACAGTTACTAATTGATTTCCATTACTGTACCTGATGATAGTTACTTAAAATGGTTTTTGTTGAGAATGCAAAATATTTATTTTTATTAATATTGTCTTTATAGTTTTTATGGATAGTATTTTAACTGGGTAGCAGCAAAGAAGGCAGGTGATTTCGAAAATGTCTGCAGTTTTAGTCATGCTAAATGATATACGGGTGTTTGTCTCTATTATGTTTACATATCAATAAAAAAGGCTAATAGAGAAAATCAAATAAGTGAAATGTGCCTTTGGTTAAAAGTAGTTGATAGTTTGTTAGTTTTTTTTGCAGTGCAGTTTAAAATTAAATATACCTAAATGTTACATTGTATCTCGCATGAGTTAATACCCTAACTGTCAAATTACTTTAGTTGTTTCAGGGTTAATTTTAGATTTGACATTTTTCATATACTTTTTTGTTTCTCGAAAATTTTAGTGTGCCAAATTATAGAAATCGAAGTCAAAATGATAATGACAATTTTACCAGAAAATAAAAGAGATATGGTAGAGCAGCAATTTATAGACTTATGGTATAAGTTCAATTACCCGATGTACCAATAATATTATAATCAAAAAATGCCACCATTTGTACTTGTATCGGATGTATTGATTTTATGTCAATAGTACAGCTCATGACTGACCAGAATATCACAACATGACAATAAAATATTGATAGTCTTGGAGATATTGGCACTTTTATGAATTTCGTGAAAATCTAAACCTTTGATCAGTATTTCGAGTGCCGCAAGTACAAAACTTTATAGCTTGAGATTCTAATTTTTGTTATGTAACCTTTAATAACCTTTCTATTGATTACAATCCAAAATAAAAATATTGGTGCAATGCCTTTGGAGAAAAAAAAACACTCTTCATACTGTAAACAAAATCACCACGATAACCTGGCAAGTTATTTTGAAAAATTGCTCATTCGATGTAGTTTTTGACATGATGCAACATTCACTATCTTCCATTATCTTCCATTTGAGGAAAAAAAGATATTCCTAGTTTACTAGTTTACTAGTATTTACTAGTTTTCTAATCATCGTGAAATTATTTCAATAATTAGGAATTCGAATGAAAACACTTGGTAAATTGAAGTGACAGGTATTTCTTGACAACTGAACAAAAGACAAAGAAAAATTAAAGAATTTGTTTAATTTGCCTGCCACCAAGTCGAATGCAAGCGTGTCATCTTTTTAAAAACCATCTTCTTATTCGTTGTGTACTTTCTTCGGTACTTATTTGGACAGCTGGACGTCTCAATTCATGTTCATCATTTACTGGGTGTGCATCTAGCGGGGGGGAGACCGGGGAGGCCACAAAATGGAACCAAGACGGCCGATCCATCTAATTTCTCACTGGTAGTGTGTAATGAGCTGGACAACCATTTTGGAACCACATTGCCATGCGTATGGCCAAAGATACATCTTCCAAAAGAGTAGGCAGTTCGTTTTCTAAAAATCGCGATAAATTTCCCCGTTCAAAATTTCAGGTAATTGGTAATGACCTACTATACACAGCAAACGAGATCGCATGATATACTGCCAAATAAAGATCACTGCAACTCGTGTCACCACATGTGGTGCAACGGTAGATTTATACTACGCGAAAAATCTATGCACATCGAATAGAAGGGCTCCAAGCCACTCAGATTAATTATTGAAATAATTTCGAATTGGGCTCCTAGTGAAAGATAAAGAATGTCAAACCATGTCAAGAACTACACTGAATACGTAATTTTTTAACATAACGTGCCATTTTCGCCTATGAAGGATGAATAGTCTAAATGATCTTATAAAATGAATTAACTCGTGAATCGTATAAATACCTTTTTTTCTCAACAGGTATTGTTGTTGTTGTACTGATCAAAGGTTTCAATTTTCATGAAATCCATAAAAGTGCCAATATCTCCAACACTATCAATATTTTACTGAGGTCATATCGTGATATTCTGGTCAGTCATGAGCTGAACTATCAGCCCTCCAAAGGATGACGTTGAGTTTTGGGACACCCTGTATATGACTGCAATCTTATGAAAAATATGGCGAAACTATGGGTGGCATCAGATATCTCCGAGGCGTTTGATCGCCTTTGGTAGCAGGGTCTCACTCCTCCACGCTTTCATCTTATAGCTTGTCCAGTTGTATTCTTTGTTATCTAGCTATCTCTCAGACAGATCTCTCCACGTGCTTGTTGGTTGAATTTCATCCGACACTCTACCCATAATATATTGGTTTATATTGGTATATATTGGTTTTTATTATTATTATTATTGTATGTATATTATTATTATTATTATTATTATTATTTTTGTATGTATATTAGCATTTCCTAAAATAAACGCATTCATTCATTCATTCATAAATGCTGGTGTTCCGCAGGGATCCATTCTAACACCAACACTTTTCTTTCCCACATCAATGATTTGTTGAGAGCTACCTCATGCACAGTGCACAGCTTCGTGAATGATAGTACCCTTCATACCGTTTTCTCTTCCAAAGCTCCAATATCAGCCTATGAAACCAAAAATGAACGGGGAAAGAACGTTCAATGCTCCGATCTGTCTGGGAATACTGTTCCCATATATGGAGTTCAGCCCCTAAACACACACTGAAACTTTCAGATTATTTCCAAAGAAGAGCTATTCGTATCGTAGGAGACGCTCCGCCTACAAGCTTGCACATTTCTCTTGTCTCGTCGGTGATGCTGCGCTTACATGCTCACTCACTTCGCTGAGACACCGCTGAAAGGTTGGCGATATGTCTCTTTTTCATAGATATTTTCATAAACGATGCTCTCCTGAAATATCACTAATCGTTACACCGTTAGCAGTCCCATCGAGATTGACCTGTCGAGATAAGTCTTCTCGCCCCTTTGTCGTCACTTTGGAGACAAACCGACCATCTCTTTCCCAGGGCTCGTTCTTAAAACGAACGGCAAAGCTTTGGAATTCACTGCCTCGGGAAGCGTTCCCTGAGGCATACATCCTGCAGACATTCAAGAAGAACACCAATTGATAACACTTTTCATCGTATCTCACGTTATTCTCTGAACATTACAGGATTTTTTCTTGGTGGGAACAAAAACTTTTAAAAAATGGTTGGCGAGCTCTCTCTGTTTCAGGTATTTTCATTGACGACACTTTTCTGAATTAAAATCGGAATGTGGGCAAAATGAATTCAATTCATTTTCAAATTTTTCATGGTCCCAATTCCGATTAAATAAGAAAAAAACATCGATAATCCACCTCAATGCTGAGTAATATTCGTTCTTGGGAGTTCTACTTCAGCGCTTTTTTCAAAGTTAATCTTCTCTGTTCCATTTCATTTTATTTTCCATAATAAAATAATTCGTATCAGTTTATGTTCCATCAATTTTTTGGGAATAATCTCTGATATTTTCTAAGATAGAAATGTTATGTTATGTTTATAATAATTTTATAGAATTATCAGGAAACCCCGAAGGCTGGAAGACTAATAATTATCATCGAAATTAAAACTTGATTTTCTATGGTTCAAATTTGTGGAACCATAATTGATATGTACCAACAACAACTTCTGCATGGGAAAAAAAGCTGATTTTGAGGGAGATTATCCTCATCTTTAATGAGACGCTAGAATACATTCACCGAATAATAATATCATCCTCCAATTTCTTAAAATTTTTGTCATTTCAGTTATCATGAACTAGAAATTGCCAACCTTTTACAAAAACTCAGTGGTTTTCGATAAAACAATACAATGATACAGTGAAGTACAAACCTAACCTAGCATAGAAAACTTACGATTGAAATTATCGTGTCATCCCATTATCAGGACTCAAGCATTCTGCACTTTTCTGAACAGAAAACATCAATTTTCTCAACTTTATCACTTCTGAGACTCAAACAATACATGACTGCCCCACGCAGAAAGTCGAATCTCTCTATATCAGTTTTTAACGAGAGTAATTTCGTCTGCTTCTCCTGCTTCATGGTATTTAAAGGTGGAACTCTTTGCAACGTTTTAAACGATTTTCTATAAGTTCATCCTCGTCTGAACTGGAAGATCAGGAATCCTGTTTATTTCTGCAAGACATGAACTTACAACTTGAAAATGAGAACGATAAAAAACCCTATAATGATATGGATTTTGGCAATATTTGATTTGATTTCATTTCATTTTTCAGTGGGGCTTGTCTACGCATCGAACAACCCAGCATGGAAAGAGAACAATGAATATATCTACAAAGTTAATGGAAGAACTTTAGCCAGGGCATTTGAATCATCTGATCAATACTCTGGAATTTTGCTGAAAGCGACCCTGAAAATCCAACCCAAGTCCGATGGAAAATTGTACGGTTTGATTTCAGAACCCAAATATAGCCAAGTTCATTCGAAGTTATCTCATGGATGGAATACTTTCATTCCCAAATCTGAACTCAGCTGGAGACCCCTAGCTTTGTCTACAAAACCTTTCCTCATTGAAATGGAAGATGGAGTCATCACTGACTTTGTTGTGAACAAAGACACTTCAGATTGGGAAGCCAATATCCTCAAGGGAATTGCAAGTCAGTTCCAACTGAATACAAATGGAAGGAATCCATCTCGCAACTATAGTAATATTTTACCACAGGATGGACAGAACTCTGCAACTTTCGTAACAATGGAGGATACCGTTTCTGGAAATACTGCAACACTCTATGAAATCAGACCACTACCAGAATACGTAGTTCAATACAGAGAAGCAGAATCACGTTATCTTGACTTAGTTGGTGATGGTGAAGTGATTGAAGTTGTCAAACACAAGAACTACAGCGATCACGTTGAACTCCCTTCATATTTCTATGGATTTGGAGATCTGGCAACATGGCCAGGGTCTGCAGGAGAGCCAACAATGAACCAAATGGGAAGTTTCATCGTTAGAGATACCACCAGTCGAGCTATACTCACCGGTTCTTTGAGAGAGTACACCGTTCAGAATTCCGTAACAACCAATAAAGTCTTCTTGAGTCCCAACTTCTATGACGAACAAATGGGATCAGTAATCAGTTCTATGAACGTTACTCTGGAATCCATGAAGCCTCAAACACAAATGATTCCAGAGATTTCTTCACCAGTTAGACTAGGAAATCTTGTCTATACCTATGGAACACTTTCCAAAACTCATGGAGTTCACAAAAAATTGCCGTATCGCAAAAACAACGAATGGTCAATGGATTCTCCCGAAAGTTACATGAGAGATTCAAACATGGGTAGAATGAAGCGTGACATCGATGAATTCAGTCAAGGAAGTTACAAAAGTTACAAACTAGAGAAACCACAGATGACCGAAGCACCGCCAAGTCCTTTTCTAACGTTTTCCTCCGGAAACAAAGGCAAATCAATCAAGGAAGGTATCAATATAGTGCAGGTCGTTCAAAATTTGGCCAAACAAATAGGTAACCAATTGCAGAATTCTGACAACATCGACTACGAGAAAGATTTGGATCGATTCGTTACCCTAACTTCCCTAATTCGAATAATGAATAGTAATGAAGTCGAATCAGTTACTAGTGCGCTTTACAGTAATGCTGAACATGGACCAAGACGTGCAGCTTGGACTGTTTATCGCGATGCACTTTCCCAATCAGGATCTGGTCCTGCTTTCCTCTGCATCAAGAAATGCATTGAAACAAACAAATTCAGAGGGGAGGAAGCCAGTCAAGTCATCTCCACCATGGCTTATGCCATTCGTGAACCAACTCTCCAGTACATGAGAGCCTTCTTCGAGCTCATCAAAACACCGCAGGTACAATCAGAATGGCCTTTGAATGACACTGCTTTATTGACCTTCACTGATCTCATTCATCGAGTGTATATTGACGAAGACTTTTCTGACAACCAGTACCCAGTGAAGAGTTATGGCACATTCTGTAGCAAAGAAGGAGAACAATTCGTCACAGAAGAAGTTATCCCCTACCTAACTGAAAAACTGAATGAAGCAATTGTAGAAACGGAAACTCACAAAATCCATGCTTATATTCGAGCCTTGGGAAATATTGGTAATCCACGAATTTTGAGCGCTTTCCAACCATATCTGGAAGGTCGGAAACAAGTATCTCAGTTCCAGAGACTTCTGATCATTGTGTCCCTGGAAAAACTGGTGGAAACTTATCCAAAATTAGCCCTTCCTCTGCTATTCAGAGTTTACCAGAATCCTGGTGAATCACAAGAAGTCAGAGTGGCAGCAGTTTACCAAATCATGCGTTGTTTCCCTCCAGTAGAAGTTCTCCAAATAATGGCTTCATATACCAATACTGATCCTCAAGAACAAGTTAATGCTGCTATAGTAACTTCAATCGAAAGTGCAGCAGTATTAGAAGGAGCCGAATTCTATACTTTGTAAGTACTTATTTCAGTGCATTCAACTAACAAATTGTATAATAATAATGATAATATAAATGGATAATTTTTACAGGCGCTACGCGGCCCAAGCAGCCAAACCCCTTCTTACTCAGAAACAATTCAGTCCTCAGTCTGGAGGTGATTATCTTCGAAGCTATCTTGACGAGGAATTAAAATTGACATACAAACAGAACACTCAACTCTTTGGTAGCGAAGATGCCTTACTGCCAAAAGGAGTCAGATACACAATCGGCGAAAACTTGAATGGCATGAAACGCAAGATGGTAAACATTCAAGCATTTGTCTCAAGCCTTGAAGAATTTGTCCACGTATTCTCCAAAAATTACGGAACACATCAACAAAATGAAGAGAAGCAGAGAGGACACTTCCAAGAGCAACAACAGTACCCTTGGTCTAGTCTTTATATAAATCGTATACTCAACATGAAATCTACAGAGCGTGAGCAGCTTGAAGGCAATCTGCTAGCACAATTTGGTTCATTTTATAGGATGTTTGCTTTCGATAACACGACCATTGAACAATTTCCAGAAGGTATGTATGAATCATTTGTAATATGGACGTCTCATTAATATGTTTGTATTCATTTAGTTGTCCGCCAATGGGAGGAAGAATTCAGCAAAGGAGTGAACTTGAATTCATATAAAATGATGAATAACAGAGAAATGGCCGTTTCATTCCCAACAGAAATAGGTTTACCATTCCTTTTCACACGTGACACCCCTACTGTAATTAAAGTTCAAGGAAAGCTTACCGTCAGTTCTACCCCCAAATTATATCAAGAAGGAAAAATTCATAGACCAAGCAATATTCGAGTAAACTCAGATGTGACCATAACTGTCAGTACAAAGGTCCAGAGCCGCTTGACACTTACGACACCTTTTGATAGTCAGCAATACGTTGCTGGTTACGACAAGCATTTACAAGTACATTTGCCTCTTGGTGGTACTATCGAACTTGATGCCCAGAAAATGGAAACTCGTGTTGAAATCACACCAAAGAAAACTCAAGAAATGTCCAATCTTTTCCACCACCAGACATGGCCATATACTTCAAAGAGTAAGATCAGCAACTTTGAACCTCTTTCTTCTCAGCCCGACACAAAAATAATCAAACAGGAAAAGGACATGATCAGAATTGAAAATACCTTTGGAAAGAGGGAGACTGGAATGGCATTCAATGTTGAAATTGAAAGAAGCAGAGGATTCATTGATGGTGTTTCTCTATGGCGTCTATTTGGCCAAAGGAATTACCTTTCTGGAATTCTGAAATTGTGGAATGACAACACCATTCAATACAGTAAGACTGCAGTTGCATATCTTCCACAACACTCCTCTATTCGCAAAGCTGTTTTCCGTTTAGGATACAGACAAGCATACTCGACCAAAGGCGAACCTGAGTCTCACTCAAACTGGAATTTGAAAGACTATAACACCCCATCTGAACGTCAAGAAAAACTGATCCATGAAGTTTCAGCGGGAATCGACACAGTAATGGCTTATACCCTCGATGCTTCTGCAGAGTTCTGTGGTGATCACACTGTGAACTACTTCCTCACCGGAGGCTTCGCTAAGAGTAACATTGATCCCAAATCTCGTATCATGATTTGTTACGGAAATAGTTCTGACAACGCTGCCTTGACACCATATGAAGCACATTTCAGTTCTAAAAGCTTCATTCCAAATACAAGTGGTCTTGATATGGATTACATACTCCAGTCTGAACCCGCAGCTGATACAGAAATTAAATTCAAGTTTGGACCATCCCAAGGAACCCTTTCCGAAGTCGATGTTCATTTCAAGTATCGTAGGAGTGAGGAACGCAAGCAATATCTGAAACAACTTCCAATGTACTACCAATGTAAACAGGAAATGCGTGAAGGAAACAAACAAATGCCAGCTTGTGCTAACATGACAATGTCTTCTAACCTTCTGGATCGTGTGAGCATGAAGGTCCAATATGAAAATTTGAATCCCGACACAGAAGAAGCTGTCCAAAGACTTTACGAGGCGATCCGTTTCAACTATTTACCAAGTCTCACAATTTCCAGGCAACATTCGTCTCTAAGTTCCAATGAAATAATGACAGAAGTGCGATTCCATCCCGATTTAAAATGGGTCAACATCTCCGTTAAAACTCAAGCTCAAGAATCTAACATCAGCAACATCCCGGTTGCTGACCTCGCAAGGGAGACCTTCGTTTCCCACCCCGTATTCCATCTCCGGTCACGTTATATGAGTTACTTCTTAGCTGAGCAACACTATAGACGTAAGTAACTAAAGATTTCTTAAATTTATAGACCAAAGTTATCTCATTATTTCAACGTTTGCCAAAGCAAAATAAATGTTTGGATATATCAATACGGATATATGGTACGATTTAGAAACCTACCTTAAATCATGGTCATACCGTGTGACACAGGTATGATCTTATTTTTTGTGGGTATAATTCGAATTTTGAAACCTTCAACATGGCCGACCACAGAAATGAACACACTTTTATTTTTAAATGGAACTCTATGTATATTTATGATGTGAATCATATGTCTCTACTGTTAGATGTCATTTTGACAGTAGTCAAATATAATCAACTTAATTTTGACATATTCATAATTACTCATAAGCGAATTGAAAATTAAATATTGCATAAAAACAGACATTGCCAACTCAACTAACAATATACTTGGCGATAGGCCGTGGTGGTCGTGATGGTAGAGCGTTCACATCTGAAGCATAGGGTCGTGGGTTTAATTGCCAGCATGGTCCTGGTCTCGTGCACGACATCACTCGTTAAAAAGTGAGAGCTACGTCTTCCCTAGCTCGCACAAGTATCTCTAAGACTTCTTAGGGTTGTCCTAAGGTTGCAGCCGGTTGACGGAAAAAACAAAGAGTTGTTTTTTACAAAAACTCAGGTTATAAATAACATTATGCATTATACTTATAAAAAACAGAAACTGAAAATCATCTAAGAATATCTGTGGAAAAGTAATTGAACAAAGGAATAGTAATGCTCGATAATATCTTCAAAATATGCCCTATGTTCTTTACCAGACAATTTTTCACTTTCCATCATACACCGTAACATTTTACACCGTACATTTTTCATTTTTTGAGATATTCTTGGTGTTTTGCCGAACCCATGCTTTTAAGTACTCTATTGTAGTGGGGGTTCAATAATGCAGGTTCTTTATCCTGTCCTCAACATAAATATTGAGAGAAGTCAGATCAGGTCACTGAAATGGACATCGAGTTGTACCATGAGTCTCTCCAACTTCTTTTTTGCAAATCCTCTGTTATTATTTGTATAGCACCATCTTGTTGAAAAACCTTATCCGTAGTTTGGTCAAATTTTCGATTGCTTCTTATAAACAGTGAGTCCAAGGTGAGGTTGTCCAAAACGGGGATATCTGAAACAGTAAAAGATATAATTTTGGTTAGATGGGAACATGTTCCGTAACAGAAAGGCTCTCTATATGGAAGTCTGAAATTTTCAAAAATATTCTTGATTTTCAAAAACTCAATTTTGCGATTTCTCATTTTAATTTATTGAAGTTATCGTCTGATCTGGAATAAAATAAAAAATAATTCTTCACTGAAACTTTTTATGAGCCTTCTTGCGAAGAAATCAATTTTACTGTCCGACATTTCGTTATCGAACAACGAACATCAAAGTATTTTATTTAAATACGGTCCTGTACATCGTTGAATTCAGGACAAAAATTACTTTGAGAACTGTATAATTCGATCCAAGGCCGGACTTGAAAAAATTAAGTTGATAATGTTGTTCGATACTCTACTCTAACGAAACGTCGGTCACCAAAACTGAAATGTTCACAAGAAAGCTTGTAGAGAGTGTCTGTGGATTTTTTTATTGTGTTCCAGTTGTGACTTTAACAACAAAAAAAATAAAAAGAAAAATGAAAAAAATCATTTTTTCCAAAATAATTTGAAAATCGAAAATAATTTTGGAAATTTCATAGTTCATTATAGATGGCCTTTCTGTTCTGCAACTTTATTCTCATTCTACCAAAACTGTACCTATCACTGTTTCAGTTGGACTCTCTGTACAATTTTGCAGAAAGTGAAGTCACAAACCATTCGGATGCCCGTTGAAGAAAATTTCTCTTATTGACATAGTTCCTCAATCACCAATCAGTTATTGAAAACAAAGCTTCCTTGAAACCTCCCTTCTCGTTGCAATCTTGGATTCTCCTTCGCCCAATACTGAAAATCAACCGAATCAAAATATCATTTTTCGTGAACTTAAATTTACATTTGAAAACTGGAATTATTATTCAAGCATGTGTATCACTTTTCTGAATTCGTCGTAAATCAACAGCATATCAACTTGCTCACTCCTGCGCTGTCATTTCCAGGTACACCGAAAGTCGGTCACGTTGAATTCCTTAGGTAAAGAATTCGAATTTATGTCTCAAATAGATAGGTATACTCACAAAAATGCATCTGAATTAATCCATAAACACACAAGAAATAAGATTGACTCAAACACCAATATCACCCATTGAAGGAACATCATCCATCCCAACTCCATCTGTATCCAATTTAATGGATACCCCAGTAGCTTATTCACTCCTTTTATGTCTACTGGCAGGTTTTTAACAAATAGAGCAGGCAGTCAATTTAGCATTTACAATTAAAAATGGGAAAAAAATATCGAAACAATGCAAACTCTCACAAAAGTTTTATTTCACTGCTCAATGAAATTATAATAATGTTCCGTCTCGTGGAAGGTCGATTGTGGTTATTTTGTAGAAATTAGAGTCGCAAAATGATGAATTCAAGGAAAATATCACCCTTTATCGTTCCCCAATTTTGCGACCATTTAGAGTAAATAAATTATTTATTTATGTTAAATTTATTGTGTATATATGTTGTTAATAATACAATATAAAAACAATAAAGATACAAATTAAACATAAAATGAAACTAAGAATGATATGAAAGCGGCGATTTAGTGCTTTCCTTCTCATAGAAATGAACATACGCATCTCCGCTCACCAGGGATCTAGATGAAATTGGGGTCACACGTGAATCATTATATTCATGCCAGGCGTTCGCATACGGGTGTCTACAGTAGGCTCAGTCGAAAACAATACAATAGAGTGGCACCTAAAGAAACGTTTCTCTCTATGTCATAATAAAGCCGAAATTGTGCTACCTTGGCCGAGGACAGCAACATAGTTTTTATATAACTCTACACTAAAAAAATATGTTTGCACCTGCAATTGATCATCTAAATAATGGAAAAGTTTTTTGAGTTGGTCGCCAACGTAGAGTTATTTCATAGAAAGCTTATAATATTTATAATTTCAGGAGCTTTGTCAAATTTTCATTAAAAAATGGCATTTTTTTCATTCTTAGAAATAGTACAAAATTTTCGCAAATTCAACTGATGATTAGAAACTAATATCAAAACGTGGATCTGATGAATGTGCTCTCTCGTACTATGTCGGGAAAGTAGTTAATTCCAGATCACAGTAATTTGTTGTATAATTTTGAATGCGGAAAAACGCAAAAGACTCGTATACTTTCATTAAAATGTTTTAAACAGTCCTCAATATACTGATCATTAAGTACAACTGTCGAGTCGTTTTTTTTCTTGAGTTGAATTCACGAACATCAATCAACCAGTTGTGTTGTTTCCTAGACATCTAATATAACACTTAAATTCAGTGTGAAATGCTAAAAGTTTAGTACCATTTGGTTGAAATACTGAAATCGTTTTTTGTTTTTCCATATATCTGAAACTACAAATCAAATTCAACTCGAGCTTGATGAAAATCACACGAGTATTAGAGTGATTTGAAATGAGTTTAAATACTAATGAATAATAAAATTTTCCGACATTTACTTATGAAAAGTTGACTCTTGCAACACAAACCATTCAACTAATTTCGTCGCAGCAAATAAGTCTTTTTGTTTTGGATGTGCTATTATATTTCTATTTCTTAAACTTAATAATGTGCCTAACATTTTCCATTGAATACTGAAAAAATATTTGTACTACTCTCCATGGTGAGCATTAAAGTACTGAAGCTGTTACGACATTAAAATATTTACAGCTATTGCAATAGTATACAGAAACCTACTGAGAGATTTTTTTTTCCAGCTATGTGTGTTGTCGACAAAACCAAAGTGAACACCTTCAGTAACTCTACTTATTCAGCCCAAATCTCCAAGCACTGGACTGTGATGCTCCAATACATCCCTAAGGAAGCTCGACACGAATCCGAACAGACCATCGAGACACAGCTGAAATCCCAATTAGAAAATTACGCAGTTCTTGTTCGTCAAAACACTGAATCGTCCAAGAAAGACTTCAAGATAACCGTCAGCTCAGCCCGAACAGGCTTCAAGGTTGTCGATGTTGAATTGAGACCAAGTAATGCACAAAGCTCTTCAGAACCGAAAGCTCGAGTTACTGTTCATGGAACTGAAGTAAGAATCAGCAAAAATGAGCATCACGAAGTACAGAAGAACTACATCCAGATCTACGGGTTACCAAATGGAGAAGTTAAAGTGGAAGTACTTGACGCATTCTACATCATCTACGATGGACAACGTGCCAGACTTTCTATTACCAACTACAAATTCAAGGACTCCACTCTTGGTCTCTGTGGACAATTCAATGGCCAGAGCAACGAAGACTTCCTCACACCAGAGAATTGTTTCGCCCGTGATCCCAAGAAATTCATCAAGAGTTTCGAAGTTGAAGGAGAGGAAGGTAGACAAGTAAGGACGGAATTCTCCCGAAGAACAAACCAATGTGTAGAGAAAGAAACACCATTATACGTGGACGTTCTAGATGAGTCCAGTATAATGTATAATCCTTCAGTTTCCTCTACCCAACGTCCTGACGGGTGCACCATTCTCCAGACCAAATACGTTCGACAAAATGGTAACATTTGTTTCACGATCCGCGCCTTGCCAACTTGCAGAAGCCATTGCCAACCAAGAGGTTTCGTTACGAAAAATGTGCCAGTTCATTGCGTACAGAAATCACATGCTACTGAGTTGTGGACTTCACATATCGATGGAGGATTGAGTCCTGATTTTACCGACAAGGAAGAACACCAATCCGTTTCTATGAATGTTCCACAAAGCTGTTCAGAATAGACTACTGACAACTGCAAACAATACGTATTATTCTTAACTTAAGAGCATGCAAAAAATGTAAAAAATATGAAATAATAAACCCGTGATTTTATAATATGTTTATTTTGTTTTTCATTTTCATTTTCATTGAGTACTTGGCTTTTATAGTTGACCAGGAAAGTTTGCAACCTTCTAATAAGAAAACAAGACCTATTGGTGAAACTTCTAAACTATAGAGAATGTGAGACAATTACAAAGTTTTCTATGGGGCATAAATTATTATGGTCGTTTCTTACGTATAATATGTCAACATAATTGAACCCATCGTACAACTTGCTGAAGGCTGACACTGAATGGAATGGGACCAGTCAGTGTGAAGATGCCTTTAAGTATGTTAAAAATTATTTGAGATCTGCAAATGTTCTAGTTCATCACAACCCAAAGGATCCCGCACAGTTCTTATGGAAAATTGGTCCCAGTCGAATTTGCTAAAAAATTAGTATAATGTCTCCATGGGCACAACGAGATCTAATCTACAGTTTTTGAGATACAGGGGTCAAACATGCATGGTTACTATTATTCAGAATCACTCAAAATGTTCTTTCTTAGTTGTATTCATTTCAATTTTAGAAACGTATGTCCAAATTAAACGTGAAGTAGAAAACTAAATATATCATGATCAATATTTGGTTGCTCTTGTCTTCATTATCTGTCGAGTATGGGGCTATATTTCCGAAATGATTAAATCGTCTGAACATCATTCAGATAGGCAACAATATATTTTAGAACCTTTCATTAGGTAATAATCATTGGATTACGTTACATCAACCGATCATGAGTTGAGAAATCTTGCCATCCTTACAAAGATATAGCAAAAAATCTGACGAGAATATACCACGAGAGTAGTTTGAGTGACAATGAATTTGAATGTTTCTACACATATAAATGATTAATATACAGTGTGACCCACTTTGAGCAGCCACACCCTCATATTTCGTTGAGCATGAAATAATTCGAAATTTTCTTTGACTCAAGTTGTAATACTCGGAAATACCTACCTTTATATTTACGTAACCTTTGTATATCCATTTTCCACGGCTAACTACGACCAAATGAAAAGTGAAAAATTGGGAAAAACATACTAGGCATTTTTTTATCGCAAAAATAACACCAGATTCTGTTTCAGAACATCTTAAAACCCCCAAATCTCAATGCTTGAATCATTTGAATATACAGGGTATCATTCATCCTGATCAGAGTTAGCCTTGGAAAAGTGATATTTGGCTATTTTTCAAAGTATTATTTAAATATTTTTGGGAATTCTGTGACAAGAGAAGACATTTTGGAAATTTTCCAAGCATTATTTATGGATTAGAGTTGATAATGCTACCAGCTACAGATGATACCCTGTATATTCAAATGATTCAAGCATTGAGATTTGGGGGTTTTGAGGTGTTCTGAAACAGAATATGTTGTTATTTCTGCGATAAAAAAATGCCTAGTATGTTTTTCCCAATTTTTCACTTTTCATTTGGTCGTAGTTAACCGTGGAAAATGGATATACAAAGGTTCCGTAAACATAAAGGTAGGTATTTCCGAGTACTACAACTTGAGTCAAAGAAAATTTCGAATTATTTCATGCTCAACGAAATAGGAGGGTGTGGCTGCTCAAAGTGGGACACACTGTATAAATAAATGCCCTAGATCGTTATTACTCCACTTGTGAATCTGGTGTAGTATCGGCACCTTCCACATAACGCTAGTGTAATACGTTTTTTGGGTTATGCAAGCCATCAACAAATAGAATCCGTACATACTGGTATAATTACAATGTCTTAACAGACATGGTATGAATTAGTAAAAAATATTTTTAATGCATCAGTAGTCTCCCGTTTGATAGCTGCATCATCATGCCGTTGACCAGAATCCGTGCAAGATGCAACAAATAGACAAGAGCCATCAAATATTGATAATCTTATATTTAGTTTTCTACTTTAGGTTTAATTTGTATAGATGTTTCTTAAAAAAAATTTAAAAAATACAACCACAAAAGAAAATTTTGAGTGACCATGTATAACTTTTTGTAACAAACTAATCGCCACAATATTGATTTCCTAAAAATAAGTAACAACCCTCTCTCTGCATATTTTACACCCTGTATCTCAAAAACTATCAATTAGATCTCGTGTCCATGGAGACATTTGATCAGGACATTGTTTTAAATTATTTTTAAAATTGTTTAAAATTGTTTTTTCTGTTAACCAGCTGTCGTACCCTTGCGAACGGCAGTCATCAGAACTCGAAACTTGTGTGAGCCAAGGATCAACGAGGTCTTGCCTTTTTACGTGCGATTCCTAGCACTTCCTTGGGCCATCAGAAAAATGTTTGCAGTCGCCAGGGTTTAAACCTTCGACTGGAAGCCAAAGTGATTGAAACAGTGGCGCTTTAACCACTCGGCTGCCTGGCCCTAAACATAAACTACATTATACTAAATTTATTATTTACTGAGCATTTCTAACATTTTTAAGAAATGTAAATGTCAAGAAGTAGTGATTTGACAGAAGCTGTAGATTTTTGGGAAGCCTCAGTTTATTTACCAACTGAAAGCTTTTTCGGTGTGCCTGATGAAATAACTAAAAAAAAACAACAACAAACCTAAAAAAATTGAGAAAAAATTCTTGTGAAGGTGCTTCGACATCTGGTTGTGCCAAAAAAGATACGAATGATGATGAAGATGAATGATGAATCGGAAAATGAAGAAGATATGTTTAATTTTCAAAATGAAATAACGGAAATAATGAACAAGCCGATGCCGATCATGAAAATTTTGAAATTTGGCAGTTCCAAAATGAAAGAAGCTGAATAATGTTTGTTTGCGTTAACTGGAAAGAAACACCCTTGAAAAAGGTCAAAGTAAATTTGCGGTGTAAAGAGAGAAGTAGGAATCCCGAGCGGTGGAGGCGGAGTCTAGTATTAAAAGAAATCTAATAGCGTCTCACTCCAGCTCATTGCCCATTTACGTTATAGTAAAATTGGCCTTGAACGCGTTTATGCCGCCTGAAATTCCAAACGCTTTTACAACCCGGGCGAACCCGGCCTACCAAATAAAAAATGTGACCTGCGTGACCGCGATCCTCGTCGGGGCTTTGTTATCTGGATATCAAAGACACAGCTTACTTACAGCTTCCCAACTCTTGTGGCGGGAAGGGTTTGCGCCGATCTGCTGGCGCAGCGCTTATGCCCCGCCTCTTGGGCTAGAAGACTGCTGTGACGTGCGGTCGGGTAATAGGCGTTATTATTATTCGTTGAGCGATCATAGTCGTGCGTTGATAATTTTGATTGTTCTTCTTCTTCTTCTATGTTTGTGGCCTTTTCTC
This sequence comes from Chrysolina oricalcia, assembly GCA_944452925.2. Lineage (NCBI taxonomy): Eukaryota > Metazoa > Arthropoda > Insecta > Coleoptera > Chrysomelidae > Chrysolina > Chrysolina oricalcia. The sequence continues at coordinate 18,166,012 of OX101809.2, read as the reverse complement.
CTAGAGAAATTAGCCAGGTCGTCTCCTGGTTTTTGTTTTGTTACGTTTTTATTTTTGAGGGCCACCGTAAGGTGTGTCTGAGATTTACTCACACCCTCTGTAAGTGTATTTTTGTTGCTGTAAATATTGTGGGGGGTAGGTATTAATAGACAAAGATCACAACAAAGGACACATTTAGACTCTTCTCGCTCCCGGGCAACGGAGGAGCTTAACACAACCGAAATGTTGCATCGGTAAAGGACCCAGGGTCATGAAAGATAGGATCTGTAAGGAAGAATATAGATTATAAATTGATTTTATTGTGGTTGGTAAATTTTTTGAGTAATTCAACAATGTTAAAATTAAGGTTTACAAGTACTATTTTCATGTTAAATGGGGTACATAGGCCGTTTTTTCTAATTTCTTCATAAAGGTCCATCTGTGCAATTCGATTTATGGGGCATTGGAAAAAAACATGATCAAGATTTTCGGTTTGTCCACATTCACAGTATTTATCGTCTTTCACTCCTATTTTGTGTAAATGTTCTGCTGTTAAACAGTGTCCGGTTCTCATTCGGATTATAGTAGTTACCTATATGCCTTCGGTCTATGAATGGAAATTTGGAATACCAAGGTTTGATCGGGAATTGGTTTTGTATATCAACATACCATTGTCCTTTCTGTTTACCTATGTTTGTCCATTTTGCGTTGTGCTCACCTTTAATTTTAGTTTTCAGAATTGGTAATAAATTATGTTTATCAACTTTGAACATAGGGATGTTTAGGTTTCTACCAACATTGGCCAATACACCTGCTTGTTCATTTCCTGGGATTTTCGAATGGCTTGGTATCCAAGCAAGAGATATAGTTGTGTTGTTATCATTTAGTTCAAGTATCAATCTTTTTGTCATTAGGCAAGTATAATCATTTTTTGCATCAATTTTAGTTCGGCATAGTTTACTCAATGCACTTTGCGAATCTGTAAAAATTATGTTGTTGGTCAAACTTCTGTCAGCACATATCGAACACCCTTTATTTATTGCTGTTATTTCTGAGCTACAAATATCTAAAATGTCAGGAAGCCTGGTAGTGTAATTGAGTGGTATTTCTGGGATATGTATCCCAAGCCCCGTTCGGGTATTGCCTTTGGAGGCATCAGTGTATATAAATGTGTGATTCCGTTTGTAATTTTCTGTTGCTAATAAAAATTCGTGTTTGTTGTTTGTTGTTTTTCTTAATGATAAATTAATTGTTTTCAGTTGTCGAGTTTGTATTTCGTAATCAAATTCAAAGCAAGGTAAGGTTTCACTAGTATGGATTATATTCATGTATGGTTGAATATACTTGTAGGCCTCCACTAAATATGGAGTTTGTTTCCCATGCCAGTAGCCCTTATCTAAATCACAATAATTGTTAATTGTTTCTACCAATAATACTAAAGGATGATTCTTAAATGCCATTATTTTTGTTAAAAATTTGGTTGCTAGCCATTTACGCCTGAACTCTAGATTAGTTTCAGCTATTTCTCCTAACAGTGCATTTGTTGGCGTTGATTTCATGCATCCCAAGATTAGCCGAAGACCCTGGAAGTGGATTCTGTCTAGTTTCTTCAAGTTTGCTTTACTGGTTGGTTTTATAACTATGGATCCAAGATCTAAATGGGATTTGACTATGCCGTTAAATGCCATTTGCAATGTAATTGGATCAGCTCCCCAACAAACCCTGCTAAAAGTTCTTATAATGTTTATTCCTTTGGATGCTTCTATTGAAATATTCTGAATGTGATTGTCCCATTTTAAATGTTTTGTAATAGTAACCCCTAAGTATTTAACGTGAGTTTTATGTGGAATGTTTTTGTTGTCAATATTAATTTCTGGGGGGTTGTTTTTCAGTGGTCCTTTGCTAAAGCACATTGCTTCACATTTGTCCAAGGATAAACTGAAGCCATGTTCGTACATCCATTGATTAATTATCTCTAAACTGATATAAATTTTGTCGGTCATTTGTTCAAGGTTTTTTCCACGAATTAGGAGTGATAGATCATCTGCATATCCTAGTAGAGTAATATCGTTTGATATTTGTTCAAAAAGCGATGTTAAATAGATGTTGAATAATAAGGGGCTCAGTGGAGACCCTTGTGGTAGTCCTGAATTAGTAGTTTTTGGTCCGTATGTTTGCCCATTTTGATCTTTTATGAAGATTTCTCTGTTGACTAGGAGTCTATGGATTAGGTTGCAAATTTCTATGGGTATGTCCAGTCGTAATAAGTACTTGTAGAGTAGGTGTATGTTGACATGGTCATATGCCGCTCTTATATCGAGAAATACTGCAAGGGTGTATAGGTTTTGACTGAAGGCTAATTGAACATATGAAGTTATATATGCTATGTTGTCGTTGATTCCCATACCGCGTCTAAAACCTGTTTGAAAGAAGGAGAATATTTTTTTGTTCTCAGTTATCCACTCTACCCTGTTTTTAATCATCGATTCCAGTACCTTACTAACACATGACTCCAGTATCAAAGATCTGTAATTTTCTGGCAGCAATGGGTCGCGGTTGGTTTTTAGAATCGCTAGGACTGTCTGTTGTTTCCATGTATTAGGAATCATCTCACCCATTAAACATTTGTTGTAAATGTTGAGTAATTGTTCTAATTTTTGGTCTGGTAGGTTCATAAGCATAGAGTATGATATGTCATCTATACCTGTTGCTGTGTCTTTTTTTCCTAACAGGCTATTTTTCAGTTCTGTTATAACGAATGGCTTTATTTCCCGACTTGGTTGTTCTAGGTTAAATTCCGGTTGTATATTACATGGTGTCATCTGTTCGAGTATATTAATGGCTATAGGAGTGTCAGGTAGATTCTTTCTAAAGTTCGTGAATTTTGGGTCTGAGAATTTTTTCACCGTGTTCCAAATATAAGTTGGGTTAGAATTTCTATTCAAAGTGGAACAGAACATTTTAAATTTAGTTTTTTTCTTATTTTTCAAGAAACGAGTGGTGATAGCTATCGTGCGTTTAGCTTGTAGGTAATTCTCTAGTGTGGGATTTGTTTGGAAGTTATCTAGGGCCAGTTTCCTTTGCAATATTTTCTGCGTACATTCTTGGTCCCACCGAGGACTTCTAGGTTTAGAGTTATTATTACTAGTTTTTAGTGGTATTGATTCCTGTGCTGCGTACTCTATTGTGGAAATGAAAGTGTCATAATCTACATCTATATAGTTGTTACATTCTAATATTTTATTTGTATATAACGGCCAATTGGCTCTTCGAAAGTTCCTGCGTTGAATATATTGTTAATTTTATAATTGTTATTATATGTGTTTGGAGCGATTATGCAAAGGGTCGGGAAGTGATCACTGTTACCACAGTCTTGGAGGACTTTCCAGTCTGTGTATGGTGCCAGTCGAGAACTTACCAATGTAATGTCGACTGGGCTGGGATTTAAATGTGGAGGTGTCAGTCTTGTCGGTGTTCCATCATTTTGTATTACTAGGTCAAATTCATCTACTACTTGCATAATAACTTCTCCATTCAAATTATTTGCATAGCTACCCCAAACCTGATGGTGCGCGTTCAGATCCCCCATCAAAATAATTTGTCCTTCGAGTGGTTGTAGTATTGTTTTCAACAAGTTGGAACGTATTCTGTTCTGTGGAGTTGAGTATACGTTAATTATGTTAATGTCCTTGATTTTTACCCCTATATATTGAAACTGATTATTTTGTAGATTGGTGTTTGAATGTATTACCGTGTATTTGATGTCAGTCTTGATCATTGTTGCTATACCTCCGTACCCATCGTTCCGATCTTTGCGGATGATGTCATAGTTTAGGCTCAATTGATTGTGAGTTTTCAACCAAGTTTCGTTTAAAAGTATAATATCAGGGTTGTGTTCTCTGATTAGAGTTATCAGATTATATCTATTTGAATTTAGGCTTCGAATGTTCCATTGTAGTATTAGTAGTTTATGCATGTTTATTTTTTGTGGTTTGTTTGTGTTTTTGTTTTTTAGTATGAGCTGCAATCTGATTGGTAGTCCATTCTATCATATATTCCCGAGGTTGATTGTTCCGTGTACTCTTGACACGGAATGTTTTTATTTTTTTGTATGTGGTAGTTTATCATTTTAACAAATTGATCTTTATAAGAGTCTGAAATTCTAGTGAATTGATTAAATATAGACTGTACTATATCTGTTTCGCTGTCTTTATGAGGGGCACAAGTAGGCGCGGGGGCTTTGGTTCTCTCCTGAAAACTTCTCTTTGAGGGTCTTCCATTAGGGTACAATAGCTGGCTATTATGACTTTCTCTATCATAGCCTTGTGATTGAGTGTTCATTCTTTTCTTTGGTGTATCCAATACCAATAGCAAATAGTTGTAATTAATAGATATCAGGAAGGAAGGGTTAATTATACAGAGGATAAGTAGTATTAGTAAACCACAAAGTTTTCACTAGAAAACCACTTGTTTGCTAATTTCACTCGTCGTACGCACGTCCTGTCAGAACCAAGGTAGCGACAGCTCTCTAATTTTTATTGTTTGGTTTGGTTTTCTAACGTTTTGACTTTTGATAGTGAAATGAGTGAGAAAAAGCGGGCCATGTGTGTGCAGTGAAAAACTTTGATATTAAAGGGTACAACTCTAAGAAGAAATTCTATCGTTTTCCCAAGGATCCTAATCGGTGAGTATATAGTATCAAAAAATTTCAATTAATATTGTACCTACCCACGAAAGTCTATATGATTAAAAATCCTACTGATAAAAACATAAATTGAGTCCCGGGTTTCAATATAAGGTACGTTAATTGAGTCCCAGTTTCCAAAATAAGGTAAGTAAATTGAGTTCCAGAATATTGTTACAGATGAATCAGAATTACCTGTAACTACATGTAACAAAATATAATTGTATTTACCTTCTACGTAAGGTTTTAGTTCGTTGGGTTCTCTATACTAAACTACGTATATTCAACTTTGGTGCCAAACAAAATATAATTTCATTCTATATATTCTACGTGAGAGTGTTAGAATGGCAACTTGGTACATTTAAGGCCAATAAAAAATGGGACAACTCTTTATAGCAGAGTTTTGTCAATAGACCGTCAGATAATGACAGATTTTGCTGGCTCATTTTAAGAAAAAAATATTCTTTTTATTTTGTCGCTTATGGCATTTTAAAACGTTAACAGGTATAATAGTAATCTAATAGTGAAAAACCAAAGCCATAAGATTTGAACGTGCTTAAAGGGTTGAAATGAATTTGTGTTATGAATATGTCATATATGGTATTTAACACTGGATATCTGTCAAAAATTCCAAACAAAAGAGTAATCATTCCGCATATGAATGCAGTGACGAAAGGTGGAATAATCGCAAAAACAACTGTCCTATTTTTTTGGACGCAAGAGTAGATACGGAACTCAGCACTCGGGGATTAATTTACCTGCACATAAACGCAATTAATAGTTGTCGAACTCAATTTATGTGGATGACCCTTTCCAATGGGCAAAATTCCCCGTGATTATTTTATTATACCTAATAATGTTCTATTGCTTTCAAACAAAAGGTGGTATACCTACTATGTTTCAAGAATAACGTGGAGTAAATTCTCAGAAAACAAACAATTTGGTATGCAGAATTGATCTACCTTTTCTTGAAATGTACTATAGTCTCATTATTTATAAATGGGTTTGTTGTGATATGGGCATTCACAGTTTTTATTGATATTTAATAGGCGCCTTTTTAGTCTACGACGATTAGATAGATAGATAGATTCTTTATTGCCTGATTTTCTATTATACAATAGATGAGACATTGTAGAAATAAATAAATATATAAATGGGAGTGGTTACTTACATAAAATATACAGACGTATAAATACATAATACATACCTAATAATAAAAACAATACACAGTAAATAATAAAAATAGCATTTAAATATTGCTAGAAGAGTGCATCTCCTAATTGTTACCAACGTAACTTTCAAACTCTTTCAAACTGTAAAAACATTCGTCATGAAGGATCTTCTTTAATCGTCTCTTGAATATACTATAGGATTCACTATCCTTAATGATAGCAGGAAGTTTATTATAATATCGAATGCCACAAATAATGGGAGCTTTTTGACTAAATGAATGATTTCTTCTTTCTAAAACAAAATTGTTTTTGTGTCTTGTATCGTAATTGTGGATGTCACTGTTTCTCATTAGTTTATCTTTATTGATGTAGATGTAACTGAGCAATTTTAGTAAATATATTGAAGAGACAGTTAAGATTTTATGGTGTTTGAAAGTTTCGCGACATGAAGATCTATAGGGTAGATTGAAAATTAACCTCAGAATTCGTTTCTGTAAAACAAAAACTCTTTGCACATCACGTCCCTGACCCCAGATTATTACACTGTAGGTGATAGCCGAATAAGCATAAGCATAGTATACGTTCAAGAGGGTGTTTCTGTCTAGCATGGATTTGAGTACTGTCAATAAATAATAACATTGATTAACTTTTTTACAGACACCATCAATTTGTTTCTCCCATGTAAAATTACTGTCAAACGTTGTTCCCAAAAATTTCACCGATTTAGAGGTTTCAATAATGGACTCATTGAATAAAATTAGACATTTTAAAGGTGTTTTATACAAGCTGCAATATTCAATACATACAGTTTTCTTCAAATTTATAATAAGCCTATTTCTAGAACACCAGTTTTCAAATTCAATAAAAGTATTGTCAATTTTTTTTAGAAGATTCTGTTCCGAATGATCAGTTATAACCATGCATGTATCATCTGCATACATAAAGACTTCAGCTTGTGTTATATAATGAGGTAAGTCATTAATGTATAATAAAAAAAATTAGGGGCCCAAGAACACTGCCCTGTGGGGTATCAATATCATATTCTTTGGAGATAACGTCGTCGATTTTCACGACAATTTTTCTGTTTTCTAGGTACGAGAGAAACCAATCGTTAAGACAACCACGTATGCCTATTGCATTCAATTTATCAGAAACAAAAGATTTATCAACCGTATCGAAAGCTTTGGTCAAGTCAAATAAAACAGACACAACGTGATTACCACTATCTAATTGTTTGTTAATATATTCGGTATAATCAACTAGACTAGTTTCAGTTGAAAACCCTTTTCTGAAACCGTGTTGGCAATTTGTAAGTAGATTAATTTTAAACAAAATGAATCATTTATAAATAGATATTTTTATTTACTTTTTCATCTTTCATTTTTACAGAGCTAGGATACGGGCAATGAAAGCCAATCGAAGACCTTTTAGAAAAAGTGAATGATCTATATAATGGCTACCGGCTATGCGAAAACCATTTTGCAGAAAAACTTTTTACGAATCACCTTCATACACGATTGGTGGCCACTGCTTTGCCAACCCTATTTCCGTCTCTTGAAAGCAGTTCTAGATCTGCGAAGGATGATCATTCATATAGTTCACCCCCGCTACTTTGTGCGAAGATACGAGTTCTCAATGACAGAAAGTAGTTCCAGCTATTGCAGAAACTGACTCAGGATTCATCTTTTTATTGTTTTTTAAAGGCATACGAAAATAACAATAGAGATACATTTGGAAATCTGCAAATGCCAAATGATAAGTTTGTCGAGCTCATTTGTAAAATTGAAATTATATTTCAAGAAAGCTTTGAAAAATTCGCAAAAACAAATATTTGTAGCGCACTTTCAAATTTAAGCAATGCATTACCTTTTAGTCATCCTCGTAAATATTTCCCGAAAGAATTTGTACTTAGATTATATTTAAGAGTAAGAATTTATTACACTTTGAAAACAATAAATGGCAATTTTAAAAATATTAACAGAAATAAAATGATAATATGGAGAAATCTGTAGAAGTACTCACTGTATATGTAATGTAAAAATATATTCTGTTACTTGTCCATCTTTTATTTTTCAATTGTGCAATAAAGTTTATTAGAATCCTAAACACGTAATTTTATTATTTAAACTAATTCTTCTCATAAATTCAAGTAAAACGCCCTATTATTTCCTACCTATGTCGGGTACCTACCTAATTTCATTGTTATAATAGGTAATACTGTAATACAATTTTTTGACTTTCATGTTGAAATAATCTACTACGGTACTGTACTGTCAGGCCGAACGCCGAAACTAAATATCTTAATCCGGCCCCGACTTCTAACCCAAGTGAGACAAAGACCGCGCCATTCCATCTCGCTTGGTTCCCGATCGCCAGATCAAAGGCGCCGCTCGGAGTTGTGGAGCTGAGTGGTATATAAGCAAAATGCATTGTTTTCTTCCTTGAATGAATATTTCGCACATTGATAATTATTGATACAGGTAATAAAAAAATGTAAGAATGTTGGTAGGTGAGCACATATCAAACATCATTCAATCATTCGAATACCAAATTCTTTTTATCGAAGTCTAGATAGAAACGCTGCAAAAACGATTCAAGATATGAAAAAATAAAACCTAAGGGACTTCAATATAGACATTTGCAACAAAATCTGTAAAAAAACTATATGCTGCAGCGTATTGTTTAGTTGCTTGGTTTTGTGAAAGACTCGAATTTCCTTGTGTTCGAAGAATACGTTAGGCTATCGTTTTGAGTTCATATAAAAGTTCTTATATTTATAAAACATAATAACCATTCTTCATAATTATGTCGAAAAAAATTAATTGTTCTGAAATTGAACTGAATATTTTTTATACATATTCAACAAGCCGTTACTGTTCGGAGACTGGCTTTGTTCAACGTCTGACACTCAATGCATATTATAATTGAGGTCTTCGATATTTGCAGGGGCTCTGAAGTGAACAAATTATTTGAGAAAGGACCAGATGAAAAAGTCCAGTGGGGTAAAATTTGGCGACCTAGCAGGCCATTTACCCCCGTACGATTCGATGTAGTTATGATGAAAATGTATAGTGCTTCATATGGTTGTACTAGGAATGACAGTTTCTATCATAATTCAAAATAAAAAATATGAGCACTCCTTTGAAAAAAAGGTGACAGGGCAGAAAATGTGGATAATTGGAATCAGTCATTTAATAAAATAAATAAGGGACGTTAAAGATTTTTTCAAATGAAAAAGTTTCAGGGTCCGTACACTTGGACGAATCACCGCAGGTATAGTGAAACATCGAATTGAATAATTTTTAGTAGTTTTCGGGGCGAAGGTTTAGCACTGCATTGATGAAATCCCTGCCTCACTGATAACAAGATTACATGAATATTACATGTATTGCATTGTAAATACATGAGATTCTCTTGGTAACTGCATGATAGTGCATGGTGACTGCAAGGAAAGTAGATTCAATTCAATTATAGAATATTTACAGTCTAGTAGCATAACAATGAAAGTTTCAATGATAGTTTAGATACATACAATCGGGTACGAATTTGTATGAATATATTATATAGTGTTACATTTAGTTACTAGTTAGTTAGTATTTTATTTTTTATTTTTTTTTTTTTGTTAGATTTTAGTTTTCAAGTAAGAGAAATCTTTTAATTAGGTCGTTAGGGCACCGTTTGTATTTCTTCTACAATAATTAAAATACAACATTCCTATAGTAATAGAATAGTTTAATGATAATCCAGGAAATCGCAAAAAATATGTTATAGATTTAAAATATATTCATCTCAAAATAAAACTTCTAATATAATAATGATAGGTACTAGAAAAAAGTTAACGATATCAACAACACAGAAACAACTTTAATTCCTAATTTCCACATTCCTCTCGAATCGACTATCCACTATTTCACAGGGAAGCATGAATTTTATGTAGAATTCTACCAATTTTGATTCCATTTTGTCGTGCCAAAATTTATCATAGCGAAAAATGTTTTCAACTTTGAAACCTTCATATGTCCATACCATGAAGTTGCATAAATCGAAACCAGCTACATGCAACTGCCGTTGAACCTGAAAATACCAATTATGGTTTTTATTGAATTCCCCATTTTTTTCCAACATTTTATCAGTCCTTTAGCAGTGTATTCCTCAGGAGTCAGATCTCTTGCAGAATAAGGGCACTTTACTTCGACAAGAGCTTTGGTTCCTTCGATAACGCCATCAGGGCTTGCAGCGATAAAGTCGATGTTCTGATCAATGAATAAACCACATTTGGAAACTTTAATCGCCAAATAATCCTCTAATTGCTTTATTGCATTTTTTTGGGGATTTATTGGGGATTCAGTCAGGAAATGGCCACTATTGAATTATACTCTTTGGTTTTGCCTGAGCTTTCGAAATTCTTTATTTCATTTTCAAAGGCACCTAAAAAGATTTTTGGTAAAAAATGAAAATATTCAAATATTTCAATCTTCTACTTACATCGTGAGATTCATAGTTGAAGCAGTACAATAAAAAATATTGAAAACATTCCTCATAAAAAGAAAAAACCAAGAGGAATAAAATTATGACAAAAATCGACGTCGAAAACAAAAAGTTGAAACATCATGCGTGGTCTTCCCAAGAAAGACTATGGCTGACTAATACAGAGAATTGGAATAGAGAGGACGACACATTAATTGAGTAACTAGTTTCTAAAGTTTCAGTTTTTCCTGTAGTGTTAAACGACGATAAAATATGTTAAGAAAATTTTTCCTTCTTTTAAATGAATTGTAAATTTTGCCGTATCCTGTTTTCCACATTTTTATGGTAGAAATGAACTATTGAGTGAGCTTGGAATATTATACAATCAAAAAATTATCTATACTATCCTGGGAGCCGTCTAAGGTCAACAGTTATTTAAATATTCCGATTGAAACAAGTAATCAATCCTCAAATAATCAAACTTAGCACTTCAATAATTATTGTATTCAGCATATTCATTATCTTTCATTCTTGTCCTATTCGACCTTTTTTCTAAAATTATCTACGTATCTGCTGTGTTGTACCATAAAATTTCATTTGCTCAATTTCCGTCTTGTCGAAAATTTTGTATTGATAACACGAAATAAAAAGTATTGAAACCAGAGGGTGAAGAACGAAAGAATGATATAAAAATCAATATTAATCTTGATTTTTTTTAATGTAACCTTGGGGAAAAACCTCATACAGCAATTGAAAATAGTATGCTCCAAAAACAAAAAAAGACTGATGAATTTCAGTGAAACTAATGCAACTATTGGGGCAGGAACAATAACCAATATTTGAGAATAGCATGGTGCCAGAACATTTCCTTATGTTTTTGTATGAATACCAGAGAAGAGAGAAGCTAGCGTGGTATCACCAACAAGCTGAATTGCTTTTTTCCTATGAGAAATATAAGTGCTGCATACAATGCGCGCATAAAATCGAAACCTGGACTCTTTGAATGTAATGTCCGTCGTTTGGAACTATGATAGTATTCAGTAGAGACGAAGTTACTTCATTTTGGGATACAAACAATATGGTACTAGCTAAGTACTTTAATCAGAGTATTATTCTAAAAGTAAATTACAGACCAAGTATCTGACATTAGGTTCTACGTTCTGTCAACGTCTCACCACGACTGCATACCGTATGATCCAGATATACATATATCACACGCCCCTTTTAAGTAAAAGTACAAATCAAAAATATATAAATGATCGAAAGAAATTAATTGAAAATGAAAAAGTTAATAAGATAATCTCATGGGGGCTTTTACAACTCTTCCATAACGAGTGACAATGTTATGGCCACTGTTAGAGTCACAATCAATGATAACTCGTTTCTGGTTTGCTGGATCCTGGGATTGAATTGGAGCATCCATTGTTTCTGGCTGTGGAACATCGGACTCCGTGAGATCATTACAATTTTCGAGGAAGCTTTGAGATTGTCGGTTGGAAATGACACCTGTTTTGTCTGAAGGTGTGCTTCTTCTTATCGGCTTCAGGTGTTGGTTGTAAGTAACACCTGTTTTTTCTGAAGATGTGCTTCTTCTCATCAGCTTCAGCTGTTGTCTGTTGCGTCTATAACAGGCATCGCCAACTTGAACATTGTAGTCATTTGGTCCACTTTCATGAACAACTGTACCGGGTTTCCAATGACGAACCTTCTCTTGTACCATAACAGGTTGATGAGGTTCAAGAGCAGAAAGTTTCTTGGTGGAATTATCGAAATACCCCTTTTGTTTATTTTGTTTCATTTTAAGTTTTTTCTTGTAGACACTTGTAGGATACTTTGGTTTGAGAATGATTTTACCTACAGGTAAAATGGTTCTGAGTCTTCTTCCCATCAAACAAATCACTTGGAGAAGGCATGTCTTGTTTTGGAGTTATGTTGTAGTTGAGAATATCAGAAAATGGATCTTCGCCATCTCTATATGATTTAATCAAAAGTCCTTTGACTGTTTGTATTGCTCTTTCTACCATTCCGTTGGAACGAGAGAAATGAGGGCTGGAGGTTGTCAACTTGATATCATATCTTCTTGCGAACTGATGAAAATCTGCTGAGTTGAAAGGAGGACCGTTGTCTGAGAATATTTCCTGCGGTAGGCCATTTATGGCAAAAATATTCTTCAGTGCAGAAATAACGCTCCCGCTCGTTTTATTGGAAAGCTTGTTGACTACTACAAATTTGCTGAAGTAGTCTACTAATACAATACAAAGTTCAATTGCCCAAGAGTTTTGAAATCTATTCCCACTTTTTGCCAAGGCAAATCAGGTATTTCATGTGGTGTTAACGGCTCTTTGGCATTACTTTTTGTATACTGTTGACAAGACAGGCAACTCAACACAAGGTTTTCTATGTCAGTCAATATGTTTGGCCAATAAATTGCTTCTTGAGCTAACTTTTTACAAGATACTACCCCTTGATGAGACTTATGAATCAGTTGTAAAAATGCATGTCTCAGAGTTTGAGGAATTATTAATCTTTTGCCATAAAATAAGACATTCTCATGAAGAAAAATATCGTTTCTGATTGTCCAAAAACATTTGACTTCATGAGGAACATTGCTTCTATGTTTGGGCCAACCTTGGAGAGTATAGCCTTTAACTTTTTGTAAAACCCAGTCATCATTGATTGCATTCTGTAATCTCTGTTCATTTTCTCTACTGGTTGTAATTACAGAGTGAACTTTAAGGTTTGTTTCCAAAAAATCAGTATCTATAGTGTCTTTAGTTGGATCTCTACTTAGGGTATCAGCAACTTGTAACTGTTTACCCGGAACATATACCAGTTCGAATTGATACCTGAGCAAACGAATCGCAAGACGCTGCAATCTGGGTGAAAGCTGATCTAGTGGTTTTTTTGATTAGTCCTAGTAGAGGGCGATGGTCAGTTTCTATTATGATTTTTCTACCAAATAAAAAATGATGAAAACGTTCACATCCGAAAACAATGGCTAGCAATTCCTTTTCAATGTGGTTATACCTTTGTTGGCATGGTGTTAAAGATGCAGACGCGTATTCTACTGGATGGTTATCTTGGGTAATAACTGCACCTAGCCCAAAAGGACTCGCATCAACCGATAAAGTGACCTGTTTTTTGGTATCATAATATGCCAAGACAGGGGTGGAAGTGACTAATTCTTTCAAACGATTGAAACATTTTGTTTCATTTTCAGTCCATGACCATTCGGTTCTAATGCTAAGCAAGTTTCTCAGAATGCTAGTTTCATGCGATAAATTAGGTATAAATTTGGCTAAATATACAATCATTCCTAAAAATCTCTGTAAATCCTTTTTACATTCAGGTTTTTTCATTTCCCGAATCGCTTTCGTTTTCTGTTCATCGGGCTCTATTCCCTGAGAACTTATGACATGTCCAAGAAATTTCAATTTGTTTACTCCAAATTTTGATTTTTGTTTATTCAAGGTCAATCCGCTTTTCGATATTTTTGTTAAAACACTATCCAAATTTTTGTTATGTTCCTCTATTGTTTTGCCAAATATAAGGATATCATCAATATATGCAATCGCACCTGACACGCCATCTAAAGTTTCAAATATAAATCTTTAAAATATTTCGGGGGAAGATGAAATACCATATGGTAGGCGTAAATAGCGATACCTACCAAAAGGTGTAGCTACGGTACACATAAGAGAACTTTCTCTGTCAAGAGGAATTTGGAGAAATGCGGAGGAAGCATCAAGCAAAGAGAAAAATCTTGCTTCCGACAACTCTGCGAATAATGTATCCGTTGATGGGATTTGAAAATTCTCACGTTTGATATAAATATTCAAAGAACGAGGGTCCATACATACACGTATATCACCGTTCGATTTAGGCGCTAAAACTATTGGATGAACCCAGTCCGTTGGTTCCGTAACCGGTTCTATAATTTTTTCAGCAACCATTTCATCCAATTTTTGTCTAACTTTGTGTTTCAATGAAAGCGGAATTTTTCTCGCGGCACTTATGCAAGGCACCGCACCTTCTTTTAAAGTTATTTTGTAGGGTTTGTCCACTCTTCCGATTCCGGTGAAAACCGATTTATGTTTATCGACTATGTCCTCAAAAGCCTTCCTTGAGTCACCCTGTATAAAGTTCACAGCATAGCTTTTCTTCAAAATACCGAACTGACTAGCTGCATCAAGACCCAATAATGAACTTTGTTCACAAGAGTTCACAACATAAAACAACAGTTTTTTATGATTTTTATTGAATTTGGCATCCAATATAACTTGACCCAAAATATCAATTTTGTGGCCCGAATATGACGAAAGTTTTGTATTTGCTTCATTGAGCTTAGAAGTACAGTTCAGTCTACTGAAGTCACTACGGTTCATTATATTCACTTGACTACCGGTGTCAATTTTAAGTTTGATTTTAGATCCCGTGATCTCAATTTCCTCGCACCATTCGACAGTATTCACTTCGGCATTTGTAATAGTCCAAACGATTTGTTCCGAATCAGTGTCTATACTTTCCGAATAATCACAGTCTTCCGCGATTTCGTGTACATTTTTCCGCAAATCCCGAAAAAAGTTTCTACAAAAGCGACGATAATGTCCTTTACGATTGCATCTACTACAAATACGATCAAAAGCAGGGCACCTACCTTTTTCATGATTGTCATCGCCGCACCTTTTGCATCGATGTACTTTTGTATTACTTACAGCTTCAGCAGCATAACTAGAAGAGTGTTCTTCGAGTATCCCGAAAAGTGTCCTGCTTCGCTATTTTGTCTGGAGTTTTTTCCTCTTTTCCTGTGATTTATCACATTCACATCAACAGATTCCCTGGAAATTTCCTTTTGTGTCGCAACACTACATTCCATCGATTGACAAATTGTTATTGCCTCGTTCAGTTGCAAATTAGGAGATTGCAATAATTTTTCCTGAATTCTTTGGTCTCTAATTCCCAATACAATTCTATCTCGAATCAACACATCTTTTTCTCGAAACTCACAAGTTGAGGCCAATTGACGTAAGGCCGTCACAAATTGGTCGACTGTTTCGTCTAATTTTTGATCCCGTTTGAAAAATTTGTAGTGTTCATATACTAAATTTTTTATAGGATTTGAATAGGTGTCAAACTTTTTGAGTATGGTTTCAAATTTTGTCGCGTCCTCTACTGCAGTATACTCGAATGTGTTGTATATTCGGATCCCTTCATCGCCTAGTTAATTCAATAAAATTGCAATTTTAACTTCATCCGGTTTGGAATTCTTATCACTGGCTTGCAAATATAGCTGAAATTTCTGCTTCCATAAGCGCCAATTATTTGCAAGATCCCCGGTAAAGCTCAATTCCCTTGGCGGTTTACTTTGATCACCCATTTTTTAAGTTTTTCAACCGTACTAGCCGCACAGTTTTTCGCACAAGTACCTATCTCTTCCCAAAATGCACGTTTACCGCTGCCACCATGTAATGTCCGTCGTTTGGTACTATGATAGTATTCAGTAGAGACGAAGTTACTTCATTTTGGGATACAAACAATATGGTACTAGCTAAGTACTTTAATCAGAGTATTATTCTAATAGTTATTTAAGTAACAAGGAATGTAAAGACGTGTTAACATTCGAGGTGAGCGAGTACGAGCCGAGGCAAAGCCGAGGCTTGTCGCTTGCCGAGGATGATAACAGTCGATACATTCCGTGTTACTTATTACGTTTTTCCCGCTGCTTGTTGACATTTCTCAAAATTTGCCTGAATTAAAGTTTGTTTTCTTACCCTTCCTTCATGATTATTCGTTAGCTATTTCATTCTAAGTTGCTTGTGCGTGTAACTAAGTTACCGAATAAGCAGACAACAATAATATTCAAAAGGTATCATAACCTAAAAATTGATATGAATGAAGCTAAAGGTATTACTTGTCAAAGTCAAAGTCATTATTACCCTAGGCATGTAAATGACACTATTAAGTTCCGTTGTCAAGATGAATTAGTAAACGAATGATATAGGCCATTTACCTGTTTTGTTGCTAAGCATGTATGGACTATCTACAGTGTCGGCAGCGGGAAAAAGTAAATTACAGACCAAGTATCTGACATTAGGTTCTACGTTCTGTCAACGTCTCACCACGACTGCATACCGTATGATCCAGATATATATATATATATATATATATATATATATATATATATATATATATATATATATATATATATATATATATATATATATATATATATATATATATAAGTAGAGAAGTTATTGGGTATAACCCTCAAATTGTTCTGCAACCGTAGACACGTGTTTCGAGCTTAAGCTCTCATCAGTACGGTAAAATCAAGTGCGAAGATGTACAACACTTGGATGTAAAAATAGAAACAAAGAAAGTCAACAACAGGAAGCCAACCACACATTTGTGGCTTCGGTTAGAAGACCTTGTGCTTACAAGGCAACAACTAACGTCGCCACGGAGGTAGCAATAGCTATTTTTACATCCAAGTGTTGTACATCTTCGCACTTGATTTTACCGTACTGATGAGAGCTTAAGCTCGAAACACGTGTCTATGGTTGCAGAACAATTTGAGGGTTATACCCAATAACTTCTCTACTTATATTTTCATATATTGCCCCTCGCTAAATCCATCCTTATTTGTATTTTCCTGGGTAGGATTGTCACGCTGGTAGCTATTGCTACCTCTGTGGCGACGTTAGTTGTTGCCTTGTAAGCACAAGGTCTTCTAACCGAAGCCACAAATGTGTGGTTGGCTTCCTGTTGTTGACTTCCTTTGTTTCTATTTTTACATCCAAGTGTTGTACATCTTCGCACTTGATTTTACCGTACTGATGAGAGCTTAAGCTCGAAACACGTGTCTACGATTGCAGAACAATTTGAGGGTTATACCCAATAACTTCTCTACTTATATTTTCATATATTGCCCCTCGATAAATCCATCCTTATTTATATATATATATATATATATATATATTTTTATTTTTTCTTCGCTCTTTGTTTCAAAGATATAACGTCACGGCCTTTCTTCAAATATAACCCGTGCTGTGCACAACTCTACTCAACATTGTAGATGATATATTGGATTCGATCAAGAAAAACGAATTATGCATTTTTATACTGATAGATTACTCCAAAGCTCTTGATGAAATTAATCGTCAGTTACTGTTAATCCTAGGCAAATATTTTGGACTTTCGTTGAATGCCGTGGAACTCATAGTAGCTATTTAATGAATCTCTCGCAACAGGTCATTTTAGATCGAAATGTGTCCAAATATCTCAATCTACACTGTGGTGTACCGCAAGGCTCTGTAATTGGCCTGCTTCTATTCGTGATTAAATGCCTCTCAATTTTTTAAATGTTTCAAATATTCTAAGATTCAGAGTTGAGCCGATGACACCCAGATATACGAAAAAAAAATTGAAAACACTCCGGATACAGGTTGAGTAGATCAATGAAGACCTGACTAGTCTTGTTAATACCTCCAGAAACTACTGTTTATTTATAATATTATAATATGCTCTTAAACATCCTATAACATTCATTCAAGCATGTTCTGACAAAGTTAATTTTACCGTACTGATGAGAGCTTAAGATCGAAACACGTGTCTACGGTTGCACAACAATTTGAGGGCCATACTAGATAACTTTTCTATTTATATTTTTATATATGGCCCTTCGATAAATCCATCCTGATTTGTATTTTCCTGGGTAGGATTGTCACGCTGGTAGCTAGCTGCCTCCTTGACGTCGTTAGTTGTTGCCCTGAAAGCTCAAGGTCTTCTAACCGAAGCCACAAATGTGTGGTTTGCTTCCTGTTGTTGACTTCCTTTGTTTCTATTTTTACGTCCAAGTGTTGCACATCTTCGCACTTGATTTTACCGTACTGATGAGAACTTAAGCTGGAAACACGTGTCTACGGTTGCACAAGAATTTGAGGGCTATACTCAATAACTCTTCTATTTATATTTTTATATATTGCCCCTGGGTAAATCCATCCTGATTTGCATTTTCCTGGGTAGGATTGTCACGCTGGTAGCTATAGCTGCCTCCGTGGCGACGTTAGTTGTTGCCTTGAAATCTGAAGGTCTTCTAACCGAAGCCACAAATGTGTGGTTTGCTTCCTGTTGTTGACTTCCTTTGTTTCTATTTATACGTCCAAGTGTTGCACATCTTCGCATTTGATTTTACCGTACTGATGAGAGCTTCAGCTCGAAACACGTGTCTACGGTTGCACAACAATTTGAGGGCTATACCCAATAACTTTTCTATTTATATTTTTAAATATATATATATATAGATATAGTAAACCATTAGGAGGCATCGTGCGTCATTTGACAGGCCCATAAAATCAGTCGATCGGGCCATCCTCTACAAATAATGTTCAACGTCCTTGATGATTGAGTGGGTTCTGCACGAACCGGATTTCCAAAATATTGGAAAACGCGAATTCAAAAAATTACTGAAATTGCTGCTATTCCGCATCGCTGCAACAAAATTGTCAGGATATTCCCCTCTTCATTTTCTTCATTTCTTGAAGATCAACAGAGTGAACAACCCTGTTTGCAAATGTGAAAATTCATCTAATTATCGCTTCATTTACATGAGAATGTAAGTTCAAATTAAATTATTTTATTGAATTTTATTTGAATGAAAGTTCTGTATGATTCAATCATTACAGTGTGATGATATTTTTCTTATCTCCCATTCGATGAATGAAGCCACTGAGAAATAAATAACATCAATTTCATATCCATACATTCACGATGGGAAACTGCAATTTTGCGAAAACAAATGTGTTTCTTCGAATTTATCAATTACAACAGTTCTTTGAGTGAACAGTTCGGTAAGTCATATCGCGACTCTAGCATGGGGACGCAAATTATTTTATTCCTCGTAGGAGTCCTAGGTAAGTTCTTATTTTATTTCATCACGGTTTCGTTTCCCTATATTTTTGTTTATTTCTTCCATCTTACTATTACTGCTTCAAACACAAAATCCAAACCCGTTCTTGTTCCCGAATAAGATTCAGTAATCGTAGCATGTAACAGTACCATCAGTGGTCGTGTTTTGAATCCCGCTTTTGGGGGGTGTTTAATTTGAAATACATTATAAAATTCAGTTCAGGAAGTTCCGTATTGAAACTTAGCCTCCCTGCATAATTTAAGGGCACGTGAATGGATCAGAAATATCACAAATATCTCTTTCAAATTATTATTTCTTCTTGGATTCCATAGTCGTGACGCCAGTGATTTTTCCGCGGTCATCTGCAGATTATTTCGACAAAAAAATCATAACCGTCCAGTGGTTGGGAGTTAATAATATTAGAGGGGTGGGTGAGGTCACTGAAATGCATGAAAATATTTGCAAATATACATAGCGTTCCATAATAAGAAGCACTCTACCCTGTAGATTTTCCTCGGTTCGCCCTCTATATTTAATTTCGTTCTTGACTACTCTTCCTAGCTATCATAGAATTCCAGCAATCGGACTCGGATGCACTATTGTTCCATCCTGTATAAAAAAAGAAAAATCATATGAGGTATATCGTATCGTGGCTTCAGTCCCAATGGCCACGTTTATACTGTGGGCGAATTTGATATTCTGGCCAACCAAATTCGGACCAAGGGAATAAGTTACTGCCAAACTAGACACAGTGAGATTATTCCTCATTAAAATGGTAACACATACATTACAAGTTTTTGATTTGAAGCTCTCACAATTGATCATTTCAAAAAGTCATTTCCATGTAGCATATTACATAAAAAAATGTATATGGCATTTTAGTTTTTTGCATTAAGTACTTGATTGAACATTTCCTAGTTTATTGTTCCAATAACTTGATGTTATTGATTTTATCCTTTGATTTAACTTTCAATCTTATTACCTGGCCTATTCTACAAATGATTATATATATTCCATGTATAAAGTGAAGTTATTCAACTTTCAATCTTATTACCTAGCCTATTGAATAAATGATTATATTCCATGTATAAAGTGCAGTTAATTGACAAACATTGCACAACAATTTGAGGGTTATACCCAATAACTTTTCTCTTTATAGTTTCATATATTGCTCCTCGATAAATCCATCCTGATTTGTATTTTTCTGGGTAGAATTGTCACGCTGGTAGCTAAAGCTGCCTCCGTGGCGACGTTAGTTGTTGCCTTGTAAGCACAATGTCTTCTAACCGAAGCCACAAATGTGTGGTTGGCTTCCTGTTGTTGTTGTTGCTGTTGTTGTTTCTAGTTTTACATCCAAGTTTTACATCTTCGCAATTGATTTTACCGTACTGATGAGAGCTTAAGCTTGATACACGTGTCTACGATTGCACAACAATTTGAGGGTTATACCCAATAACTTTTCTCTTTATAGTTTTGTCTTTGATATATCTTAATAACACATATTCTGTTTTTTTATGGCTTTAAATTTGATGAACAAATATTGTTTTTTTATATATTTTAATAACGCATATTCAGTTTTTTTAACTGTGTAGATTTGGTGCAACTAAATGAAAAGGATATATGAAAAATTGTATCATTCCATAAGTTTTCATCTTGGGTCGTCCTTGACTTTCAAAACCACTTAGTTTTCAATTAAATTATTTCTAACTCTAGAATCAGTAAAGCTAAGTGAATGCATTTGTGCAATGAATGCTATTAAAATTATCCATAAAGTTAGTGATGGTGTCAAATATTTGTCAGATTTCTCTTGATGAATGAATATGGAACTGCTATTTTCTCTCGATGGTTTTGCAGATATTTCCAAGATGTTATGTCCGGTAAACCTTGTACAATATTAAAACTGGTGATAGGCCAGATCATGACTGTTCAGAAAATCAGAATTGTACCTTAGTAAAAATCTCACTGTTTTCGAGATTATGAGCATTTTTTTAATTTCTGGAAAATCACCTTGGGTTTTTTAATGCCATGTATACAAATTGGGACGAATTTAAATATCTTTGCTGCTTAAGATTACTGATGAGTGATGCTTTCAGATGTACAAAACAGTTTTTCAGAAAACAATACAATTTTTCAAGAAATGAGGGTAAAATGACAGATTTGAGTTACACCAATTTTTTTAACAACAGTTTGACATTATTGTTTGAAAAAACGTAACCAAGTGGATATTCATTACAAAAGAATGCCCATTTTGTCCAGGCTTTACTATGGTATAAAACATACGATCATTATTTTTGGAAGGAGTATAATTTCGATAATATTAGAGTGTGATGTTATTCTGAGCTAAAATCAACTCCATTAGACTTTGTCAGTAATGTCTTTTATTTTTATCCTATCAAGATGAAATGATTAAATAATTATGAGTAATAACGAATCAACTGCTTAGAAGCATTCAATGAGATGTAATGAAGTAAATACTAATTCAACGTTTTTTTTTAATCAATATACACTATAAACCACAATAACGATTATTCAACATCGCACTGAATAATATTACAAAAATGTTATTTTCCATCCACTCGTACGCATAGACGACATATTTTCAAGAAGAACTTTTTCAAATGCGTTATAGGTTATAGCCCCCAAATCAGCGATTCTATGAGCGGCATTGTGCAATCGGATATAGTTCTGCATAAAGCGCTGCTGCAGCAGTAGCACTACCTCCACATTCACCATAAATGCATAAATGTAGTGCATATGCGCATATTCTCGGGGAGTATAACGTATGTACGGCATGACAAAGAAATAAATACCACTGAATGAAACAAGCGGAATAATTTCAAAAAAATACGATAAGAGTCACAAGTTGTTCAAACAAAAGTTTTTAATTTTCGACAAGGATTCATCTCTTAAAAAAATTTGCACTTATTTGGTTACACCCTGTATATCAGTCGGTCTCTGAAACTTCGTTGGAATCTGGATGTTGGACAATTGCGACATTTATCACAAGAATTCGTATTAATCGGTGCCATGTCGGATTATCAACATTTCATTTCAATAATTTTATTAGGCCTAATAACATGAAAAATTAATTTTATTGGCATACTATTTAATGCTATCAAGCAGTCTATTCTATATTATTAATAATTATTTCCTCATTTGATAAAATCTAAATAAAATAATTTTTGGGCGTAAGTATAAAAGTTGATCAAATAAATGAATATTTTGGAACCTTTGGTGTAAATACAATTCAAGAAAAAAATTAAATATCCAAACACCGAAACTACGTCACAATCTTAAAATCTTAAAAGCTTACTTTTAGCTCCTGAAAATGCTAACTTTGTTGGCGAAACGCGCGTCGAGTGTGATTGTGACGTAGTTTTGGTCTTGGGTAGTTTCCTTTTTTTTCTTGAATAAAAGTTGATAGAAGCCTAGATTAAAACCACGCCTAATTCAATGGAAACCACTTCTTCCAAAAATAATTATAGTTTGTTTTATACCATGGTAGAGTCTGAACAAAATGAGAATTCTTTTGAAATGAATGTCCACTTCCAATTGGTTATGTTTCTTTCAGATAATAATGTCAAACTCTCTCGAAGGAGTAGGCAGATTGAGACCTTAGAGAGAGCCAGTGACGAGACTTGGGGAGCAAGCAGATTGAGACCCCGACGTCAAGTCACAAAAAACAAAATTTCTTGAAAATGGCTCCAAAATCGGAGCCGAAACGTCGAATTCCAACAAATTCCAGACGCGATTCAACCCGAAGTTTCTAGTACTAGAAACTTGATTGAACCTTGGGTTGGTCAGAACAACGAATTGTTGGCTACCTGTCAATTTGTAGACAAACCTCTACTTTTGGATTCCTTGGTTCGTGTCAAATTAAGTTTCAACTAGTGACTGTAGATGTCATAATTAACTTTCTGTTATAACTGTCTTGCCTTCACGGTATTAATTCTTGAGTGGATTCGTTTTGATTTCGAGAGCTCCATAAATCCTTTCTGATGAGTGCGTGAGCACGAAACAGCTGTCAAAGGTTGGAACTCTCGGAATTAAAACGAAATATACTCTATTTTCATATATATATATATATATATATATATATATATATATATATATATATATATATATATATATATATATATATATATATATATATATATGAGTGGAAGAGTGGAAGAGCGACGTGAAGCTTCTCTTAACAGCTTCAACCGAACTTCGCCCTTTCACCACATCATTATGTACTTTATAATTTATTTATCCGATCAATTGTTGTGGTGAATAAACACATTTATTATTATTATTATTATCAAGCATAACATACAAAACATTTTCTTCAACAGAAATTCTGACGATAAAATTGATTCAATTGAAGATATTTCGGGAAGTAAAGATCCTATAAATCTTTAACTTTTTTCAGTGGGGCTTGTCTACGCATCCAACAACCCTGGATGGAAAGAAAACAGCGAGTATATTTACAAAGTCAGTGGACGCTCTTTGGCCAACATTGACGAGTCTTTCGGCCATCATACCGGTATTTTATTCAAGGCATACTTACGAATCCAACCAAGATCAAATGGAAAATTGTTTTGTTTGATTAGGGAACCTAAATACACCCAGGTCCATTCAAAGTTAAATAATGGATGGGATTCTAAAATTTCCGAATCTTATCTCAGCTGGAAACCTCTGGCTCTCTCCGAAAAGTCCTTTCAAATCGAAATGGAAAATGGTGTTATTACTGACCTTATTGTGAGCGAGTATCTGTCCAACTGGGAAGGCAATATAATCAAAGGAGTTATGAGTCAGTTCCAACTGAAAACAAATGGTGACCCTCAATATAATAGACATCACAGCTCACCAGGTTCAGCAGCATTTACTACAATGGAGGATACCGTTTCCGGTTATACCGCAACATTATATCAAATCAGACCTTTGCAGGAACAGGTACTACAGAACAGTGAAGATGAGTCGCGCTATCTTGACTTGAATGGTAACGGAGATGTGATTGAAGTAACTAAGTACAAGAACTACAGCAATTATGTAGAACTTCCCTCGTATTTCCACGGTTTTGGGGATGTAGTGTCTTCTGTAGCAACCAACAAAATGGGAAACTTCGCCATTCGGGATACCACAAGTCGTGCAGTACTAACTGGAAATTTACACCAGTACACTGTACAAAGTTCCACAACGGTAAACAAGGTATTTATAAGTCCAACTCTTAGTGACGAACAAATGGGATCAGTTATTAGTTCAATGAAGGTCGTTTTGGAGTCTGTCAAACCTCAAATGGAAGAAATTGCTGAAACGCCTCAGCCCGTGCACCTTGGTAATCTTGTTTATACTTATAGCAAACCATTCGACATATCCAATAGAGTGCGAGACAAAGCACCTTATTATAAAAATATACACCCGCGACTAGGTCTTTTCAATAATTTTTACAGGGTTGAAATGTTGCGATCCCCTGATGAAACTGAACCTTCTCAATACGATTACAAAAGTTATAAACTAGAAAAACCAAGTATGAGTGAAGCACCAGGAAGTCCATTCCTACAATTCACGACAGGCTTTAAGGGGAAGTCCATCAAAGATGAAATCGACATAGTAAAGAATGTGAAAAAATTGACCGAAACAATCGCTAGAGACTTGCAAGATTCTGTACATTTTGACCACGAGAAGGTTTTGGACCGATCCTCAAAATTAATTTCTCTGATTCGGGTAATGGATGCTGAAGAAGTCCAAACTGTTTCGAGAGAACTTTACAACAATGCTGAACAAGGTTCAAAATACGCCGCCTGGAATACCTTCCTTGATGTACTTGCTGAATCTGGAACTGGACCTGCTCTCCTTTGTATCCAGAGTCTCATCGAAACCAATAAAATCCAGGTAGAAGAAGCCAGCGAGTTTATTTCTGCTATGGCTAATTCCGTTCGTGAACCAACCCCTGAATACATGAGGGCCTTTTTCGAACTCATCAAGAAACCTCAAGTGCAGTCTTACTGGCCTCTGAATAACACCGCACTCTTAACCTTCACCCACCTCATCCGTCGTGTATATGTTGACGTACAGTACTCCAACAGTCAATACCCAGTGAACAGTTTTGGTATATTCTGGAACGAAGGAGAACAATTAGTCAAAGAGGAGGTCATCCCTTACTTGACCAAACAACTGAATGACGCCATTGCACGGGGAGAGACCTCTAAAATTCATGTTTATATACGTGCTTTGGGCAACATTGCTGCGCCGGAAATTTTGACCGCTTATGAACCATACTTGGAAGGTCGGAAACAGGCTTCAGAATTCCAAAGACTAATGATGATTTTATCGATGGAGGATCTTGCACAAGTTCACCAGAACAATGCTGCTTCAGTTCTATTCAAAGTTTACCAGAATCCAGGAGAAACCGAAGAAGTACGGGTGGGAGCGGTTTATCTACTAATGAATTGCAATCCTTCAGCGGAAACACTTACGATAATGGCCTCATACACCAATAGAGACCCTCAAGAAAGAGTAAATGCCGCTGTGAAATCTTCAATTGAACACGCAGCTAAATTGGAAGGAGTGGAATTCTACCAACTGTAAGTACTGATTTTCAACTTTTTTCTCTTACAGGACATTCTGAAGGCAAGATTGAACTGAGAACATTACTTCTGTAGCAGACTTTATGTTCTCTGTTGGCTTAGTATTTTCGATAAAAGCTCTAGCAGAGCGTATGTTATATCTCTTTGACAGAATCTGCATTGGGTTTCTTCCGTAGAGAGGGTAAAAATATATTGTGATACACTGTCTATCAGTGACTAGAAATAATGTTACTTTTTTGTTGATGCTAGCACATTCAATGCTCGTTTTGGTTTCAAAACTCTCTTCGCGACAAACTGAAAGTTCAAGTTGAATATGCCTACCAGTAGGCGTCTCAGTGTCACATTGCAGCAGACCTGTGAATATGTCTTTTATGTCTTACATTTATTCGCTTCGTTATGACAACCATCTCTCTCATAATTCACCAAACCCAATATCAAGGACTTTTGCAAGGACTCTTGAAGCCGATCATATCGCCAATTTCCTCACAAAACTTTTCCTTTTTTGTGCTGATCATTTAATTTCTTCATTATTCGGTTTGAGCTTATTCCTAGTCACGTAAGTTTATGTTCACTAGGTTTTTATAGAAGACTTTTGACAAGACTTCATGAAGCCGAACTTCTGGGGACATCAATTCCTTCGTACAACTAATTCCTTGGTGTGGCCCAGCTAAAACTTGTCACCCCCTTTATCTCCGAAGTCGTAGAAAAACTTGAAAATCGCTCAGAACTGTCGATTATTATTTCACTCTTCCGCCAAATACGTCATCATTGTGCTGTCAATCTCATCATCCCAAGACCGCTACTACAGAATTTTAAATAGGACTACTATAATTGTGTTACAACATTTTGAAGCGATTTAAAGAGAAACATTCTCAATTGACAATTGAATCAATACATGACTCCTTTGGAAATGGAAAAAACTCTACGATAAAATTGAAATTACTTTTTTGTAATATCTAACAGAAAACAACTACTTCCCCGGCTAAAGCGAATTTAATCACAAATACATCGGTATGTTCCTTTATTAAATCTTTTCGAGTTATTACGATTTTTGTGAAACATTTTGAGTTTGCACTGGTATCTTCAAAAATGCATGTCTTAAAAAGTGTTAGCAATGAATCTTTCAAATTTCCACCACAGCTAGTATACATGATAACAGTTGACGTGAGATTGTGTGTTTCATCAGAAAAAAATTACTTTCAGGGTTTTCAAAAACTTCCGAATGATGAGAGATTTTTGACCGCACTGTATAACGTCTAATAAAATGTATAATCATACTTCGACTTTTCAAGACATTCATTTTTTAAAATACTTGTGCAAACTCAAATGTTTCACATGGGAACATTTCCTACCAATTTTATCAAAATGGCACTTAGATTACAAAAATGTAATAAAATATAGGGCGTTCCATTTAAAATAGGGAAGGTTGAGTCTATTTCCGGTTTAACCTGAAGTGCTACGCCAGTAACGACAATTCAGATCGATTGTTTATGTTAACTTATGTGAAGTTCCAAATTTTCAGAATTTTATTTCAATGGGAACATCAAATTCTTCTTGTGAACGGGTTACGTGTCCCGATTTCTCCTACTACTCGACCACTTACGCGGGCTCGGCCGTTTTCAGTCATGTTTGCAAGAATTTTTCACCCATTTCGCAGCACTGTAGCGCAAACTGAGAATATATGATATCTGATTGAGATATTGAAATTGGACTATCAGTAGAGCATCGACGCTGCAAGACAGTGTGAAAAAAATCAAATCAAAATTATGCCAGAACTAATGGTCCGACAGCATCTGTTTTGTGCACACATAAAGTAGACAAGATTCAGTACTTTCATAAGAAGGACCCGAGTTATGGATTTTTGAAAAATCGCAAAATTTTCTAGTTTTTCCAATTTTTCCCCGTTACTAATGATCCGATTGGGTCGTAAAACAACTTGTTTTGTTCGTATTTAAATTTTCTACAATTTTTCCAGTCAGAGCAACCATATTGCTGATAGTTTTCATTTTATAAGCAATAAGTAATTGTATTTAAATGTTTGTAATAAATTAATAAATGACAGTCCAACTAATAGTCGTAACGTAGCCGTGGGATATTTTAAGCGATATGGCAATTTGAATCAGACAGTGGCGTACGTAAGTTTTTATAAAAACATGTTTTACGTACTACATCGACATTGTTTCATTGAAAAATTTCACTTACGATGTTTGAGATAATTTTAAGTACCTACTGAAAACTGTAATAATTCGGTTTATAAAATGATAATTTTTTTAATAAAACAACTGTCAATGTAGCACTCGAAAAAATATTTTCTTATAAAAAGTTACGTACGTCACTGTCTGAATCAAATTGTCATATCGCTAAATTATATCTAACTGGCTATATTCCCCAACTGAGAAAAATTTTCAACAAATTAAGCAATAGGTAAGTGAATTACAGATGTAGACACAAAAATACGAAACACACTGTACCTATCGAGAGAGTTAAAATAATATTAGTACTACTGAAATGAGAAGAAACAATCTTTCTAGCGATATTACACGTGACATTTGGTTCTATTTCAAAAAAATGCCAAAGACGTCACTTCTCCACCAATGGCACATTTAAAACATATTTGAATTCACAGAAAGGTGCAGAGTGAAATACCCTTCAACTTTCATTCAAACTTTTTTTGGATAGCCCTCATATTAACTGAGAAAAATGGGCGTGTCCATACATTTGACTAACTCTGTATGTGTATACATCTCAGGTAGACAGGAGATATACTCACTCAGTCAACAACCCTTTAATTTTTTATTACAAATCCAAATTAATACTTCATTACGTGACTTTTACCATCAAATTTAAAAATTTCCAAAATAATATGTAAAAACAAATCAGGAATCATTTTCATAAGGGTTCAGCCAGTTGACGGAAAGAACAAACGTAAGAAAAAAGAAAAAACGGCTAGGCGTTTTTAGATCAGAACTGGCAACACTTTTGAAAACAAAACAAGTAAAATGTGTACAGAGTCGATCAAACAAAACCAATCAGATACTTTATTTTGTAAATTTGAACAATTTTTAATATTATTCTATTAAATGTTTTTACAGTCGCTCCTCAGCCAGGGCAGCCAGGCCTTTCCTGACCAAAAAATCATATGGTTTTGAATACGGAGCCAACTACCTTCGTAGTTACCTTATAGAGGCACTGAAAGTGTCAATCAAAGAAACCGCGTCTTTTTGGGGAAGTGAAGATGAATATCTGCCAAAAGGAATCAGGTACACACTGTATGGGATCGTTGGCGGTCAAAGACGCGACTTTAATATGCAGGCGCATGTCACAAGCCTTAAAGAACTATTCCACGTAGGAAGTCAACAATTCGAGCGTTACCAGAGGTACCAACAACAACAGATGGAACATTTTGAAGATCAACAGCGGTACCCATGGTCCAGCCAGAACATCAATGGGTTGTTTAACATGAAAACAACAGAACGTGAGCAGCTCGAGGGACTACTGTATGGCAAATTTTGCTCCAGTTATGGGATGTACTCATTCGATAACCATACAATTGAGAGAATCCCACAAGGTATGACGTACTTTGATACGAGTTCATCAGAATGAATAGGTGTAGGAATAAACTCAATAGAAAATGCATTTAGGAGGTTAACTTGTCTTGGATTGCTCCAACTGGACAATTCAACTGGACAATTCAATTGGACAATTCAATTGCTTCTTCTTTTTTTTTGGCTTTGGTTTCAACCTTTAGCCACACACATAACGTTAATTCTATTGAAGTTTTTAACTTTAGAACTTAGATACATATTCCGTTTCTTATAACAAATTCTACTATCAGGTCATATATCAATTTGTCCTCCGTTGCTAGTAAGTTTTGAATACTGGTAGGAAATTGCAGGTTTAGTTGTAGGAGTTTGTTGATGAAATTATTAATTCCACTAATGTTTATGTAGATGGGCTGGAAAGTAACCATGATTGGATTTGAGTCTTATTATAATAGCTGAATATTTTTTGGGGACATCAAATATGAATATGTGGGGTACATTTTGGGAAGTTCTTTGTGTAACAGGAAGTAAGGGTTGGTGTACTTTCCTACTACTTCTGACCACTTTTCCATCCATTCTTTGTCTACATTTTGTCTCTAGATGCTCAAGAGATCATTGTTACATGGAATTGTATCCAAATTAGTACAAGGTCGTGCTTACTATTTCATTTCCAAGAATACCATTGTGTCCCTTGGCCCAGATAAATAAAACTTTGCTGTTGATTAGCGAGGTAAAAATTGTCTGTCTATCTGGAATACAAAAGGCAGCACACACTCCTCGTGAATCCTTACTACCGTCCGTAGTAACTAAGTTGATATCCAAAGTGTCTATATCAACGAATACATCAATTTTTAATTATAGGAGAGTATATCATTGTATTGAGGGAGTATAACTGTAGAATTGCATAAAATTGTATTATAATCAATGAGAAATATTGCTTAAGTTTCTAAGGGCTTTATGTAGTCCTTGAACTCGTGTGTGTAAAGAAAGGCAGCTGACAATAATGGTGATTTTTTTTCCTCCAATATGGGTTAATTAAATCCACTGTATTTAGCAAATTTAATCGATTAATTAATGACGAGTTATATGTTCTCAGTTAAGTAAAGTGTTTGCTGGCAAGATGCTGGCGTCTGAGATATAAAGGAGGTTCATTCGCTTCCGCAAGAATTACATTACAAAGGGTTGATTTCATGGCTCCTAAACAAAGTCGTATTGCTTTGTACTGAATTCTATCAACCTTTTTAAGGTTTGTATTTGACGATGATCCGTAGAAAATGCAACCATAGTCAATTATGGACCTGACAAAGGATCCGTAGAATAAAAGTGCAATTGAAGGGGTAGCACCCCTTGCTTCTTTTTAAGTGAACCAAATCAAATCAAATCAAATGGATTTTATTTTAAATTTTTTACATCTACAAAAATGTATTATATTTCACATAATCATTTCATATTCACTCTTTTCATATCTTCTTCTGGCGTGGTATGAACCCCCGCTGGTGTAGACAGGGAGTCGATTATTTGAAACATTGACATGATCCACGCCTGCTGTATAGCTTATGCGTGTGGTTTGTTTGTAATTTGATGTAGATATTGTTTGTTGATTTGAGGCTAGCTGTTTCGTGCTGTCCCAGAAAATGCTGCAGCAAAAGAGCGGGCGTTTATACATAATCAACTGGGTTCCCTATGGGACCGGTTCTTCCCTTTGCTCTTGGAAAATATCCAGTTCTTGAAAGATTTTTGGGGCTCACAATCATACACCCTGACACCCTGAGCCAGGTAAGGTATCTAGTCAGGGGACTTTAGTGGAGAAAGTACTTGTAAAATGTATGCGCAAGTTGATTTGTATAAGTCGGGCTGGAGTCGACACCCACAAGCTCTCGGAGCGAATTCAATCGAATGTATCTATCACTCTTGGTGTTGATACAAAGTACTTCGTTCTGCATCCTGTCAAGTCTCAGAAACTGAGTCTTGTTCAGGATGCAGAACACCGGGCATAGCGTATAACATAGCTGGTCTGATCAGATGCTTATTGTAGATCAGCATACCAGGCACTAAAATAATTTTCATTGAGAAAATTATTGTCTTTCGCCAAGTACTCCCAATTTCACATGTGAAATATTTTACCGAGGTGATCTTAGCTCCCAGCCGGCCAGCTCCATGCGCCACTTTTCCACCAAGGTCAGACATTTTCATAAATTCGATTCTCGCTTGTTTCGATCGAAGCAATAGCATTGTTCTGAAATTCTGATTGAATAAACTGAAGAAAATCAACTGATATTGAAACAAATTCAATTTGCATCTTGTTTCCACAGTATTTCAATTATTCTTGAATCTCACATTGAATAATCATATTGTAGATATTTGTTATAATTGATTTGATGAGGTGATATAGAGATAATCCAAACAATTAGTTTTGATGGAATAATCAACTGCAGCTGCATAATAGAAGGGTGACATTCTCTGTCATAAAGAGCCAGCAAAAAATCAGCTGATAACATAAGAAATGGAAGGGGTATTTGTTTCAATAAATCTCCTTTCCCCCGAGGGCCAGTTTCATGAACCAAATTGTAGATTTACATAGAAATAGAATTCAGATGAATCAATATAAATGTTTGCCTGAATACTCCTTTCATTCATCTATAGATCAGCTCAGTTTTATTCGTGGCCGCCTATTCACTACCCCCAAAAATAAATATTGAGATTTTTTCGAAGGCCATGAAGGCCATGAAGGCCATGACTTTTCGATTGATGGCCCTTTGGAAGAGATAAATGTGAACAAATTTTTTTGCGTAAATACTCCTTCCATTTCTTTATATGATTATGTGACTTTTGATCGTGGCCGCCTATTCAGAACCCCCCAAAAATTGATATTTTTTCGATCGCTATGAATATCTACTTTTGGATTTAGGGAGTTGGCCCTTTGGGAGAGATACATATGATCAAAAAGTTTTGCCTGAACACTCCCAGGTAGCACATCATATCGGCTGAATCTTGGTTCCATATTGGGCCAATATAGATATATTGTATATGAAAAAATAACATTGGTCCAATATGGGTGAATATTCAAAAAGCAATATTATATTAAAAATATTGGTGGAATATTGGTTGAACCCGTTTCGAATGTAGATTGTCACATGTTATATTGCGTCAATATTGGTTGAATAATTTCTACCAATATCGATAAAACGATATTGTCTATATATTGTTTTCCACATCTAGAATAAATATTGCAATCCC
The DNA here is from genome assembly GCA_944452925.2 of Chrysolina oricalcia. Classification (NCBI taxonomy): domain Eukaryota; kingdom Metazoa; phylum Arthropoda; class Insecta; order Coleoptera; family Chrysomelidae; genus Chrysolina; species Chrysolina oricalcia. The sequence continues at coordinate 18,133,451 of OX101809.2, read as the reverse complement.
AAAATTCCAGTCATATCGATTCTAGGGATAACAAACTATATTGTATTTCCAAGATTGACTGCACATTGGTTAAATATCATTTCAACTATATTTAACAAATTGTAATAACTCATATTGGGTCAATATTGGTTCAATGATATTTACCAATATCGATAAAACAATATTGTCTTCACATTGTTTTCAACATCTAAAATAAATATTGCAATCCCAATATTCCCTTCATATCGATTCTAGGAATAAAAACTATATTGTATATCCAAGTGTGATCACACATTGGTTGAATATTATTCAACAAATCAATAAACAAATCTTATTAATTAATATTGGGTCAATATAGGTTCAATAATATTTATCGATATCGTTAAAACAATATTGTCTCCATATTGTTTCCTACATCTAGATTGAGAAGAATTTTGAATATTGGCCGAATATTCAATGAAACATATTAAAATTATATCATGATAAAACCTAGTTAAACATCCGCTAGATGGCTCTACATATAGAACGTCTTCTAAAACCTACGAAGATATATTAAATACTTCTTATAACTTGTTTTCAAGACAGCTTACTCAGTGGTTATGGCGATCAAAAGGCAGACTCTGGTGTCACCTTGATCAACTGGAAGACATTTAATAATTTTAAGGTATATTCACTTCCACCAATAGTATATCCAAATGATATTGAACCAATATCGATAAATGTTTTGAGGCCATTATTGCTTCAAGAATATTTCACCAATAATATTTTTGAAATGTCCAAACAATATTCGGCCAATCTCGCAAAATATTCACATATACTTCTCGGCAATATAACGTTTGAATATTGTGCCAATATTGTACCAGCGATATTGTACCAATATCGCCGAATATTTTGAAGCCAATATTGCTTCGAGAATATTTCGCCAATATTGTTCAAGTAATATTGGACCAATATCGCCGAATATTCACATTTTTTTTTCTCGCCAATATTGCATTTCAAATATTTCGCCAATATGTTCACAATATTTTACCAATATTTTACCAATATAGGTGTGCTACTTGAGCTCCTTCCATTTCTCTATGTGATCAGCTGATTTTTTATCATGGCCGCCTATTCACAACTTCCAAAAAAATGGAATTTGTTCGATCGCCATGAATATCTACTTTCCTATTTATGGAGTAGGCCCTTTGGGAGAGATCTATGTGAACGAAATTTTTTGCCTGAACACTCCTTCCATTTCTCTATATGATCAGCTGATTTTTTATCATGGCCGACTATTCACAACCCTCAAAAAAATGAAAACGTGTTTCGAGCTTAACCTCTCATCAGTACACGTGTCTACGGTTGCATAACATTTTGAGGGTTATTCCCAATAACTTTTCTACTTATATTTTCAGATATTGCCCCTCGCTAAATCCATCCTTATTTGTATGTTTATGTATTTATCCCATGCTTTGTCAACAAGATCTTCTGTCTCAGTCAATATATGGCAACAATTCAATTCAAAAATAAGGTGAAACTCTGGCCGTGGTATTAGATATCTCCAAAGCTTTGGATTGCGTTTGGCAGCAGGGCCTCCTCGCCAATCTTCCATCATATTTCTTGCCACCCAAGTTCTGTTCTTTTGTATTATCTTTCTCTCAGACTGATCTCTCCACGTGGTGCTTGATGGAGTTTCATCTGACACTCTACCTATAAATGCTGGTGTTCCGCAGAGACCCATTTTAGCACCAACACTGTTTCTCCTTCACATCAATGATTTGTTGGGAGCTACCTCATACCCAGTGCATAGTATTGCGGGTGATAGTACCCTTCATACCGCGTTCTCTTCCAATGTTCCGATATCAGCCCGTGAAATAGAGATCCAACAACTTGGTAGAATTCAATGCGAATAAAACCCAAGCATGTCTTTTCTCCAGAAATGCCGATCTTACAGAGGCCATCGTAATTATTTCAGGAGTTCCATACCAATGAAGTCCTCTATTTCGATTCATGGTATAACCATCAACAGTACCATGTCATGGGAAAGCCGTGAGGTACATTGCCAAAAGTGCATCTCAAAAACTTGGTTTTCTGTTCCGTGCCAAGAGCTATTTCCAGTTGATTATGATTTATAAAGCAAAGATCCGACCTGTCCTGGAATACTGTTTCCATACATGGAGTGCAGCTCCGAAATACACACTGTAACTTTTAGAAAAATAGCCATTCATCTCGTCGGTGATGCTGATCTCACAATCTCACTCACTTCTTTGGAACACTGAAATATCATCAATCGTCGAGGTTAGTCTGTACATCCCTTTGTCGTAACTTTGGAAACATTTCGAACATCTCTTTCCCAGGGTTCGTTCTTTCAACGAACGGCAAAGCTTTGGAACTCATTGCCTCGGGAGGAGTTCCCTGAGGTATACAGTCTGCAAAAATTCAAGACGAACACCAATTCCTACCTACTTTCCTTCGGCTCTCACGATTATAGGATTTTTCTCATCGTGAGAAACAAAAAAATGAAGTACCTATATTTTGACTTGAATTGATTCGTGTTATACAGGGTGTTTCATAATAAATGCGCAGGACTTCAGAATGTGATAGCTTGTCCAAAAATATGAAAAAAAGTTTTTATTAACTTACCCTCTAAAATGCACCATTTTCGAGATACAGGGTGTTGAAATTTTTAAAAAATAATCGTTTTTGCGAATATCTCTGGAACCGTTTATCGCACAGAAAACAGATTTCGTAAGCATTTTCTACTCATAATAAGCTATGTTTTGTGCGGATTTTTTATTTTTTCAAATTCATAATTGGTGAAAATTTTGAAGGGGTAGTGGGTGTTTTTTTCTCCAACTTCTACGCCACTGGAAAAAGTACAGTTTTGAGCCTCCTATATGAACCGCCAATATTTTCTACACTAAAAAAGTATTCTTTGTCATAATCTCTAAAGTTAACAATCAACTTTCATGTTGTTTAAATAATGTTTTTTCCTTGAAAAATTGCTGCGTGCATTGTATAACGGCGGACATTTCCAACAATTCAACTGAGTATGATTGTTATTGTTTTTTTTTTTTTTGAAAGTTGATTTTTCTTGAAAACGGTCATTTTTAGAGCTTATGACCAAGAGTACCTTTTTTGTGTAGAAAACATTGGCGGTTCAAGTAGGCATCTCAAAATCATACTTTTTCCAGTGGCGTAGAAGTTGGAGAAAAAAACACCCACTACCCCTTCAAAATCTTCACCAATTATGGATTTTAAAAAATAAAAAATCTGCACAAAACATAGCTTATTATGAGTAGAAACTGCATTCAAAATCTGTTCTTTGTGCGATAAACGGTTCCAGAGATATTCGCAAAAAACTATAATTTTTTTTAAATTTCAACACCCTGTATCTCGAAAACGTTGAATTTTAGAGGGTAAATTAATAGAAACTTTTTTTCATATTTTTGAACGAGCTATCACATCCGGAAGTCCTGCGCATTTATTATGAAACACCCTGTACAATGTTCTTTCAATCAAACCATTGTGTGATGTTTTCATATTCGTACTTAATTTTTCTGTTTCATTTCCAGCTGTTCGTGAACTGGAAGAAAAACTGAAAAAAGGCCTGACAATCGATAAAGTGAAAGTGTTCAACAGCCAAGAAATGACTCTTTCATTCCCTACTGAACTTGGCATGCCATTCATTTTCACATACGAAACGCCAACTATAATCAAAGCACACGGAAAGCTCGTCGCTACTTCGTCTCCTGAATTATCCCAATCTGGAAAGATTCGCACACCAGAAACAGTTCAAGTGAACTCAGACATCAAAATTGCCGTTGCTACAAAGGTTCAAAGCCGTTTGACACTCACCACGCCTTTCGATAACAATGAGTATATCGCTGGATTCGACAAACATTTAGAAATCAATATTCCTCTTCACGGTAAAGTGGATATTAATCTGAAAAATAAGTCAATACGAGCTGAAATCGAACCAAGCAATACGCAAAAAAGAACTGATGTTTTCCGCTACAAAACTTGGCCATATACTTCAAAATCTGACATTACGAACTTTGAGCCACTGAGCTCTCAGTCACAAACGATCATCATGAAAAGAGAGGATTCATCCAAGATTGAAACGACATACGGAAAGGATACAATAGGAATGGAGTTCCATGTTGAACTTGAGCACGAAAGGAAATATCTTGACCTCTTTACCCAAAGTCACCTATTGAACAAAAATAAATCCCCTCTAGAATTATGGAATGACAACAGCATTCAGTTCATGCAAATCGGAGTGGCATATATCCCCCAGAAATCTTCCACCAATCGAGCGGTTTTCCGTTTCGGATATCAGACACAATATAAATCCGAAGGCGAAGCTGAGACCTTCACCAAATCGAAAATTGATGAGAATGAAGAACCATTCCAGCGCCAACACAAAATTATGGACAAAGTATCAGCTGGGATCAAAAACGTTTACGCTCAATCTGTCGATGCTTCAGTCGATTTCCAAGGAAAAAGCAACGTAAAATACGTTTTGACGGGAGCATTTGGAACAAGCAATGTGGATCCAAAATCCCGTATAATGATTTTCTTGAAGAGAAGTGCGGATGATCAAAATTCGAGACCATACGAAGTGAGCTTTGTTTCCAAAAGCTACATCCCAAATACCAGTGAACTGGATATGTATTACGCTCTGGAAAATGAGCCAATCTCAGAAACAGAAATGGATCTAGAATTTGGACAACACCGTGAAACTCTTTCCAAAATTGATATAAACTTGAAGTACAGTAGAAGTGAGAAACGCAAACAATACTTGAAGCAACTTTCCACCTACCATCAATGTAAACAAGAGATGTGTAATGGAAACAAACAGTTATCAGCTTGTCTCAACATGACAATGATCTCCAATCTTATGGACAACATAAGCATGAAAGTTCGGTATGAAAAGTTGGAAAGTGAGATAGAAGATTTTTTCCGAATAATATTCAATGTACTACGTTTCAACTACATACCAAGCCTCAATGTGTCTAGAAGAGACTCACTTCTGGAACCAAATGAGACATTGATGCAAGCACGTTTCCATCCTGACTTGAAATACTTCGATGTTTCTGTTCAAACTCGTGACCAGGAATCGAATATCGGCAATATCTGGGTCTGCCCCTTCGTTAGGAAAACGTTTGTTTCCCACCCTGTAGTCGGTCTTGGTTCTCGCTGGGCTCCTGATCGATTCTCCTACAGGCGTAAGTTAATTTAGAAACTTTGATTGAAATTTGTCGCGCATGATAATCGAACAACCACAAGTATTGAACTATATAAATATTATGATCACAAAGCAGCTCAAGTATTCGAGCAGATGTCAGGATAGTTCAACTAGTGACAACGAAATCTTTGGCCAGAGCGTTGTTCAGTTATATATTAAGTTAGAATTGACATTTGGATCGAAGTTATAGTTCCTCAGAATCCATATTTTCCATGACAATTTCCTTCATAATATGTAAACCAATGACAACTAATCTTTCTGAAAACACACTGATTCCGTTTCGTGGTATTTTCAAATAGGTGTTTCGACGATTCCTGAGTTCTGCATTTCCATAAGTAATCACAACAATCACGGTAAATATATATATATAAAGAAGAATTTATTATTATTATTAAGATGATGGACGTCCGAAATATAAGTAATCAAGTTATCAAGTTACTACATCGTCTAAAACATTCAAACAAACGTTGGAAACCCGTTACGGACCCGGCATCAGCGACAAATTCAGAATCTACGAGAAGACAATGATCAAGCTTACCAAAGAAGAAACCCACATCCATTTCCTACGAAGAGCCAGAGACAACAACATCATCCCAAAAGGCTTCAGAATCAAGTCACCCATTCCTGGAGAACGAGCACAGCGCATCATGACACGAGCCAGCCTCGCACTAATTAGGTCGCAAATCAACCACCACCGATGGAAGAAAGAAATGTTACACCAAGATGCAACGGCTATATTTCAAGAAATCAGAGAGTATACATTGGAGGAGGACAACCAACCTATATTTGCGAAAATTAACAACAACTGTACGAGATTTCGCCAAAACCAGGAGAAGAGACATAAGAAGAAATTGAACCGGCCACCACGGACCAACGACGAAGAAATTAAAAGTACCATAATCAACATCTCATCAAAACCCCTGACTCAAGTAGAAGAGACCCTGCTAGAAAAAGGATTGAACTTCGCAGTTGCACCAAAAACGATACCTATCCTAGACATCGTGAGCTCGGTAGAGTCAACAAGCAACAGAATGAACCCTGTCCAGGCAGAAGAATTTAGATGGAAAGTGAAAAAGGTTTTGGAGAAGGAGCGAATCCCTCGAAAAAACATCAACACTGGAGAACAGAAGGCCCTGAAAACCCTGCAAATGGACTCCACCATTAAAATTCTCCCTGCAGACAAAGGAAATGCCACAGTCATCATGGACACCCAGACGTATGATGACAAGTTAGAAGCAGTACTCGAAACAGGAAACTACAAACTCTTACAGAAGGATCCAACATCTTCGATAGAAAGGAAAATCTACAGTACTCTGTCAAAGTACAAAACCTTTATTCCAGACAAAGAACGCCACATTACAGTAAACCTCCTCATCTCTACGGTCTTCCGAAAATTCACAAACCCGACATGCCATTAAGACCAATCACCAGCTCCCGTAACTCACCGACCTATAACCTGGCGAAATACCTCCTACCGATACTACAACCCTTACAGGGTACTAGCAGTTCGTTCGTCAAGAATTCTAAACACTTCGTGGACATTATCAAAGATGTTGAACTAGGGCCTGAAGATCGTTTCATCAGCTTTGACGTGGAGAGCCTTTACACCAATGTCCCCATAGAAGAATCCCTTAACATCATCAAGAGGAAACTGGAAGAAGACATCCAGCTTCATGAAAGGACTGACCTCCCCGTACAAGCGATATTGGAACTACTGCAGTGCTGCCTACACAACTCATACTTTCAAGAAAAGAGCCGTTTCTTCTCTTAAGTTGATGGACTGCCGATGGGATATTCTCTCTCTCCAGTAATCGCCAACATATACATGGAGTGGTTCGAGGAATTGGCTATCAGAGAGGCAAAATACAAACCAAAACTATGGCTAAGATACGTAAACGACACCTTTATCATTTGGAACCATGGAGATGAACATCTTGGGGAATTCTTCGCCAGAATGAATAACATGAGGGATTCAATCAAATTCACAATGGAAAAGGAAACTAACAGTAACCTATCGTTTCTCGATGTGAAAGCTGAAAGAACAGACACTGGAATCCTCACCTCTGTTTACAGGAAGAAGATACACACAGGACAGTACCTCAACTACGGCTCTAATCACCCGAACTCCACAAAGAGGGGAATCGTAAGAACGTTGGTGGAGAGAGCAATGACTATTTGCAACAACCAGGAGTCATTGGAGGCGGAAATTAACCACATCAAAAAGGACCTACGCCGAAACGGATACTCCGAGAAGCTCATAGGAGAAGTTCGGAAACAACTCGAAAAGACCAAGACAACCGAAGAAAGACCACAAAACCCCGTTCTCATTCTTCCCTATATCAGGGGTATCTCCGAGAAGATCAGAAGGATCGGAAATAAATACAACATCAAGAGTTGCTTTCAATCCGGCAGTACCTTACGAAGCTTCCTCACCAAGACGAAACCAGAGAACACAACAGAATCCAGTAAAAACTGTATTTACAAAGTCCCATGTGAATGTGGAGATTCCTATATCGGAGAGTCCAAGAGGCCATTATCAGTAAGAATAGCCGAACACAAAAAGTGGACTCAACGAGGGGAAACATCAAAATCGGGAATTGCTGACCACGCCTGGACAAAACACCACCGAATTCTCTGGGACGAAGCTAGTGTTCTTCATAGAGAGGAACATTGTTTCAAACGGAAATTTATGGAAACCACCTACATAGAAGCCAATGGTGCCTTCAGTCAACCAAGCGTGGAAATTAAAAACGTATGGAAACCGCTCATGGACCGTTTTGGATGGAGAAAAAGCGCGAAACCACGCGCGCCACAAGACCGCGCGTAATTACACTTTAATTATAGACCTATAAAAGGTCGCGTAGCATCTGATTTTGTCACTATTCACCAGAAGACGATTGCGGATTCAAGCAATTGAAACGCTGTGAAAAAATTTGGAAGAGATAGAAATCTTTCAACCATTAAGATGATGGACGTCCGAAATATAAGTAATCAAGTTACTACATCGTCTAAAACATTCAAACAAGAATTTATTCAATTCCAAAGTTTTGCGAACGTCATGATCCGCCACTGCCAATCATAGTTTTAAATAGATTCAATGATAAATAAAAGATAACCATCCAACGAATTTAAAGTCGTGTATTCATATTATTGGTGTCCAATTATTGTTGTAAAGGTATTGGAAGTCGTAGTATTCAAAAATGCCAACAACTTCTAGGCCTTTCAACTTCCGAGCTTCCATAAATAACCTCTCATAGCTACTATACTCAGTAACTCACAACACTTCCTATAGTGATTGAGCAATAAGCTCTCCAAGTACATTTCCCAATATTGATGTTACTCTTGCGTGCTTCGTCATACTTTTACTACCAGTTCGAACATCCAGAATATTCGATTATCTAAACACATTTCATTTGTTCACAGCTATATGTGTTGTCGACCAAACAAAAATCAACACCTTCAGTAACTTAACTTACCCAGCCACTATCTCCAAACAATGGACTGTGATGCTACAATACATCCCGAAAGAAGCTCGCCATTATGACAATCAAACAGTTGAAAAACAACTGCGATTCCAGATTGAAAATTATGCTGTCCTTGTACGAGAAAATTTCGAATCATCGAAGAACAAAGACCTAAAGATAACTCTCAGCTCAATCCGAACAGACTTCAAGGTAATGAGCATAGATCTGAGGCCCAGTCAAAGACAGGGCTCATCAGAACCGAAAGCGCAAGTGACTGTTGATGGAAAAAAAATAAAGATCACCAACGAAAGAAGTCATGATGTGAGGCACGCCATACATATTTACGCTTTACCATATGGAGAAGTCAAAGTGGAAGTATGCGATACATTCCACATCATTTATGATGGGGAACGTGTAAAACTCACTGTTGTGAATTACAAGTTAAAGGATTCCATTCGTGGTTTGTGTGGTCAATTCAACGGTCGACGAGACGATGATTTTATCACGCCGGAAAATTGTTTTGCTCGTGACCCTAAGAAGTTTATCAAGCTTTACGAAGTAGAGGGCCAGGAAGGTGAAAAGATAAGAGGAGAATTTGCCCAGAGGACAAACCAATGCATAGAGAAACGGCATCCATTGTATGTCGATGTTATTGATGATCATGATGCGAAACGCAGAATTTCGAAAGAACCTGGAATATGCACGACTTTCCAAACCAAATACGTTCAGCACAATGGCGAAACCTGCTTTACAGTCCACGCTTTTCCCACTTGCAGCAGTCACTGCAAATCAAGTGGATATTTGACCAAAAAAGTACCAGTTCATTGTCTACAGAAAAGTAATATGGTGGAGTTGTGGAAGTCACAAATTGACCAAGGATCCAGTCCTGACTTCAGCGATAAGGAAAAACATAAATCCATTCCTATAGCAGTTCCGCTAAGTTGTTCTGAATAAGTGACGAGACAACTAGTTATAAATAATTTCGTTAAAATGAACATCTCAAAAATGTATGAATAAAGGTGTTCGAATGGTTTCAACAGTTTGGTATTTTTTTAATTAAGTAGGTACCTATTTAGTCATGCAAAAACAACACTGGAAAGAAAGCAGAGCTGAACGCTAGATTACATTCATAATTATTAATTTGTTGTAGTTTAGTTAATAATAATAATAATGTTCATTCAATAATAATTTCATAATACAAACACGAAAATATATACAATGAATAGACATTCGAGAGCATCGCGAAAATATTCAAGATACTTGTGTGTGTAGGTGTGTGGGTGTAGGTGTGTGTGTGTGTGTGAAAGAGAGATTTGGCATCGGAGAATCCATTTGCCACAGAATTGTATTAAAATAGTTTCAATTAGATATCGAGATTGTTATCTCTGAGAAAATTAACTAATGTATCTAAGATATGTTTATCATTCAAACTTAGTAGGGTGGTTAGGTTGGTAGGTAATGGTATATTGTTATCGATAAAGGAATTCAATAGTTTTCGGCTAGCATATTGGTATTTTGCACAAGCAAAGAATATGTGGTTTAAGTCAGCAATTGATTCGTTATCACAATCACAAATATCAGTTTCTACTAAGCCCATTTTGTGGAGATGTGCAGGATTAGCATGATTTAATTTTAGACGAGTGACCGTAACAGAGTAGGCCCTGCTAACTGCATATTCGTCTATATGTGGAACGCTGCATACTTGTGTGTGATGATGACTTTTGGTGGATTTATGCAGCAGTCATATGTCATAAGTTTTAAGTCATAAGGAAGAATATTCGTCAATGATTGGTTAGAATAAACGGATCAACCAATCACTGACGAATATTCTTCCTTATGAGTTGGAAAAACCTGCCCTATCCATTTGTCATTAAAATGTCCATTTTTAGCTGTTAATTATGAAAGTGAGATTTGTAGACTCCGTAAGAAGCTATTTGCTTCTTGTGTGGAGCCTACCAGACTCTCTCTCTCTCTCTTTCTCAAACTACCAATTGGAAAAACACCAACAGCACAGAATTCCATCAAATAAAAAAAAATTAACCATTGGTAAATAACATCAAATAATCCATTTGCATTTCCTTTCAATCAAGGATATTGTGAATGAAGTCTCTATTGCGCAGTATCCAACTATTTAGTTTTTTTCTGAAATATGAAAATTATTGGCCCCTTTCACATCATTGTCAATTAAATTATAAAACTTTGGAACTGTATATAGAAAGCATTTATGTCCAATCGTTTTTAAAATTCCCCTTTCTTTTGTTCTTGTATTTTTCTCGTGGTCAACTAATTCAAATTTGTGTATATTTTTAAAAACAAATAAGCTCAAGGTTCTATCATATATTTGTTTGATATCACATATTTTAGAAATGCTATACATTTGATCAGTTGATGGGAATCCATAATCAACTCCATCATTATTTTTATTATACGCTTCTGGACACGTTCTATATTGAGATATAATTTGTTAGTGCAGGCACCCCAGGTAATGATTTCATATTGCAAAATACTTTCAACAATTGCATAATATAACACTTTCAGTTCTCTAATATCTAAGAAAACTTTATTATACCCAATAACTTTTTTGTTTATATTTTCCCAAAACTCAACGTCATCCTTTGGAGGGCTGATAGTCCAGCTCATGATTGACAATATGACCTTAGTAAAATATTGATAGTTTTGGAGATATTGGCACTTTCATGAATTTCGTGAAAATCGAAACCTTTGGACAGTATTTCGAGTGCCGCAAGTACAAAACTTCATAGTTCAAGATTTTGATTTTTGTTATGTAACCTTTAATAACCCTTCTGTTGATTGAAATCCAAAATAAAAATATTGGTGCAATACCTATAGGAGAAAATAGTTGCCCGATTTACTTAATTTATTTTATTAGCTCACTTGGACTCTTTATACTGCAAACAAAATCACCACGCGAACCTGGCAAGTTATTTCTAAAAATTGCTCATTCGGTGTAGTATTTTACATGGTACAACAATCACTATCTTCCACTTAAGGAAAAAAGATATTCTTAGTTTACTCCAATAGCAGCTCATTGTCAAATTATTTCAATAATTAGGAATTCGAATGAAAACACTTGGTAAATTGACAACAGAACAAAAGACAAAGAAAAATTAGAGAATTTATACAAATTGCCTGTTACCAAGTCGAATACAAGCGTGTCATATTTTTAAAAACGATCTTTTTATTTATTTATGGACCGGCATCTGGAACGGTACAATAATAGGCCCTTTTGAATTACCTGACATTCTAAACGGAGAAATATCGCGATTTTTCAGAAAAAGAACTGCCCACTCTTTCGGAAGATACATCTTTGGCCAAACGCAAGGCAATGGGTTCCAAAATGACTGCTGTCCAGCTCATTACGCACGATCAGTGAGAAATTATTCGTATCAAACTTATCCACAAAGATGGATAGGCCGTCTTGGTCCCCAGTCTCCAGATTTAAACCCGCTAGATGCACACCCAGTAAATGATGAACATGAATTGAGACGTCGTGGTAATGAAGCAGCTGTCCAAATTAGTGCAATTAGTAGATACACGACGAATAAAAAGATCGTTTTTAAGAAGATGACAAGCTTAGTGCATTCGACTTGGTGGCAGGCAGTTTGTACACATTCTCTAATTTTTCCTTGTCTTTTGTTTAGTTGCCAATAAATACCTGTCACTTTGATTTACCAAGTGTTCTCATTCGAATTCCTAATTATTGAAATAATTTCACAGTGAGCTCCTATTGCACTAAACTAGGGGCACTACGTAGGCTTATTATGCCAAATACCTGTCAGAAAACAACTACTTCCCTGGCTAAGACCACGACGGGTATTGAATTAAACGCACTTGCAACTGCGTCCTCTGATGTTTTGAGGAACCTTGAGGAAGTATCTGTTGTGATTTAATTCAATACCCGTCGTGGTCTTAGCCAGGAGAGTAGTTGTTTTCTAACAGATACTTGCCATAATAAGCCTACGTAGTAGGTGTATATGGGAGTAAAGGGTTCATCATCGGTCGGTAACGACTGTTCGTTAGGAATATCTTTGTTCCTCAAGTGGAAGATAGTGAATGTGAAAAAACTACACTGAATGAGCAATTTTTTGAAAGAATTTTCCAGGTTCAGTTGGTGATTTTGTTTATAGTATGAAGAGTCTAAGTAAGCTAATAAAATAAATCAGGAAAATATGTTTTTGTTTTCTCCAAAGGTATTGAACAAATATTTTTATATTGGATTTTAATCAATAGAAGGGTGATTAAAGGTTGCATAACAAAAATTAGAATGTTAAACTATGAAGTTTTGTACCTGTGGCACTCAAAAAGCTGATCAAATGTTTCGATTTTCACGAAATTCATAACTGCCAATATCTCCAAAACTATCAATATTTTACTAAGGTCATATTGTGATATTCTGGTCTGTCATGAGATAGACTATCAGCCCTCCAAAGGATGAAGTTGAGTTTTGGGACACCCTGTATAGTTTTCCGAAGTCAGGTAAGAAAATTTTGGAAGAAGTAAAAGGTAGGTATGTTGTTTTTGTATAGTTCACTGTTAATACATTCTGATCAAACCAACAGAAGATTTTTCTCAACTCATTTTCTACTTTGTCCTTAAGTTCCAACCAATAATCAGCATTGTAATGAATATAGACGTATCGTCAGCCAAAGAAATAACTGTTCCCTTTGCCTCTAAGGTAAGTAGTTCGTTCATGTATATAGAAAATAAGACTGGTCCAAGTACCGTTTCTTGTGGTCACCCACCAATATGGTCTAAACCCAATACAAGCAAAGAGTAGGGTGGTCTATAACCCCTGCTCTTTGATACAAGTCTGTTAATTTCTCATAAATGTCTCAAATGAATTAATTATCCCTGTTTATATTTGAATATTTGTAGAGATGCCACCTTTTTTTGAGTAGTAGAACTGAAACTCGTTAGCAAGTTTCCTAATTTCGTTTAAGTAAAGTTTGCTAACTGTCGAGTTTGGAAACTTTCACAACTATTGACTAGATGGCGCAGCTGATATCAAAATGATTTAATTTTTATTGCCTGTTAGTAACATTGTTTACTAATAAATGAAGAGGGTTTTTTTGTATAAAGTGTATAATTTCTAAATATGCAAAGCGCTTTCGACTTTCGTCATCTTCATTGCTTCCTGAAGATGACGAAAGTCGAAAGCGCTTTGCATATTTAAAAATTATACACTTTATACAAAAAAACCCCTCTTCATTTATTCTTCGCAAGTGTATTCAGCTTCCCAAATCAATTGTTTACTAATGTTTACAGAGATTAGAGAAAGATCTCTTTAAACAATGTTAATAGCATTGTTTAAAACAATCTTTATGAATTTGCTTGTAGATTTTTTTGTAGATATTACTTTCGAAGTTGTAGGGTGGATTAGCCAGTAGTCGAACAGTAGTCGGAGTAATCATACTAAAACTTTCTCCAGGCAATATATTGAGGATTTGGCTTTACGTTTATCCATAAAACAATTTTTCTTCAACTTCATAAGAATTTTCAACAAAGATTGAATGAAAAAATTGCTAGTAGTCAGACACAAAATGTCAGTAGTAGGCCAGGCAGTTGCTGGAAGTCGGACAGCTTGTGATTGGTTAATTTTGAACAGGTCAGAATTCAATGAAATTTTTCTGATTTTGATGTCAATTTATGACAAGCTTATATTAATATGCTATCTTTCAAAAAACTTTAAACTTCATTTATTAATCGAATAAATGTATATTTGGAAACTGTGCTGTGAATGAAATTCAACAAATAGAAACTATCCAAGCACCAAAACTACGCCTATTTACACTCGAATCGAAAGCTATGTATTTTTCTAACGTCTCTGCTTGCTTTAAAGACAGTTGGAGATTTCTTCGCATGAAACACTTGTACCGGGCCTGTCATTTTGAAAGTGTGATATACCCCCAGCCAACCCCCTGTAGAATCATTTAATCAGTTAATTAAATGCAGGATAACGTCAAAACGTAGGGAAAATAATCAAAACAATAAAAATCCTATCGTAGAACAAACTACAGAAGGAGAAGATCTAACATAAATACTCGTATTCCAGATGCACAAAATGTTCCAATCGATTATTCATCGGAAGCACAGGTGGCCAAAGACAAAAATTGTTATTGTCTTAGAAATTCACAGACTATAAAAGTCATGAGGATATATTTATAGGTGTAATAAATATAATTGCAACATGCGTTTTTGACATTTTTCTGTCGATAAATCTCAATTTTAACCCGTTAAGAATGTCAGAAAACCGAATTAACACTATGATATATGAGAAAATGACTATTAGAGTGTTATTAATAGCCGTAACTAATGTCACTATTGTGTTAGTTTATTATTCATTATATTAAAATTTATAGCTTCATGAGTGTATAAAATAACTCGTAAGCGTATGTACTTTGAGTATCCTTCCAGTATCAGTCCAGTATTCTTCAGTATCTAGTTAGTTCCGGGCAACAGACTGGATGTTTCGCGAATTTTAATCGTCAGTTCGCGAGTCAGCTCCGAAGTTTTAATTCCTAGTCGTAGGAATGAATCGACGGTTTTCCATTGTAGTCGTCAACTAGGCGTTTCGTTCAGTGATGTCCAGAATAAAACGTTTTTATTTCAATATGCAGTTTGAGGCAGTTCATTACGAAATGGCGTATTGTTGAGGCAAATCAGAGCCAGCAACAAGTTTAAGTAAAGTAGATACGGCCATATGGATCTGTGTACCCAAGTATATAGTTTTCAATCTGTTAGTTCCTGTGAAGAATAAACGTCGAGTTTTTATATCGAAAACAAAACAAGTGCTCTTCGTACCTAAGTAAAGAAAGGTGAAGTTCTACGATCACAATATTAAGTACAGTATTTCTACGCCCTTCAATGAAAATTCGCAATCTCTCTGGAATACCTGAAGGCGCCGTCCCATCATAAATCGTGTTGAACCAGATTTGACACGCGACGTTCCCTCTCACATCTGGTGTATTACGTTCGATGATGGTTATCTTATGTGAGTAGGTCAATGACCATATATTCCCGTGAAGAAATTTTTGTCACAGCTGTTTGTACCCATTTTGGCCTATATAATGATCTGAATATTCCTTTTATATTTGTCTCAGATATTTGTTTTTGTTTTACAATCAATTCTGTTTGCGTATTTCTGACGTTTTGAAAATGACTTTTGCTGTAGACTATTTTTGTAAGAAATTCGTTTTTACCATTTTCTTTTAATAATTGTTTTTGACCTGCACCGGGTGATACAAAACGAGTTTTTACAGTTATTTATCTTTACCAGATGTTTCACTTTAAGATTGATTAAGCCATTCTTTTTCTCGTTTTGAATCTCAGTAAGAATGGCTAGAGTTTCATGTTTTTTGTTTGATGTTGTCTTGTGTACCTTTCACTCATTTTATAGTTTTAAACAAATACTGTTTTTATGCACTGTGTACCTTTGCAGTGAGATTTGCATGTTGTTCACATATACATATACTATATACAAAGTGAGATCCTATGATTTCACACCGAGAATTTAAACCGATATTTTTTGTTTTATCTTTAAATAAATTAATTTTAGTTATATCAATGTTTGACTTTTCTTTCTCCTCTCATATCAACAAGCATTCTATACTACGTGTTGTGACGAACCCTCAGATCAATAAGTAAACATAGATCGGCCCGATGCTACGTAAACATCATATTCACTGAACCGAAGACAACTTTGTTTATTTACGTACACCTCTCATCCCTAATGTTTTCAAACATTGACGCCCTGTTGTCAAATTGGTAAAAAAATATGATTTTGGTAGGAACCTACCAATAAATGCATAATCAATCATATTTTATATTCAGATGTATTATTCTAAAAATTCTAGAGAAATGTTTATGTCCAGAAAGGTGTGAAAAAATTACCAAAAAGGAAGATATATGTCGTTTTGAACTGATGAAATTTTAGGCACTTCGAGCGGTTACTAGAATTATTTTACTCTTGGCAACACCGCTTGTGACACCGGCCGTGGCGGACATTGTACCTTGTCGTTTTGTGTTGATGAAGTGTTGTTAGAAATTTTCCTGTGTGTTTTCGTGGTTTTTGTCCTGCTTAAACAACTTAAAGTTACATTTGGACTATTTTTCAAAATAGTGCAGTGGTTTATTGAGTCACAATGTCGAAATACTGCTTTGTTTGCAAAACAAATGATAGTAAACAAACATTCCACAGGTGAGGTTCCAGTGGCGTCGAATGCACGATGCAAATCATGCAATCAAACGTATTCGTCAAATATAATATTGGAGGACAAAGAAACTCATTCAAAATTACAGATACGAAAAGCAAAAAAGTGAAAAGCAAAGTGGTGAATTCCTCAATGTTTGTTATAAATATCTGTGAGCAGGGGGAAAAACATTGAGGCTTATGAAAGGAAAATTGAATTTATTTTCCAATAATATTGACATAGTTAAAATTCTAACAGTGAGGACAATTAATGATATACCAAAGGAGTTGCTTTAAAGGACATGGCACTGGATACATATATTCCTGGGGCTCGACAGATTTGTTTTGTTTTTGGATATATCATTATAGTGGTCAAAAAAAGCAACTTTCTTCATTAGACTTTTTTATTGGCCCTACAGGGTGAGCTTAAAAATTGGGTTGAATATCTAATGTCAATTGTGGAAAATACTGTCTGTAAGTTGATTTATCTTGATTTTTGGGTGAAATATGCTGTGAAAAATATTAATTGACTTTGAATGGTGTTCATACATACAGGATGAGGCAGAATACGCGATTTTTCCAAAACCTGTTTATTAACTTCTCGCCCAAGAGTGGACTTTTTATTTAATTTCTTTACGCCAAAAGTTCTCCTGAGGTTGCTCGTGTTAGCATTTTTGTTTTTCACATGTTTGTACCCATATACAGTATGTTTCACTTCTTAAGGAAACATCCTCGTATCTTCCGTAATTTTTGACGTAGAACCATGAAATTCAGAATCGATAGATACACTGAAAATGAACTCACTGCAAACAAGGGGTCATTCTATGTGATATATACTGCACGCCATCAGCGATGGAACCACCCATTTTACCGGAAAGTTATATTAGGGGACAAAATTGACCCAAAATTCTTTTGGATTCGTGTTCAGGATCCCCAAATCACTACTATTACACCTATCTACTGAAAAATTTTCAATCTTCAAAAATTCTAATTTGTTTCACTTCTCATGGAAACGCCCCCCTATCTTCCGTAATTTTCGAAGTAGAACCATGAAATTACCGGGATCGATAGATACACTAGAAATTAACTCATTTCACAAAAGCGGAGATCCTACGTGTTGTACACTGCACGTCAGCAGCGATGGAACTGCCCATTTTTCCATCGCTGCTGGCGTGCAATGTATATCATGTTGGATGACCCTTTTTGTGCAGTGAGTTCATTCCTAGTGCATCTATCGATTCTGAAAATTTTATGGTTCTACGTCAAAAATTACGGAAGATACGAGGGTGTCTCCATGACAAGTGAAATACACTGTATATGGGTGTAAACAAGTTAGAAACAACACGACACGAGCAACTTTGGGACAATTTTTGACTTCGAGAAATTCAATGAAAAGTCCACACTGGGACGAGAAGGTAATAAACAGTTTTTAGAAAAATCGCCTATTCTGATGCCTCATCCTGTAAATATGCACATCATTAAAAGTCAATTGATATTTTTCACCCAAAAATGAAGAAAAAACAACTTACAGACAATATTTTCCACAATTTACATTAGACATTCAACCCAATTTTTTGGCTCACCCTGTAGGGCAAGAAAAAAAGTCTAATGAAGAAAGTTGTTTCTTTTGACCAAAAATATCCAAAAATAAAAAAAATCTGTCGAGCCCCAGGAATACATGTATCCAGTGCCATGTCCTTTTTGGAAATCATTTCTTTGAGGAAGAGCCTTTATCAAACCATAGTTTTGCCTTGGTAAAGGTAATAAGTACTTCAAATTTTTTTCAAAATCTGATTATACCTTGAATAAGCGGAACTGACAAAGTAGAAAGGGTCAGGTCTCTTTTGACAAAGACAGTTCTATTTAAAAATCAATAAATACCAAGTGTTGAAATCCTCATGTACTGAGCTTTCTTGAGAATCATTCTTTCACATACACTTTGACACTTTATATTTATACATTTGTAATATTGTATGTTAGGCTTAAAATTAAATAAATAATAGTGATATTTGCCAATTTGTTACAATAAGGTGTGGTATAAGCATATATTTCATTCAATAAATATTTTATTTCCTGTGTTAATGTTGATGTTAACGAACAGTCGTTACCGACCGATGATGAACCCTTTACTCCCATAAACACCTACTACGTAGGCTTATTATGCCAAATACCTGTCAGAAAACAACTACTCCCCTGGCTAAGACCACGACGGGTATTGAATTAAACGCACTTGCAATTGCGTCCTCTGATGCTTTAAGGAACGTTGCACAAGTAGCTGTTAGATTTAATTCAATACCCGTCGTGGTCTTAGCCAGGGGAGTAGTTGTTTTCTGACACGTACTTGCCATAATAAGCCTACGTATTAGGTGTTTATGGGAGTAAAGGGTTCATCATCGGTCGGTAACGACTGTTCATTAGAAAACTATCTTTGTCAAAAGAGACATTACCCTTTCTACTTTGTCAGTTCCGCTTATTGACAATTCATGGTATATTCGGAATTTGAAAAAAAAAATGAAGTATTGCCTTTACCAAGGCATAACTATGGTTTGATAAAGGCTCTTCTTCAAAGAAATGATTTCCAAAACTTTTAAGCAAGTCCTTTGGTATATCATTAATTGTCCTTCTGTTAGAATTTTAACATTATCAATATTATTGGAAAATAAATTCAATTTTCCTGTCATAAGCTTCAATGTTTTTTCCCCCTGCTTACAGATATTTATAACAAACATTGAAGCATTCACCATTTTGCCATAGGCTTTTCTTATCTGTAATTTTGAATGAGTTTCTTTGTCCTCCAATATTATATTTGACGAATACGTTTGATTGCATGATTTGTATCGTGCATTTGACGCCACTGGAACCTCGCCTGTGGAATGTTTGTTTACTTTCATTTGTTTTGAAAACAAAGCAGTATTTCGACATTGTGTCTCACTAAACCACTGCACTATTTTGAAAAATATTCCAAATGTAACTTTAAGTTGTTTAAGCAGGACAAAAACCACGAAAACACACAGGAATATTTTAACAACACTTCATCAACACAAAACACTTGCACTTGCGTTCTCTGATGCTTTGAGGAACGTTGCACAAGTATCTGTTCGATTTAAATCAATCCCCGTCGTGGTCTTAGCCAGGAGAGTAGTTGTTTTCTGACAGGTACTTGCCATATGAATGAACTGGTCCAAAATTTAGGAAGGATAATACTCAACAGAATGAACAATTCATTTACAGATGTTGGAGAAGGTTTCTTAACTCATAGGGCCAGTTGCACAAAGAATTTAACAGACAAATAAATATTTGATTTGATGATTACTATGGCAACGCATGTCTAAGCTCACCAGTTATGTTACCTACGTTAACAGAAGGCTTTATGCAACTGGTCCATATTTATTCAAATATTCGTATTGATTCGTTGAAACTTGATCTACACAACATAAACCCCCAGACACCTAACTTGAAATATAGTCAAGGAACTTGTTAAATCTCTCGAAATAATTACTTTAGACCATAAATAATGCTTTATTTTTGATCGCTGAAAACTCCTAGAATCCAACTAAGGAAAGAATATCACAAAACTAATCCGCTATCTTGAATCCCCAAATTTTGATAAAAAGTTATTTGCTGCCAACCCCCGGCTTTTTATTGACCCTAGGAATTTTAAGACAAAACCGTGACATAACTTGTTGCAGCTCACAGGTACTGCATTTATTTGCATAAGTAATTTTGACCCCCCTTAAAAAAGCACGGCACTGTGCTAGAGGTGTTGTGTTTTGGTTCGAATGTCAAAAACCTGAAACAAAACAGTTTCCGCAAGAATTATCTTCGGTTCAGTGAATATGATGTTTACGTAGCATCGGGCCGATCTATGTTTACTTATTGATCTGAGGACGAACCATAAATAAATCAGTGAAGCTTTCTTCTGCCGCTCGAAGAAGGATTCAAGGTACTGCGATGTGACAGCGTTCTTCTTTTGTTTTCGACACTTTATTAGTCTAGTGTCAAAATAAGAGTGCGCTGTCTCGTCAACGTTTCGTTTCGTGTGAAGCACCATATACAGGGTGTTCCACATAAATGGTGTCAGATGTCAAGGGTTTTTTTCTGTTACCTGATATTATGCAAAAATATTGTTGAATGACATAGGTCTAATGTTCTAGAATTTTTGTAATATCAGTTATTCGGAATTTTCACGACACGAAAACAAAATTACCCTTTTGTTAAGTTAATGCTTGTGTAATTTGGGAGAGTCAGAAATTCAAAAATGACTCAAACTCCTCCAGTAACGCCATCGTTGAGGTTGGTTCAGTCTGATATAACGTCTCCATTAAAATTGAGCTTAGACAATCTGCCGATTTTTAATGGCACTTCTAACGTGATTGATTTTGTCAGAACCATCGATGATACGATTTCTCTGGCTGGTTGGTCAGAGAATCGAGTTACAGCCTTAGTTCGTCTAAGATTAAGAGGGATAGCGAAACACCTCGTGGAATCAGACATAATTTTAAAATCGACCGAACAGTGGGATATTTTGAAACAGGGATTACTCGATCAATTTGGAGTATTGAAAATCCCAGGACAGGACCAGCGTAAATTTTCAGAATGCAGGCAACAAAAAGGCAAAAAATGTAGACAATTTTTAGCTAGGCTAAAAGTTTTAGCAGCAAAAATAACAGTGTGGACAGGAGATGACGCTGTAGATGCAGTTTTAAAACAAAGACAAGAAAGCGAATTAATTACTCAATTCTCTATGGGTTTATTGGATCCCATAAGAAGGAAGATTTTGTCATCCAGTCCGACAACAATTAAGGAAGCGATTGAATCCGCTGGGAAGGAAGAAACAATAGGATTGATTAACCCAGTAAATAAGCATTTTCGCCAAACCCAAGAATATACAAGAGAACGTCGAACTCAAGTAAGGTGCGAAGGGTGTAAACGTTTCGGACACTCTAGAAACCAGTGCAGACAGCCAAGAGGACCGTCAAACAGCACTATGGAGTGTAGTTTTTGCCATATGAAAGGACACACAGTAGAGCGTTGTTTTAAGAAGAAAACGACGTGTTTTAAGTGTGGGTCCATCGGACATTGGTCTCGAGAATGCCGGAATAGCAATTCTCGACAACGTCAGGATTCAGGTGGTAACAGTCGGCACCGTTTAAACGAAGAGGCGGTTTCTGGAAGTCCCCCAAAAGAAGCCGTAGAAGTAGAAAATTAAGATTTGGGGAATGGGCTTCAGTATTTACATGTTCAGAGAATGAAGAGCAGAAAAATACTGTGATGTTAAAAGTTAATGGAACCCTAAGAAATTTATTAATAGATTCTGGAGCCCAGTTATCTCTAGTACAGAGAGGTGTAGTGAGAGGTGAGAAAATATACAGAGGGAAAGATTATGCCCTCAAGGATGTTCAGGGAAAATTAATCCCTTATTTAGGATCTGTAGATTTGCAGATTAAGTTGAATAATAGGCAAGTAATCACACATACGTTTTTAGTAGTAGATACTGATGAATTCTCTACAGAATTTATTATAGGAATGGATTTTATCCGCCGTTTTCAGGAAGTGTTAAACTGGAAATACAACAAAATGTACTTGTTAGGCGAAGAAATTAATTTGATAAGTGAACCGGTTTGCGTTAGAAGTTCACAGCAGCAAGGAATATTCGACAAAAGGATGAATGTCGTAGAAGAAAGTATACGGGAGGTTAAGGAGCTATTGAAGAAGATTTCGGAAGGAAATTCTCTGACAAATTTGGTACCACCACTACCAAAGATGTCCGGGTTGGCAGAGCGTGGTGGCTCTACTGATCCTATGGTTGTAGAATTACCTCCATTTGACCCTTCAAGGAAGTTTATTAGGAAACCTGATGGCCCACAGGATTTGGGAGGTACCAGGAGTGTATTTTGTCCAGAGTTAGACAAAGAGTTTATTTTACCTCGTATACAGGATACTTTCTTACAGCACTTGGATACGTATTGTCCTCCTGCAATAGGAGCATGCGCCAGTGCAGATTCGAGAAGAGGCTTATGGCAGTCCCCAGAAGTGGACATGCCTAGGAACCGCTTGATAACGCAGTGTTCTTCCTTAATGGAAGCTTGCACAAGCGAGAGAATTGGTAGAAGCTTAAATAAGCTCCCAGGCTATAGGAACCGTTTGGAGTCGCAGTGTTTTTCCGCAATGGAAGCTTGCGCCAGCGAGAGATTCGGGGAAGGCTCACAGAAGCCCCCAGGAAATAAGGAGCGTTCGGTTTTGCATTGTAACCCCGCAATGGGACCAAGCACCGGCGTGAATGTTAGCAAAGTTGGTAGTTTTATGGAAGAGCCTTCAACTAAAAATTTCTGCAGAAAGCATTTGTTTAAACATAGCCCCTCCGCAATGGAAGCATGTACAAGTGTTAATGTAGAGAAACGTTCGGATTTGCGTCGTCATCCCGCAACGGGACCGAGCACCGGCGTAAATGAAGAAGAAGTTGAAATGGGCATGAAAATTCCCCCAACGGAGCAGTCCTTCAGAAATCATTTGTTCAAGCATTGTCCACCCGCAATGAGAACATGCGCAAATGTTGATGTAGAAGAGATGGAAATTGGGTTGAGAGAACCCCTAGGAAGCTGTTGCTGTATACCTCCTGAGAATATGAACGAAGGAGAGTTATTGTTGAAAGAAGTTGAAAGAAATAGCCCAAGCCTAAGTACAGGAAATGTTAGTAAGGAAAACGAGAATTCGAAAGTTGATAAAGCAAAAAGATGCGAGTACAACAAGAAACCAGGAAAAAATAAAGGAAGTATTGATTATAGAAATTTCGAGAATTCAAAAGTGAGAAAAATGCATATCCGCCGATCTTGAAAACGAGAGAAAAATACAAGAAGAAATTATATTTGCTGAAGTTCAGTATACGAGGGAAGCAGAGAAGTACCCGAATTGTAAAGATGAAAATGCAGTAAAAATAAGAAGTGTACGAAATACACATGGAGGCGCAGGAGTTTGGTTAACTCAAGATTTGTTAATACCAGCCAGGACGAAAACCATATGTTTAGCGAGGACGAAATCGAAGTTATATTCAGAAAATGTAGTAATAATAGATGAAGAATGTGTTGCAGGGATTTTAATAGCACGTTCAGTGAGTAACAGCAAAGTTGAAGTGCCCATACAAATTACAAACGTGTTAGAAACAGACATTTTAATACCGAAAAAACACGTAATCGCCAAGATGTTTGAAACCGATACAGAAGTGGCAGAAATGAAAGAAGGACACGACTACCGCATCAGGCATATACATAATCATAAAATGAAATTTTAAGATTATTGAAGTTAGACAAACCTGAAGATTCAGATCGAGAGAAATTAGCTCTGTTAGTTAAAGAATTTATAGATGTTTTTCATGCACCGTCACAAAAGCTTTCGTGTACAAGTTTGGTGAAGCATAGAATTATTACGGAAGAAGTACCCCCTATAACTAAGAGGCCGTACAGAATACCTTATCAGAGGAAGCCTATAGTAGACAAAGAGATCGCAGATCTGTTGGACAATGGCATAATAAGAGAATCGACAAGTCCGTGGAGTGCACCGGCGATTTTAGTTGAGAAGAAAAGCCAGCCCGATCAGGAGGCACAGTATAGGCTATGTATTGATTTCAGAGGTTCAAACGAGGTTACCAAAACAGATTTTTATCCCTTACCTATCATACAGGAGACAATCGACCAGATGAGTGGGACAAGTATATATAGTGTGATGGATTTAGCAAGCGGGTATTATCAGATACCCATGGACCCGCGAGATATCGAGAAGGCGGCTTTCTCTACACCGTCTGGACATTACGAATACCTGAGAATGCCTATGCCTATGCCTATGATAACAGGTCTAACTGGAAAAGAATGCCTAGTTTACCTAGATGACATCATAATTTTTAGTGGGAGCGATACCAACGAACACTTGTTAAGATTGCGTCACGTATTTGAGCGCATGAGAGCCAGCAACTTAAAGTTTAAACCCGCTAAATGCAGATTTATGAAACCAGAAGTCAAATACCTAGGTCATGTCATCTCTGCCAAAGGATGCGAAGCAGACCCCGAAAAGACAGAAGTAATCGAAAGATATCCTCGTCCTAGAAATGTAAGAGACATCAGGTCTTTCCTCGGTTTGTGTGGATTTTACAGGAGATTTGTGCCGAACTAAGAAGAATGTCAAGTTCCAATGGGAGGAACAACAAGAAACAGCATTCTTAAAATTAAAAGGAGCTCTAACAAAACCCCCAGTTTTGAGATATCCGGATTTAAACAAACCTTTTATCGTGTGTACCGACGCTTCAGGTACCGCCATTAGCGGTATCTTGAGTCAAGTCAAGTCAAGTTAACGGTTTTGAACACCCTATATGTTATGCGAGTAGAACTTTGAACCCTGCTGAAACCTGATATTCAACTATCGAACGAGAGTGCCTAGCAGTCGTATGGGCAATAAAGAAATTTAAAGTGTATCTGGTCGGAAGTCATTTCACCATTATAACTGACCATCGACCACTGGTTTATTTGATATCAATCAAAGATCCGAGTTCACGACTAGCCAAATGGAGTATGTCTCTTATGGAATATTTTTTCACTATTAAACACAGACCAGGAAAAATTAACGCAAATGCAGATGCTCTATCAAGGACTGAAATCGACAAAGGCCCTAATAACGAAACCGAAGTAGCCCCTCCGAAATCGGTCAACGCCGACCCTGTCCGCGACTCAGCGACACCGCCGAGAAAAATGAAAATTGCACAAGTGAATCGAGCGCGCACGCTAGTCGAAGAACCTTACATTATACCTGAAACCATATGTCAGATCGAGGAGTTGCGAAGATTACAGCATGGCGACCCCGAGATATCCGATATCGTAAGGCAGATAGCAGATGACACAGATAATCCGAAATATTTTTGTAGGGATGGTGTCTTGTATGTGAAAAGAAATGCGACCGAGAGATCGGACAAGATTTATGCGCCCGAGGCCATGAGGTCGAACTTATTGAAGCTTTATCATAACAGCACTTATTTTGGACATGCTGGGCAAAAGAAGACGTTAGAAGCGATACGCCGCGATTTTATGTGGCCTAATATGAAGAAAGATGTGGCGGAATTTTGCAACAGCTGTCACACTTGTTATCTATACAAATCTCCAGTGCAGAGGCCCGTGGAATTACAACACGTACGAATTCCTTCTGCGGTTTTTGAACTGGTCGCTTTGGATATTGTCGGACCATTCAATGTAACTAAGAACGGAAATCGATACATACTTACGGTGATAGACCATTTGACTAGGTACCCGGAAGCATTTCCTATTCGTGACGTCACCGCTGGGACTACAGCAAAAGTTTATGTCGAGAACATCATTACTCGATATGGCGCCCCCCGGTACCTACTAAGCGACAGAGGCAGCCAGTTCCTTTGTCAAACGTTTTTGGAAATAAATAAATTATTGGGAACCCGGAAATTGAATACAACCGCGTACCATCCGGCATCGAACGGTGTCATTGAAAGATTTCACCGACATTTGAAAGAAACATTATCGCAATTAGTGTCGGAATAAAATTGCGATTGGGACGATCAATTGAAATTTGTTTTAATGGCCATAAGAAATCAAACACACAGTTCTACGAGGGAGAGCCCGTTTTTCCTAATGTATGGACGAGATATGCTATTACCACATCAATTGTCGCTTAGGTCCCCGCAATTAAAATATGATATAGACGACAATTATGTTTCGGAGTTTACGATTAGAATGCAGATGTCACACGACTTGGCTAGGAGAGCTTTAGAAAAATCGACGGAAATTCGTAGGAATAGTTTCAATAAGAGGGCGAAGTTAAGAGAGTTTGAAATAGGATCGAGAGTATATTTACAAGAACCTACAATGTATAGAAGGAAACGCAATTTGGCAAGCAAGCTGTCCCCGCGTTGGACAGGCCCATACCGAGTGACCAAAATATTATCACCGGTAAATTACGAGATACAAATGATAGGGAAGTTTAAGAAACAGATCGTACATTCAAGTAGGTTGAAAATGTTCAAAGGTACGAAATATGATGTAAATAGAAAAAGGAATACGCTCGCAGAAAGCGAAAGCGGAATGGATGACGAAGTACAGTCCGAGGAAGAAGAATTACTCCAGGCGAGTGAAGAAAAAGTTGAGAATCATTTGCAGATTATTATACCGGGAAGGCCCGAAAAAGTGAATGAACGGCCACAGGCGGCCGAAAGAGAAATTATCCCGGAAGAAGACGTAGAACCAGGTGGAAATGACCCTGACTCCGGAAGTTCGGATGAAGCGGGCGTCGGCGAAGGATTAGAGATGCCGAGAGAACACCCGTATAGAACCAGGGCAAAGGGTCCTGTGGAAGATTTACCGTG
Organism: Chrysolina oricalcia; assembly: GCA_944452925.2. Classification (NCBI taxonomy): domain Eukaryota; kingdom Metazoa; phylum Arthropoda; class Insecta; order Coleoptera; family Chrysomelidae; genus Chrysolina; species Chrysolina oricalcia. Next base: position 18,106,194 of record OX101809.2, on the reverse strand, counting down.
GATTTTACCCCGGAGTAAATAGAAAAGTTTAAGGATAAATTAAGTGTAAGTGGTGTAATACAGGTAGTATGGATATTAAGACATAATAGGGATTTAAGTTTAGTAGACAATACTGTGGCGAAGCTGCGGGCGATGCCGGACCTGAACTCTCACATAGCTAGCGACCGACCACGGGAGACTGCCGATGCGCGTGCACCGAGAAGAATCTGGACGGTTCGGTGAGTCTGGGCGATTCGATGGAAAATTCTGGAGCATTCAGAGAAGTCAACGTCGGATATAAAAAGAACTACGCAGCGGACAGACGGACAGTTAGTGAAGTGAAAGTCGAATATAAATACGTAGTACCGTGATTGTTATGTAAATTAGAGTATTGTGTTATTGTATCATTGTATTTCGTTAAATAAATTATTTTAGTCAGTTAATTAGAGTTTAAATATATTACAGCTGGTGTTAGAAGTGCGATTTCTAAAGATAAATAGTGTTCGTGTTAGTAGACAGTTTGTGTATTTCGGACAATTGTTTTCGCGAAAAACAGACAGTGACTGATAAACATTTTTCGTGAAGTGACAGTTGTGTGCATTAACGGAGTATAAACTGATACACTTCTCGCGTGGAAATAGACAATAATAATAATAATAATAGACTGGTGGCCGTGGAATAGACTGTGTGAAATAGACAATAATAATAATAATAATAACAGACTGGTGACCCGTGAAATAGACATAGACTAAGACAAAATGTGTTCGAGGAAAGTTCGCCTGGTTGAATTGAAGGTTGCGGAATTGAAGCAAGAACTGGAGGAGAGGGAACTTGACACAAGTGGTAAAAAGGCCGTGCTTCAAACAAGACTTGCAGAGGGATTAGTCCAGGAGGGCGAGGACCCCGAAACATTTTTATTCGAAGTCTCTGGAATAGATATGAGTTCCATAATTAGTAAACTCGACGGAATGGAAGACAAAATGCAACAGAATTCGGTGAGTCTGAAGGAAGAACTTCAAGAGAAACTTCTAGAAAACTCGAAAAATCTGGAAGGAAAGCTGCTAGAAAATTCGAATACGCTCAAGGAAGAACTTCAAGAAACACTTCTAGAAAATTCGAATGGACTGAAAGAAGAATTTCAAGAGAGTTCGAGAAAATTGGAAGAAAAGCTTCAAGAAAGACTTCTGGAAAATTCGAATAGTCTGAAAGAAGAATTTCAAGATAGTTCGAGGAATTTGAGAGAAGAGATTCTAGAAAATTCGAAGGGTTTGAGGGAAGAGCTTCTAGAAAACTCGAAGAACATGAAAGAAGAACTTTGTGGCGTGACGAATCGATTAGAAGAAAGAATGGGGACTGTCGAGACAGAGATGGAGAAAATCAAAGATGGAATTGAGCAAGAGATGGGGAAATTGAAGGAAACCATCAGTGATGAAATCAGAGGCGGCATCAAAGATGAAATTGAGGAAGAGATGGGAAAATTGAAGGAAACAATTAGTGACGAAATCAAAGGCGGACTCGATGCGGAAATCATCAAAATAAAGGAAAAAATCAGTAAGTTGGAAAACCAGAATGACACTACCCACACCACAGAATCTGTCAATGAAAATTCAATGCTGGAACTGAGTTTGAACTTAGATGATGTTCAAAGGGGTTTCAAAGATGTAAAAATCAGTCCAGAAACAGGAAAACTCTCTATGAAACCACCTCAGTTTGATGGAAAAACACCATGGGCAAACTACCGCCGACAATTTGAAGCTGCAGCAAAGGCAAATGGATGGAATGCAGGAGATAGAGCTGTGGCACTAACACTGGCGTTGCGTGGAGAAGCAAAGAATATTCTACAAACCCTCACGGCACAAGAGCAAGAGGACTACGAGCAGCTGATCAAACATCTAGAATTACGGTATGGACAGACTCATCTAGAACATGTATACCACTCACAGCTCAAAAACCGCTGCCAGAAGTCAAGCGAATCCCTACAGGAATTTGAAGCCGACATTGCACGCTTGGTTCGCCTTGCATACCCAGCTACACCAGAAAAGGTAATGGAACGACTAGCAGTTCAGGCATTCTTAGATGGACTTCGTGACCAGGAAATGAGACAAGCATTAACACTAGCTCGTCCAACACATCTCGTGGATGCACTGGCACGCGCTTTGGAATTTGAGGCAGCGAAGCAATCCTGCAGAAGCCAAAGTAAAGTCCGAGTTATTGAAGAAGACCCACAGGAGCCTGCTAACCTGGAAGCTGCCATAAGAAAGGTGGTGAAGGAAATGTTGCCTGAGAGAAGACAGATAAGATGCTGGAATTGTGGAAAAATTGGGCATGTGCGTAGCAAATGTCCAACATTCAAAGAATCGTCACCGATGCAGGAAAACTAAAGAAGGTCGATGAGGAGGGGCAATCGTCGACCTGTATCCAGCAAGCCCCCGATAACAATGCATATGTCGATGTCCTTCAATGTCAAAACAATGGAGTCTTTGTAGACGGTCTCATCAACAACGAGCCTTGCACTATGCTGCTAGATACAGGTGCGACTAGGACAATCCTTGGACCTGCTTTTACTAAAACAACAGAGAGAATTGAACCGTCATCCTGGAAGCTACGCACAGCAACAGGGGAGCCGGCCCCTGTACATGGAGAGCTACCGATTGAACTGATTCTAGGCAGCACAAAAGTGAAACATCGGGCATTAGTAGCGGACATTGAGGACGAGGCAATTATTGGAATGGACATCATGAATTCCAGAGGGTTCGAATTGAATTTCAAAGATGGCGTTCTACGTGTGAACGGAGAAGAGCTGGTGCTCCATGGAAGAAGTGAAGAGATGGTTCGTGTTCTGCTGGCTGAAGATGTAAGTGTACCCTAGAGGGCTGAGACCATACTTGAGGCTCGCTTGGACGGAGGTGCGAGCAATGGAAGCGTGGTGATGTTCGAGCCCAAGCTTCATGATGAGAAAATTGGACGAGGGATTGCACTAGGCAAGACTTTGCTGCGTGCTGATAAAATTGTGCCAGTAAGGGTAATGAATGTCAATTATTACCCAGTGACTTTGAAGAAAGGAACTGTTTTGGGGCACTGCTCGTCAATTTCCTCTGTGATCAGGAGTGTACATGGTACTGTTAGTCAAGACAACAACCTGTCAGCGGAACTGGAAACATTGGTTACCCTCTCTTCGAAGGGCATTAAACCAGCCCAACAGCCCAGATTGAGAGAATTAGTCAAGAAGTACCAAGACATCTTCGATACCGGACAATGAAAAGGGGGCCGAACGAATGTAGTTAGCATAAAATTGATACTGGGGATGCCCGACCAATCCGACAATCAGCTAGAAGACTTCCTCTTGCCAAGAAGGAAGAGGCTGACAAAATAGTCAGTGAAATGGGGAAAGATGGAGTTATTGAACCATCCGACAGTCCATGGTCCTCTCCAGTCGTGCTGGTGAAGAAGAAAGATGGATCAACACGCTTTTGCATAGACTATCGTCAACTGAACAACGTGACGAAGAAAGACAGTTACCCTCTTCCGAGAATAGACGACACCCTAGACACGTTGGCCGGCTCCACGATTTTCTCGACCCTTGATCTGAAGAGTGGATACTGGCAGGTAGAACTGGCTCCAGAAGATAGAGAAAAGACAGCCTTCACCATCGGCTCGGGACTGTGGCATTTCACCGTTATGCCATTCGGGCTTTGTAATGCTCCAGCAACATTCGAGAGATTAATGGAGACGGTTCTGAAAGGACTCTCATGGAGGACGTGTCTGGTATATCTCGATGACATTATTGTAGTTGGCAAATCGTTCGAAGACCACGTTAAAAACCTGGAGGAGGTATTCCTGCGACTGAGAAATTTTGGATTGAATCTGAGCCCCAAGAAATGCCACCTGTTCCAAAAAGAAGTACGTTACCTTGGCCATGTTGTCTCTGGGCACGGAGTAGCAGTGGATGATGAGAAGATCAGAGCAGTGAAGGAGTGGCCTATTCCTAGAGACATACACCAACTACGTAGTTTCCTTGGTTTGTGCACATACTATCGTCGATATGTGCTGGGGTTCGCCAACATCGCTAAACCACTGACCAGGCTCACGGAAGGTCAAACAAAGTTCCAATGGTCCGAAGAATGCCAAGACTCGTTCAGGAAGCTGAAGGGGGCATTGATCAACGCACCAATTTTAAGTTATCCCCTTCCGAGTGGAAAATTCATTTTGGACACGGACGCCAGCAACGTGGGACTTGGAGCTGTCTTGTCCCAGATCCAGGATGGGCAAGAGAAGGTCATCGGATACTTCAGTAAAACTCTCAGTAAACCGGAGCGTAACTACTGTGTCACCAGACGAGAACTGTTGGCTGTTGTCAAGGGAGTAGAACACTTTTATAAATACGTGTACGGAAGAAGATTCCTGTTAAGGACCGACTACGCAGCCCTTAAATGGCTCCTACAGTTCAAAAACCCCGAGGGCCAAGTAGCACGTTGGATCGAAAGACTCCAAGAATTCGACTTCGAGATCGAACATCGAGCTGGGAGTGGCCACAAGAATGCAGATGCCCTGTCAAGGAGACCGTTTCGTGTGAAGCACCATATACAGGGTGTTCCACAAAAGGGTGTTATGAAGCTGTATTAAATAACTCGTTAACCACATAAACAAAATCAGTGTGAAATCATCTAAAACATTAGGACTTATTCTACGCAATTGTACAAGTTTTTCAAAGGAAGCATTAAAAAGGGTTTACTTGGCACTAGTGTTATCCCAGTTAGAATACGCGTGTATAATTTGTTCTCCGTTTTATCATGTTCACAGTGTAACTCTTGAAAGAGTGCAAATAAAATTTCTGAGATTTTCTTCGTTTAAAATGGGTGTCCAAGTACTGAATCACGACTATTCAATATTCTTGCGAGAATTAGGTCTGAAACTGTTGCAAACAAGAAGAATTCACACAGACCTTTGTTATGTATTCAAGCTGCTCAATGGACTGATGGCCTGTCCGGATTTACTTGAATCTATCAACTTCCACGTTCCAAACAGAAATCTCAGACACAGCAATTTATTTTATATACCCTTCCATCATACAAATTATGGCAAACATACACCCTTAGAAAGATCCCTAAAGTTATTGAATGACAAATATATCAGTTTATTTGGAGTATCCTATGATACTTTTAAAAAATCATTGAATAGTTTAAGTTGGTGATTGTTTATGAATGTCGTATTGTAACAGTACCTAATTTTATATTTTAATTTACTTTTATGTTTTGTTGTTTGCTGCTATAACATTCTATATTTATTTTTTAATTAATTTTTTTAAATTAAGAACTTATATTGTTATATTTTGTGATATTTTTACATTGTAACGGGGATTATCCCGTATAAATAATTAAATAAATAAACTCCTGTTTATTTATTGGAAGCCTACACTTTGCTAGGTCTTCAACCCACTTCACTATTTTCTTCTCGTATTCAATAGCCAATACGACTTTGCCTTTACTCCGGTCCTGTATCGTCAGAAAATTTCCTTTAATTTCCTACTGATTTTCACTGCTTGCACCGCTTTTTGTGGGTCATTCTCGTCATAGTTACGAAAATTATCAATTGTTCCTTTGGGTATCATGCCTGAAACGAAATAAGACAAAAAATCTTGACGATGTTTGTCAAGACATGCCGAAAAAACTGTAGTAGTGCCCGACTTTTGGAACTTCAGCAAATTTTATAACACCCAATAGTTAATTGGTTAATTGACATTCCTTGTTCTCGAGATAAACGCCTTGAAAATGACAAAAACAGTATAAAAACAGCATTTTTGTTCCCTTCGACTTCCGCCCAGAATTTTAAAGATTTTCACTATCATTGATGGAGAGATTATATAATTTTCTATTTTTCTGTTGAATTCTACGGTGGCACCATTCCTTGATCTTGAAAATGACAAAAACAGTGTAAAAACTGGATTTTAATTACTTCTTTTCGACTTTCCCCCTGGATTTTATTAATGTTCACTATAGTAAATGGAAAGAGTATATGATTTTCCATATTTCTATTGGATTCCACGGTGGCACAATTCCTTGTTCTCGAGATGAACGCCTTGAAAATTACAAAAACAGCATATAAAAACTGGATATTAATTTCTTTTCAAATTTCCCTCCAGATTTTTGAAATTTTCACTATCGTTGATGAAAAACTTATATGATTTCCCATATTTCTGTCTACGGTGGCACCATTGCTTGATCTCGATATAAACAAAAACAGTATAAAAACTGGATTTTTATTACTTTTCGACCATCCCCCCGGATTTTTTAAATTTTCACATCGTAGATGGAAAAGGTATATAATTTCCTATATTTCTGTCGAATTCTACGATGGCACCATTCCCTTGTTCTCGAGATAAACGCCTTGAAAATAACAAAAACTGTATACAAACGGGATTTTCATTACTTTTTGACTTTCGTCCCGGATTTTTAAGATTTTCACTATCATAGATGAACAGATTATATAATTTTCTATATTTCTGTTCAATTCTGCAGTTGCACCATTCCGAGATAAATGCCTTGAAATAACAAAAACATCATAAAAACTGTATATTAATTACTTTTCGACTTTCCCCTCGGATTTTTTTTAAATTTTCACTATTGTAGATGGAAAGAGTATATAATTACCCATTTTTTTTGTTGTATTTCGTCAAATAAATTATTTTAGAGTGAATTAGACTTTAAATATACTACAATATGATAAAAATAATTTTTAGGTATTGTCCTCAGTTAACGACTTTTTGTTCGAATTTTAAAGTTTCTCGATCACAATTGGAAAGATCTCATGATTTTCCATCATCTGGTTGAATTAATTCCACGGAGAGTTCTTTCCTTCTGGTCTCGAGATATATCTATTAAAATTGACAGAAACAATAACATTTTGGAATTTTTATTAGTTATAGGCTTTTCGACCGGATTTTATAAATATTTTCGATCATAATTGAAAAACCTTATGACTTTTCATATTCTGGTAAAATTCCAATAACGTGACATTTATTTTCGATTATGTGTTACTTCCATGTAGGATATGTAGATTCAAGATTCATCGATGATTTCCGAATTTTCTCGGTTCACACACACATTTTCAATTTATTTGATTGTGATACATAGTTACAGTGGTTTTCATTTTATTATGTTCATTTCATACTATATTTGTGAGTTTCTTCGCCCCAAGAACCCCAAAATTATTTTGAAGAGCATGAAATCCGCCCACCGACTTAACAGTTTAAAGGTTAAGTCTGTGAATCCGCCCTATCAAATCGTTGCTAGCGACACAGTTTATAAAGAATCAGTTGGCTCTCTCAGACCAATTGCATGTTCCAAGGTTACATCCACTCCAAGGAAACAAATTTAGGATGCGCAGAAGACTGCTGTTTGAATGTACGCTGTTGTCGCATTTTGTGTCAAGCCTTCGAAGTATCCGAAAAATGGATGTTTTGTGCACCACAGAATACCCACCTACAATGCTCCTATAATGTATCCTGTGGTTTCACATTCATCATTGTACTCTTTTAGTTATTAAAGTGTATTTTATTCGAAAAAATGCGCCCTGAAAAGAAAATACAACATATTCCATAACATAAACTTTCTCTGTGAAATCTACATCTGGCAACGTTGTTAAACCTATGTTAAACCCATTCAAACAATGCTATGACTATATGAAATTGTCATTTGAATAATACACTTGAACATCGATCTCAAACCGAAACTGATTACATAATGAACGAGGCCTCTACGCTTCAGAAGAACAAGGAAGTCATTTTTTTTACATCACAAAAAGTAACCGAAACCTGTAAAATTAGCGCCATCTATGTTCCAATAGTTGAACTTCTGAGTTTTGAAGTTACAGACTAAACAGGAACCTTTTTCAAGATGACTCATAAATTTCCTTATTCAGGAAACTTTATAAACAAAAAATGGTGGTATTAAACAATAACAGGGATTCGCTACAAGTCATTGAAAAAAATCCATTATCCAAGGTCTTTCGAAGGAGTGTGGTAATCACTGATATTGGAAGGAAACGTGTCACATGACATTTCTCATCTTGCTTAAATTCATTATACTATTCAAATTATATCCTACCTCAAAAGCTGGATATTTTTTTCAAGACATCAGAACGCATTGATTTCAACCAAATTTTGAAAGGAGTCAGATCAATAATGATCCACTTGTCCGCCATTTTCAGATTTTGTCACAAAATTCGTAATCTTTCTCTACAAAACCGCCTCTAGATTTTTAAGCAATACTTTATAGTCGGTCCATAATTTAAATATTATATTAACTCCAAAAAATATTGAAAGACAATAATTTGAAATAAAAAAATAAGACCTCAACGTCAGAAGATTCACCGTTCAGAGTCCCATTTTTATTTCAAGCAGTGTATACATTTATATGTTGAGCATTGTATAAATTGCCAGCGGCTATGTGCGCGAAGGATACAATTACAGGTTGCGCAGTGGACAAACGGGAACAAAAAGATCAAAGTGCCGACGCCAACTGACCTAACTGATTCTTTATAAACTGTGCTAGCGACGATTTTTTCAGAAACGTTGCTGACCAATTCGTTGCTAACTTCACGCACATTCCTTGGTGGCAACACGGCCAACACCAAGGAGACTAAAATTTAACAAGGAGGGTTTAATAAGCTCTAGCCAATCAGAAACTTGTAGCATCAACGCGTCATAATGACGTACTTGGATATGAGTACAGAGCACTGAAATGAAATTATAATATGATAACAGTGGTACAGAGTCGAACTCGAACCAAGCAACAAAACTGTCAGCAGTAACTCTCATATACCAAGAGCTAGTCCGTCACTGTCTATAGAGAACGGCGGCCATGACACGTCCAACTACGTCACATTTCGTCACAAATGTTCTTTCATCTCTTTCTACTAGTGTCCACCATTGTCTTATGAGAATCAAACACTCCTTGTTAAATTTTAGTCTCCTTGTGCCAACACTGCACATTTTCCCCGCTTTAATTTGAAGGGTGTACATAACCACAACTACTCTTGTTATTAATAATTATATGTCAGTGTATTCAAATCTAACAATTTTAGAAGTATCATGAAAGAACCATGCACAACAATTCAGTACTGATACCAGAAATAAGTCAAATTATGACATTTTGATGTTCAAATTTGATTTCGATATTTCAAAAAATGGGGATAACGGGTCTACTGCCATTTCTCGAAAAGGCTACAAAGCCATGTCATATTTCAGAATTCAGAGGGGCAACTGCAGTTGTTGACACTTATTGTTGGCTACATAGAGCTGCCTCAGCTTGTTCTTTTCATTCAACCCAAGATGATACTCAAGTGTAAGTATTCTCTTTATAGAATAGGTAACGCAGATTCTGCAAGCACTTCTAAACTCATTGTTTGTTGAATTCAAGTGATCTGTTCTAATATTTCATATTAGCAATGAACTTTATTTGTTATATTTCAGCTATGTGAATTACTGCAGTAAGTATGTAAAACTGTTGCGGTTCCATGATATTAGACCGATACTTGTTTTTGATGGTAAAAACTTGCCTGCCAAATCAGAGACAGAATTGAAACGAAGGGAATCTCGAAACAAAGCCAAACAAAGGGCTGCAGAACTCTTGCGATTGGGTAAAACTGAAGAGGCTAGGTCCTATCTGAAACAAAGTATAAATATTACACCTGAAATAGCATCTGCTGTTATAAATGCGTGCCATAAGATGAACGTTGATTGTATTGTAGCCCCCTATGAGTCAGATGCACAAATGGCATTTTTCAATATAAAAGGTATGAACACTTTAAAACCTAGCCTTGGTTGGATTCAAGTAGCAATCTGAGAGCATGTTCTTCATATTTGTTTAAAAAATTATCAACTTTTTTGTTTAACAACAACAACAAAATCAGAAGAATTGGATGACTGTATTTTCTTTTTTCCCATAACAAATGGTACTCTCATCCTAAATATTCACTCCAATATCTCCAATGAAATTCAAATACATATTGCTTTGTAGTATCAATAACTTATTTATTGAAAATACTCATATGCTCTGATTTTAGATTGGTTTACAAATTTTGATATACAAATTAATATGAAGATTATTTTAAACTGAACTTTCAGGTGTTGCCGATATAGTAATTACAGAGGACTCAGATTTGATGTTATTTGGCTGCACAAAAGTGATCTACAAACTAGATATTCAAGGTTGTGGATATCTTGTAGAAGCAGACAAGATACACTTGGCCACAAAAATTCGACCAGTTAGTTATTCATTTGACAAATTTCGTTACATGTGCATTTTATCAGGTTGTGATTATGTAGATTCCTTACCTGGTATAGGGCTTAAGAAAGCTGAGAAATTCTTTGCCCTCACCGAAGAGAATAATCCAGAAATTGTAAGTGTTGAATTTGTCACCTTACTTATACCTTGTCATGTATTCTAATAACTGTATTATATAAAATATAAAAACTGAATGCAAGAAATGAAAACTATTTCTGTGTCCAGAAATGCTTTGGAAACTGAAGAGGTTTGAATCATTTCAGTTACACAAAAAATAACTCTTTTTTATGTATTCCAAAATCACTAGAGTTTACTCACAATGAATTCAGTGAAAATAGTTAAATGATTAAAATTTTGGAAATAAACTTTAACTCTAACAATGATTCAGTGAAAATAGTTAAATGATTTAAATTTTGAAAATAAACTTTAACTCAAACAATGATTCAGAGAAATAATTTTTTTTCATTTATAATAACATTATTATTGAACCAAATTTATCTTTGGTGTGTATCGAAAATGATCATAAATCCAGTACACAGAATCAGTCAGATATTTTGATATTTGCTGAAAAAAAATACAATGAAAACTGTCCTTTATAGTTTCATTGTTTTTGTTTGTAGTTTTTAGATAAAGTACCAGGATACCTCAATATGCGACACCTGCAAATATCAGAAGAGTATAAAGAAAAGTTCATGATAGCAGATGCCACATTTCGCCACCAAACAGTCTTTGATCCTTTTAAGAAAAAACTGGTTCCTCTTACTGAACCAGAAGTCTGTGGAACCAATCCTAAGTACTGCATAAATGCTGGAGACATTTTTAGCCATGACACTGCCTATCAAGTAGCACTTGGTAACCTTCATCCCACAAGACACACTGAACTGAACAGTTGGTCCCCTACCAAAGCGGTGAGTATCAATCAATCAATCAAAATATGCTTTAATATCGGAAGAAATACAATTCTCGTTGACAAACCTTAAGAATATAACCTTGATATCACTACAATAGGTAATTTGAAGAACATATACAATACAAAAAAGAATAAAAATAAGTTGCCAAATCTAACAAAAATACTAGATGAGAACTTAATTACAGCAAAGGCTGAGTCAATTGAACATTACAAATAAATAAATAAGTTTATGCGGATATTCATAAAAACGATCCGTCAACGAATAATAATGATATCTAAATATACCAAAAGTATGAAGAAAAGTATGAAGAAAATATATTACAGCTGTATTTTTGTACTCCAAACAAGCCTTTGAAATTACATTGATATTTTGATATAAACTTACAGTATTAAAATGGTTCAAGAATTATGTCAAGGAACGAAGGTAAATTGTGTATGTTTCCTAAGGATTTATTTCCCTTGGTTCTTTCAATGTTCTCTGAACATTACAAATTTTTTTTTTCATATAATGATAAGAATAATAATATTCCCTCATAAAGACTCGTAGAGTGTACCTAAAGGCGTACATTGTACAGGTGTAGGATGGCTATTATTATTATTATTTGCCGTGGCGCTCCGGAACGACTTACTGATTTTTGGTGGCAAATTCACTTTTCAGCTGTAGGAAATCTCGAAAAACTTACAGCACCACCCACAAGTAGATAAAAAAAATTGTTGTTACTCTTATTACTAAGTTTGTTGAGGATTATATGCAGATGTTTTTGGAAAGGATAGTTTTATATCATTCAGCAAGTGTAGATCAAAGTCGATGAAACCAACGATACCTTTGAAAATATATGAAGACCACAGGGGAAAAATGGGGAATGTCACAAGAAGTTAGTTTCGAGAAAAATTAATTTTAAAATTTGAAACCTCCTAATTCTTTGGAAATTGAACAAAACCGAAATCAAACTTCCAAAAATAAATCTGATTTCCTTGTCAAAAACAAGGATTGTCCACTCTGCTCTGGTACATTTATTCATCCATGCCTAACTCAGCCTATTTTTCACGCATATGCGGTGAGTTGTCATAGTAAATCTGGGCTTCTTCTAAACAGAACTTCTTCAGATCTTGCAAATCTTTGAATTTTTCTTTGGATATTGAAATGAGATCTAAAATGATAAAAAAACGTTCTCTACGTGGAAAATAAGGGGTGTTGTCTCTTACCTCCGTATTTCCGGTCAGGAAATAAATATTCATTGGTCCATAGTACAGGCTCGACCCTTTTCTGTTTTGGAGGTAGTATTGGACTCTGCTCCCATGCTCCATTGAATGATGATCTATGTGAAATGAGTCGAGGTTGAATTATACTAGTCTCTATCTCTCTCAGAGGACGTGTTGGAAAGGGGCATTTTTTTGTGTGCCATTTTTTCAAAAAGTGTCTCCCAATTTCTCATAATTTCTTGGCACTGTTCGAGATCTTCTATGTGAAAAGGAGCTGGCTTACTTCTGGAATTCGCATTTTCTTCAACCCAGTGTTTTGGGAGTTCGGCAGAGTGTTTTTGATTCAAAAGGGACATATTCTGTCACATTCCAGATAAGAATGTCCCCTGATTGGAAAAGTAATTTTGAAGGACTCTAGTCTTTTTCTGACATGAACAATATAGTGCGTGTACTTGATCAAATTATAATTTTTATTTTGACCTCCGCATGAATCGCAAAATACCTCCAAATGCTTTATATTTTGGTCGAGATAATTTTCAATGAAGTGGTGTAACATAGATATAACTTCGTTGCTTCCTTTATTAGCTATTGTTTGGGGATAAACATAAAATACTGATTCATCACTTGCCAAAATATGGACATTGAATAAAAACACAGATAACTGCCGTTTGTAGTAGACGTCATTGGTAGTTATGTTAGGAACGGGTACATTTTTTTGAAAATCCATACAAATGGCTTCAGTTATGCGATCTTTCTGACATTTGATCTTTGAAGCACGCTTACGGTCATAAAACGTTTGTGCCTTCTTTTTATGAAGCATATTTTCAGTGTTCAGTTTCGATTTGAGATCTTTAACTGATGCTGTGTGCTGATCACAAGCACTGCAGGTATTTTTGCGTGGATAACCGAAAGCAATATTGAATTTTGTGTTGAACCTATTTCTGTAAAACTCGTATGAAACAGGCTGATCTGGATGTTTTTCACGATATAATTTATGCATTTTGGCAATATTAAGGTCTTGACTTAAATACAAACGATCTGTTTTTTTTTCAGGCTGTAATGACTTTTACATCCTTTGAATGACCTAATGTGACTCTCAACACATTCGAGAGTTTGTTCAGTTTTCTTAATAGGGCGATTCGTGTGCTTACCTCTCAAATCAGCAGGAAAGTTACCCGTCGTCTTCAAGGATTTTTGAAAACGTTAAATTTTTTTATTTTTTGAAACTCCATGAATTGCCACGAATGCCTTAAAACATACCGGCATCTCTATAATTCGATCATTCCTTATAAATTTCACTCAATATGAGAAGGAATCATCGTGTATCGTGTAGTAATGCTTCATTTTCAGCTTTCCGCGGACGTCGTCGCTTTATGGCATTACAGGAGATGAGGCCACATAAATATAAGTTTTGGTTATTGTTCGATGGAAGTTTGTTAAAATTAACCAATATAACTGTCCTCTCATCAATAAGTTTGGACATTCCCCTTTCTTCGCATTTTTATGTTATTTTCAAACGAGCATATTGGCTGACTACGCTGCGTTATTGCCGGACTTCTGTTTTTACTAAAATATAAGGGTTAGGCTAACAGATGGCGGTGTCAGTTCAATTTCCACTATATTGTGACATTCCCCCTTTTTCCCCTGTGGTCTTCAAATTCCCCAATTGTATAGAAACTGAAGTTACTACTAAACTAAGGCCATGATCATAACATATACAAGTCAGTTTCCTAAACATATTCACAATGTTTGTATTGATAGCATAAATAATTCTATTTAAAATTATGAAATTGAAATAGCAAATAAAAATAATAGCCTCTTCCTGCACTAGCTATGTCTTTGGAGTGGATTTGGTACAGTAAACATGAGATCACTGAAAACAAAACAATTTAATAACATTCTTTGGACTTCATGTCGATGAGAATCTTTTCTGGGAGACCAATACCAACAATCTGATAAAAATGTAATCCTCCAAGAATTTTGCAACCTTTCAACTGTTGAAATAGGCCAATCAATAGAGGATTTATTCATAACAAAAATACTAGTAGGAAATCGACTATGCCATCACATGAAGCTGTCATTTATTACTTTGTAATAAACATTTAAATACAGAACAACGTGTTCTTTTGAGGTTTTGCTTATAGAGCTATCTAATACTGGAATCTGGTTGCTCATTAGTAACGGAGAAAACTAGAAAAACCGGAAAATTTTGCGATATTTTTAAAAATTTATAACTCCGCCATTTTTTCAATTTGTAGGGTTGGCCCTTCTCGCGAAAGTATTGAATTCTGTGTGCATTAAACAGGCGGACAATTAGTTTTGGCACAATTACAATTTGAATTTTTTTTTGTACCAATTTGCAGCGTGCCTGGATGCTCTGATAGTCCGATTTCAATTTCTCTACCAGATTTTCAAAGTAGACGTATAGTATCACATAACCTCTTATTTTGTGCTACAATGCTGCGAAATGGGTTAAAAATGCTTGCAAACATGACCGAAAACTGCCGAGCCCGCGTAAGCGGTCGAGTAGTAGGAGAAACCGGTAGATTTTAATAATTATATGTTGTAATTTGTCAATTTTGTTGACACTATATCTTGCTCTTGGTTTTAATTTCAGTTTACTCATCTGAATCTATTCATTTATTTATATTCGTATTGACAGTTTCTTCACTTGTAATACATGTCTTACGAACTAAACTTACTATTACTACACTCATGTGAGCTATGAGGGATTATTATTGTTATTGTTAATTATCTTGACTTTGTAATAGATAGTGTTATGAAGATTGAACATTATACTCATAACAAAATTAGAAGAAAATGGATTCAAGCTAATTTTTCTTCAACTTCCATCAATGTATAGAGAATAATCACAATTTAAATATTACCTCAATACAGAAATTGCAATATAGAGGCGCTCATATAACTCATTAATGATGACTGTAACTTTTAGGGTGTATCAAATAGCAGTATTTGGTCTGCAGTTTACAAGAAAGGTGTTTCAAAGAAACAGCAGCTTTTCAACTCAAAACCCAAAATTGAAACCAAACGTGAATCCAAACTTGAAATTGTTGATTATGAACAACTGAAAGCTGAAGAAGATAAAAAAATTGAAGAAGAGCTTCAAGTTTACTGCAGAAGGTCCATAGAAAAGTCTAGATGTGAAATTGACAAAGAAGAATCTAATAGAGAATCTTTACTTGAAAAAGATAAAACCTCACCAGTATTGCAACGGAATCCTTTCATTAAAAAACTGAGCAAGTTCAAAAGCACAAGCAGCATTGAGAAAGGTGTTATAATAAAAAGTAGATTTTTCTGCAATTCAGGTGGGAAGCCAGTAGAAAACCAAGACTCAGATGCTGACCAGCAAACACTCAACGTCGAACAAAAAAAATTATGTGGCATAGAAAATGTCTCGAACAATATAGATTGTGGAGCAGAAGAGATTGGGAATATCATATTAAACGACATTGTGGACAATGTTAAAAGAAAAACGGATGATTGTATAAATGAAGAAATAGATCTGACTATGATGGAGTCGAATGCAAATGATGAAAAAGAAGTAAGGGTCAACTGGCCACGGCCCAGCATGTCTCAAAAGGTATATTCACACAGATGCACATACAGATATATTCAATATATATTTTAGTTGATAAACATACAGTGTGACCAGTGAAGACTACATTATATTGAATTATTTTTATTAACAGCTTTGATCGAGATAAAAAATAACCAAAACAACTGTTTTTACATGATTCGCATTATTTGTCAAATTTAAATTCTCTTCCAAAAATATTACAAAAGTGGCGTTATTTCTCAAAATATCGAAAAAAAGATGAATATAAAAAGTTTCTCTGAATCCATTTTTTAGCCTATATGCAATTAGCTGCATCTGAATTGAATAGGTTCAAATTTCAAACACATTCAAATTACATTACAGACATGATAAAAGACAGATAATATTTCACATACATGGGTACGGTACATAGTTTGACTCAAATAAAATTTCATTCACAAATTTCTACAGGCAAGAAAATATTCCTGGGCACTGTAAGGCAGTAGATTACATAAATTTTTTTATACGGATTTCAATAATCTGCCTGCAGCTACAATATTTTATATCTATATTGTGGGAGAGAGTTATAAAATTTCATCACGCTGTAGATAGTGCTACGTTCATATCTTACTTTTGCATGAATGGGATCTGAGAAATCTGTCTTTTGTATTTTCTCATAACAGTATGTTCTAGGATGTGTGTCGAAATGGCCTGGGTGATGGATAATCAATTTTAGTGTTTAAAAATTATAGATTGATGATACAATCAAGTTTGTTAAACTTGAAAATTCCTCTGCAGGAATCTCTACTGTCCATATTGAAAATTATTCTGATAATTTTTTTTTTTTTTGACATAGGAAAACTCTTTTCAACTGATGACTTGGGCCTTAGATGATTATTCCTAATCTCATAGCTAAGTAGACATTTGCATAATATACGCCTATTAGTGAATCAAAGTCAACACTTTTTTTAAGAACTCTCATAGTCTATGTCACCGATGATAGCAGAGATTGTCTATCTCACTTGACATCTGGAAAGTATCAGCAATGTAAATACCTAGAAGCTTCACTGAAGTAATACAAACAATTTATTGATTGTCCATAAGTATCTTTATGGGCGTTTCTATGGTGTTATTGAGTTTGAACATAACTCAGTATGTTTTTTTCTTTATCTAAGACTAACTTATTCTCTAAAAAATATTCGTTGGATTGTTTTATAATTTTCCCGCAATTTTTTATGATCTCTGGTAAGTTCGCACCCGTTAGTAAACGGTTGGTATCGTCAGTATAATCAATCATGTGAGCAGTGTTTATGCCTACTGTAACTTTTGTTAAACTCATTAATAAATATAATAAACAATTTTGAACCAAGGATACTACCCTGTGGGACACCCTCAGAAACATTCACGGTCTCCGACCTAGCCGTCTTATCATTCTGATTGAGTTCTGCTACTTGCTTTCTTTTCACTTAACCTTACCAACTAATTAACGTCATCAATATACCAGGGCATCTCTTGTTCTTCATATCTTTCTGTTCAAAAAAATATTATCAAGTATCTGCCGAGATAATACAAATTAAATGAAATCAGTATGAATCTACTGTGTAGGGATATTCAATAATTTTGACTTTGCAGAGCCCTGACCAGAGCAGCATTCAAAAAAGGAGAAAACTAGGACCTTGTCGATCAGTAGGGTTGAAACGTTCCAAGTCTGAGGGTCAACCAACACTTTATAATTTCTTCACCAAAACGAACAAAAATTGATAAGATTTCCTGTGATTATTTATTTGTTGTCTGTTTCTGTATTAATGGACAGTTGATATTTTATTGTTACTTTTATATGTTTTTGTAAAACCTAAACTGATAATGAACATGATTAGTTTTATATTTGCTTTTTATTTCATTTTGGTAACGGCCTTTTTAAAAAAGAACACTATTATTCTGGTTCAAAAAATCTTCTACTCCACGTATATTAAGTCCACTAATAATGCAAAAGTTCATCAACAAGGAAAATTCAACTTTTCTCTTTTTCTGATTCATGAAACTTTATTCTAAATAAAATTAAATTTGTGTCCGGCCTACCCTAGTAGTGATGAGAGGCAAGAACTTCAAAACACTGATGTATGCAGGTGATCACGCTCAGCCAAATAAAGGATAAGCTCTGCTGTTTTGTACAGGATGCACTTGCAACATTGACATCCTTCAGGAACGTTGCACAAATATCTGTCCGGTGTAGTCCAATGCTCGGCGTGGTATTAGCCAGGAAAGTAGGTATTTTCTGTCAAATATTTGCCTCAATTTTGGGGGATGTGTGGAAAGAAAGGTATTTCGACGTTGTCGACTTTTTTCATTTCATTTGACACACTTTCTCAAACTTTGAGTTGAAAACAGGAAGGTAATTTATAATAATGAAAGAGGTTAGTAAGGAGATATATGACAATGATACAGCGGGTTTATCCTCAGTTGGAAAAGCAACCTGTAGAGTGTAGACCGATTTCAGTTATGGATTCTGCTATTAGAGATAATCCTGTTAACCTCGAGAGATGAAACAAAACCGATTTCAGTTATAGATTCTGTGAGATCCTCCTATATATCCATTTTCGTGAATTTGAAATGAAAT
The DNA here is from genome assembly GCA_944452925.2 of Chrysolina oricalcia. Lineage (NCBI taxonomy): Eukaryota > Metazoa > Arthropoda > Insecta > Coleoptera > Chrysomelidae > Chrysolina > Chrysolina oricalcia. Next base: position 18,087,646 of record OX101809.2, on the reverse strand, counting down.
CATTTTGGTTTGTTGCGCCCTCTAGTCTATATTCGTGAAAGTATCCGAACTCGACTGTTAGAAATCTGTACTCACACGGTATTGGTACGCTTGCCAACATGTTTCAGTTCGACACTCAACAGAAGATGGCATCTCTACAGATATTTCAAAGAAAAATTTAAATAATTCATTTTAACTTATTTTTGAGAAACTGTTGGTAGGTTTTATATAAACGGATGAATGAAATGAAAAAGTGTATTAGCGAATGAGCCATCTAGTTCATCAACATCATGAACTCACCGATTAGAAATCTAACCTGAAAGCACAGAGGTTAACAATTTAAGGAAATTCAGTACGAATACTCCACAGAAGATGGTAAATCTACAGATATTTCAAATACAAAATCGATTTCAGTAATAGATTCTTCTTATTTCTCATTTATCAATTATTCTGCTACTTGAGATCTTGCTGTGGATCCATTTACGAGAGAAAAGATTTTTTGATTTCGACCGAAACAAGTTCAAAGGAGTTTACCTTCGTTCTTGAGAGGAACAACAAATTAACTATACTTCCTAAAAAGCATCCAAATTGAAGACAGATTCAGAACAACGAGCAACTGCAGAGTTGAGATATTTTTCAAGAATTGCGATTTTTTTAAATTGTGTTTTTATAAAATTTGATTTTTTTTTCACATATAAAACTAGAAGTAACTCGTAAACCGTATCCACAAAATTCTATACAGAGAGCCGACACAGGAGCTGGGTTCGAAGCGTCCAGACGGCTCCTTTACGGCCTCCAGGAAAGAAACACTAGAGCTATTAGTTAATAACCACTTCCCAGGCAGCCTGATTCTGGACTATCAACCTCTAGTCACAAATATTGGCCAGATAAAACGACCTCACGGAGATGACTGGGTAATTGCCAACAAAATAATGGGCGGTCAACTCATTCCACCCATACAAATCGCCAGGAGATGATGGCATAGCTCCAGTTCTGTTACAAATCGAACTGGAACATATCATACCTGTCCTTATAAGACTCTTTACAGCCAGTTTAGCATGGAACCATATTCCATCTAACTGGACCTCGACTAGGGTGATCTATATTCCTAAGGTCGGAATGACCCAGAGACTTTTTAGTCTCCTTGGGAGGGCATAATAGCTCACAACATTCTAGGAATGCCCTCAGACATCATGCCTAAAACTATCAACCTTCACACGTCCTACACTGTGGTCTTTCCATGCCTAAAAGTATCAACCTTCACACGTCCTACACTGTGGTCTTTCCCGAAAGAGAAGACTGGGTCCGGAATGAAACCAACCTATGTAGGGCAAATGAACGTTGGTTCACCGATGGTTCCAAAACTCAGAAAGGCGTCGGAGCCGGAATATATGGGATGGACCCAGTAGTGAAACGCTCGTTCAGTATGGGTAAACTAGCTACGATATTTCAGGCAGAGGTATATGCCATTGAAATGTGTGCCAGGGAGCTGGAAAATCGACACCACACACGAAAAACAATAAAAATATTTTCAGATAGTCAAGCAGCACTTAAAGCGCTTGAATCCAACTGCTTTAAATCTAGGGCAGTATGGAACCACAGCATACTTATGCTGTGATGGAACTGCAAAGACACCTTAAACAGACTGGCGTAACGCAACAACGTTACCCTAGTCTGGATACCAGGTCACACAGGCCTAGAAGGAAACGAAATAACAGACGCCCTAGCGAAAGGGGGGGTGCGAAACAACGTTCACTGGACCAGAACCGGTAATCGGTTTAGCATATAGCACTGCCAAGAATGTCATAACAGCTTGGGCAGACAATAAAAGACTCGAGTACTGGCGTAGTCTACCGGGCCTAGCCCATTCCAAAGCATTTATTGCTAGTACAAGGAAAAAACAGGACTCTGACAAACTGCTAGAACTCAGTAGAGCGCATCTCAGAGTTATAGTAGGTTTGCTTACTGGCCACTGCAAACTCAAACATCACATGCATAAAATCGGACTTGCACAAGATGCAGAGTGCCGGCTATGCATGGAGGATGATGAAACGGCTAAACACATTCTGTGTACATGCCCTGCAGCGGCCAGAACCAGATTCTCAATATTTGGCGATACGACAGTAAGGCCAAAAAACCTGGTAAATTGTTCTCCCAATGCATTCCTCAATTTCGTCAAGAGATTGGATATACTGGGATAAATATAACTATAGGGTGAACCACAATAGGCCATTGGCCGCAGTGGAGGCCCTGATACGGGCCCACCCACGTTCAAATCTAGCCTAACTCGTAAACCATAAAGAGATCAATCTAAACGGATTTCACTCATGGATTCTGCTGGATTTTTTAAAAATTGTGGTTTTTTCAAATAAAATTAAAAATAACTCGTAAACCATTAGAGCCAGAAGAAAGCAGATTTCAGTTATGTATCCTGCTAATACTCAGGACGCTCATTGTCGAGTGTACATGTATTTTAAATTTTCACTGAAAAAACTACTAATTAGGGATATTTTGTTGTTGAATTTTTATTGGAAGGCCGTTCGTTATTTTATGCAAACAAACAAACGTGAATTTATGGACTACTGAGAATAAATGATTCAAGGAAGGACAACTTCGAAAGTAAAAGAATTACCAGCTTAACAAAAATGAAATCAGTCTGATTTCATTCATTTTCGCGGAAGTTTCCAAAATCGACAGTTAGAAATCTATATTCAAAATGATACTGATAAACTTTCTAAAGTTTCAGTTTAATCAACAGAAGATGGCATCTCTACAGAAATGTCAAATATAACAAGGTTTAAAATTTAAGAGAAACTGGCTGTGTCTATGAGAGAAAACCGGAAAGCGCTTTGCTGGATGAAGCATAAAAGCGCTTCACGGTCTATAAAATGTCAAATTAAAGGCCGCTGAACCGCTTCAAATAAATCCAGCGGAAAATAAAGCGCTTTATTTATCTACAGCGGCTGCAAGAGCTGTCAGCCGTCTATCACGTGAAGCGTAAAAGCGGCTGCAACCGCTGCACGCTGTTAGACGCACCCACTATTGGCAGTTTTCATATAAATGGATGAATGAAACGAAAAGAAATATCTTTATGTACTTTCATGGAATTTCAAGCAATCAAGTTCATTTCCGCAAAAAATCATGAATAAATCTTACTTGAAAGAACAGAGCTTAACCATCTTATGATTTTCAGTTCGACTACTCAGCAGAACACCTCTGCAGATATTTCAAATACAATTTACAATGATTAATTCTGCCAATGTTTAAAGAGAAATTATTTCACAGACAGATGGTTTTAGTAAACTCATATAGTACAAACAAAAGCGGACTACTGGGTATCGCAAAATGTATTTAAATACTAAATACTCTACTAAACTACTAAATCAACGGGGAGGATAAAAAACAAAATAATAAATATATTTTATTTAGTATTTGGGGATTTGGGCTACTGCCCACACTCTAATAGTAAATAATTTTAAAAAATCTTTCACATCTTTAAAATAAAATAAAACATTTTGCTAATACATATTTGAGATAGATCGTCTTTGGTTGAACATTTCCCATTTCTTCTATACAAAATTCAATGAAAATTGACATGAACTATCATCACTCGTTATAAATAAATTATATATTAGTATCATTTTAAAAATTCAAATTGATATTTACAAGTTTTGGAAACACAAGTGTCTTAAAAACACTACTTTTATGCAAAACTTTCGGTTTATCAATGTGTGACACCTTGTCTTTGATTTCAGACTTTGATAGGTCTCCCCTTAAGCTCAACAGCCTTTGTAAGTGGTCTTCGGAAATGTCAGGATATTTTTCGACAACTCTATGAAGCTCAAACGACAACATATCATCATCACTTTTAAGTACTTCAGCTAGCATAATAACAGCATCGAAGGCATTTTCACACTCTAAATCTTTACTGAGACTGAAGAATAACTGGTTGAAACGTTCCGCTTCCTCCACTACTTTGTGAGCGGCTTTCACACATTCCTCGTAAGTTTTAAATGAAGTTTTTTTGGAGAGCATGACGGTTAAGTACCGTTTTCCTACAATGCTGACTACTTGTTCCACTACATATTTGTAGTTGGCTTCAACTAGCCGATTGTAATCTTGGAAATAGTCTTCTATTGTTACATAAATTGTGTCGGCAGGATTTGTGGGAAACCACTGAGCTGTGAAGAGTTTTTCAAAGTGTTGATCCAAATCTATGAAGAGTTCTTCCAGTAAATACTGCACTGACTCATTCCTCAAGTTCTGTGAAAAAAAATATAATTTCAACATTCAATGTTATGGTAATTCTCAGGGGTAGCTTTATTATCAACCCTGGGAGATCAGATTGCAAATAATATTTCTGGAATATAACTGAAACATTAACTCTGACTTTATTAAATAAAGTTTATGAAATAGCTGTTTTGAAAAATATATACATGTACTTCAATATTATATATTGACTGTTCTATACCCAAATGGGTCTTTTGAATGAATACTCACAATATATGTTGTTTTCAGCAGGCCAAAATTCCTACTTAGATCATGGGAGGTTGAGCTAATTGTATACTGTTTTTCTAATTGCGAGCCTAATTCAACTAATTGCAGACAATTATTCACTATAACAATCATATACTGAGTGAAATAAACCACCTGAAAACAAACGCATGAAGAGATGGAACATCAATAGTGTAATAAACGGTTTACCTGTTTCCTGTCTTCAAAATACTTGTTTTTAAACTCTATAATGGCATCACGGAAAGATTCTGCAAATGCTATGACCTGTTGGATGCTTAGATTTACTGATTTTATAGTCATGTCCTCACTGAAATATATTAATTTATTTAAAAAATTAACACACATTTCATAATACATTCCCTAGACACATACATTTTGTAGAAAACTAAATTTTCGAAGAAAGTATCTGATTTATTCACTGAGATTTTATATAGTATTTTGCAAATTATTATTACTCAAATCATTTAATAAATTCTGGCTGAAGAGTTTCTTAAAACACAGCATCTTCAGAAAATTGGGAGAAATGCTGCATCATTTAAAAAACAAATAACCATTTAAAACTCAACCTAACCTTAAAACCTATGAAATAGATAACATCAAAGCACCCTGTTAAAAAACTTCTATAGAGCATAAAATCTATTATTTTAAAATATGTTTCATTATTATTATTCCTAATTCATCTGGGGAGTGCATTGTACATTTTCAAACCCGTATAATATGGCGAATTATTTATAACATTCAATCTGTTATGAAATTTACTTTTATCGGTTAATGATGTGGGAATTCCCCAAAAACAAACACAATTACGAAGACGAGATTCAATATGTGAATAATATGAGCCCAATAACTGCTTTTCAGTCAAGACTGATCTGAGATTATGAAATAAAAACGAAAGAGTAGACAACTTTGATACCAGAGATTCGTAGTTTTTCCTCCAAGTAAGGTGTTGGTCTATAATAATACCCAGAAATTTTACTGATTCTGCATTGCTGACAGTTTCATCATTTACAATAATATCGAGATCTTCACACTTACTCTAATGGGTTCTGAACCTCATGATATCAATAATGATGTGTCGTCAGCTTATGTAACAAAGTGACCTTTTTGAGACTTTATCTATTTCATCAACACATTTCTTATCGCTAAGAAAAGTGTCAAACCAGTTCAAAGGATTACCTGTTAATCCAAATTATGTTTTTGGAATTTTGGAACATCATGATTGACACGATCGAAATTCTGACTCAGATCACAGAAGATCCCAGTCGGGCACTCGCCAGCATCAAGATATTTTAATAGCTGTTCATAGAATTGATGAATTGCACTATTTGTAGATTTATTGATTCGATAGCCATGTTAATTCACAGAAAAAATATTGAAGAACTCTACGTTTTTCAGGAAACACTCTAGAAACACATATTCTAGTGCCCTTGAAAAGGAATTAGGAATAGTAATGGCCTATAACTGCATAGAAAATTATGGTCACCTTTTTTTTTGGGCTGGAATAATTTTATCCAATTTCAAGTTGTCTGTAAATATACCTTCTTCAAAAGAAATGTTTATAATGTAAGTAATTGGTGCAACTAACGACTTTTTATTTTTAAGTTCAGCCTGCAACAGGTTAAACATTTCATTATTTGTTGGACAAGTCAGAACCAAGATCGTTCATCAGTTTTTCCTTTACAATCACGTAATTAATATCTGGAATATTGCTTAAAATATCGAGTGGAACTTGTATAAAAAAATCATTGAATAGTGAGGCAATAAATACTGTGTGGGTCATCAAATTCAAATATCCTTATTTAAAAATGTACATTTTCATCATATTAGGATTAATTTTCGCAGACAACAGTGACATTGTTCGTGTTCATTCTATACCGACCTTATAGTTTTGGCCACTTGGAGATTCTGATCGATCATCTGGAATATGATGATTGGTGCAGCAGTACGAGAGTAGGATTCCAAGTGAGGTTCAGTATTGGATCGCCATTCTTCTTTCTCGGATTTCAAGGTATTTTGCATCCATTCACTGTAATTGCCTTCAATGTTCTGAAAAGATAGCAGATATGAAGCTAATGCTTGCGGGAAAGTAAATGTTGAGGAAGTGTTCCTGGTCAATATTTTTCCAGATACATAAAAAATACTTCAATCATCCTCTTATGAATTCGCTTGTCTTTAATGTGTTACTTTGTCCTACGTTTCACAAACACCTCTAGCTTCTGACAATGAAGCATTTCTATTATTATTATAAAAATCCCACATACCTTCAAATATTCACCTTCTAGTCTATCAGTGACTAATTGTGGTAACAATGATGGTAAATTTTCTGTGTGAACTATCAAATCTGGATGACCTAACATGTCCTTTGATTTGTAGGTTTTCATCACCCAGGAAAGTATTGTGACATACTCATTCCCTTTCAAGCCATTCTGGATTATTTCTTGTAACTGAAAATAACAAATGTAAAGAACTGTTCACAAATACCATACAGAATTTATTATAACTACTCACATGTACAGATAAGCATCTATGATACATCTGAATATACCTTTCCATAATCTTATAACTAGGAGGAAAACATGGGATACACAGAGTTTTAACTATCCTCAAATCTTCTGAAATCATCATTCTGATAAGCTCTAAATACCTTATCAACCAGTGCTTATTGTCTTCTCGTTCTTCCACTTGAGTTCCTTCAATTTTTGAGGCAACTGATTTTTCAAGAATTCGAAATGTCATTTCCTTCCATTTCTTCGGACGGCCTTTAAAAAAATAGAAAGCAATAATTAGTTCAAGATCATTTGGAAGAAAACATGTTGTTGAATATCGGTGATTCACCCCTCAAAAATAATACTTATGCAATACTTTTTTATGAAGTAGTTTTTGAAAAACAAGCCTGAAGGTACATAATCAAATTCAAAATTGGCAGATATTATTGATGTACAGGTTTTACAGATTATATGGGCCCCAGAATAAACCCTTGTAGTACACTTACACTTGATAAACAAAATTTGAATTACACCTAAAAAGTATTGAAACCCTCAATGTCTAGTTGATTTATTTGTTTTACCTGGTGGTATAAATCCAGTCTGTTTTTGTTGTTTCACTGCCTCTTCATCAGCTTTTTCTTCTCTCTCGATTATTCTCAAAGCAGTAACTATCACTGTTGGGTCTTTCCTAACTGTGTTTAAAGTACGAGAGAGAATAAATGTCAACTGTTTCTCCAAGAGATTGGATAAGACTTCAACATCAACGAAGTAGGCTTTTAGCATACATTTATCATGAGCAGACTGATTAGGTAATTTGTGCAATTCAAACAGGAGATCATCTCTCGAATTCTCCAAATCTCTCAAACACTGAAATTATTTTTATTTATATTCAACTACAATTTTATATCATGTAACAATTATGTGTTGGCTTAGTTAGTTATGAATATGTTTAATGGATTTTTTATTGATGTTTGGTCATGCTTAGAAACTGACAGTAATAAAGTATGTGCTCGTTCCAGAAAGAATTGAATGTCACTACACAATTTTCAACGATGATCTGACAAAGGAATTAAATATTGATTTTTACCTGGTGAGTATGTAGAAGCTTTCCTTCATTGATCAACTGCTTTGTCTTTTCCACACTTTCTGGGACTGTAAAAATATGTTTCAGGTTTTCTTTTGCAGTTACATACTGTGAATGTCTCATATTTTCCTCTCTGACATCATTCAACCTTCTACAGAGTTCAGGAATATCGGCAAACAGTTCTAACATCTTCTTCACGCTAAATCAGTAAGTATAAGGCTGAGGTATTGTTTCTATTCAGTGTATGAAACACTCACCTAACGTTTATTTCAGAAACATCCTCCAAACAACAATGTAATTGATTCAAACCAATGCGTACTCCATCCAATTGTTGCTGCATTGCAGACTTCAGGAGAGCTTCAACAGAAGCCTTTTTTCGTGAATATCTCTGCTTGATCTGATCGATTTTATCCAACTGACCTGGCCTGTTTAGAGTATTTATGACCTTAGAAGTGGCTGAAGCCTTTGCAGCAGCTTCTAGTTCCCTCATATTAACTCTTTCTGAAATGAGTAATTAAAAATTAAAACAAATTGTTGCAATAATCGTATGAGTTTTAAAGAGAAACATTCTCAATTGAAAATTGAATCAATACATGACTCCTCTGGAAATGGAAAAAACCCTACGATAAAAGTGAAGTTACTTTTTTGTAATATCTAACAGAAAACAACTACTTCCCCGGCTAAAGCCACGCTGGACATTGAGTTTGTTTTACCACAAGAGATAATTTAATCTGAAGGGTGGTGATTCCTGAATGAGTATTAATATAGATGATTTACCTACAAGTCATCAAAGAATGACACTGACAAACATATCATATCACTTACTTGTTTCCATATTACGCTACTTCTGCTCGTTTATGTAGGTTTCATTTTAGAAATTTCATTTTAAAATTTTAATATTCTATTTGAAAACAATGATAACCTAACCTAAAACCCCTTTTCGATGAAAACGTCAAAATTTAAACTAATAATTCATATACGTCACGACCCAAGGAGACTAAAATTTAACAAGGAGTTTTTGATTCCCATAAGACAATGGGGACACTGGTAGAAAGAGATGAAAGAACACTTGTGACGAAATGTGACGTAGTAGGACGTGTCATGGCCGCCGTTCTCTATTGACGGACTAGCTCTTGATATATGCACTGAAATGAAATTATAATTTCATTTCAGTGGGTATATGAGAGTTACTGCTGACAGTTTTGTTGCTTGGTGCGAGTTCGACTCTGTACCACGGAACTATATTGTACTCATATCCAAGTACGTCACTGTGACACATTGATGCTACAAGATTCTGATTGGCTAGAGCTTATTAAACCCTCCTTGTTAAATTTTAGTCTCCTTGGTCACGACCCACAGGTAAGCAAAATTGCCAATAGTGAAACTAGAAAATACCTACATGAAAAATGAAATATGTTGTCATTTTCTAAAACGAGAAAAATCAGATAATATATAATCAACCAGGGTTCCTTGATAGAACCATCATTTACTCTGGTTGAAAAAGCTCTGACCTCCCTCAAGCATCTGTTTCTGCTCAGATAGACAAATTCAGAATAAATTAAGTTATTTGAAATATAAAGTCAATAATTTTTTAAGGGTTCTTGTAAACGCAGTAACTTTTCGTGTCAAATTTATTCATTTGCCTTTCTAAAATTGTATTGATTTTCTTGATTTTATATTTTTCTATTTTCGGTCTAGCTGTGGAAGGTTGAAATCCCCAAAAAAAACATGTACCTCTCAAGAAACGAATTTCCTCCAAAAAATTAACCATTCAAGAAATAACATACTCTGTAGATTATTGATCAAAAATCAACATTATTTTCGAAACTGCCTATTCTAGTTTTTCGATTCTTCAATTTTTATGTAAATTTTTTCGCATTCTCGGCATCCAACCCATATGTAACCACTTTATTTTTCGAAAGTTCCCGCCAGTTTTCCTTTCAAAACTCAGAGGCGCTTTCCAATAGAGGACTTCGGATAAGGATTCAGTGATGCCACCACACAACTTTTGGCTTTAAAACTACTGGCACGTTTTTTGGCATTTTTTCTACATGTCAGGGTTCCTGGCACCCTCAGGAACCCCGTAATATGATTGAAATTGTTCATAACGACGGGAATATTGAGATTTTCCATAAAATATAAAACACTAGGGACTTTAATTTTGTTTAGGGATTTTTCTTTCAAAATGGCGCTAAATTCAAAACTAGAGCTAGAGTATTGTTATTGAAAGAGGTATTGTGTAGTCTATGAAGTGTCGGATAAAGCCACCGCGGGGTCCGTAGCAAATGTGAACAAGAGGCCATTGATTTGCATTAAGTATTAAAGTATAGAATTTAAAATAAAACAGCACATTTACAAAAAGACTTTCCGTGATTTAATCCGAGCAAATTTGGAGATAACACTGGTCAAATCAATATTTCTACGTTAATCCCTTTCTATGTTCATTATGTTGAGGTCGTTTGATGTTCTTGTCCCATTGTGCTCCTTAACACATTTTTAAAACGCTTTAACGTTGAAAAGAAACATTCTCCACTGTGGTTGGTGATTATCAAAATCAAGTGAATGCGAAACACTATTCCAACATTTGGGAAACACGATTCCAATGAATTTTATGTCAACAGTTTATAAACTTGAAGTTCCTGAGCCTCGTGCTTTTTCTTTCTGCTGTCAATATCAGCAGCTTCGCAAACTGCACCAGTTCATTGCCCAGACTGTCTTCCACATCGTCTAGGAAATAATTGATGATAGTTCTTTTTAAGATCTTTTCTGCCGAAGTATTCCAAATACACTAGTCACTTGATGGTAAGCTTCCATGCATTTAGCTAATGCAAACACTTACAACAATAAAAACATGAATTTCAAAACGTAGTCCAGGTGTTTGATGTTCTACAACTTCTTCGAGTGTAGTAGAGCCTTCTTTTATGAGGTCTGTGAGTAGAGCTGCTGCTGAAATGGTCGTACTTTGTATTTTGCTTGGGTTTTCTTGAAGTCGATTGCTGATGTTCTTCACAGCCAATTAGAGCTTTGGCTTTTGCCTCTATATCTGAAAATTTGGATCGTATTGCTTGGAAGTAGCCTTGTAATGATCTATAAAGAGCGTACCTATCTCGTGTTAAAAGATCTTGATCGGACGACTGCAACGAAGCGTTAGTCGCTTGCAAGTGTTCTAGAATTTCATTCCACGCTATAGTTATTATTCCCATTTCCAACTTTATTCATTTTCTGTAGGTGGTATAAAAACATATCTTACTCGATAGTTTTTTTTACTTTGCGCACCAGGCGCGGGGCCCCCCAGGCGCGGGGCCCGTAGCATTTGCTTACTCGCTATAATGGTGGATTTATAAACTCAACTAAACTAAGAATTCAAAATTATCAATTAATAATCAACAATAAGCAATTAAAAAGGTGTTTATAAACGTCAACTAAGAAATTAAGAATTTCATGTGGAGAAAATCGTTACAATCGTTTAGTTGAGTTTATAAATCCACCATAATTTGCTAACTGGTACTTGGTAGCATGCTAGCTGGCAAATGCGGCACTGAGTGTAGGGTTATTTCTATGTCAGTGCACATTCGTTCCATGAAAAAGTTCAAAAGTAGTGTAATGTACGACTAATATAAGAAATATCTGTTATCAACGATGACTAAGGAATGTGTGTTGGACGGGAGAGTTCAGTTGATGTAAGACACCCGTACCGTGAAGAACGAGTAATAAAAGTATTAGTGAAAACGAGTGTTTGATTTACAAAAGTGAAGGTTGTTACATTGGCGACGAGGAATAATAGGTCACTATTATTTGTGTGTAGTGCTAGTGTTCCCTCAGATATAAGGGTGAGTAAATGAATAAATTATCGATATGGTGAATGGTGAAATATGTCACGGATTCATCCATAAGTAGAAATATACCTAGTGGTATAGTGAGTCAAACGGCTCGGAATAGACTTTTGGTCTAGTGAACCAAACGGTTCGAAATATACCTAGTGGTATAGTGAGTCAAACGGCTCGGAATAGACTTTTGGTCTAGTGAACCAAACGGTTCGAAATATACCTAGTGGTATAGTGAGTCAAACGGCTCGGAATAGACTTTTGGTCTAGTGAACCAAACGGTTCGAAATATACCTAATGGTATAGTGAGTCAAACGGCTCGTTGCTACTTAGCTGAAAGGCTTAACTAACCAAATGGTTTACAAAACGAGAAAATGTACTCATGGATACTAAATGACTAATAAATTAAAGGTTTCAAGTAATTCAGTGTGCCAAGAAAAAGGACCGTGAATTGATATATATGTATATGTACCTATGTATGCATATGTAATGCAAGTAGGTGTGTACATATGTAATGAAAAGAATCTCATGACATGGTACCGAAATACATTTAGCGAATGATTAGTTCCTCACTCGTGATAAATAAAGGCCTATACCCATTATGTTTTCAAATTTTAGCAAAATGGCAAATATGCCAGGTCTTGAATCATTTCAATGCGAAGGAGACCCTTTCTCTCTTGCTACAAGATGGGAAAAATGGAAAAGGGCACTGCAAATCTACTTGACAGCCTCTGACATCACCGAAGGAACCAAGAAACAAGCAGTTCTTCTGCATTCTGGAGGCATAGCCTTACAAGAAATTTTCTACAGTTTACCTGAACCGGCTGGAGATGTGGAAGATCGGCAAGAAGGAGATGTCTTTGCGATAACTCTGAAGAAATTGGATGAGTACTTTCTTCCAAAACAAAGTAAAATATTCGAACGATATACCTTCAGATTAATGAAACAAGCAGAGGATGAAAAATTTGATAAATTTCTAGTCCGCTTGAGACATCAAGCGAGTAAATGCAGTTTCACTAATCTGGAGGAGCACCTGATAGACCAAATCACTGAAAAAGGTAAATCGAAAGACCTCAGACGAAAAATACTCTCTCTGGGTGATGGTGTAACTCTAAATAACATAATTTTAGAAGCTAATGCTTTGGAGTCTGTGAACCGTCAAATGGACAGATTTGAAGAGGGCAACAAAAACACCGCTACTACGAGCGAAATTAACAAGATATATTCAAAATCCCTTAACAAAAAAATCATACTAAATATGCCTGTACAAGATGCGGCAACCATAAACACGATTCACAGGATCCAAAGTGTCCGGCCCGCGATCAAGTTTGTAACAAATGTAACTTCTTAGGCCATTTCAGAAAATATTGCAAATCAAAAAGACAAAGAAAATTACCCTACGATTCAAATGTGAAAAAAAATAAACGTAAAAAATTCAGTTCAATATCAGAACAATCGGAAGAGGTAGACTATATTTTTCACTTAGACGATGATGCTACTGTCCTTTGCACAATCGGGGGAGTCATAACTCCGATGATTGTTGACTCTGGTAGTAAAAGTAACATTATAGACGACAAAACTTGGAGAATTTTGAAACAAAAACATATTAAAATCTCGAATCAAAAAAAGGACCCCAATAAAAAATTCTTACCTTATGCTAGCAGTGTACCTCTGACGATTGTTGGTTGTTTTGATGCAGAAATTGAGGCGGGCAGTAAAAAAGAAAATGCTACCTTTTATGTTATTAAAGATGGTCTGAAATGTCTGTTGGGCAAAGAAACAGCTATGTCACTTGGAATTTTAAGAATTCAAGTCGATATAAATCACATTACGACCCAATTTCCCAAATTTAAAGACTTTGTGGTTGATATCCCTATAAACAGGGAAGTTCAACCGGTTATTCAACCTTATAGAAGAATTCCCATACCTTTAGAAGAAAAGGTAGAAAAAACCTTACAGGAACTTTTAGATGGTGATATTATCGAACCGGTAAATGAACCGTCTAAATGGGTTTCACCCATTGTACCCATATTGAAAGAGAATGGCGATGTCATGATTTGCATTGACATGAGACGTGCAAACCAAGCAATAGCCCGGGAAAATCATCCTTTGCCAACAATGGACGTGTTATTGCCGCAATTGCGAAAAGCTACCTTATTTTCCCGTCTAGATATCAAAAATGCATTTCACCAAGTCGAAATATCAGAGAGTTCGCGCTTCATAACAACGTTCATAACAAAAAAAAGGGCTATTCCGTTATAAAAGGTTAATGTTTGGTATAACATGCGCTCCGGAATTGTTTAAAAAAATAATGGAAAAAATTTTACTTAACTGTACTGGTGCCATTAACTTCATAGATGACATCATAGTTTTCGGGGAAAATAAGGAACAACATAATGCTAGGCTCAAGACAACGCTTGACACTTTGAGCGACTTTAATGTCCTACTAAATAAATCTAAATGTATTTATAACATGCCGACGGTAGACTTTCTTGGACACACTCTATCCGCAAATGGCATAAAACCACTCGATGCTCACGTCACCGCAATTAAAATATTTCGTTCACCCAATACAGTGGAAGAAATACAAAGCTTCTTAGGGCTGATCAATTTCGTAGGAAAATGGATCCCTAATTTGGCTACATTAACGGAACCAATAAGAAATTCAAGACCGCGACCGATGGAAAAAACAGAAAGGTAAACAATACGCAGATCGGAAGAGAAAAGCACAAAACTCTGAACTGGAATGTGGAGACAAGGTGTTTGTAAAAAATATTATCAAAGAAAATAAGCTAACTCCCACTTTTGATCCCACACCACACACAGTGACTAGAAAAAAAGTTCAAGTTGAGAATGATGAGACGGGTCAGAACTATAGGAAAAATGTAGTCCATTTAAAGAAAATTAGTGGCGAATGGACAGTTGCTAATCCAATTAGTGAATAAGTGTAAAATAACTATAATGCATATAAAAAAAAAAAAAAAGAAAAAAAAAAGAGAAAAGGAATAGTATATATGTGCATTGTATTATGTATTAGAATATAAATAAGTGCTTATGAGCATATTGATTTCATGTATCATATTATATTTACAATGTATGTTAAACTGTTATGGAAAAAATGTTATATTTAACCTAATGTTATTTTGTAAGCGTGTAAGTTGTTCAATGTTGGGAACCGTGACAGGACTGTGCCGTAGGGAAGCAAATATGTATGTAACGTTATAATTTGTGATTCAGGAAAAAGGGAGAGGATGTAATGTACGACTAATATAAGAAATATCTGTTATCAACGATGACTAAGGAATGTGTGTTGGACGGGAGAGTTCAGTTGATGTAAGACACCCGTACCGTGAAGAACGAGTAATAAAAGTATTAGTGAAAACGAGTGTTTGATTTACAAAAGTGAAGGTTGTTACAAGTAGAAATGATATTCAACCATTTTAACAGTTATGATTAAAATACACATACCCACAAAACTGAAACAAAATACAAATTCTGGGATGTAACCTCAAAGTATTCAGGCCAAGAGCATTTTAATCAGAAAGGTAATAAGGTTCGTTTGTCCGTGAAAGTTACCACTCAAAATATTTTCTAGATCGATCAACTATTTGGCAACTAGGAAACGTGAAATACGCAATTTTTTTTTAAATTCAGGAAAATGATATATTTTGAAATTAGCGCCATTTTGTGAGAAAAATCCCTAAAAAAAATTAAAGTCCCTAGGGTTTTGTATTTTATGGAAAATCTCAATATTCCCGTCGTTATGAAAAATTTCAATCATATTACGGGGTTCCTGAGGCTGCCAGGAACCCTTTCATGAAGAAAACTTGCCGAAAAACGTGCCAGTAGTTTTAAAGCCAAAATTTGTGTGGTGGCATGACTGAATCCTTATCCGAAGTCCTCTATTGAGAGCTTTGCTCAACCCTAGCGAATTTCGCAATTTTTCTGCGAATAAAATGGCTGCCGACATGGTTCTGCGTTATGGTGGATTTATGCAGCAATCATAAGTCATAAGTCTTAAGTCATAAGGAAGAATATTCGTCAATGATTGGTTGGTCCGTATATTCCAACCAATCATTGAAGAATATTCTTCCTTATGACTTAAGACTTATGATTGCTGCATAAATTCACCATTAGAGATTGGTCCGCCATGACTGGCAGCCATTTTATTCGCAGAAAAATTGCGAAATTCGCGAGGGTATGAACAAGACTTAACCGTTCCAGATGGCACCCAAAGAGACTAAACTAACAAGGAGGGTTTAATAAGCTCTAGCCAATCAGAATCTTGTAGCATCAACGCGTCATAGTGACGTACGTGGATATGAGTACAGAGTCGAACTCGAACCAAGCAACAAAACTGTCAGCAGTAACTCTCATATACCAAGAGCTAGTCCGTCACTGTCTATAGAGAACGGCGGCCATGACACGTCCACTACGTCACAGATGTTCTTTCATCTCTTTCTATCAGTGTCCCCATTGTCTTATGGGGATTAGACTCTCCTGTTAAATAGTGTCCTTGGATGGCGCCCACTTAGGATTTTATCACTGAAATGAAATTATAATCACATTATAATTTCATTTCAGTGGATTTTATAGGCATTTGACAAGATGACAAGTTCTAAAGGTGAATTTTCATGAAACTGAATTTGAATATAGTCGTGTGAGAAACGTGTTACAGTATTTGTTAAATGGATATTAGTAATAAATAAAAATATGATGTTTTTGTAAATTACACCAATTATGTTTTTCATCCATTTTATATAAGTATAGTCACTTCTGTGCATGAAAAGAACACTGACGGTGGCGATGCACGTCACTGAAAAATACAGTTATAGGTTATATTTCAGTGATGCACGTTAAGGTGGGATATTTGATAAACAGCCCACTATTACATTTCTTTTGTTGTTATCAAGTTCGCAAACAAAATTTTAGAGGTTAATGCAACTTCGATGGATTATCCATGAACATGGTTGTTTGCAAATTAATTCCTGTGTGTATAGTTCATTGAAATTGAAGGGCTTTACCTTTCCCTGAAATCTGATAAGAACACTACGTTAAATTATCGTCTAGTAAACTCGAAAAGCCCTTTTAACTGGCGGATAGACAAAGGATTGCAATCCTTGAAGTGCGCATGTCACATCAACAGATGTGAATGCGTGGAAATTGATAACGTAGGTAGGTTTTGCACAATTTTTCCTTGTGAAAATACATTTTGTGAGGAGTAATTTTTTAGTATAAACTAATGGTGGATTTATGCAACAATCATAAGTCATAAGTCTTTAGTCATAAGGAAGAATATTCGTCAATGATTGGTTGGTCTGTATATTCCAACCAATCATTGACGAATATTCTTCCTTATGACTAAGACTTATGATTGCTGCATAAATCCACCATAAGCAGAACGAACTTATCTTGCGTAGAAATTTAGCAATCGTTTCACCATCCTATAAGCATCTTTCAAAGGTGCGCACATGCGCACTTCAAGGACTGCAATCCTATATCTATCTAGTCTTCTTGATATCTATCCACCGATCCCTTTTATATACCATATACCCCACACCCAGCAAATCACTTTTCACTTTAAGCTGCTTCTTGGTAGACGTAGGTCATGTTCCGATATTCCTGAACAGTACTGCCCAGTAATTTTGGTCGTTCCGATTTGACTGAAATTGACTGGTACACATTTCGCGCCAATTTTCATGGAACCTTGTTAGAGGCTAGAAATTTACTGGTTGCTACTGTTACAGAAATGGTCGTGTAGTCCCAAGAAGACTAAAAACAAGGAGTGTTTGATTCCCATAAGACAATGGGGACACTAGTAGAAAGAGATGAAAGAACATTTGTGACGAAATGTGACGTAGTCATGGCCGCCGTTCTCTATAGACAGTGACGGACTAGCTCTTGGTATATGAGAGTTACTGCTGACAGTTTTGTTGCTTGATTCGAGTTCGTCTCTGTACTCATACCGAAGTACGTCACTATGACGCGTTGATGATACAAGTTTCTGATTGGCTAGAGCTTATTAAACCCTCCTTGTTTTTAGTCTTCTTGGTGTAGTCCCAGTATCCCCTCCCCGAATTAATAATAGGTTAGGATACGTTATTTAATATTTATTCAATTTATTAATAGCAATATCATTACAATTAGCTCATCTGAATAGACAGCAAATGTATCAAGTGGTATTAGAAGACTTGCTAGTAGAAGTTGATGCCGGAACCGCTGCTAATTTACTAGCGTTGTTCTCTCTCGCCTCTCGTCCATGTAGATGTATGAAAATAAATTTTTCAGATCGAAATCATGCCAGGCGATATTTGCAGGCCTTTAAAGACAATTCGACAATGAATTCAAAACATCAGAACAAGAAAATAAATCCACAGGTCATTATAACAAAGAAATAATACCTAGCTTATAATCATAGCTCGGCTAGAGCTTGAAGTACTTGAGCTATCCGAATTTTCTGATGATTCGATGATATTCTCTCTCTATTTTTTTTTCTTTGGTGTTCTGGCATCGACTGCTATGTTCATTAGCCACGTATTCTGGATAGGCCTTGTTACTAACTCCATGCGCCACCTTAGGAGCAGCACTGTTAATTGGAACGCAACAGTGAATCGTGCAGGACTCACCCCAGTCTAGCCACGAGATTTAGATAATTTAATAAGTCAAATTAAATTACAAAATCCCAGCCGCAACTGGGGCCTCGAACTCCGGACCTTTCGACTCGAGAGTCGGACGCTTTAACCACTGCGCCAAGCCCCGACATTTTCTCTCTATTATTACTTGATTATTGCAACCATCAATCAGTCACGGTATCACATAATAGTAATGATATAATTTTGAACTAGAAACATTTGACAGTCTGACTTTCCCAATCGTTCCGAAATTAGATGGTAGTTTCAGGTTACTGTCGCTATTAGGCGTTCCGAAATTACCTACTGTGGCCAGTACTGTTCAGTAATATCGGAACATGAGCGTAAACTAGCTCGGTGTAAGAAGGGAGATCAAGGGCGTATTTAAGAGGGGGTGGTAATTCCCTGCAAGAATCTTTAATATTATGATACCTTCCGAGTATGCGCCTTGAGAACAAAACTGAAATAAATGAAATATTCTTATATCAAGTAAATACCTTAGCAAGTTTGGTGATATTTTGGAAGAATTATACATTGTTTAAAACTCAACTCAGAAATGGATTAGCGGCCTATAATAGGTAATCCACAAAAATGCATTCGCATTTTTAAATACCGGTCACTTATAAAAAAGTGTCATCATATTTTAAATCTTCGAGCAATGAAAGATATAGATATGCCATCTCTATATGCACCAACTATATGTTGTGAAAGTACATCGCTATCCCTTGCTATAGTTTTTAGATGATGGGCAGTGAGGAGAGACCAGTTATTGTTTTGGTGAAATCCTGGATGCAGTGGCGTGCTCTTCAACTGTTCAAGGTGTGAGTGATCAAGCCGAACGGTAGTTACAAGAGTAAATAATGGAAAGTCCAACCTTATCACGAGTGAAACCGGAAATACTCGACAAGCGGCAATCTATCACTGCGCTCTACATACACATGTTGCTATTATCAAATGTATGATTTCGTTTCTATATTTTTCAAATGAGATTTTGGTGGCACTATGTTGCCTTTGGCTATACCTCTATAGGTAGGTGTTAACAATTTTTTTGGAATTTCGGTAAATTGTATGTTAATTTGTTTTTTTTTTTCAGTTTTTTTATTAACGATCCGCTCTAGTCTTGTCAATTTTGTTTTTGAACTCATATATTGCAAATTTCGTCTCGCATTCATTATTCATAACCTCAATCAAAGGTGCTTCACAATTGAGATCTTATTCCCCTGAACTGAACCTCTGCTGAACTAAATAGGTACATGGTTTTTCATTAGAACATGATTTTTCGTGGTCTGTGAGATCTGAGATCACTTGACAATTGGAAAGCGGCTTCAGTCGTCTCTTGAATTTTTCTTTCTCTATATTTGAGATTGAATTATTTAGATGAGAGAATTGCCAAAAGGGACTTCGGCTTTCTAAAATGAAAATGTCATAAATTTAATAGTCATGAATCATGTCATATCCACCGATTATGTCACGATTATTTACGATCTTGTCCGAAGTGGAAATAAAGGAACATTAATTCTTGCCTTTAAACGTCGACAATAAAGTTGTCCTTATCTCGGATTCACACTGCGCGTGCGTACATTTCAAAATAACGTCGGCTGTATTATTAGCCAATCGTTTATTGAATACTGCAAGTCTCTATTTAACTAGAAATTGCAATTTCTTGAAAAGTGCATTCAGGCCATTACATCAGAATTTCAATAGTTGCAGGAAATTCATCACGTGTAAAAGTTAATTTTGGATTGTTAAGAAAATTTTAATGAAGTACAGATTAGGTGATGAAAAAAATTGAGTTATTTCATTTCCCTGAGCCGCCACCACACTGGTCCACCCTTAAGGCCGGCTTCGATTTATAGTGATTATAAGAGGGGTCAACATTTTGTACACACGAGCAATCTTAGATCATTTGAAGGATTCAAAAAAATAAACACATTTGGCAAACAGGGTCGTTTTATGATCCATAAAAAAACAAAAACTAGTAAATAACAATAAATAACAGCACTAATAAAAATTACAAATATGTTCAAAAATAAAATTATAGGTACATGATCTTTTGATACATTCTTTTTGTGAAACTACCAAAAAATGATACCTCCTAGGACTACACAGTCGTTTCTTTAATGAAAAAAAAACAAATTCAATAAATTTTGTAGTTCGATAAACAGTACAGAAAAATGTATATCTATTCTAGCTGTTCACCTTTTCTGATTTCAAATTGGACGTCCTCTCAAGGCGAATATAAATATGTTAAGTAGATTTTAAAATTGAGCAAAAGTGAAATTGTGTGCCAAATTTTTATTGACAATCTTCAAAATTTTATTTAAGTAGATCCGTAATGATTTTTTACATGAGAACAATCTTATGTTCCTCTTTACCTACTTTTTTGTACACATTCCTACATGAGCATTTCTCTAACCAAGTTATCTTCAATGGTAGGATTCCTATTCTATTAATGAGTAAATTACATGATTCAGAAGCGTACGGCTCTACCATCATGACCACCACGGCCCATATAACTATAGACTGTAATATACTTAATACCAGTATAGAATTCCTACTGATGAAAATAACATGGAGTGAAATGTGTATCTAGAAATGTTAACAAAAAAGTATGTGGTAGAGCTGCAACATATTTGTTCTCATCGTATGAAAACACAGGTATCCATCATCCCATCTGTAAAGGTTTTTCAAATGCTTTCGAGATTCTTTAGTGCTTCTTTATTTTACTTCCATTCCTTTTAAGAAAAAAGACTGTGCAATGCTGAGGACCACACAAGATTGTTATTAAATTCAATAACATTCCCTTTTATCATCACAACCGGGAAATAACCACAGCATTAAACATGTGTGGGTTCAGATATGAACTGAGGAAAACGAGATATTTTCCTTCTGGCAGTTCCAATCACCGCCTCTATTTCAACAAGTTCGCTAGTTGTGCTACAGTGTGTTCTTGAGCAAGTGCTGCTAATTCTTTCACCCACTCATCTAATAGAACCGTACAAAGTGCAACGTGCTGACCTTCGTTGAACTTTGGATAAATGAGATTGAACTGCACTTCTTCTGGAGAAGAGACCAAAGAAACACCGCTTTCGACATGACTGGCCCTCCTTCCGAATAAACTGCTGACCGGAGGAATGTTGAAACTCCTTCTTTTAGGGCTGTTTCTCTGAAATGGTTCGTTTATTTCTAGTTTTTGCACAGTCCTCTGTTCAGCATGATATCTTCGCAAGTTCACCAACATTATTTCTCTATCAACTAAGCAATCACGAGCATATGTTATCAATTGGATTGCATCCGGCTGTCGGAACATGTACTCATCTGTTTTTTGTTTCAACACACCGATAATCTGCAATAAAGTAAAAAATAAATAATCAGAATGAAAATACTGAAGTATCGCGGTCAGTATTTAAATTAGAATAACTATTCATCACTATGTGAGGCCCTCAAAAATTGGTATTTGGTATCCTGAAACAGGGGCAAGCAGTTCAACATTTCCGAGCGTATTTCGCGGTTTCCATGACTCAACGTGTGTCCTGTAACTGCAGATTTGTTCGTTTGACTCAACTTGCAGTTCCTTTGGTGTTTATCCTGGTTCCCATGGATATTTTTGTGATTTACAGTACTTCTCACAGCGCACGGGACATAACATTTTAGAGCAACTGATAATTTTTCGGGGATGAGCCAAAAATAGTCTTAGAGTGTTGTCTACTTCATACGCAAAACAAGTTCTGGTCTGTTGAAAGTGTACGGATTACGAGCTGAAATAGTTTTAGACTTTACTGTTGTAATTCATAAGGCAATATCGTAGGAATGTTTCAGCTACAATAATAATCGACGATTCTCGTCAAGCGGAATATTATTGGATTTGGTTTGTCGTTATTCATAAAGCGGAGGCTGGGCAATAGTTAATTGACCTTATTTATTCTCTCCTATGTTCCGTTCGTATCGAGGATTTTTCCCACTGACATCGTCGAAAACTTCCGGGCCTTTCTGACAGGAATCTATTTCATGTAGAACTGTGGAACTATGAACCGACAGATAGTGTAGCCAGGTAAAGTCTGCTCAGTTCCGTGGCAGCCAATTTCCTTATGGAATAACCCGAGAAGAGAGCCATCGACACATACGCCTTCAAACCAACTACATGGCTTCCGTACGCGGATGACACCCAAAGAGACTAAAATAACAAGGAGGGTTTAATAAGCTCTTGCCAATCAGAATCTTGTAGCATCAACGCGTCATAGTGACGTACTTGGATATGAGTTCAGAGTCGAACCAAGCAACAAAACTGTCAGCAGTAACTCTCATATACCAAGAGCTAGTCCGTCACTGTTTATAAAGAACGGCGGCCATGACACGTCTAACTACGTCACATTTGGTCACAAATGTTCTTTCATCTCTTTCTATCAGTGTCCCCATTGTCTTATTAGACTCTCCTGTTAAATAATGTTTAGTCTCCTTGGATGACACCTACGTTGTTTGGACACCAATCATCCTAAAATCAAGTTTACCTTGGATACGGAACAAGACCAACAGGCTTTCTTTGGTTTCTTAGTGAAAAGATGCATGAGACTGGGCCACACGGTGTACAAAAAACACATGCACAATAATTTACTACCATACTTCCAATCCACAAACTGCTGATATAAGTGAGAGCTAGCAAGATATGTTAGGAAGAAACTTACAACGTCGTCAAAACTCGATGAATAGTTATTAAATTATATGATTTTTTTTACAGTTCCTGTACACTTTATTCAATAATTAGGTTTCGAAAATAGGTTTCAAATACATACTAGTGTACCAGCAAACACATCTGTATCAAGACATCTCTGAGATGACGCAATGAGGTTACACTGCGATATCACAGAAATTGCATTGCTGCGATGTACAGAAGCAAATATATTTACGATTTCACAAATTTTACATCGCCACTATGATGTTATTGTGTATTTGGGATGTCAACAATGAACGCCATTGCACATGCGCTTGAGATTAATTTCATTGAATTTATTATGTGAATTTGTGCAATTTAGCAATGCATATTTGAAAATCATGAAATATCCCCAATCTATGTTGAGTTGGAAATGCCTCATTCTGAAAATTTCAGACAATGTAGAAAATATTAAATTTCATGCCTGCCAGATATTGCTCTTATTACAATCCTCATTGCTGACAACGTTATTATACATTTTATCTTTCTAAAAATCATTCATTCGTAAATTTCTATCTTCTTTCATTTTGCTTTTTGATTATAACTGCTATATTTCCCTATGTTTTACCTAACCTCTGCACAAAAAAGTACATTAGTGTAAAGTCACATGTCACTATGAAAACAGCCCGTATATATCGCAAAAAGACATCGCTGTTACATCTCAAAAAAAGTATTGTTGTTACATCGCACAACTTGTCACATTGATGACACATGAATGGGACGTCTATCTGACATAGAATGCGATATCTATCTGACATAGAATGCGATATCGTAGGTCATATTGTTGCGTCGCTGCGATATCAGTGTTATGTAACTGTGTTTCGTGGGGTGAACTATTCTAAATATTAATCTACTGCTTGAATGGATATTCATGAATGTGAAATGTTCTTTGGCTCCCGAAAAAACAACTAAATGTAGAGCGAATAAAACTTTAATGGTCATGACACATTAACAAATCTTAGTAGGATCTGGTTATATTTCCTGAAGGAACTAATTCTCGGAAATTTATAAGTAATAATAAAAATCGTCTAACGAAATAATTACAGATCCTGTTCAAAAAAGAGTTGAGGAACCTTTGGTGTGAATACAATTCAAGAAAAAAGAAACTACCCAAACAATCATGATTGTGACGTAGTTTTGGTGTTTGGGTAGTTCCTTTTTTCTTGAATTCTATGAATTCTGTTATTTAATAATTTTAAAATATGAATGTCTTACCTCGAATAAAGATGGCACATTTGGTTGTAAGACTAAGCTATGATCTAACAAGTACGCCCTCAAAATCGGCTGGGGATAAGCAGCAAGCCTTGAAATCAACCCTGTCAGATGTAAATTGATATAAAAAGAATTTGATAAAAAGTTCTTCAATTTGTCCATTAAAATCGACAGAAACGGTCCCGCAGAAGGACTGGACTGTTCGATATCGTCAAGTTTTATTGAAGGCGTAGCATCTTTTTTATGCCTGAAATTGCTAGATGATTGCCAATATTCTTCTTTTTTCGATTCTTCCAAGGTCAAATTCAGACTGTCGTAACCACTACTTCTTTCAAATGATGTGCCGCTTGAATTCTCTAAAAATTACAATGGATTAGTATATATATATATATATATATATATATATATATATATATATATATATTTATGCAAAGCCAAGAACCGGGACTCATGCCGTCCATTATTTTTTACAAAAAATATTAACTGTGGTATTTTTATAATGGAAACTGTTTGCCTTTTGCGTAAAACATACAAGAATGTACTAAATTGCTCCTCCACATATAGTACCTGTCGTCCTAATCAAATATCTCTTTTGAAACCTTCATCTGCTCTTGCCCAAAAGTCTCTCATTTACCAAAGCAGAAAAATGTACAACCACCTACCATTGAGAGTAAGAGATATTCATTACAATTCTTTTAAGAAGGAAGTACATAAGCTTTTGGTTGAGAATGTATATTATATACTACAAGAATTCTACCTAAATTCACTATGTTGAAGAAAAGAGATTGTGTTCCTGTGATCCTGTTTTTATATTTTATTTTTCAACCAATATGTGAACATAAGTGTATACGTTTTTTATAACCGGACAGTATGATGCAGCTGTCCTGAATTTTAAATTATTTTTTTTTATATACGTATATTTATATTTTATACATATTTGTGGCCATTTAAAATTAAATTCACTTCATCATTATATACACATAATTATTATTACTGCTTTGTCCATGAGATTTTTTGTATCTTCTGACAATAAAGTACTTTTGATTTGACCTTTTGCTCATGGCAGTATATGGGCATAAATTTGCCGCCATTATGTTATACATAAATGCACCATAGTTCATTGCGCATATCACTGCATCTCACTCAGGGTAAAAGGTCTATTGAATTTAAGTAACAAAAGAAGCTAAACTCAAATCAGTAAACAAAAGTGGAATGACAAATAAAGACAACTGACAACTTGAACCTTATTCTTTGATTTCAAGATGATTCTATGTGTTTTAATACATTCCATCTGAGATGACATTGTTTCAACGCTAAAATGTGAAGTTTTCAAAGCAGCCAACTGATTTTGAAAAAGTGGAGTTTTTTCTAAAAGTATGTGAAACTCACCTGAATTGTTAGAAACATCATCCTCCCCAGTATATGAATTATTCCAAGCTGTACAAGCCACTTGACATCTTCCTATCTTATTCCTTGCATCACAAAGATAAGCATAATACTTTCCATACAAACTTTGTTTGTGTTTCAGTGCATTCCACTGATCATTTCCTCCTTCAATATTTGCTCCACCTGCTAATTGACAATATCTTGGGGCAAGAGTTAAAAGTTTTTCGAAACTTTCACAGTACGGATCCAAGGGCAGCAGGATTTTTCTCTGCGAAGTCATAAGATGAAGACAGGGTTGCAAGTGTTTGAAGACTAGTTCCAACATAAGATCCTCACAATCTAGATCTACCATTGATTCAAACACAGCCAATGAAACTAAGCATAACTGTTTATTGACGGAATTTAGTCGTTGTATTAAAATATCTAGTAATCTCTGACTGTCAAAGTCAACTTTTAATAAAAACTCTAACAAAGAGTGCAGTAAGCCTGGTTGAGTAACTGTCCTCAGAATGAGTTCCAAGTATGCTGTTGCAGCAACTTGTTCATGCACGTTTATTTGCAGTAAAGCTGGACCCAATACTGGTATCAAAAATCCCCTGTACAGAAACTCCTGGAGTTGTTTTCTGATGATTGGATGTGCAACTTGCGCTACAGCATTACTAAATTCCAAGGATGTTACGAACGTCAAGAGGCCTTTGATTTCATTTACATCATCCGGGGTGAATCTATGCCAATCAGGTACTTTTATATCGTCTAAAACATTTGGTAACACTGAGTATAATCCACTCAACCCAGAGGCCACTAGTACGGAAAAATTTGAGTGTTCAGATATATATGTGGCAACTTTCTTATTTTTCTTCGACAATGACATACACAATAAAAGGGCATCTCTGGCTCTCATGCCAATAGAGTCTTCTCGATGGACGAATGGTATCAATAAAGTAAATATTATAAAACTGAAAAACAAAATGTCATCAACATACTTGTGAAACATTAACAAAATGACTTTTTCAATGTTAACAAAATTTTTTAAGTAAAGTTTTCAACTTCATCGCCTTTTTAGTTATTTTGATTCAACCTTACCTTTGTACATTTCTGATTTCTTGGAAAAATAATTCAATAAACTCTATATTTTGCATAAGAAGGGCACTTAGCTGATTAATCAGATCAACTAGGAGTTTTTCTACTTCCCTAGAGAACACTTCTCCATCACAAGAACAGAGTAATTTTATCATTGGCCCTAAAAATGGTTCATGCACTAATAGAGCTTGCCTGGACTGGCTTATCAACACTTGATAAAGTTTTAGTTGTTCACATCTTATGGCATTGACATACCTGAAAATAATATTTCTAAAATACAACTTGTCTTTTCTGTTCTGCAAGGACTGGTAGAATTTTCAGGGAATTCACACTACTCTATACCTTACTTTTTGACACATTTACTCCCATTGTCAACAAGATAGTTCTTATTGACAATATGATCTAACCAAAAATGTGGAAAAAGTAAGTTTTTAGGTAGATGTATTGCTCTATATAAGGTATTAACATGTTCTATTTTTCAATCTAACATAACTTAGTTATTCCATAAAAATAACTATCCAGTACCTTCCTGATCGTATGCTCCACTCAAATAACTTGTCCAAAATATTTTCTGATAGTAAGTGCTCTAAACAACGAGATGCTGATATTGACATCGATGATAGTCTATCATTTCGTTTGATATCATATTGCAACAATGTAACCATTTGTTCCAAATGATTGACAACTCCTAGGACATCATCATGTTGGGGCATTTGCTGGAAATACATGAAACAACTGTTTTGCTTTGTTCATCCAAAGTGAAACCAACCTGAACTCTATTGAAAATTTTGAGGACTTGGTGCCAGTGTTCCTTGAAACTATCATAGCAGGCCTGAGGGTCATACTCATCATCTGAATTGATCAGTGCTTTTGAATTCCTTGTGGGTAGTAGTGAATTTAGCCATTCCATATTATATTTTTTAACATCACATAAGTTGCATTTTATCTTATTCCTGATATTTTTGTTTACCACTTCACAAAAATATAACCCACCCCAGATGATAAAATGACAAGTTGCGACAGTTGCGTAGACAGATTACGTCAGTTTATAAATCATTCAAACGTCATTGTGATTTTTATTTTGTATTTTCTGAAGATAGAGGTCCAAGAATCACTATTCACTAAAATGCACGTCATAAACTCTCCGACCAATGCTTGTTATGTACAATTTTGGATGAATAGTCGTTGAATTGCCATCAATTTCATATGTTTAATCTGTCTACGTTAAGACCTTTGTAGTCAGGTTAGGTTAAGTTTATGTTGGCATTTTCAACCCTTCTTGTCTTGTCATTTAAACTTCCCGCTATAGCAGTGACCAATCGCAGAATGCGTCTCTATTGAGTATTACTGACCTTTTGTCACTTGTCAGATACTTCCAGTTTTTCGAAAATAGGTATATTTAATTTTTATTTAATTTTATCATTCAACATTCAATAGGCAGAAGGACTTCAGTCAATAGCCTGTTGGATTGAATTTATTTCAGTTCAATAAAGTTCCTTATAATTATTAATATCATTCATAAATAGTGAAGGTTTATAAACTTTCAATATGTTTAAAAAACCTTTTAAGATAAAATCCAATACGCAGTCGAAAGCTAGTGAGAGGTATTGTAGGTACAATGTGTCTTCTTAATATTTATTTGATTATTCTAGGAAAAATTTTAAAGATACTTTACTGAAAAAGTTTCCCAATCTTACAGAACCCGAGGTGAACGAATTATTGCCAAAAAAAGAAGTACTGAATATACTGAAGATTGTAACCCACAGCAGTGTTGTTGTGATTGTATTTACCATCCAGAAAAGGCCTATAATATTCGAAATCGAGGGTAAAATATTCCCTACGATATTTTTGTTATGGAAATACCCAGATTTGCTTTATGCATTCACAACACATCAACAAGTGATGAGTTTCATATCATCTGGGGCAGATCTTATGTTGCCTGGTGTTGTAACACCTCCATCACAAAGTGGTTTATCAAAATATGGTAGCGTTTCTGAAAATGATATTGTTTGTGTTAATATGTCTCATAACAGAGCAGCCATTGCAGTTGGCTTAGCAAGTCAAAGCTCAGCTGTGATGTTGCTAGAGAGCTCTAAAGGAAAGTGTGTTAATATTTATCATTTTTATGGAGATAATTTGTGCACATTAGATGGAATGTCAAGCTGTTCCATACCCAACTTAGGTCCACCACAGTGGTTACAAATTAAAAGTTTTGATGAAGATTTTCCAGCTCTTGGCAGCTCTCGAAAGCAACTTCCATTATATACCAAGGAAGAAGAATTGATCCCAAAAGAGGATGAAAATGATGTAACAAATAGTAATGAGGAAGACTCAAAAATTGAAGAGGAAATTGAAGAACTAGTTGAGGATTCGATTGAAGATATGGATAACTTGTTATATTACTGCTTTTTAGGTGCCCTCAAATACACAAAAAGCCTCACATTACCAGTACTGACATCGAATTTTTTCAAACTGCATATGCTTCCTATTTGTCCTTCCAACAAAAGTTTGGATATAAAAAAAACTTCTTATAAGAAGCTTAAACCATTCTTGAAGAAAATGTCAGAGGTATGTGATTGTGAATGTATCATTATTCTTCCCAATGTGGATTTTCTGCACTACCATAGATATGTAATGCATCAAAATGGAAAAAGAAAATAAAAAAATTGTAATATTTATCACAGAATTGGTGTATTTCCGAAAATTGCATTTTGTAGGACAGATTAATTACTGTGAAAGAAATAAAAGGAGGAGTTGAAGCAATAACTGTATTCAATAAGGACCATCCAAAATTTCAAGAATTCTACATAACTCCTAGCGATAGGCCTAAAAAGGAAGAAGATCCAAACGAAAATGCCCTCACAACTAACGTGGTAGAATCTTATATTATAACTCAGAATGTTTTACCCTTATTCGCAGGTTGTAGGTAAATATCAAGTATTGCACCAAACCTTATCCAAGAATCTGAAGATTGAATGATTGTAAAAGTTACTTTTCTCAATTCCAGAAAAGGGGATAGCATCCAAGCAACAGAAGTGAGACGTTATGTCACTAACTATGTGAAAGAAAACAATCTCCAAGATGAAAGTAATAATAGGTTAGTGGAAAAATTGGTTCAGTATCCTAAAATTTCAACTTGTACTCACCAAAAACATTGCCCATGTCAAGAACCTAAGTTTCATGTGAATGTGTAGTGAATGATGAAATGTATATATAATATTAGACCCCGTGAGTCCTGTAGAGATATTTTTGCAAGCAACAATATACTTATGGTTATAGCATTGTTATTATTGGAATCGGTAAATAAACATAAATCAAAATTTGACTCAACTACTAATCAGTATTTTACTGTCCTCGATGTGTCATATAAATTTATGAATGTCTTTAATCTGTTTCTTTGTCTTACGTTTTATGTATATATACCTAAAGCTTTGTCAACAAGGTATCTATTCTGACAATAAAGCATATTTATTATTTTATTAATAACTACCAATATTCATCAGATTTGCTATATTATCAATTAGCCCTGGCAGTATTATAATGAGGTGAAGTTCTTCAAGTCCTCAAGGACTTGTTGAGCTATTACAACCTTTTTTTCTTGGGAAAATTCAGGCCTAGTCTTCGAATCATTCGGAGGGCACGCTGGTATTATTTCCCATAACAGCTACTCCTCACCTCCTTAGGGTATGTGGTTATTGGGTTCAAGAAACATGTGCCCTGAGTAGATGAAGTGAGCCAAGGATAACGGATTTCTGCATCCGTCCTGCCAAGATTTCTGCTGTTTTTAAGGTAAGCTAGTATGATCTAGAGTGGTTTGATTGAAGCCTGCTGGATTCAAAGAACAACCATACATCAGGCTGGAATATTCCGTGCTATATTATAATCTCCTAAGTGCACGTGTATTGCTATTTTTTGTCAACAACCATACATAAATATGACTTCTTTGGCATCAAATACAGTGCTAGAATATTCGATGCAATATTTCTTCAGAAGTACATGTGTCACACTGTGCCACCGTCCACGTACGCCGCTACCAACCGACGCCTCCAGCGACTTTGAAATTTTTTTACCTACTTATCGGCTCATTGAAATGTCTCAGCGATTTGACAAATTTTTTGCTGCTCATCAACTCATTGGCGAAATTTCATCTACGTCACTCTCTTCAATTTCAACACGGCATTTCTAGCCCAGCTGATTTTTTTTTTTTTAAGTCCCGTGTCTCCAACCTCATGACAAATTTCAACAACCGGCAACACCTTCATCCCCAGCTTCGCTGCAAAATTTTACAACCGACAACGCCGCCGTCGTCGTCGCCGTGGTTGCAATCAACTGGCAATGTTGACGGTTGTAAAAATTTTCAGCGAAACTGGGGATGACGCTGTTGCCGGTTTGTGAAATTTGTCATGTGATTGGGGTGAGACGGGAGAATTTTAGGTGGGCTAGTTTCTGTATAGATGCTTCACTCACATTTTTCGTCAAGGTCTGTATACTTTTACAAAAAATACAATTCTGGAATTATTACATGCCAAAGTAGACAACTAAAAGTAGGAGCAACTGTCTCTTACCTGCCTTTGGGTGTCTTTGGGTTTGCCTGCACAGATTATGCCTTTGGGTTTGCCTGCACAGATTATGCCTTTGGGTTTGCCCACACAGGCTATGCTTCTGGGTATACTTATGTAATTATTTATTACTTTTATAACTCGTGCCACGGCTGTCTCTGAAAAACTATCGTTTTAATTCTTAATTTTTCAGTATTGCTTCCAATAGATAGATAGTTAGAGTCTTTATTAGTACTTTTTTACAAATACCCTTACGGGTGTAGAACATGTCATTTTATCTGCTAACATAAAAATAAAAAATTTACAATAAAATAAAATATCTCTATGTACTACTACAGTTGTACACAAGTTCACTCATACACACATACACAAATGAATATGTATGTATATATATATATATATATATATATATATATATATATATAAATAATATAAAAACAAGTAAAATGTATAAAACATTTACATGTCATAGCCGCAAAAATAATTTTAAATATTAACAGCAAAGAGAATATATAAACATTATTGTCGTGGGACCTGAGAGAGACCCCACGAAGATCATAATTACCGTTATAGCAGGTACATCAGTTGCAGGCTATATAATAAGTATCCGAGAAATCTTGTCGCATTCACACACTTGATAACGACAGTAGATGTTAACTGTTGAAACGTCGTGACTCAAACACATGCAAAGAATTTATTTTCTTTTTTTCTAGACAATGGAAGTCCAGAAGAATTCTACTAATCTTTAATTTTAGTAGGCCATAATTTCACCTTATTGTTGTTGAAGAATTACTCATAAGAAAGGGCAATGTCATCAAAAAAAATTATATTATGGTATATATTTTACTTCTGGCTTCAATTAAAGTCAATGTGAGTTTTTTACTGTTTAATAGAATCAATTCAGATTTATTGAGTAGGTGTAGTATAACATGATATTCAATTAAAAAAGATTCTAGAACTGTTCATCAGCATAATTTAAAAGTAACAAAATTGACATAGGCCCTTCTTGAACTCACCCACAGAATTATTCATACATTTTTTAATAACTTGGCTAAAAAAAATCTGACATATTGGCAAACGCAAATGCCATAATTCTCGCCGAAACTTTGCCAACTCTGCCGATGACTGCAACATATATTTTTTTGTTTATTTTACACAAAAAAGTGTTTTTTGCATTTTGAAATCTGATGGATTATGGAAATAATGCTAAAGTTTTTTGAATTGGTCGGGAACGTAGGAAGTAATTTCCCAGAAAAGAATGAAAAAAATGCAGATTTTTTTTTTTTATTTGACATAGTTCCCGAAATCTGTGGTGGTGGCAAGTTTTATATGTTTTCTAGGAAATCACTGCCTACGTTTCCGGCCAACTCAAGAAACTTTTGCATCGATAGTATTTTGTTAATGTGTTCTGTTGTACGCGTTGTTTCCCTATGTATAGAAGGATTTTTTCCGATTCTCTATAAGTTATTTTATTGTATTTTCAGGTTGGTAAAACCAAAAAATGTTCTAGCATCAGTTTGTAAAACTGAACATCCAGTTACTTGGGAAGAAGTAATAGAAAAAGTTTGTGGTGCCATGAAAAATTGTTACAAGGTAAAATCTGGCAACGAAGAAATCCTGAACAAGGGAAAAGTTGCCCCTATTACAATTTCAGTATCGGTCAGATCAGGAAACAAGAAAGTTACTTTGGTTGATAATTTGGAACTGTTTGGTGTCCGCCTGAATGAATTTGCAAAGGAGTGCCAACACGGTGTTGCTGCAAGCACAAGCATCAGCAGACCACCGGGAAAAAAGACAGATCAGCTTTTGGTGCAAGGAAATCAAGTCTTATTTGTTCATAATTTATTAATAGGTAAGATACATTTGTAAGTCAACATAGATAGTTATTCAACTTTCGTATCAAGTTGGATAGAATAGAAATAAGAGAATCACCCCCTACTTCATGAAGCCTATGGCTCACGGTCAGATATTGTTATTTAACTATTTGACCGTCAGCCACGAGTTTAAAAACCCTGATGAAATTAACAATTCAATTTTGTTTTAATTTTTGAAGAAGACACCATCTGTTGGATAGGAGCGGCTAAATCACAAGTTCCGATCCGCATTCAACATCTTTTTAATCGTGTTTATTTTTTGTTATTAACAATTTTGGATTAATAGTCTTTATATCGAAACAAATTTGTATGGTTATTCTGTCTACCCATGGTCAGTCAGGTCAGGCCTGGCTATGTTGGCTAATAATTTACGCGTTTTCAACTCAGATTGCATGTGCCTGTCTTGTCATTCTAAACTTCCTGCTATTACATTGTCCAATCACAAGAAAGAATATTCATATAAAGGTGTTTGTTGACTTTAATGCGGAACGCAACTCGTGATTGCCCCTCATCTGTTGGATTACGCATTAGTTCCAAATTATTCGCAATATGGTGTAGATTTCCAGAGCCATTTTCGATTGGAAAGGACAACTATTCAAGTTTTTAAATAATTAAATAATAATAAACACAATACACGACTTTGAGTCTTTTCTTGTTTGCTGCGTTCACGCTCGCGAGATTTACAGAAATCCTGATCTGACGTTCGTGAACTATAGATATATTAGGCTTGTTCATTGAAGACTGCTCTAGTTGATCGAGATAATTTTCACATATGTTCATCTCTCTCTGACACTTGTACTTCATTTGTCTTTCTCTTTTGAAAAATCAGCTTCAAGTAAGTAGAGCAACCAGAGTACGTCTTAACGAACGATACTATTCTGTTGTGATCATAAGAGATCAAAACTGAACGGATTTTTAATGAAGCGATCGTTAGAATTTCATCGATGAAAATTTCCATGAAAACAAACATCTGTTTGAGGTTTATGAGAACCAAATAGACCGGGGGACAGTGATAGATTTTGGGATACGATTTTACTCCGTATACCTTTTGGAGGACAGTATTGTCCGTATATCCTCATGATAATGCATGAATCAAAGAGTCATCGTAGGTTCTTCATATTAAAAAATAATAATTATTATTATTATTATTATTATTCGGGTACGATTTTAAATCGGCTGCCATGTGTTTCGTGATGAAATAATAAAACTTAAAACTCGAAAAACCTTTGGCAGGCCGTTAGGGTGGGTCCGAATTGTATTTGAAAAACGAAATTCTCCGCCCTAACGGTCCTAACGGTATGCCAATGGTTTTTCGAGTATTTTACTTCTATTATTTCTTTACAATACACATGGCAGCCTGATTGGAATCGTACCGAAATACGTAATTTTCGAAATTATTATCATTATTATTTAAGAAGAACCTACGACGACTCTTTGATTCATGCATTATTTCATGAGGATATACGGACAATACTGTCGTCCAAAAGGCATACTGAAAAAATCGTGTCCCAAAATCTGTCACTATCTTCCAGTCTAAAATAAAACTTTAGAAGGCTTGTTCCTTGAGGAGACACTTGACGACCATGGGTGGGGGAAGTGATCCGAAACGAAAGAACATCTCGGGTCACTTTCCGTTTATGAAAGTTGATCTGAGTTATCTGTCACGTGTTCTCTCTGAATCGGGTTGGGGACCCAGAGTAAATTTCCGAAAAGAAAAATTGCGAAATTCGCGAGAGTATGAACGAGAATTTTGTCTATATTTTTACTGTGATATATATTTTTTTTTTTCAGAAAAATATAAAGTTCCGAAGAAATACATCAGAGGCTTGGAAAATGCCCCCAAGAAGAAAAAGTGATTACCATATATATATATATATATATGTTGAAAGCTCCTGATATTTATTAAATGACTATCAAATTGCTCCTTATTTTTAATACCTACCTACCTACAAAACCGAACCTCAGAAGTTATCTAAGAAATTTAGGTTTGCACACCCAAAATGTACCCACAAGAACTAAAAAAATGTATTACTCTCCTCTCATGCATAGAGTGATCAGCTGTGGTCAACTGGTCAAAAACCAAAGAAATGTCAATATTTGTTCTATAGAACTAACAAGAAGTACGTAACTGATGGTTTTTATCTGATGAAAAAAAACCGTAATTGTGACCATCTAAAAGTACTTTACAGATTCAAGGTAACAGCCAACAAAATAACACCTGCTATACATTTCAAATTTATCAAAACTTATATTCTCATTTTGCGCTACAATCAGAAATATAATAAACTCTAGAACGCCAATTAGTTCAGAATAACGTGGTCCCCCTACGGCAGATACACCAACCTATGAGTTTGTGCAGTGGAGCGCAAGTGTCGCCAGGAACGGTCTTAGGATTTTTGACTTCCTGTTACTGAATCTGGTATAAGTTGTCGGTAATCACATTTTTAGTAGTTTTATTCTTGTCTGCAGGCCTGTCAAATGACCGGCCATGGTACTTGCTCCATCATAGGCTTGCCCCCGACATGATATATCAATATCGAGGACTTCATAAATCGCTCCTCTGCAAACCCACTTTTTCCAATAAATCTGAATGATAAAGACATCTGTTCCATTTTGGATATATCTTGGGTAGAATCAACAATTAAAGTAAAATAGTTGGCCTTCTTTATATCGCAAATAATATTTTTAAGTGCATGTTGGCTTAACAGGTGCAAAATCTCTTTTTGGATGGTACTCTGCTTGTATATTTAGCATTCTTTTTAGCATTGGTAAGATGATCTGAAAGGACTACATCATATTTTTTTATTAAATTCATAAGTTCTAAAAAGTTCCCTTGAGTATTACTATTTTCGTCCTCACGATGACCCCGTAGAGGTAAATTTTGTTTTGCCAAGAACAACACAATATCAAAGATTCTTAATAAAGTTTGTCTATTTTGATTTATCTGATCTTTTTCTGCCCGAATCTGTTCATCAATTATTGTGCGGCCTTTATATAACCGTAATTTAGTTACAATATATGTATCAAATAACCGTCTGTGAGCAGTGCTGGTCTCGTGTTTGACTATTTTTTCAAGTACTTTTTTAAAATTATTGTTACCCATATTTGGATCTGACCAAACACTATTTTTTGTTTTACCACTATCAAAAAGCCAGCATACAAAACAGAACATTTTATTACCTCTTGGAGAGTAAACTAATCATTCACGTGCGCTGCGCTGTCCAAACGTCGTTTTTTTAAGTTTGTACCAAGAAACGTTAAATTTTCTGTAATTCGAAACTGGAAAGTCTTGGAAGTCATCTAATAACCCAGGTTGGCATGGTCCTTTTATAATTAGTTGTCGCACTATATCAGGTATCAAAATAGTATTTTTGAATAA
This sequence comes from Chrysolina oricalcia, assembly GCA_944452925.2. NCBI lineage: Eukaryota > Metazoa > Arthropoda > Insecta > Coleoptera > Chrysomelidae > Chrysolina > Chrysolina oricalcia. The sequence goes on along the minus strand of OX101809.2, from coordinate 18,050,931 downwards.
AAATGGGTCGGTGGGATAAGCATCTTCATCGACAGAAAGGTGAATACCTACAAAATTGAAATATCAATTATAAAATGATCCATATAAAAACAAAATGTTTTACCCACCTTCATTCTCAGCATACATCTTATCAGAATCGTCTTGTTTCTTGAACACTATCACTATCCAAATCCGAATTATAATCTACTTCCGTAAATGTTAAATCAGCAGATCCTAATGAAAAATCGGATTTTGTTCTTACTTTATCGGTTGATGTAGATGGAACATCAAGAAATGTTGACTCCTTACTCTCCGTAGTGTCAGGTTTATTTGGCACCGATTCCTCTACACAACTTTGATTTTGAATTAATTGTTCTTTTGTTTCTCTGTAAATGTATAAGTTCACATAATAAATACGATTCAACTAAAAATTAAGAACTTACGAATTGGAAGTTTTACAAAAATTTAATTTTGTTTGGGAATGTGATGTAGCAGCATATTTTAACTTCTTCTTTCGATAATCCACTCCGGACAATTTTATCTTTTTTTCCATAATCAATAAAAATCGTCAAACTGTTTATTCGTCAAAGTAACAATAACAAACCAGACTGCTGCTACTGCCACAAGTGCCACGCCGGTATAGAATCATTAGAATCAATTTCCAATCTCTTAGAAAATGATCACAGTAATCACAGTATGCATTATACAGAATACAGATAGAGAGAGAGACAGCGAGCGATATGGGATTCACAACTGATCAAGGTCGAGGTATTGAAAGCGAATGTTGCCACGTTTATTGGTTTTCCGTGCTTTTGGTGAACAAATTTGTTAAGTACTCAGATCAATAAGTAATATTGATCTGAGGTTAAGTACCTAACAATATATTTGTGAAATATCTAAATCGAAAGCACAGATTAGAAAACATATCGAAAGGGCGCTAAGAACCAGGAGACTAAAATTTAACAAGGAGTGTTTGATTCCCATAAGACAATGGGGACACTGGTAGAAAGAGATGAAAGAACATTTGTGACGAAATGTGACGTAGTTGGACGTGTCATGGCCGCCGTTCTCTATAGACAGTGACGGACTAGCTCTTGGTATATGAGAGTTACTGCTGACAGTTTTGTTGCTTGGTTATTCGAGTTCGACTCTGGACTCATACTACTCATATCCAAGTACATCACTATGACGCGTTGATGCTACAAGTTTCTAATTGGCTAGAGCTTATCAAACCCTTCTTGTTAATTTTTAGTCTCCTTGGCTAAGAAAAACATTTTGCAAAGGGAGGGGGGGCATACTGCCCCCCCTTGCCGCCACCACTGGAGATAAGAGGAAACGTTCACGTAAAACCTGTTCATTAGAAAAATTCCCCTCATCTCCCGGTCTCTACTACCAATAATAATAATAATTAACGTCTTTATTACTCACAAGATAGTACATCTTACGTCATTATGAAAATACAATTGAAATGAGTAAAAGGCGAAGTTCAATTTAGGTGGAGGTGATGAATTACCACTAAATTGTTCTTCCACTTAATCTTTCGCGGGCTTGGCCATATTCAGTCATGTTTGCAAGAATTTTTCACCCATTTCCCAGCAGTGTAGCGCAAAATGAGAATCCAAGTGCAAAAAAATTCAAATTACAATAATTGTGCCAGAACTAATGATCCGACAGCGCCTGGTTTGTGCACATATGAAGTACACATGATTCAATACTTTCATAAGAACTCTACTTCTTGAAAAATGGGATTTATGAATTTTTCAAAAAATCGCAGAATTTTACGGTTTTTCGATTTTTCTCCGTTACTAATTCTCCGATCGGGTCGTCAAACAGCTCATTTTGTTAGTATTTCAATTCTCTGCAATGTTTTATTGGAACAACCAGATTGCTCTATTAGTTTTCATTTTATAAGCAAAACAATAGAAAACCCTTTTTTTTGATTGAAACGTTTACAACAAATTAATAAATGAGACTTGCTAGTCAAAAACATAACAGATTATAACTACGAACTGTCTTTCATGTGATGGAGCAGGCGGTTTCCTACTAGTATTTTTTTTTATGAAAAAATCCTCTATTGATTGGTATCACTGATGCGAGAAAGCTTCAAATTAATGCCGTTTGTGAACGAGCAATGAAGTCGATCGCCGTCACGTAGCAAGAGACCGATTGAGGAGACGACAATCGTTAGGATAGATAAACAAACGTCTCGAAAACTAAACAAACAGTTATGAAAGGATCTGCTGTTTATGAACTCTTGAGTTTTATGCTTTTAAGATATAACGTATTTTGTAGTTAGTTATTCAGTAACAGTCACGAGAGAATATTCTTTTTCAATGGTATTATTCAGTTTTTGTGGAAATATATGTTAAATTGTGATAGAAAGTGACTTTTAATTATACAGTGTGTTTGAGCTGTTCACATCAGAAGTGGGATTCCTAAAAGCCTACTGTGAGAAGTTAAAAACGTTTGTTTTTCTACGAGTATGGGTAACCGCAAAAGGAGGAGTTCCAGGTCACGTACACCAGAGGATGGCCGACAGAACAAAAGAAGGGGCAGTAGTACTGCCGAAAACACAGAGCAAGGTGGTGATCATATGGAGTTCAAACGCCAGAACTCTCGAATTTTTCTGCACGCTGTGACATCCATGCAGGTTTGCTAGAAATAGTTGATAATCTTAAGCGAGAAAATAGGTCCAACTTGGGTATGTCTATCAAAGACGTAGATATTAATGAATTCAATCCTATGAAAGATGATGTTGTAGACTGGATTGCAAAGCTCGATGAACATGCGAATATTTATAATTGGAACGAATTAAACATTTGCCATATAGCTATAAATAAATTGAGAGGTCCAGCAGAAAGTTGGTATAAAAGTCTGTCTTGTGTTCCAAAAAGTTGGTCAGAGTGGAAGAATTTGTTAATAAATACGTTTCCTTCTACTAAAGATTTACACGATCTCATGTCGAAAATGTTAGCTTTACATCCCAAACCGAATCAGAATCTTTTTGAGTACACTTTCGACAAGTTAATTGTCACTAATTAGAAAAATGAATCTCAATCTATGTGGATCAGATGAGGTAAATTTGATTGTCGGTGGTATCAATAACCATTCTATAAAATTTGCCGTCAAGGCCGCCAACATCGACGACCCATCGAAGTTAGCGGCATATTTAAAAGCTTTTGAGCCGAGCGCATCGGGTTCACGCGCGAGTGAAACTTACGAAATGAGCAAAAATTTGTCAAATAGAAATTGCCTCAAGTCGAATCACTACTCTGATCGCCGCAACAAACAAATTATGTGTTTCAAATGTAAACAAGTAGGACACAAACAATTTAATTGTCCACTAAATTTTTCTACGGGCGAACTGACAAATTATTGCACATATTGTAGAAAAAAAGGTCATGACATGGAAAATTGTTTTTAAAAAAATGGTAACAGTACTTTCAATGATTCCAAAAGACAAATAACTAGTAACATTGACTCCAGAAATGAAAAGAGAGTATTTTTGATTTCACGAAGTGAGTACAAAAATAAATTTTACAAAGAAATTATAATAAACGAGCAAAAAAAAGTTTGTTTCATTGACTTTGGTAGTGAGTGTTCACTCATAACTTACCACCTAGCTAAAAAGCTTCGTTTGAAAATCACACCCTTGTTGAATGATACTGTTTTAACAGTTTTTGGGGGCACTGAAATACTAGTTTTGAATCAAACTACATGTTATGTGAAGGTGGATGAGGTAGAGCTTATGATCGAATTGCTTTTGGTCGAAAAGTGTATACCGGGCGTTGACATAGTGATTGGGCAGAACTTCACTGAGGACACTCGTATTAAATATTCGCGTATAGGGCCAGACCTTTCTTTTAGTCACGTTAGTACTGTCAATGTGGTTACGACACGGATTTCATACATTAATTTGGCCTCAGAGGACGATCAAGTCCAGAATCAAATACGACGTCTCATTTCAGAGTTCTCTGCATGTTTCCCAAGTCTTTCTGATGGGTTAGGAACAATCGCAGGAGTTGAAATGGACATTCAACTAAAATCGCAAATACCAATAGTTCAGCGCCCGTATCGGTTGTCTGAATTTGAAAAGAGTAAATTACGCGGGTTGGTTGATGAACTTCTAGAGAATGATACCATCCGACCTTCTCAATCATCCTATGCTAGTCCAGTAATTATGGTTAAGAAAAAAATGGCCAGACTCGTTTGTGTGTCGATTACCGGATGATAAATAAACAAACAGTGAAGGAAAACTATCCATTACCTATTATCGAAGATCTGATTGATAGGCTATCTGGAAAAATATACTTTACAATCCTCGACTTGAAATCAGGCTATCACCAAATAAAGCTAGCAGAAAAATCCATCCCAGTAACAGCTTTCATCACACCTGACGGCAAATATGAGTACCTTAAAGTACCTTTTGGCCTTATGAATGCGCCATATGTATTTCAACGCGCTATTGACAATATACTTGGCAATTTGAGATTCCATCAGGTACTTGTCTACCTCGATGATATACTCATACCGTCTAAGACCATACCGGAAGGTATCAATATGTTGCACCAGGTTCTAGAACGACTAAACAGTCACGGTGTACAATTGAATATCGACAAGTGTACATTCTTGGCAACAGAAATTGAATATTTGGGTTTTAAAATACAAAGTGGTGGTATACAACCTAGTTCACTGAAGGTTCAAGTGATAGAATATTTTCCCCGTCCACAGAATATTCACCAAGTGAGACAATTTTTGGGTCTGGTTGGACATTTTCGTAAATTGTTCCGAAGTTCTCTCTTGAGTCAAAACCCCTCACAAATCTGCTCACAAAGAACCATTCTTGGATATGGCTGGACGAACATGAAAATGCATTTTCAACTTTGAAGAGAATGCTTATGTCGTCGCCAATATTAGCTCTGTTTGACTGTAAGAGAGAAACAATCCTTTATACCGACGCCAGTCGGTTGGGCATTGCTGGAATGTTGGTGCAACTCGACAACGGCACAGAGAAGGCTATAGGGTATTTCAGTAAAGCAACAACATCTACTGAGCAGAGGTATCATTCATACGAATTAGAAGCTCTTGCTATTGTTCGTTCTGTTAACAGGTTTAGGCACTATTTGATGGGAATAAGGTTTAAAATAATAACCGACTGTTCCGCTGTTAGGAGTGCCATGACCAAAAAGGACCTCAATCAAAGAATAGGAAAATGGATTTTGGAACTGCAGGACTATGATTTTGACATAATACACAGACCCGGTTCGAAAATGAAGCATGTTGATGCCCTTAGCCGAAACCCAATAATGGAGAATAATAATAATGGTGTATACGCAACCGTTCTATCAGAGGACAACTGGTTACTTGCCACTCAGAAATCCGACACTCACATAAGTTCGATTAAAAACATCCTGTTATCTGGAGATCGAATTGCACACAAAGACATTTTCAATAGTTATGATCTCCGACGAGAAATAGTTTATCGTCGAACTGATCACGACAACAGGGCAGTATTGCCAAAGGCCTGCATTTGGCAGATATTACGATTCAACCACGATGACATAGGGCATTTTGCGTTCGATAAAACTTATGAGAGGGTTGCCAGTAAATTTTGGTTTTCTAAAATGAGAAAACATATTACAAAATATGTTAAAGCCTGCATAAATTGCATGTTTCACAAATCCGCTTCGGGAAAACGACCGGGCTACCTACATCCGATTCCTAAATTCGCTCGACCTTTCCACACCATTCATGTAGACCATGTCGGTCCATTTTGCAAAAGTAAACAGAAAAATACTCAAGTATTGGTAATTATTGATTCGTTTACAAAATTTGCGTTCATTAAACCGGTAAAAAACACCAAAACGAAGTTTGTACTCAATGTCTTACGGGAAATAATTCAAACGTTTGGCGTTCCTAAACGAATTATCAGTGATAGGGGAACAGCATTCACTTCGAAAAAGTTCAGGGAGTTCTGTGCAGAAAAGTCGAAAGATATAATAAGACCATTCTTGATTCTTTGTCTTGTATGGGGGCAAACATGGAAGATGATGAATGGGATGAGAATATTCCAAACATACAAATGGGCATCAACAACACTTTAAATCGAGCTATCAACACAAGCCCGACAGAAGCTCTGCTTGGTTACAGAACAGGACCACATAATGTGGGAGACATTGAGGAAGAAGAAGAAGTGGATGTAACAAAATTGCGTGAAAGTATTGCCCAGTATAATGAGACGAACCAAAATCGACAGAAGAAAGAATTTGATAGACACCGAGCAAAACCTATTAAATTCGAGTTGGGAGAGCTTGTTTTGGTGAAGATATCATCAATTGCTAGTATGGGAACAAGTCGTAAATTGTGTCCCAAATGGAAAGGACCGTTCAAGGTGTCAAAAGTATTAGGAAATGACCGGTACGAGGTTACTGACATACCAGGTTCCACAGGATCTCGAACACCATATGCAGGTGTTTATGCTGACGAACATATGAAACGTTGGATATCTTATGGTGACACTATTTAGATCAGGTACGTGGAAATTAAGTCCCTGTGCATTATAGATGCCGTCGGGAAGTGAAGTCCCTGTGCATTATAGATGCCGTCGGGAAATGAAGTCCCTGTGCATTATAGATGCCGTCGGGAAATGAAGTCCCTGTGCATTATAGATGCCGTCGGGAAATGAAGTCCCTGTGCATTATAGATGCCGTCGGGAAGTGAAGTCCCTGTGCATTATAGATGCCGTCGGGAAATGAAGTCCCTGTGCATTATAGATGCCATCGGGAAGTGAAGTCCCTGTGCATTATAGATGCCGTCGGGAAATGAAGTCCCTGTGTATTATAGATGCCGTCGGGAAGTGAAGTCCCTGTGCATTATAGATGCCGTCGGGAAGTGAAGTCCCTGTGCATTATAGATGCCGTCGGGAAGTGAAGTCCCTGTGCATTATAGATGCCGTCGGGAAAAGAAGTCCCTGTGCATGTGAATGCCGTTGGGAAATGAGGTTTAATTGCATTACATTTTTGTTTTCTCATATACGGTTTTGTTTCAGCTCTTGATGCACGATTGTCGCCTGGTCAGGATGGCCGAGTGTGAACGAGCAATGAAGTCGACCGCCGTCACGTAGCAAGAGACCGATTGAGGAGACGACAATCGTTAGGATAGATAAACAAACGTCTCGAAAACTAAACAAACAGTTATGAAAGGATCTGCTGTTTATGAACTCTTGAGTTTTATGCTTTTAAGATATAACGTATTTTGTAGTTAGTTATTCAGTAACAGTCACGAGAGAATATTCTTTTTCAATGGTATTATTCAGTTTTTGTGGAAATATATGTTAAATTGTGATAGAAAGTGACTTTTAATTATACAGTGTGTTTGAGCTGTTCACACGTTTTTGAAACAACCGCAAAACTTAATAAAAAATATGTTTGGAAATGGGATTAAATACTATTGATCAAGCATAATGCTATTTTTTTTTCTTTTGTGTTCTGGCATCGACTGCTATGGTCATTAGCCACCATAATGCTATTATTCGTATTACTAGCGTGATTGAGTTCGTGGCTGACAGTCAGATTGTTTGATCAAACTGCCCTGGCGTTGTCATTTCTATTAGTTTCAAAGTATGTGAGACAGAAACAAACAAATAGAAATGACGTCACTTCACGGCAGTGAGCCACGGGCTTTATACTGGGTGTCCCAAATTTTATTTGACAGGCAATATCTGATTTATTGGAGTAGATAGACAAAAATGTTTCATACAAAGTTTCAGGAGTTCATGAGAACTACATTTTGATGTAATACACAGGGTGCCTGGTGTAGGTGCTATAGTCCATATTATTTTTTAAATAGAATATGCCATGTGTGTCATCACATATATTTAGATTCTATTAAGTTGTTTTTTTTTTAAATTCGCTTAAATTATGGCGTTGTACAGTTATTGCATTTTTACTTGAGATGTTATTAGGTTTTGAGAAAGACCATTTTTAACGATACCTGCTTATACATGAATCCTCTCTGTATCTTATATTAATGAAATTATAGGAGAAATCCTCAGAAATGCATCAGATATCACATAAAAATTGTTGAATAATTTTTATAATTTTAGATTTCCTATCAAATTTAAACTGTCATTACCATTGTTATTCTGGTCACACAACAAACACAAATAATCTTGATAAGAATAAAATCGACTAAGTCGAAGTACACTTCTCTCCAAATATTTCCACAAAGTGGAAAATATGAGGCAAAAATCTTACAGAAAACAACTACTTCCCTGGCTGATGCCACGACGGATATATAGAACTACATCTGACAGATATTTGTACAACGCTCTTCCGAGAAGACTCAATTGCAAGTGCTCATTGTAGACGAACAAAAGATTATCCTTAATTTAGCTGGGGATGACAACCTGCATCATCATATGATGATGAATTTATTTGTACTCTCCGGCAAAACAGTCGAACTTTGTTCTAATTTTCACAAATAATCTGATGGTTTGTCAAATTCAAGCTTTATTTTTCAATTCTGTTTTATATCCAAAACTGATATCCTAAATCGCAAAATTGACTTATCCCTTTTGCGGTCCAATTATATTTACATAGCTTGTTTTCTGTCGGAGCTGCCGCGACAAAGGACCGCAAAGGGCTAAAGTGGCGTCATTTCTACTGGTTTGTTTCAAATTATGTACAACGAACCAATAAAATTACGTCACTCCAGGTAGCTTTTTAAAACTAATTGACCGTGGGCCTCGAGCTTAAGGCTTTACTAGTCATCTGTAACACCTCACACCCCCATCCGAGTGACGCACATGGGTTATTTCGTTAATTTAGGATCATATTGAATTGAAGTTCTTGCATACAGTCCATTTTTTTTTGCTCCGATGTTTCGTTTCTAATGTAATTCAAGTCAAAAGTTCAAGGTGTGTGTTTAATATATCTTTGCACGTAAAATTTTTCTCATGGTCGAATTCCACTAATTACCTGTTTCGGATGTCTCCCTGAAAAATAAACTCGCAACTATTTGAGCATCTTTTCAAAGGCCCAACCTACCCGTATATGTATTTTCTGTAGAACGTTAATAGTGTTTGCTATATTTGCCCATCCCATATATATATACATCCAAGTGTTGTACATCTTCGCACTTGATTTTACCGTACTGATGAGAGCTTAAGCTCGAAACACGAAACACATTTTGAGGGTTATACCCAATAACTTTTCTACTTATATTTTCATATATTGCCCCTCGCTAAATCCATCCTTATTTGTATTTTCCTGGGTAGGATTGTCACGCTGGTAGCTATAGCTTCCTCCGTGGCGACGTTAGTTGTTGCCTTGTAAGCCAAGGTCTTCTAACCGAAGCCACAAATGTGTGGTTGGCGGTTGGCTTCCTGTTGTTGACTTCCTTTGTTTCCATTTTTACATCCGAGTGTAGTACATCTTCGCACTTGATTTTACCGTACTGATGAGAGCTTAAGCTCGAAACACGTGTCTACGGTTGCACAACATTTTGAGGGTTATACCCAATAACTTTTCTACTTATATTTTCATATATTGCCCCTCGCTAAATCCATCCTTATTTGTATTTTCCTGGGTAGGATTGTGACGCTGATAGCTATAGCTAGCTTCCTCCGTGGCGACGTTAGTTGTTGCCTTGTAAGCACAAGGTCTTCTAACCGAAGCCACACATGTGTGGTTGGCTTCCTGTTGTTGACTTAATTTCTTTGTTTATATTTTTACATCCAAGTGTTGTACATCTTCGCACTTGATTTTACCGTACTGATGAGAGCTTAAGCTCGAAACACGTGTCTACGGTTGCACAACTGATATCATAAATCGCAAACCTTAAAACTCATTACATAAATCTTCCATTATGTCCGAGCCTCAAGTTTGGCACAGCATCTTCATAAAACAGTAATGCGCCATTAGATACATGCTCTCAATTTGAATTTATTTCATTCAAACTTCTGATCATTACAGTCGTTCAATTAGTTATAACTTTTAAATCGTATCCTAATGCTATCACTCATCATGAACTGTTGAATCAAAAAAACTATTAATAGAATTAGTTTGATAAAGGTTTTTCTTTGAATTCAAATGTTTATTTTATCGTTCGTTTAAATGATGAAATATATATACATCAGTTTCAGTGGGAGTTTTGATTTCGCGTAGAATCATCAGTGCAGCTTTCAAACTTTTAGAAATGTAATATTTCGCTCAAATTACTTACATCAGCTTTAACCTTTCGGATGTGAATGGAAATAACTAGTGAAAATGTATTTAATTGACATGAAATGAATTTTATTAAATATATCCTCATCCGGCATTCATTATCTAAATTCTGTGTCCCTCTCTCACGAGCTAAATTTATGAATGTATGACGTATCATTAGTATGATGAGGTTCTTGTGGATTGCACATTCGTATTTATTTATCTAGCTCAAATCAAAGATGAGAAATCTCAACAACCGGTCCATTCACCATATGTATGCAAATTACTGGTGCCATATTGTTGCCTTTTCTAGTGAAAATATACCGGGTGATCCATCTGAAGAAATAGTTTTTCTACTTTCGAAAGTTTTGATAAATTCTATATGTTCAGCCCCCCCCACAAACTGAAATCCTGGCTGCGCCACTGGTCTAATGTACTGTCCTCCGTGAATCAAACTCATAAAGTTACAACATATTATGAATATGTTGGGTTTGTTTGAATCATTTCCACAAGACTAAAAATCCGATTTTTTTCTGCTCTATTGTTTATCATTGCAATCCATAAGACATTTTTCATAATTTCACAAAAACAGATGAGAGCAGATCATGCGCACAATAAGCAAGCAGTTGATAAAAAGTCATTCTTTTCAAAACGTTTATTTGTATTGCCGATTCATCCTTATTTCAAAAGAATCATATGTATCACAAATGTTATAATAAACAAATTCATAATTTCCAAAATATCTATAGTTACAGAGGTTATACCATCAAATAATAACTATACTTTTGACAATATTAATTTAATTAAAATTTTCTGATGTTTCATATATTATTTTATATTACCTCAATAATTTACATATTTTATTAAATAAACGGAATAAGAACTATAAAATATATTCTAGTTAGTTACATATACATAAAAACATTTAACCTTGCAAACATACTATACAAAACAGAATAAGGAACCTATTGAATCTAATATATAAAGCGATGTAGCGTGATAAATTAGTTTATAATTGCCCCTAGGATATCGTTTTTTATTTTTCTAATTATTTCCTACAAAGCCCGTGCAGTTACTCTTGAAGATCATCCTCGTTCAGAAAAAATATGAGGGTTTCGAAGGATCGTTCAGACACAACAAATACGGTGTGAGGATTATTTTTCTAATTATTCTGAAACAAAACTACCAAGAGCTTAATCATGAGCTCCTTACTTCTACAAAAACAAACATCTTTTTTGAATTATCACTGTAAGACTGTAACAATAGATAGATAGATCAAACAGTGATGATACGAGTTTACTGATTTATTGAAAATACATTTAAACATGTATATATTTAAATATAACTAAGAAGAGTTATAGATATCAACAGCTTTTCATTACATAAAAAAACTTCAATAAAGTGAAGCTGAACATTTGAACAATAACACCAATGACGAAGTGATTCAGAATGCAAATCCCTATATTATATCTTTGCTCAGAATATTTCCAAAAGAAAATAGGTATGTACTTTCATAAATATCTTTTGATGTTCAACAAGTTATAAATCAATTCATTCAATCACCCAGCTCCACTCTGTATAGAAATAAAAAAATGACCGGCTGAAAAATATCTTATATCTATTCAGTCTTGACTTATATAAAGGTATTTTTTGGCAATAAGTAATTGTGAAATAAGAAGAAAAATAAAAACCCTAAATATGAATAGAAAATGATACCACCTAATTGTGAGATTTAAAAACTATATTATTGTACACATGACATATGAAACATAATGTTGCCGTCTTTTAAACTTATGAAATAAAATACACATATGGTGTACCAAAGTTTTAAATTTGTTAGCATACCTCTTTGCGACTGCCTATTGATGATTTTGAAAAGGTGACATTCAAAATTGCTTTAAGATGCAATTTTAGATTAATTAAATGTACAAAAATACACAGAACGGTCTGCTATCAAGGATATCTACACTGTTATTTCAAGCAGAACTTTTTTGAGTTGATAATCATATAATGCCAATTTATAATTGATATACCTACTTCAGCTCAAATCAAATGGTAAATAAGATTGCAGATAATCTAAAACACAAGCATACTTATTATTTTTGTAAATCGATTGAAGGCGAATTTGTGAAATATTTGTATAAAACAAGGATTATAGTTGGTCCATTATCCATTACCAACCAGTATTTGAGATAATCACATAAAATTAGTCTGCTGACAGACTGTCACAAATACTTCTAGAGGGATTACCCATTTTTTCTGTTTCTACATTTTACGGTGTTTCATAGAATCCGGAAAAATAACAAGAACAAATGGAAAATGTTTTATATTATTTCAACTCAAATGGGATCTATCAAATTGAAATAAAAACGACTGTCGATATTGTGAAATATTACAGGTATCATTCTTTTGGCTCTTATGAGAATCTCAACTCAAAAATAACAGTGTAGCCATTCTCTAGTTTTTCGCGGCAAATGGAGAACTGGAAAAACTAATAATAAATTATAGAGAAACAATAAATCATTGAAACGTTTTGAGAGCAATAATCAATATGTTTTTCAAATAGATATATCCAAATATATGAGGATTGCTAAGTTGTTGCAGTTGTTTTATTTACAAAATTGTTGGAATTTAGGAATTCCGTTCAATCTGAATATACAATGATGCATTCTCTAATTTTCAGGTGCTCTTCTGATCTGTGCAAAATTGTCTTTCTGAACCCGCCGCTGAGGCATAGAATATTACCTTGAGGCAAAGTAGGATAAGAAACGATGATTAATAAGCAATTACCCTTTCAGGAAATTTTGGCAATTTATACCCATTCAAATGCAAACTTCCTGCTGGCGTTTCTGTACATGCTTTTCTAAGAACCGATTTTTCTTCAAGAAATCTAGTTTCCAACTTACTAGAAGAACTTTGGAAATCTCAGCAATTGATTATTAAATACTCCACCATGTGCAAATTGTTCGTTATTAAACTTGATTCAAAATATACAGTACAATGAACTGTCTATAACAACAGTGCATACAATAATAATTAGGTATTGTGAGAAATGTCCTAACTCCACATTCATTTTTCAATTCAGCCATAAAAAAACCTATAACTAGGCATGCAGCCAAAAATAAATTGAAATAACATATTGTTCAAGTATTGGCTCGATGCAGTACAGTTTTCAAGAAGGTAGTACCAAAAGATGGATGTATCCACTGGTCAAAAGTGATACTTGAGTAAACTAAAATCTTGCTTCTGCTTTAGATGTCAATTTAAGTTCGAATACATAATTCCATAAAATGGAAAAAACCTGCATTTCTTCAAAAAAGTTACTAAGTTCATAAATTTTTTATCTAAAAGCTGGTAAGAGGTTAGACAGAATCATTAACCTAATGTGTGGTTTACCAAAAGTTTCACTGAAGTATCGGTGTTATTTCCTTTCTAGATATTAACGAGATTATTTCAAGCTTTCAACAAGTGTTACAGCCCGAATATCTACACTATCAAAGCTGTGATGTATTTTATATTGAGATGGTTGTAATATGAACATGACCTTAGTAAGGTTAGTCTTAAAAACCCATTCTGTGACTATTCAAATTCAAATCTTACATTAGATACTCCATGTTATATTCATGACTAGCTGTGTGCAGTGTCACCAAGAACAAAAATTTTATCCAAAATTTTGTTTACAGATTTATTTTCATTGATTCCTCAGAGGTCATACACATTTAAATTTCAGCTTTCAAGATAATTTTTTTAAATTTATATTCAATCAGATTTTTCAAGATTTAATCTTTTATTGATAACAGGATAACAGCAAGCAATTTGTTTCTTGTCACTTGTGTATATCTGATTATAATAGTCCTTTGCAGATAAATTATCAAAATCATAAAACTTACATTAGCAAATAATTTCGGAGTTGGTATTTCAAAATTCACCATAAATGAGCACAAAAAACATGTTTTTCTGATTTTTATATCAATCACCTAACGAAACTGCATGTGCAAGACCTTTGGATCATTGAATACATAAATATACATATATTTTTACTTTAAGAGTCAATACATCTTGAGTAAGGGTACTAGTCTTGCATGTATACAGATGGAACACAAACATGTAATGCCTTGACATTATTAAATGCAGCAACAATATAAAACAAAGTTAATACAATAATACTAATAAATTTATTTACAAAATACATACGAGGTAATTTCAAGATACTGGTCTGATACACCAAATCACAACCGCTCAACGATAGTGAAATGATATAAGCTAGGGACAATTTTTGCACTGCCGCAATATACACTACACAATTCAGTTCAAGTACTATTTCTGCAACTCTGAACTGGCAGTTTGGAATGTTGAGGTTAGGCTCAGGCCTGCATCCAATAGAATCACCTCTTGAAATGAATATTACAATAGCAATGGTTGAAGTCATATACTAAAACGAATGTGTACCTGGATGCTATAACTTGTGGTTACTAGTTAGCCACGTGAGTCCCTCATAGAGTCCATCACCAGTTGTGGCACACGCAGGTTGAACGTGCCAATTTCGATCTCTAATTCGTGTTAGTCCTAATTTCTCTTGAATCTCGTGAGGCTTCATTGCCTCTGGCAGGTCTTGTTTGTTAGCAAATATGAGTATTATCGCATCACGCATTTCCCTATCATTGATAATCCGATGTAATTCTTGACGAGCTTCATCAATTCGGTCACGATCAGCACAGTCCACGACAAATATCAGACCTTGGGTTCCAGTGTAGTAGTGTCGCCACAAAGGCCTTATTTTATCTTGCCCTCCAACATCCCACACATTAAATTTTACATTTTTGTAGGTCACTGTTTCCACATTGAAGCCCACGGTAGGAATTGTTGTGACTGATTGCCCTAATTTCAGTTTGTACAATATTGTCGTTTTTCCAGCCGCATCTAGACCGAGCATCAATATTCTCATCTCCTTGTTGCCAAAAATTTTCGAAAGTAATTTTCCCATCGTGTTGGAGGGCCCTCGTGAATTTTCCTATCTGGAATGAAATATACCAACATGTAATATCCTCTCAGCTAACCACATTCCCGTTCAAAAGATAATCGGAGTAGGCGATAAACCATGCAAATATTCACGAAATCTCACTTGACACTTTTGACATCAACAGATAGGTATTTTCGACAGCACATGATGTTGATATGGCGGTCAGTTAACGATATCTGGAAACATTACTCTTCGACATTGCATTAATTAAAAATGTCTGTTACCTACCATCAAACATTGACGATATTTAAAAAAGCAATTCAACAAAACACTTTTCCAACAAAAATTTATTCTCCATATTGCTTTTCTGCCGACAAGGCAGTCGAAATTTTGAGATCGCGCAATCGCAATGGCACCGGCAACCGTCGAGGATCCAATCGAGGATCTATCTATCTGTTGACATTTTTAATTCATGAGGCGCGTTCGAGACTACGAAACGGGAAGTGCCACAGTGCACAACATAGACAAATAAAAAATTTTTGGTGGATTTAAGCCTGATTCACATAATGGCAGTAGCAGTGGCACTAAAGGCAGTGACTCCGCCCCTTTTGATGCTGTTATCCGAATGTGTGACATTGGAATGGAAATTTTCAAGTAATTGTTTGTTAAAAGCAGTAGAAAGGAATCATAACAGCAATCTCGATTTCATGATAATTTTAAGGTTAGAAATGCGAACACTGCTAGATTTTACTGCAAAAAGTTTAAATGAATCAATCTTTCAGCTGCGTGACCTTGAATTTTCAGCGTCGTCTAAACATGTTTGCCATTGGTTATTTTATCAATAGAGGGGGGTGAATCAGGCTTTATGCAGCAGTCATAAGTTTTAAGTCATAAGAAAGAATATACGTCAATAATTGGTTGTTCCGTTTATTCCAACTAATCATTGACGAATATTCTTCCTTATGACTTATAACTGCTGCATAAATCCACCATTAGTTTATCTATGGTGCACAAGCACAGTGCTCGTGTACTTCTTCAGACGGCAGTGATCGAGTGATCTTCTTCTGAAAAAATACTGTTTTTTGGGTCAATCAGCAATGGCCCTTTCCAATTGAAAAGTTGTTCTGGGGCAAGAAGACGTTTTTAGTCTTCTTGGTTCTGGGGTGGGATTCCGTGTATCGAATAAGTGAGATGTCATGGTTGAATTCACGGGAGAGACAGAGACATACGACATAACTGTCGACTATAGAATTCAATAAAGATTGTTTTTTGAACATGATCCGTAATCCCCTAAGGAACATACAGGCATTTGTGATTGGAATCACAAACCATACAACCCCCTATGTTGGGTGGTTTTTGTGATTTGTGGTCCTGTCACTATCATGTCTCACACGTCTCCTGAATTCTATGCAAAAAAAATTCATTTGTTTCTTCTGATTTTTTCGCTATTTTACCCATTCAGACAAAAGGTTAATTTTTCATTTATCTACTTTGTGCCCTTTTCAGAAAAATGTCGAATAACTCGAATCACTCTGCCATCAACTTCATCATTTGTACTGCTAGATGTTGAAATCGAATATATTGAGATATTGATATATCAGTTATCTGGCTGAAATATGTAAATAAACAGGACTACGGTGAATGAAATGTATCAAAAATATATGCAATGATTTCAATATTCGATTTACTGATTCATTTCCATCAAAAACTATTTCATTTTATATCTTATTTCTTCGTGTCGTGACGATTTTGCTCATGGTTCCACTGCAGCATATAGGTCTGTTCGTCAGAACCTTGTAAAAAAATGCTTCGTTTTCTGTCCACATAACAAATAGAGTAAACTACAGGAGGGTTTAATAAATAAGCTCCAGACAATCAGAATCTTGTAGTATCAACTCGTCGTAGTGAGTAATTGGACATGAGTACAGAGTCGCACTCGAATCAAAAGGGACAAAACTTTCACCTGTAACTCTCTAAATATACAAAAAGTGCGGAATGCGCTAGTCCGTCACTGTCTACTGAGAATGGTGGCCATGACATTTCCAATTACGTCACAAATGTTCTTTTATCTCTTTCTATTAGTGTCACCATTAGCTGTGTCTTTAGAGAAAAGCGTAAAGCGCTTTGGTGGATAAAACAACTCTACTAACGGTACAAATTGTTAGGCATGGCAACACTGCCATATGTCATGTATGAACCTCATGTGTGTGCACGGGCCACGGGACATCTTCATAAGAAACCAGTTGACACGGTGCATTTATTTAGCTATTTTAGACTAAAGAAATACCCCACTAAATGGAGAATCCTCTCCAGCTAATATATTAATGAGTAGAACTCTTAGGGATTGTTTACCAAAGCCATTGAATATGACAACTTGTGAAAGTAGAGCTAGATATGACCAGTGTGTTAATAAGCGTAGGGACGTTCAAAAATATTATTTTGATAAAAAAGGGGTGAAAGGTCTGCCAGAGCTGAAGAAGGGCGATAATATTTGGAATAAATTAGACAAATCCAAGATATGGAATAAAGCAATTGTTTTAGGACAAGTGGGAATTCGCTCCTACAAAATCTTGACTGAAAGTGGATCAACACTTATGAGAAATCGCAAATTTTTGAAGAAAGTTATCAACAATGTTTCTTGTAAAAGAACTGAAGAAACCTCATTAGATGACAATTTTCAATTTGAAAAAAAATGTCATTACAAATTTTTTAATAATCATGTTTACTTAGGACCGAGTAATAGTAATGATACAGAAAAAGATTGTTCTTTAGAGTTTGAATCTCACAAAGAAGTGGATGACAGTTTCAAGTTCACCATTTTACTGCGAACAAACTAGATAATAGTACATTTAGCGAAATAGACTCATCTCAAAGTGAGCTACAAAGCTCTGATAACATCGTTAACATTGAAATCTCACCACGAAATGATTCAGAAAGATCTAGTACTTCTAGCATTACTAGTATGAATTCTTCATCAAAGAAATACTTAGAAAATACAAATTTTCTTCCATCCAATACAAGGTCTGGCAGGTCTATCAAAAATCCTCAAAAATACAATGAATATCTGTGTTTTAAATGACATTTACAAATTTTATCTTTATCTATAAGGTGAACAAATTAAGTGTTACATAATAAGTTTTAAGTTTTATTTTGGCTTCAATCTAGTGGTTTTGTAAATACTTTTTATTGTATACAGATGGCAGTTATATAGTTGTAACATAATGTATAAATGAGTGTTTGAAATTGTATACTTACAAGAAACATGAATTGTTGTATTTTTATAGCATCTTTACAAAAAGAAAAGAAAGGGATGTTAATATAAACTGATGTATTACATGTTTTGTATTGTAAGAAGTTAACAAATTAGTTGTGGAACTGAATTGCTGAAGACTTTTCAGTTTATTGTAAAAGGCATGGCAACACTGCCATATGTCATGTATGAACCTCATGTGTGTCCACGGGCCACAGGACATCTTCATAAGAAACCAGTTGTCACCTGAACGTCGTAGTCGTACACTGAAATGAAATTATGATATGATGACTGGAATGCTCTTAGTTCCACTGCGCACCCGTATAAAGTGATAACTCTAGGAGATGAAGAAAGGAGGCCCATGCAATCTAGCAGAGAAATACTTTATTGCTTACTTATATGGGTGCGAGAGAGACATTCATCTGCACGTTCGTGTTATTAGTTTCCCAATTTATGGTTTGTAAACACGCCAAAGCAGTGCAGCGCGTCTTTGTATCAGTTTTATATGTTACAATCAACTCAATCTCGATTCCCCCGCCACTGCCAGGAACCACAAAACAAACATGGCGGCCTCCATGAGAAATCACTTCGCGCAGCCTGTCAAGCATTCCAGTCAATATAATATAATTTCATACTATCGTGTTGTTATTCTACTCCTTCATCTAACCACTAACCTCTCGACAATACATAAACTGATGTATTACATGTTTTGTATTAACACAAATCACAGACTGCTGAACCGCTTCAAATAAATCCAGCGGAAAATTAAGCGCTTTATTTATCTGCAGCGGCTGGAAAACCTGTCAGTCGTCTATCACGTGAAGCCTAAAAGCTGGTGCAGCTCTGCATGCTGTTAGACGTAGCCATTGTCTTATGGGGATATTGAACTCTCTAGCCAGATGAAGTTTAAATATCTTTGTCCACAGATCACTAAACGTGCTTCGAATAATGAAACTAGTAAAAAGTGCGTACACGTTAGAAACCCAAAGAGATTAAACGTTTAGAGTCTAATCCCCATAAGCCAATGGTGATACTTATAGAATGAGATGAAAGAACATGTGTGGTGAAATGTGACGTAGTTGGACCACAGAACTCGTACTTATATCTTATGACTATGAGTTCTGTGAGTTGGACATGTCATAGCCGTCATTCGCTATAGACAGTGACGGACTAGCACAAAGAGACTAAACTAACAAGGAGGGTTTAATAAGCTCTAGCCAATCAGAATCTTGTAGCATCAACGCGTCATAGTGACGTACTTGGATATGAGTACAGAGTCGAACTCGAACCAAGCAACAAAACGTCAGCAATAATTCTCATATACCAAGAGCTAGTCCGTCACTGTCTATAGAGAACGGCGGCCATGACACGTCAAATACGTCACATTTCGTCACTAATGTTCTTTCATCTCTTTCTACTAGTGTCCCCATTGTCTTAAGGTAGTTTCACATAATGGCAGCAGCAGTGGAGTCACCCCCTCTATTGATAGGACAACCAATGGCAAACATGTTTAGACGACACTGAAAATTCAAGGTCACGCTACTGAAAGTTTGATTCATTTAAACTTTTTGCAGTAAAATCTAGCAGTATTCGCATTTCTAACCTTAAAATTATCTTGAGATTGAGATAGCTTTTATGATTCATTTCTACTGCTTTTAACAAACAATTATTTGAAAATGTCTATTCCAATGTCATTCGTTTAGATAACAGCGTCAAAAGGGGCGGAGTCACTGCCACTAGTGCCACTGCTACTGCCTTTATGTGGAATAGCCTTTATGGGGATTAAACTCTCCTTGTTAAATAACGTTTAGTCTCCTTGGGACTAGCACACTCCGCACTCTCGGTAGAGTTACAAGTGACAGTTTTGTTTCTTGGTTCGAGTTCGACTTTGTACTCATGTCCAAGTACGTCACTATGACGCGACGAGGCTACAAGATTCAGATTGGCTAGAGCTTATTAAACCCTCCTGTTAGTTTACTCTCTTTGGTAGAAACCAAGGAGACTAAAATTTAACATTTCAGTCTCCTTGGGTAGAAACCTCCATTTTGATGACGTTTGATGAGTGCCAGAATATCAAGAAGAAAGTGGATAGCTAAATACAAATCCACTGAATAATTCATAAATGTTGGCAGCAATGGCATACTTCCATCACTTTACGTCAGCATCTAGAATGAGAGAGTTCACTAATGGTTACCAACTTCGATTTTTGACATTTTTGTATGAAAAACTAGGAAACTCTGATTTGATTCTTCATACTTTCATTAGTAAGCAATGGAATGGACGATTCCAGTACCCCTGTTCAGTGTTGCCACAAATGATTTTCTGGTGGAAACATTTTTTAGACCTTTTCTGATATGGTTCAGGGTTGAAACGGATACAATTTTCAATTATAAAGAAATGCGAGTGTTCCCGGATACATAAATCGAAGTAACATTGATGAAATAGACAAAATAAAAATATACTAGGAAATTTTATCAGTCATATTGAAAAACGTACTAGCGTGAAATTCCCTAGAATATTTTATTTTTGACAACATCATCATTAGTACTTTGATTCGCATATCCGGGAACATCTAGGAATCCTTCTAATTAAAAATTGTATCCATTCCAACCCTGAACCATGTCAGAAAAGGCCTGGAAAATGTCAGAGGTTTCCACCAGAAAATCATTTGTGGCAACACTGAACATGGGTACTGGAATCGTCCATTGTTGATTGTATAAACCACATATTCAATAGGTGCGTTTTATTGTAGGCAGAAATTCTCTTCTCGTAGAAGTAGAATTTGACACATCTGTTTTTTTGACACCAAATATATCTACTTTCTCTATTTTCGCTACGATCAAATTTGAGGGTAGCAAAAGTAGATAATTGGTTGAAAAATAAAAATTCCTAAATCGTAGCAGAAATTGACACCATTAATTGACATTGAAAGAAGTTTAAAACATATTAAGATCTTTAATTTCTGTACATTTCAGTTTGGTTGTATTTTGAAGCTCAAAAAACTTCATTTACACACATTAAAACGATTTTGGTAGTGAACAGCCTCTAGTTAAAATGAATATGAGTGTTATGGACTTGAGTTGTTCAAATACGTATATGTTGTACAACGACTTTTATTTATATAATAAAGAAGGTGGGTTCACATTGATTCTCAATTCATTGAAAACCTCTGTTGAACCTGCATTTTAAAATCATATCCTGAATAAATATACAATTGGATACCAAAAAAGAAGATGATGACCCTGAAACTAGCGAAAGTTCAAAAACATCAGTGGGATGATATAGAAACATTGTGTCAAATCGATTCATGTATGATGAATTGAGAAAATCGTCCAGATAAATATCAAAGAAATATTTTTCAGTTCCCATTTGTTCCCAACCTACAAATAAGCTGCATTTTTAAAAGGTAATTCCGGTTTATTTGCTATACTTCACTCAAAGCTGCCTCGAAAAGAGGAAGGTGTGAAGGCTTACCTGTTTTTTACATTCTGAAAAAGTTTCCTGAGTAAAAATTAATCAAGGAATTCGCATATATGATAAGTTTATTGCACTTGAAATATTCCCGCCTAGATCTAATCCTCGAATAAATATAATACTACTGCGCCTTCTTCCATTGTCTATTTCGGCTGTGGTAGTTGTTAATGAAAGCAAATTATTCATATTGAATGTATCATTTATAATAATGAAAACTATGAGTTTCAAACTTTTTACAGATATTTAGGAAATTTTAGAATGATCTGACTTCTATTGGAAACCTGAAATTGCGTTTTTATGATACTCTACTTCTTCTACTAGTAGATGTAAACTCTAGTGGTCAATGAAACGCGGCTAATATAAATTTCCCTTGGTAAGGAATAAATGAGATATTCTAATCTAAAATAATTATCATTTATATCTCATTTATTCCATATCCAGGGAAATTTTCATTGAAAATCTGGCTTATACAATCCTATTGCTTACTAACAAAGGTATGAAGAATCCAGAGTTTCCTAGTTTTCATACAAAAATCGAAGTTGGCAACCATTAGAGAACTCTCTCAATATTATGTACATTTAAATAGAAATATGGAAAAATCTTGAGGATGTAGTCAAAATACTGGGCTGTTTTAAAGAATACTCTTTGTCATTTGGTCGTGGCGTCGAGCTTTCGAAAATGTTCATTTCCTTTATCAAGACATTAAACTTGATAAAGGAAATAAACATTTCCGAAAGCTCGACCAGATGACGAAGAGTATTCTTTAAAACAGCCTAGTATTTTGACTGCATCCTCAAGATTTTTCCATATTTCTCTTTAACTAGTCAGTCAAGACTAACCTCTCCACTTCACATATATCTATATATAAATATAAGCAGAAAAGTTATTGGGTATGGTATAATTGGTATAACCCTCAAAAAGTTCTGCAACCGTAGACACGTGTTTCGAGCTTAAGCAGAACATTTTGAGGGTTATACACCCAATAACTTTTCTACTTATATTTTCATATATTGCCCCTCGCTAAATCCATACTTATTTATATATAAATATATAACCCGCCTGCAGTATATAACTTTTTCTCACAGTGTGCTATTTATAAGTTTTCATAGGGAAAGTCGGAAGGACAAAAAAAGTGGTGTGGTTTCCACAGTTGATCCTACAGAGTAGAATGAGTAGAATGGTGGTTTAGAACATATATTTAGTGAACAAGTAGACATTTTTCAGCACAATTTTTTTGTCGCTCACAATTAATATTTTGTTTTTGGAATATAATTATACCTGTTACGTTAATGACCAAAGAGATGGCTAGCTATTGCATTCCTGACCCTTCTTTCAGTTCTCTTCAGTGCTATCCACAGGGCTATCACTGCTATCTGCTCATGAGAATCTGCTGAATCACAAGTTGCGTTCCGCGTTTTGAGATTGATGATATCAACAATTTTGGATGAATAGGTTTTGTACACTGAAATCAGGGCCCGATCCAGGGGGGGGGCAAGCCGGGCATTTGCTCAGAGCGGCAAAAATGAGGGGCGGCAAAATTCTTCCATTCTATTTTGTCACTATGCAATTATGTATTTAGAATACTTAGAAATTCATAAAAATAAACATTACCGATGTAATTTACTTCATGATCAGGTAGACTTAGTAGGTATTCACCCGTTTTTAATGTAGCCTTTCCACATTGCCCATCATGAACACATTTTCAGGTACTACAAGGGTATAGGTAACTACTTAGAGATATTTTTATTTTTAATATGGATTAAATTGTCATTATTAGTGAATGAAAAAAGCCTGGTATGAAAGGCAGGTGTATTGGTGTATTCAATAAACCTATTACTTAATAATAATGACATTGTCATTATTCACCAGAAGACGATTGCGGATTGAAGCAATTGAAACGTTGTGAAAAATTTGAAAGAGATAGAAATCTTTCAACCATTAAGATGATGGACGTCCGAAATATAAGTAATCAAGTTACTACGTCGTCTAAAACATTCAAACATAGTTACCTATAGTTTACAGTACAGAATGTCTGACGGTAGATCACGCTTGTCGGGACACCAATATAAAAAACGCAGAACGACAAAAGCAAGCATCAGGGGCGCTAGAGTATTTTTTGAAGAAAGGTGAGTTTAACAAACCATCGTCACCCATACCAGAAACCGGTGTAATAGCTGAGACTTCGCTTAAACCCCGAGAAGAACAAACGTCCGATTCCAATATCATCTGTGACCCTGGTGCTTCTACTTCTGGGTCAAGCGCTATTTCAGGTGAAGGTGCCATTGCAGATGAAGGTATGCTATTGCAGATGAATCTGCTATTGCAGGTGAAGGTGCTATTGCAACTTCTAGTGTTTCTGCAGAATCAACGTCTATTTTCGATATAGACCCAGCCACGTGGCCCAATAGAATAACAGATACAGAAATAATATATTTGGTAAATAGCTAGAGGTTCTCCAGACCCACTGTATATGATTTGAATTTCCACGGGATATTAATGGTCGGAGGTTCACTTCGAGATACTATAAGAATAAGCTTAATAACGGTGAAGAAATTTCGAGAGATTGGCTTGTATATTCTGTGGCAAAAAATTCGTTGTGTTGCTTTTGCTGCAATATCTTCAATAGTAGTACAAGTTCCGGTCTATCTGAAGGTGGCTACAAAAATTGGAAACATGTAGATGATATGCTTAAATCTCATGAGACATCACGAAACCATGTAGAAGCTGTAAAATCTTGGGTCGAACTTTCACGTAGGCTCAAATCGTCTCATACTATAGATGCCGAGTCACAGAGAATAATTAAATCAGAAATAGAACACTGGAGTAGAGTATTTTGTTGCGAATCGCTTCGATCATCAAAATGTTGACTAAAAATGGCTTGGCTTTCCACGGGCATTTTACGTTCCTTGCAGTAGTCATTCTTTAAACTTAGTGGTAAACGACATGGCAAAGTCCTCATTGGAAGTTACAATTTTTTTTAATACTGTGCAGAAAATATTTGTTTTTTTTCCTCTCCAACATTAATATGGTCAATTCTTTTGAAGAATGTAAAAGGTATTACCCTTAAACCACTTATAGTGACACGAAATGGGAAAGTCGAATCGATGCAATAAAACCACTTAAGACAGCAAATAGGGCAAAGTTTACGATGCAATGTTTAGTATTTACCAAAACACAGATTTGGATACCTCCACGCGAGACGAAGCTTCGGGTTTGTCGAATCAAATTAAACAATTTAAATTTTTATGCTCTATAATAATTTGGTACGAAACTTTGAATCGGATAAACCATATATGTTAGTAAATTAATGCAAAGTAAAGATTTCGACTTAGTTTCTGTCATTAAATTACTTAAAAACACCAAAGATTTCTTTGAAAACTCACGTTCAGATGAGTATTTTACTCAAGTTCTTGAAAACGCCAAAGCCTTTTAGCTTCTGAAATTGATTACGAGGTGTTAGACTTTGAAGATATGCCTGACCTCGTGCACAATCCGAGAAGAAGCAATTTGGTTACGAGTGTGTTGACAAATCAATCATTGAGCCTCGTCAAAAATATAAAATCGAAGTATTTTTTTCACATTATGGACACAGCTATATAAACTCCTTAGAATGAAGATTTTCCCAAATTATGAGCATATAGTAAACACATTTCGCTCTTTTGTATAATATATATGCCTTAAGAAAACTCTCAAAAGATGAATTGTTAGAAAATTGTAAGAACCTCGGGCTATTTTAACTCACGAGAACCAAAGCGATTTAAATGCATTAGAACTTTCTGAGGAGTTGTCAGTCCTTTGTATGTTATTAGATAGTAATTTATCTACTCAAGATGTTTTGAAATTTATCACAGATTTAGGATTTGGTCCAAATATCAGTATTGAGCTCAGGATCCTTTTAACTTTGCCAGTAACAGTTGCAAGTGTTGAAAGAAGCTTTTCCAAATTAAAAATAATCTGCGATCAACCATGACACAGAAAAGAATATCTGGATTGGCTATGATTTCAATAGAACACGAAGTTTGCGACAGAATAAATTTATCAAATATTATTAAAGATTTTGTAGAGCAAAAAGTGCGAAGAAAATGTCTATAGATTTTTTTATTATTCTCAGAAAAACTGTTTTATTTACAAAATTTTATTATTTTTAAGAATGACTGATTCGTTTTGTAGCGCCACATAATGTTTTTTATCTTCATTAAATTTTATAACAAATCTTTCTTGTTTTTTTACCTTATGCATGACTTATGAATCTTAACTTAAAAGGTGTATGTAAAGGGCGGCAAACATTATCTTTGCCCGGAGCGGCTAAATACCATATATATCTATTCGTAGTTGATAGATATATGCTAAATACCTAGATCGGGCCCTGACTGAAATGAAATTATAATATCATCATATTATAATTTCATTTCAGTGGTTTTATATCGTAACAATTTTGTATGGTTATTCTGTCCACGTAAGGTTAGTCAGGTTTCGTCGTCCAATGCTTAGGCATTTTCTACTCAGTTTGCGCGTCATACACAGAACTAAAACCATATAGTTCTGTGGCGTCATATTAAACTTCCTGCCATGACATTGACCAATCACAATTTTACCATGCGGAACGCATACGCAACTTGTGATTTTAGATTTTAGTGATTTTACCGGTCGTTGCTCGTGCTCTTGAAAAAGACTGATTTTAAAATTTTCATCCCAAATCTGACAGATTGATGCTCGTGCTTTCGAGTTCCGCGGTTCCGCCAGCCGCCAGCGTTTTGTAGAAACTAGAAATTGGAAAAGGGGTCAACAAAATAAAAATTTAAAAATATAACCTCAAAATTCCTGTTTGCTACATTTCTTCGAAATGGCTAATTATTTGAATGAAAATGTCTACACTCATACCTTTACTCCCAAGGAGTACCAAGTGGAACTGTTGGACTCAGCGAAAAATAGAAATACCATTGTATGTTCCAGCACAAGTTCTTCGAAAGCCTTCATTGTTGTGAAACTATTACAAGAATTATCTTGGCAAATGCGTATAAGTGGCGGCAGAAAGGCTATATTCATTCTAGATTCACAAAATGTACCCATAATGACTTCACACGTCGAATATCTGACTGATTTAAAATGTATAAGTATCACACAACATATAGGGGAAACTGAACATATCGACAAGTATTTAGAAGCACACCAAGTAATAATAACCTCTGCAGAAATATGTGTAGAAATGTTGCATTACAATGTGATAGTTGATTTCAGTAATTTTAATTTACTTGTGATCGATGACTGTCTTTATGGACAACGCCAATCTTTTATCAAACTCATAATGAACAAGTACAATAGTATACCGATAGATAAAAGACCACGTATTCTTGGATTAACTTCAGGACTGCTCAGTTCTGAATTACAACCTGATCGACTAGAGGCGGAACTTGGGCGTTTAGAAAAACTATTGAGTTCACAGGTTGACACCTCCTCTGAAATAGTTACTTTAATCAGGTTATCTTGTCGACCTCGTGAAACCCTTATTGAATGCCCGAGACTGAAACAATGCAGCTTGCAAGACAAAATCAAAGTGATAGTTAATAATGCCATAGATTTTTTATTAGAACATCGTTATGACCTTAGTGAAATTTACGAGGATGAATTTTTAGAAGATTATAAAGAGGTTCCAGATCCAAAAAATGTACCTTTGGAGTTACTTAGAGATTTTTTGGAAATTCTTGATGATTTGGGACCTTGGGGTGCTGATAGAGCTGCTCTAAATATTTTATCCAAAATAGAGAAATTGAAAGTCAAAGTTCCATATGAGAGGCATTATCTTCTCTTATGTATTACTTCGACAACTTTAATCACTGTCAGGGCTACTTGTGAATACGAATTTGAAGAGCTTGAGGAGTTAGATAAAATAAAAATTTATTCTGCACCCAAAGTGTTGAGGTTTTTGGAGATTTTAAAGCAGTTTAAACCTCCAGGAGAAAAGCCAGAGCCCAGTGAAAAAGATAAACTAGAAGTTGAAGTAGTATCCCCAACCAAGGTGAGAGGGAAAGGAAAAGGGCCAAGAAGACCTCTCATTCCCAGGCCACAGGCTGATGATATCCTGTGTGCCCTTATATTTGTACACAATCGATATAAGGCTAAAGCTCTCTTCGCATTATTGTGTGTAAGTTCACCCTATGATAATAATATTTCAAAATATTAGGTCAAATCACGGTATCAGCTCAGATATTGTTGTTGTTTAAAATTGTTTTTTCCGTTAACCAACTGTCGTCCCCTTACGAATGGCAGCCCTCAAAAGTCGAAACTTGTGCGAGCCAAGGATTAACGAGGTCTTACCTTTTTACGTGCGATTCCTAGCACGATCCGAGGAGAATATCGAAAGGAGGTCCGTTGGTCACCCATCCAAACCCCGGCCTCGCCAAGCGTTGCTTGGCTTCAGATATCGGTGAACCGGCGCTCTCCGTTCGAGCTATCCTAGCGGATATATTGATTTAGTTCCATTTGTGTATTGTAACCAAGACTTTTGACTATATTACCTCATAAATTAAGTCATTACAGATTGAGAGGCATAGTTATGAATAAATACCATTTGTTCCCAACTCAGGTTGACTTACATAACATCAAACTATAACTCATACATCAATAGGGTGTAGCTCTGTTCAGAGACCCCTCTTGTTCATCATACATATCAATGACTTATGTTGATCAGTTCCACTAAGGCATTGGGTTTTATTCACAAATACCATTCTTATCAATTCATCTGATTCATACACTTTTTTACCCATGATAAAATATAGCCAAAAGCTGGTTCACACAAAACTGACACAATATAAATAAGAACAAGACTAACTTAAAATATAATAATTTTCTCAAATCTTGTTTATCAAAGAGTATAAAATGAGTCATTTCTAGCAGTGTAACAGTTGAATTGATCAGTTTATGACTATGATCTTTGAATTTAAGCTGCGTAAAGGATTGCTACCCAATTACTTTCAAAAGTTCTTATTGAGAAATAATGAAGTCTATTGCCTATTGAAAGCACTGAAGATTGTTATAAATTACGGGAAGATATCAATTCTCTCTATGTTTGGTCTGGAGATAATGCTATGTCTTTGAATCAAAGGAAATGCTAGTGTAAATCGTTTGCTAGGGTTAATAAAAAATCCTCTTCAATTATACTCTTGATGATGTCGATCTAAAACAATTCAATTAAATAAAGGATTTGGGTGTAGTTTTGGTCAAGAACCTGTCTTTTCTGCCCACATAAACACCATTATCTTCTTGGTTTTGTTCTTCAAAACTCTATGCATGTATCAGTTTTCATTATAATGTACATATAACTAATATTGAAGCAGTGCAAAATAGGTTTCTCAGACATGTTGTCTTCAAATCAAATCAGACATAACATATGCTTATTGGGTTAGGTTTTGAATAATATAATAATAGGTACTTCCTCTATTTTTCGAAGGGTCAAGTTGAGTACTTAGTAAATGTATTCTGATTTTCAGTTACTCTCTCAAATTGATGACGACTTCTGGTGGGTATCGACTCTGTTTTCCGTTGAAAAAGTAGCTGATCCCTTACGAGAGCCACGAGAAGCGGAGCATGAACACAAAATTCAAGAAGAAGTTTTACGCAAATTTAGATGTCATGAATGTAACATCTTAGTCGCCACATCGGTATTAGAACAAGGCTGTGATTTACCAAAATGCAATTTAGTTATAAGGTTCGATTTACCCATGACATTCCATAGCTATATACAAAGTAAAGCTAGAGCCAGAGCAACGGACGCTCATTATATTTTATTTGCGAATGACAATGATGTTTCAACGTTCGTCGACAGCTTGTCAGAATATTATGAAGTTGAAAATACTCTGCTGAAGAGATGCTATAGTTTGGAACCTAGCATGGAAGAGGAGGTTATTGCTGATGCTTACTCAAGTTCCTGTGTCCCGTATCAGCCCCTGCAGGAAAACTGTGCTCCAAATATTACTCTTCAGAATGCTATAGCCTTGTTAAATAAATATGTTGCCAAACTACCCAGCGATACTTTCACACGATTGACGCCCATTTGGAAAGAAGAGAGGATTTCTTCCGGGCATTACATCTGTAGGATAAGATTACCAATCAATTCTCCTGTCAAGCACACCGTTTCTAGTCCGCCGATGCCAAATGGTTTACTAGCAAGACGTTCTGCTGCTTTCATGGTATGTCAGCTCCTGCACAAAATGAGAGAACTGGATGATAACCTACAACCAATCAATAAAGAGAACTTCAGAGCTACAGAAGAGGATTGGAATAATTTTGCTCTGGATGAACCAGATGATGAAAATTCCGAAATTAGACCTGGTAAAGTAATATTTTGAGCACTTGCTGAGAAGTACTTGGTTTTTTTAATATAGAGTTTACAGGACCATTAAGTCCCTTAGAGTTGTTATTGTTTTCCATAATTATCTTTTTTTTGCTATAGTCTTACTGCTCGTCTGTTTTCCATTCTCTCTGAGTATCCTACCACTGGCTAATAAGAAGCTCATTACATTTGTTTTATGTCTACAATAAATCCAGTTCTAACAGTGTATTAATACATCGTTAAACCACTACACTGGTTATTCAGTATCTTTAAAGAACATTTCTAGAATTTTGGAAACCTGTCCATGAGGCCAAAAGCTCATGTGATAATATTTTAATTTAGATAATTACCAAAAATTCTGAATTACCTAATCACAAAGGAATTCGCATTTGACTTCTAAAACATAAATATTTGAATAATCAACAATATGCTATTCGTTACCAATCAAAAAGTGTGGCTGTATTTATATATGCTCCTACTTTGTGAGCATTTTCAAGTGTTAAAAAAAGAGTTTTCAATTGTAAAATTTATATAAATTGGTTCACTGAAGTGTCCTCTTTGTGGTGGTATATGTTTTGGTAAGGGAAAACGTTTGTATGACTATGTAATCTCTTGCCGGCCAACCTAACTGTATGGGCAAAATCGTAAAACAAGTTCATTATCAGCAGCCAAAAGAAAGAATAATTAGTGCAAGTAAAAAGTAACTCTTGTTTTTGCAATTTGTTCTTTCTTACCTATAACGTTTTCTGTTGGCGATAAACGAAGTGGACAGGACCGGCTTCAACAATTATTCCAATAAAATAAAACTTAGTTGGAAAACCTGGAGTAGAAGTGTGAAAAAATAAACATGTCAAATTTTAAATGCTGCAAACAAAAACCGGCACCATCATATTATGTTTGTATCAAATGCATTTCTATATATCACAAAGCTTGTGCGCTAAGGAGCAGAGGAAAATTGCGCTTTATCGAAAATTATAAAATCATATGCTGTGAAACTGAAAACCTGTCATATAAGGATGAGATCTTGGAAGAAAAGTCATTGTTGGAAGAGAGCATATTACAGTTAACGCAGGAACAAGAAGAACAAAACAGATATATTGAAAAGTTGAAGAAGGATGCCAAATATTATATGGAAGAAGCTTTAAAAAATGAAAAAGAACTGGGTGAGATGTTAGGGAAACAGGAAGAACATATTTCTGAAGCACAAGAACAAATAAGATTACTGAGAAAAAAAATAGTAGATGTTCAAAATGAAAATGCAGAATTACAGGAAGTTATTGATGCTGCAAATAGCAAGCAAATGATAAATATCGGGTGCCAGACAATCATCCAAAACAGAAATCAGAAAGCAAGTCAAACGGAACAAACACAAACAGAGAAAAAAGACAGTGCTACACAGTCACTTGCAGATGAAATATTCTCAAATCATAAAGCTAAGAGTATATCAATCATACAGAACGTCATTCCTGTAATTAAGAGTAGGATGTTGATAGTTGCAGGTTCAAATGGGAAGGAGTTAGCAAATATTATATTACACCAAACGGAAAAATACGCAGTACAAGCAATAATAAAACCAAATGCCCCTGATGATGAATTAATAAAAACTGCAATTCACTATTCCGCAGGCTTTACAAAAAACGATATTGTGCTCATTTGGACTAAAATTCCCCATCTTCAACTTATTGAAAAATGTATCGAGAAACTGATGCATTCAAACCCTATTATCATCACTAGACCATACAGATACGACCAAATAAATAGAAATCATGGAATATATTTGGAAAACTTATCATTTGTCAAGGCTGTGTATACTAGTAACTATAAACCTGGGCTTGTTTTTGAATGTAACTCTGCATTGAAGAGAAAAAATTACCATAGAGATGGATTCACAATAAATAGGATTGGTAAATGGTATTTAATACAATCTCTTCTTTGTCATATAGATAGGTATCTCAATCTGAATAACAAACCTACAGAGACTTGCAGTTTATCAGAAGAAAATGAACTTATCCAAAAATATTCGAAACCAGATGCAGAAACCAACAACAATAAACCTTCGGTGTATTCAGTAAACAGCGCTATGTCTAGTGATACTTTGGTGAATAATTCAATTGTTGAGGGTACCAACGACAAAGAAGAGCATTTTTTATACCCCAGACTATCGCAGATAAATCTGCAACAAATGTAACAAACGTTGAACAGAACAATGTAAACTTTAGTATAGGTCCCATAAATAGTGTGTGTCATGTAAATATCCAGGGATTCGTTAATAACTATAGCTCTATCGAGGTTTTTGCCGATGATAAAAAATTGGATTTCTTATGTTTTTCTGAACACTGGATAACTAAAAATAACAATTACGGGGAAGTTCACTTAAGAGGATATAAAGTAGGAGCAATGTATTGTCGTGAACATCATATTCGAGGTGGTGTACTTATTTTACTAAAAGATAACATTAAGTGTAATGAATTAGAGTCTATTAAAAAGTTGTCTATTGAATGTCAAGTAGAGATATGTGCAATTAGCTATCGTACAAATACAATGAAAGTCACTATTATAACCGCATATAGACCACCACGAGGTGACCCTCAAGTTTTTTTAAATTGTGTGTCGCAGGCATTAGAAATAGCAGAGAGTAGATCGAACTTCACTATCTTGTGCGGAGATTTCAATATAAATTACCTAGTACCAGAAGACAGTAACACTAAACTACTCAGTGACCTTTTCAAGTCTTTCCAACTCAATATAAACTTCATAGGCCCCACTAGGATTTTTACAAATATAAATGGTCACACAAGCCGCTCATGCATTGACTACATGACATCTACCTTTTCAGATCACTATTATGAATGCAGGTTAGAAAAACCAAATATAGCAGACCATCTGTCGCATATTCTTATGTTTCAAACAAGTAGTAAGTACATTAAGGATGAAAATGAAAAAAACAAAATATCTAAGCGTCAGTTAAATCCTGAAAATATAAATGAATTTAAAACAAGGTTAAATAATATAAACTGGTTCCCAAAATTATATGATATGGTGATTGATGCCAGCTTTTCGTATTTCTTGGAATCTGTTTCCTGGTGCCTTAATGTATCATGCCCAGTAAAATGTATTACTGTTAAAAATGCTTCTAAATCCTGGATTACACAGAATATTATACAGAACGGTAAAAATTTGAGAGAAATGTTTAGATGTATTAAAGCTTCCCATGAAGCAAATACCGGAAGTCTAACTGTATATCAAAACAGTTTAAAAGAACACAAAAAAAACATCAAACAGGCTAAAATCAATTATTTCAACAATAAAATACACAACGCAAGCAATAAAACCAAGACTACATGGAATATTATAAATAATGAACTAGGAAGGAAAAGTAGATCATCTGAAAAAATTATCAGTCTAATAAACAATGATAAAGAAATTACAGACCAGAAGGAAATAGCAGAATTGTTTGCTTACAATTTCTCAAATGCTGCTAAATTTGCAACTCAAACAAATTTTGGGCAAAACATTTCACTGCCTTGTACAGTCTCAAGGAATTACAATATAATTTATGCTTTCCAAAATGATCCTATAAATGAACCAGAGGTGCTAAACACACTAAAAATATTAAAAAATAAAAAGTCTACTGGACTAGATGAGTTGTCAATAGAAACAATAAAAAAAGTTATCGATGTATTAATTACCCCTCTGACTTATCTATTGAATCAGTCTTATTTGCAAGGATATTTTCCCAATGAATTCAAAAAGGCATTAGTAATACCTGTATTCAAGAAAGGAAACCGCTCTGAAGTAGAAAATTATAGACAAATCTCGTTGCTCTGCTCACTGGCTAAACTGTTTGAAAAAATAGTCTCTATCAGGATTACTAACTATTTGGAGATAAATAATATACTGTGCAAAGACCAACATGGATTTAGAAAAAGTAAATCAACTGAAACTGCAACATATCACTTACTGAATCATATTTATAAAGAGGTGGATTCCAATAATTACGTAATTTCTTTATTTTTTGATTTAACGAGAGCGTTTGATACAGTTTCTCCTGAATTTTTAATTGCAAAATTATCCCAACTTAGCTTCCCAAACAACTTGGTGAAATGGATTGAATCTTACCTCGAAGGACTACCATGACTGTAAAATGTGAAAACTTTAGATCAAGTTGCAATGATGTTAAGCTTGGAGTCCCACAGGGGTCAGTGCTTGGGCCATTGCTTTTTTTGTTGTATGCTAATGATTTGTCAGAATATCTGGAAGATTGTCACCTCACTATGTTTGCGGACGACACCACTATCACAGTTACAGGGGGAAATATTGATGAACTGCTTATCAAGGTAAAATGCATTATCGACGGATTTAGCTCCTGGTGTCAACGAAACAGATTAATTTTAAACTCCACGAAAACAGTATTGGTCAATTTCTATAATAGGAGAAGTAATGTTCCAGATGACTTAGAAATTATTGACGAAATCAAGAAGAGTAGTGAGGTTAAATTTTTAGGAACTTACTTGGATGAAAACTTATCATGGGATCAACAAATAAAAGATGTTTGCAACAAACTAAACAAAACATTCTTTGCTCTCAGACAAATGAAATCATGCATGAATACAGCAGGTCTACTTGAAATTTATTTTGCAATGGCATATTCACATATATCACTCAATATCACAGCATGGGGTTCCAGTAATGAATTTAACAGAGTATTTGTAGCACAAAAGCGCATTGTTAGACTGATTTTCAGTATGGAACACAGAGACAGCTGTAAACCAGTATTCATTAGAGAAAAATTATTATCCGCTCCATCTATATATATTTTCAAATGTATAGGATTAGCTAGATCTAACATAGAAAATTTTGAAACAAATAGAACGACGCACAGCTACAATACCCGTCATGGTGATCTTTTGCGTATTCCGAGTCATAGGTCAACAAAATATAAAAAGTCCCCTATATACAATGCTATGAATCTGTATAATAAATTACCAGAACAGATCAAGCAAATTACCTCTGAAAAAATGTTTCTTGGCAGAGTAAAGCAATTGCTGCTGCAAAAGTGTTACTATAGTTGTGATGAATTCCTGGATGATGATTTACGATGAACACTGATTTTAAATCTTTTTTTCTTTTATTCTAACTTCTATTTATTCTGATCTTTGACGTTTGGCTATATTTTTTACTAGGCCATCAGCTATATGCACGACTTTTATATATATTATTATATACGACATTAATTTTCATATTTTATATTTTATTGTACTTATTGTATTGTATTTTATTCATATATATCAGTGTGTAATAATATTTTTTATATCTATAAATTATTGACGTACCATATGTACAGGTTGTACCACAGTGGCAAATAAATATTATTATTATTATTATTATTATGGTTTTTGATGAAAATATTCTGGAACAAATTCACTGCTTTATGAGTAACTCATCATCAATTCCCTATGGAATAAATCATAGGTTGACTTTATATGCACAGACTTTTCCTTCAATAAAGATGATCACATTTTTACTGAATGCAAAATTCAAAGCATTGGGTGTTTAAGGAAATATTCTTTAGTGGAATGAAAATTGTCTTAATAGTATGTGCAGTATGTGAAGCATGGTATCCTCAATCATAATTGTAACAATGAACTCAACAGAGTTCCTTTTTTTTTTAATTCACTATTTTTTTTGCTCCTGGACCTATCTGTTCAGTATCCTCCTTATTCTGGCATAGTGACTACTGGTTCAGAGCCCAGAAATGAAGGCTGGTCTCTGCTTGGAAAGTTCGTCAGCCTTTTCTGTTGGTATTTTTTAGTTATTTTCTTATGTCTCACAGCTAGATCTAAATGATTTATTCAGATGAGATAATGTAACTTCTAAGTGTGTTCTCTTTTCCAAGTTCAGCCTCAAATCCTATTCATTCAATTCCGTTTATTCTGCCTTTCGCTTTTGGTCATAGTTTTTATCATATTTCATTTTTCCATTTTTCAGAAATTCCTTCACAATTTATGGATTACTTTTGTAGCTATTTTCTACGTTATGTAGTTTGTTGAAGTATCTTGATTTTTGTTTTTATTTTTATTCTTATTTGAGTTGATTTAACATTTATAGGCACAACGAAACGAAGGCAGTATTATTACAAACGAGTAGCAGAAGCACTTTTAGATTGCCACCCAGAGACTGGCAAACCATGTTATTTTTATAAAATCATAATGACACTTACATGTCCCTTACCTGAAGAACAGAATACCAGAGGACGCAAAATTTATCCTCCTGAAGACTCAACACAAGGATTTGGAATAATCACATCAAAAGAAATTTCTCAAGTAAATAGAGCCTTCATAAACAAAAAGAGATGAATATTTGTAGTTTTTTTTATATTTTAGATCAGTGCATTTCCTATTTTTACTAGATCTGGGGAAGTCAGTGTGGATTTACAGCTTATTTCCAAGAACATCGTACTGAGTAGTGAGCAGATACGGAAAACCAGAGAATTTGTCAATTATACATTCACCAGTGTATTGCGGCTGCAAAAATACCTGATGCTCTTCAACCCAGAATCTTCTTCTAACAACTATTTGATTGTACCAACAATTAAAGGTAGGTATAGTTGTTATACACTTATCTATTCATTTCTTCAATAATAATAGTGTTAATCAAATAGGTACACTTGATATAAAAATATTTGAATTGTCATAAACAGTTAAAATGTATCTATAGTAAAAAATGGTTGTTGTTCTTGGAAAATTGTTGTTGAAACTGTTATTTCCGTCAACTAACTGCACCCTTACGCGCAACCCTCAGAAGTCCTCGAGAGACCTGTGTGATGCGATGCACGAGACCGGTGACTATGCTGGGACCCGAACTCACGACCCTAAGATTGAGAAGCGTACACATTCCCATCACAACCACTACAGCCCATATACAGTTAATATTTTTGATTTTACTTGTATTCCAGCTTCAAATTTTCTATTAACAGTTGCTATAACTCTTTGAGTTCACTGGTAGTATGAACAAAGGGCAGTTAGGTATTATTTTTCTGACAGTCCTAATAAAGCATTATGCAATTAAGAAGATATTAGTTTCCAATTAGTTTATTCATGGGCCGTGGTGGTCGTTATGGTAGTGCGTTCGCCTCTCGGGCATAGGGTCGAGGGTCAATTCCGAACATGGTCACCGGTCTCGTTCATGGTATCACACGTTAGAAGGTAAGGGCTACGTCTTCCATATCTCACGCAAGTCTTTTGGAAACTTCTGAGGGTTGTCCTAAGGGTGCAGCAGGTTGACCGGAAGAACAAATTTCAGATAATAATAATAATAATAATCTTTATTATCCAATTTGATGACTCGAACATATTACAAAATGCTATAGCCTATAAGGATAAAAGGCGCATGATCAGTATAAAACTGTTCTACCTCATGAACCTGTAGAAAAAGAAAAACACAAAAAAAAATTCTAAAGTTATGAACAATCCAAAAATACAAATAACTATCAAGCTTCCTAAAATTAATTAAAACAAAAATAAAAATATTCTTATAATTAATCGATTAGCAGCTTTCTAACAATTTATTTTAGGATTTTTTTTTGTGATACAAAAAGCAGCAGATACAAAATACATAAAATAATGCTGACATAATCCTGACATCAAATCCAAATTGAAGCAGATATACAATAGTACTGATAAGTGTACTCAGAATATTAAAGGTTGGCTGGTTACAATGCACAGTCGAGAAATTCTTAGAATCTTATGTTTAATGCTACAACTAACAATCATATTCAAAACCATATGTCTTAACAACTCTACCAACATGATTTAACTATTCATGATCTCTAATATTTCTGACATTTCAGGTGACAGTGGTATTAGTGTTCACTGGGAGTTTGTTGATTTGATATATGACAATTTACTGACCACACCCTCTATTATTCCTGATGAAGAAAGGAAAGATTATGTTTTCAAGGAAGAAGACTATCGGGATGCTGTAGTAATGCCCTGGTATCGGAACCAGGACCAACCACAGTATTTTTACGTCGCTGAAATATGCACAAACCTTAATCCAGGTTCCGCATTTCCTGGCTCTGAATATGCAACTTTTGACGAGTATTACAAACGAAAGTACGACATTCAAATCCAAAATTTGTCTCAAAATTTATTGGATGTCGATCATACCTCTGCAAGATTGAATTTCCTCACACCGAGGTATGTGAATCGCAAAGGAGTTGCTCTGCCCACCAGCAGTGAAGAAACGAAAAAAGCGAAACGGGAAAATTTAGAACAGAAACAAATTCTAGTGCCTGAGCTTTGCGCAATTCATCCTTTTCCTGCATCTCTATGGAGGAAGGCTGTAGCTTTACCTTGTGTCCTTTATAGAATCAATGCTCTGTTATTGGCTGATCAGATAAGGAGAACTGTTGCTGAAAGTTTGAGTTTGGGCAAAGTGCAATTACCAGAAGGTAAGAGAGACAGTAGTAACTGTTGTTTTCAATTTTGGTTTTGTAGTCGGTATTCGAATTTGGTTTTATTAGTTTCACTGTAAAGTAAATGATGCTGAGAGAGGCACAGTTTTTAGGTTTACTAGCATTCATTTCAGTTTTTACAATTTTCTACTTCCCAGTTGGACATAACTCATATGTGTTCAGACTTTTCCATGGTGCTTGATTATGACTTGCACTGCATTT
This sequence comes from Chrysolina oricalcia, assembly GCA_944452925.2. Classification (NCBI taxonomy): domain Eukaryota; kingdom Metazoa; phylum Arthropoda; class Insecta; order Coleoptera; family Chrysomelidae; genus Chrysolina; species Chrysolina oricalcia. Next base: position 18,012,057 of record OX101809.2, on the reverse strand, counting down.
GGAAACTTTGATGCAGTAATGAATATACTGGAGTTTTATTCTAATACCAAACCACTATTTTTAACATTTTGACACGTGTTTCAGACACCAGGTGACCATTATTTTTTTTATAAGGCACCCCATAAACACTAAAACTTTCATATTATGTCAAAAAAGAGCCACCTCAGAAAGATTGGCGATCTGTCCCTTTTTTATAGATATTTTTATGAATGGATGCTCTTCTGGAATAACATCAATCGTTCCACCATTAGCAATCCAATTGAGACTGACCCGTGGAGCTCTGTCCTCTCATCCATCAGTGGGCACTTTGAAAATATTGTTGTTGAAAATTTTTTATTTCCGTCAATCGTCTTCATTTTCTTTATTATTCATTTTGCAGACTTCAAATGGCCTTCACTGAATTTTGGTTGGAGTTTGTCCGACGTATTGAGGAAGTCTCGAGAAGAAGAGGCCAAAAGACAGCAGGAGAAGCAGCGAGTCATTGAACTCGAAGAAGAAGAAATAATTCTGGAACCTGAAATACCCGAATCGAAGTTAGAAATTGCGGATGAAGAGGAATCGAATGGCGATTCTGTGATAGGAGAAAGCGATGATACCGAAACAGGCAATGGTGAGAACTGGGTGGAAATTGGAACTTGGAGTAACGAAATGGCCGAAAATGTAGCCACTGGAAACTCGAACGCTATGATTCGATACGCATCTCCTACAAGTTGGAACAACCTAGAATATCCATATGATGATTTTTCTGATACAGATTCCGAACTGACAGTTGAAGAGTCTGAATCAGGATTTGGTGGCTTACGAATCGAGTTTACTGGTGATCATCAAGCAGAAGCTCTTGACGATGATGCTGATGACGACGAAGAAGACAAAGAGTTTCGCCTGTTTGACGTTTCCAATGCGTGGAAAATAGATGATGAGAGTGAAGTAACTGAAGCTTTGAGAAAGGAATTCTATAAGTCATGTGCCAAAAATAAAGAATTTATCCTTTCGAGTGGTGTACTAGTCAAACCAGATGGAGTATTCCAGAAAAATTCTAGTCGAAGTAAGGTAGTCGAAATAGACTCCAATATGGAGTTGGAACAAATTGATTTTTCCACATTACTGATCAATGTCGAGAACTCTCCTTCAGAGGTGATTGAAAATGGTGCCACACCCTACACAAACGAATATGACTTCCTTGAAGAATTATCCTTCAGCTTCGACAAACAGCCGAACTTAGAGGAACATCCAGGTCCCAGCCCCAATGTGCTTCTCCAGGCACTGACGATGTCCAACGCTAATGACGGTATAAACCTCGAGCGTCTGGAAACTATTGGAGATTCTTTTCTCAAGTATGCCATCACCAACTATCTCTACTCAAAATACGAGAATGTTCACGAAGGAAAACTTAGCCATCTTCGTTCAAAGCAAGTGAGCAACTTGAACCTGTATCGACTGGGTAGGCGTAAATCTTTTAGCGAATTTATGATCGCCACCAAGTTTGATCCTCACGACAACTGGTTACCTCCCTGTTTCTACGTTCCGAAACAGTTAGAAGAAGCTCTGATCGATGCCCAATTTCCTGCCAACTGCTGGACCGTGGCGGACATGGCAGCTACCCGAAATATGAGTTTGGATGACATTTGTATGATGGTGCGACAACGTGCAGAAGGATGTTCTCTGCCGAATATAATTCCTTACAATTTGGTCACTCAACATAGCATTCCAGATAAGAGCATAGCTGATTGCGTGGAGGCTGTCATTGGAGCGTATTTGATAGAATGCGGACCCCGTGGAGCTCTTCTCTTTATGGCTTGGTTGGGAATAAGGGTTCTACCGAAGCAGAGTGATGGTTCCTATGGAGAAGTGGAGCAGCCGCGGTCACCTTTGCTGAGGCATGTTCCCAATACTCATACAGAGTTGGAAAGGTTAGTAGCAGTTGGTAGTTTTGTGGATAGTTTTATTTTATTCAGCGTTAACTCAAGTACAAAAATAAGACATGAGGTTGAAAAAATGGAAAAATTGAATAACAAAGAATAAAAAACAAATTATTTAAAAAAACTGGCAACCCCACGTTGGGAGCCAATTTTACCTGAAGCTTTCCTTGTTAGAGAAGAAATTGTCTTGATTCACATCAGCTTATACCAAAGAGATGGTGTGACTTCAGTAAAATTTGTAGTTTTAAGTGAACCATAAACTTCATTTATGATACTTATGTATCGAGTCGAAGTCGTGAATTGGGGTTTTTTCACGACTAACTTGGTAGTTACTGATCTTTTGTAGATTTAAAGCACTCTGGAAAAAGTAATACAACATTTATTTAACTTTGTACAAATATGAGATTAAAAAGATTGAAATGAATGAACGAATTAATGAATCTCTCCTGGACTATTATTCTTAAAAACCCTATACTTACAATAAATACTGTCAAATACGTTTTAGGGACATTTTCCATGTATCTAAACTCTACTCTTCCAAACTCCCCCCTTGCCATCACTATCTGTGGACACGGCAGAACTCTAACTTCGACTACTTGATCGAACTATCAGTGGCCTTTTTGAGAACTCTTGTTTTCTGTTTAAGGCACAGTTAAGGACATGTTGCGTTTCAAAATATAATAACTCCACTCACTTACTGAATAATTATAAAATATAAACGCACTTACTGAATAATAATAAAATATTTTAATATACGGTATGTTCGGTATATTTTTGACTTAGAATGAGAGCTTCCCTCGTGAGCAAGGCAATAAGCACTGATTAGAAGCTGAAAATCCAGGACGATTAATATGAAGGAGTCTGATAAAGTACGAGAAATTTGCTAGAGAGTAACAACAATGTCGAAATACTCGTATCTCCAATGATTTCCACAAAGTTACTTCTTGGACTTTATCCGAATCCTTGAACTGTACCTATTAGTAACATGCATGTCATATTTTTTGTTCTTTCATTTCAAAGTTGACTAACGAAGTGTTCATTATTTATTAATTGATTGCAGGCTACTGGATGGCTTCGAAAAATTTGAACGTCACATTGGCTACAAATTCAAAGATCGATCCTACTTGCTGCAATCTCTCACTCACGCTTCCTACTCTCCAAACCAACTCACTGATTGTTATCAAAGACTGGAGTTCTTGGGAGACGCTGTTTTGGATTACCTGATCACCAGGCATCTTTACGAAGATCCGAGAATGCATTCACCAGGTGCTCTTACAGACTTGAGATCTGCATTGGTCAATAACACAATATTCGCTTCTTTAGCCGTGCGCAATAATTTTCATAAATACTTCCGGCATTTATCCCCTGGATTAAACGAGGTTGTGGAGAGATTCATAAGACTACAGGAAGAGAGCGGACATTCGCTGGTCGACGAGTTGTACTTAGTTGTGGAAACTGAATGTGAAGAAGTGGAAGACGTCGAAGTTCCCAAAGCATTGGGCGATGTCTTCGAGTCTGTAGCAGGCGCCATATTCTTGGACTCCGGGATGTCTCTAGATGCTGTTTGGAAGGTTTACTACAGAATGATGAGGGCAGAAATAGAACAATTCAGCAATAGGGTTCCAAAGTCGCCCATCAGAGAGTTGTTGGAACTCGAGCCAGAAACTGCAAAGTTCGGAAAACCGGAGAAGCTCGCCGATGGCAGAAGAGTGAGAGTAACTGTTGAAGTTTTTGGTAAAGGTTTGTTCAAAGGCATTGGCCGCAACTATCGCATAGCTAAGTGTACTGCGGCAAAATGTGCTCTCAAGCATCTGAAGCGTCGTGGCTTGATCAATAGATTTGATGACTGATGTAAATCTAGAAATTCTAAAATTTTCAAAACCAAAGTTAGTTATGTTTACTTATATAAGATTGTTCTTTACATTTTTAAAGACGCAGGTTAAGGTTGTAATATTTCGAACAATTTGTTATTTTTATAGAAGGCTGTGTTCGTTAGGTTTCTTATGTGAAACCCAATATGCCTATAAAATTTTACAAATCAGTAATGTTTTTCATTTCATTATGATGGTTAAAATGACATGTGCATGTGATCACAAAGCTGAGAGACGGACAGAAATGAATATTTTATATACAAATCAAAATGTTGACATTTAAATGAAAATGTGAAATAGAAGTTGTATAATAGTATATATGAGAAAACCAATATTTATACCTATTTATTATAATTTTTTTCGGAAAAAAATGGAAAACAACATGATTAAAAGTAGTGTTATTCCCAAAGAGAGTAAACTAACAGGAGCTCTAGCCAGTCAGAATCTTGTAGCATCTACGCGTCATAGTGACGTACTTGGACATGAGTACAGAGTCGAACTCGAACCAAGAAACAAAACTTTCACATGTAACTCTCATATACCAAGAGCTAGTCCGTCACTGTCTATGGAGATTAGCGGCCATATCATGTCATGTCATGACATGTCACATTTCGTCACAAATGTTCTTTCATCTCTTTCTATCAGTGCCCCCATTGTCTTATGGGGATTAGACTTTCCTAGTCAAATAACGTTTAGTCTCCTTGTGTTATTCCTGGATTCTAGCGCTGATAAAGATTTTCCTGGGTTCCAGGACCGGTATCGCTTGAGATATTTTTCACAACTTCCTCATTATGAACTTTGCCATTTTCATATTTTATAGGAATGGGTTGATAAAAGACACCACACGATCGAAATAATTTTTTTCTACGACCATTAAGAAAAATGAACATTTCAATTGCGTCTTCGATTAAGAAACCTACCACGTTGTAACACCGATTTTCAATTCCCACGGGCTAGCTGTATCGAAATATTTCATTTCCTACGACTTTCATGAACTACTAGACTGTCATTATAGGCAGGTATTAACGAATTTTATGAACATAAGTAATATCGAATCAAGTTTGTTTACGTCTGTCTAATAATTTGACATTTCACATCAGTAGATAATTACAAAATTCGATTGAAAAAATTATGTTATTGAAAATGATTAGCGATAGTGAGGATGATTTAACAATCAAATTAATAAATTTATATCAGAAGCTCCTGATAATGCCTATCTTCTGACAAAGGTATGATTTTCTTTTCATAAAACCAGAATAATTTCAATAAAAAGATTGATTACAATCGGATTCAATATTTTTGAATAGTTGACAGATACTTTCTTTATAGCAGTTAATTTGAACAAATTATTATGTGCTCTAGTAACGACGAGTGTTGATTCAGATGACACATGGACTTTGGATGGTGGGAGCGAGGGTTCAAATCCACGCAGCCACATTTTTTTTTTCATTTTATGAAATCGATTAGTGTTTGATTTTTTCTGCATGTTTTTTTATTTCCAATTTGTCAAAATTTGAAAATTTTGAATGTTATTTGTTTCACGACGTAGGTAGGTACGTGTACAAAAAGAAAAAACGGGAGAAGAAACAAAAAATTATCTAAACCATGTAAAAATGATGGCAGGAGAGTTAGGAGAGTTTATGATAAAAAGGATTATTAAAAATATTACAGATTTGTTAATGATTCAGATGGTCGTAGAAAAAGTATAGTGTATAGTCAATGAGCATGAAATGACCCATTTCCCACTCGTAGGAAATGTATTTCATTTCATGCTCTCATGCTCATTGTACAATATACTAATTCTGGTCGTCCAGAGCCGGTTTGACTCCAGCAATATTTCTCAACTATCTCATGCCACTTTCATGTTTGAGTGGAGTGGAATGGAAGCATGAGCTGAGAAAAAACACATGATCATAATTACTTTTTCGGGCGTTCAGGCCCGGCATCTTTCTCAACCCGTTTTGATTGACAGAGTTCATAATGAGGAAGTTGTGAAATATTGCTGAATCCATACCTGCCCTAAACGCCCAGAAAAATAATTCTGCTCATGTTTTTTCCTTGGCTCATTCTTATTGTATTTCTCAAACATGAAAGTGGCAGAATATATTCTAAATAAGGAAGTTGAGGAATAATATTGCTGTAGTCAAACCGGCCCTAGGGGTCCGGAAAAATTACTTCATGTGTTTTCTTTCTCAACCCATTCTGATTTTCATAATGAAATATGATAGTGGTAGAGTTGATAATAAGAAAGTTGTGATATTGCTTGGGCCATATACCGGTCCTGGAAACCTGGAAAATGTTTACCAGTGCTAGACTAGAATCTTGGAAAAAGGATATTTTTGTTCTGAATTCTGAAACCATCGAAAAAAAATCGAATTCCGAGCTATTCTCTATATCTAGTCTTCAGGAGGGTAAACTTTTCTGAAAATTAGTTGACGGTCCAATGTTTTTCACTATTTTTACGGATTTTTTTCGATTTTAAGGAAGGAGGAGGGCCCTAGCCCTGCCGACTGACATTTATTTTTTGGTATCTACGTCCGTAACTGTGGGAATTTTTTTCGAATTCCTAGGTCTAGCCTAGCCTTCAGGGGGCAGGGAGGGGCAAACATTTTCTAAATTAAGTTGATAGACGATTCGACGTTTTTCACTATTTTTACCGATATTTTCGATTTTATTTTCACAATTTGTTTTCGAGGACGGTGGGGTTCGAGCCCTCCTGACCGAGATTTGTTTTTTGCTCGACGGAAAATTTTCCGAATTACTTCTTTATCTAGCCTTCTGGGGGGCAGAGGTGCATTTTTTTTAAAATTATTTCTTTGTCATCAGTTTCTCAACAAGTGTGCAAAAAAGTCCTCGAAATATGAATTGAACAGGAAAGACCTACAGTTATACGAATTGATTGAAAACATCTTTTTGAATAACTAAAAAAAAATTCTTCCATCATCGTTTATTTTGCCGCCATCATGTTATAGATACAAGCGTTGTATGATGATTACATAGTAGGATAACGCCTGTGTATCATCTATTGGAGCCGATTTTCAGCGTCATCTGCCAGGAACATGTGGAAACTCCGAATTTTTCAATCCGTGCAGTAGTGACCCCTACACGGTCCTAATTCCAACTTGATGGAAAGTAATTTAAACAGGGGCGGATTGAGGGGTTGAACATTATTCACGTTCAGACGTATGAAATAGCTAACAGATTTTCATATTCGGATACTTGGGTTCAAAATTTCGATAAATCGCATTAGGTGATAATATTTTGATATTATACGTGATTGGAAACTCCCTGAGTTGTCTTGTGGAATATCAATTTGTTCCAACTTACTAAATTGTCGTTGCTGTCCTATTGACGTATCCGTTCATTTAAACAAATATGAACTGACTGACATCCAAGAGATTTACTAGTCGAGCATGGTCGAGCTGTATAAACTACAGTCGATAAAATTTTCTGTCACTAACACATTCAGGAATGATGATTTTTAAAGAAATTATGAACATGATGAAATGGACAGAAACCTACGATAAAAATTAAGCTATTTTTTGTAATATCTAACAGGAAACAACTACTTCCCCGGCTAATGCATTCATTCATTTTTATTGTAGGTTTGTTTCCATTTGATTAGGAGTTGTTTCTCTATTTTCAATTGAAAATATTACCCTTGTCAACATTCAGGAATTTTATTCAAGCTAAAAAATGTAACTGATTGGAATTTGTGAGTCAAGTTTCTTTAAGTACCTGTCTGACAGAATCTAATCAATGGACTTAAAATATGACAGTTAACCGTCATTCAGGTGAGGATGGTTTATGACATTTTTATAATGGCGGGCGATCAATTTGAAATTGGTATGTGGGGGTTTTTGGGGTCGGAAATGTGTTTTTAATAAAATTTGGGATGGTGGTTCCAAAATCGATATGGTAGATGATGAGAATATGCATATTTTACGCGCATTTATTCAAATAAGACTGTTTGTATGTCTGTCTGCGTCAAATCTTGGAAATGGATTTTGACTCACTAGCAGTTTTAGAATTAACTCAAAATTTGGCAGGTGTTCATATTTCTGGCGAAAATGTAAATTCATAACATCAAAATAGCGGACGAGTTTCCCTTGCCCCAATCTTGGTTTAAATATAGCCATAAAGTTCCCCTAGCTCTACAAATGATAAACTATAATTTCACAGTGACCACTTCAATGAAATCGATAATACAAGTATTTTATATATTTATTCAACGGGTAATCCCAATTACAATTTGTTGCAATAAAAATGAATGTATAACATCTTAAAACTAAGAATAGATAAATACCCAATAAAGTACATGATACAATAATAATAATACAATACAATATCAATCATACGGCAGCAGTAGTTTTTTAAGGAAGTATACAGGGTGGGGCACCGAAAACGAAACAGAGCGAATACCTTCAAAACGCATGCGTTGCGAATGAAATGCAAAAACACGTCGATTTTGAATCCAAGGGGGACATCTTTCTATCAGAACCTCAACTGTCATACCTCTTCCCCCACTTCTTGGTCGCTACCACCCAAACAATTTGAATAGGGAAAGTAGTGAGTGTGACACACCATTAAAATGGTAATTTCATAAGGAATTCAGCCTTGTCAATTTTTGCTACCTAACTTTTTACTTTGGCGCCATCTTGCGGGAAAAACAACTGTTCCGTATTCCAAATTATGATACTTCATTTGCAAGCTAATTCGATATAAATCGGTGACAATGCATTATGTTATTTTACTAAAAGAAAAAACAAAATGGCGGCTCCAAAATGGCGGACAAGATTTGCAATTATGGTCCGAATCGATTCAAAATTGATATGTGGTGGTTTCCATGGTCAGAAATTACTATTTCTCTGTCATTGCAAAGAAACAAGATGGTCGCTCCAAGATGGCGGACGGAATTTGTAATTATGGTCCGATTCGAATCAAAATTAGTATCTGTGGATTTTCAGAGTCGGAAATTATGTTTTTTTTGTTGATGCAAAAAACAAGATGGTGGGCGAAATTTGTAATTGTGGTTCGATTCGACCAGGCATCAAAAACGAATTCTTCAAAACACATGTATTGTGAAAAAAATGCAAAAACACGTAGATTTTTTATCCAAGGGGGAAATCTTCCTATCATAACCTCAACTTTCACACCACTCCCCCCACCCCTTCGTCACTCAAACAATTTGAATAAGGAAAGTACTAAGTGTGACACTGCATTGAAAAGGTTATTCCATAAGGAATTCAGACATGTGAGTGTTCGCTATCTAACTTTTCATTTTGGTACCCTCTTTCGGGAAAAACAACTGTTTCGTATTCCAACTTATGATATTCAATTTGAAAGCTAATGTAAGCAATTCACGAAAACAACAAAAATTTAAAAAAATTACCATTGTATGAACTTAGAAATTGGAATATTTTTCATTTATTACTCAAAAACGTCAGACAGCGTTTCGAGACTAACTTTTACTCATGTATGGTAGTCCATGGCAAAGTCTTTGAGCATCTAGTGTGAATTGATGCAATTTGGAATTTGGAATGATTGGATTCGAATTTATTCAAGGTTTTCCAATCCTCAAGTTTATTCAATGTTCAATTTTTTTATTCTTCAAAAGCTTTCATTTAACTTGCCCTGTTAGTTAGTTAGTATGTATGTATGTGTGGGACAAAACAAATCTGTAAAATCCCTATATGCCAATTTTGAATCGAATCAAACCACAATTACAAACTCTGTCCACCGTCTTGGTTTTTTGCATTCGAATCGGACCATAATTACAAATTTCGTCCGCCATCTTGGAGCCACTATCTTGTTTTTTTGCATTGACGAACAAATCATAATTTATGACCCTGAAAACCAACATATATCAATTGTGAATCGAATCGGACCATAATTGCAAATCTTGTCCGCCATTTTGGAGTCGCCATTTTGTTTTTTCCTTTAGAAAAATTCCATCATACATTGTCACCAAATTTATGACAAATTACCTTGCAAATGAATTATCATAATTTGGAATACGGAACAGTTGTTTTTCCCGCAGGAGGGCGCCAAAATGAAAAATTAGGTAGCGAAAATTAACATGACTGAATTCCTCCTGAAATTACCTCTTCAATGATGTGTCACACTTACTACTTTCCCAATTCAAATTGTTTGGGTGATAGTGACCAAGGGGGTTGGGGGGACAGGTATGACAGTTAAGGTTATGATAGGAAGATGTCCCCTTTGAATTAAAAATCGACGTGTTTTTGCATTTTTTTCACAACACATGCATTTTGAAGATATTCGATCTGTTTCGTTTTCGGTGCCCCACCCTGTATATGTGACTCAGTCCTTTTTTGATAGCATTTATTCAGCTGCTAAAGATATCAACTTGTTGAAACATATTTCCATTTTTAAGCATTCGAGTGACAAGAGAGAAAAATCCTCACGGCGAATGCTGCCTTATAAAATTTTGTTCAAGAAACATCTATATAGTAATTCTTCTACGCCACCAGACACAAATTTCGAAATACAGTGACCGCCAAAAAGAATGTACCATATGGAAAAAAAGTTTGTTACCAGAGTATTGAAAAAACATTTCTGGGAAAAAGTTTGTGCATGGCAGATATCCTGAAAATTAATTTTGACAAATGTCACGTGACCACTAGTATGGCGGCAAATTGGGAAAAAATGCCAAGTAGGGGCCAAAAGTGGGGTAAGATGGCAAGATATCGAAGAAAGTAATTTGAAAAAGTTACTAGGAAGAAAAAATATAACTTTTGTCCAGTTTCCACTAACACTTTACTACTTTATTACGACCGGTTTCGGCTTCTACACCATTTTCAAGTAACTCACTTACTTTTTTTCTTCCTTTTCTTATTTCATCATGAATTTCCACAAAATAAATAGATCATCATTCAAACAAATTTAATTCTATACTCACACACAGAGTTTCAAGCAATAAATCGAAAAATTCGAAGATTGCCATTTTCTTTAATATTTTCTGATCTCTTTACGAAAATAAAAGTTTTTTCTTCTGAATGGCTTGACTAATGGAATATTTATATTTCAATGATAATGACAAAACTGTCTCACGTTATCCGCACCAGATATGGCACTAAATTGAAAAAATTGGTTTTTGCCAGAACCCTCGCTGTTACATTAGGTACCTTTACATTTACACGCAATCACACGCGATTGGCACCACGTTCCAATCGCTCGTGTTTTCGCGTGGCTGAGAGTGTCGCGTCAAAGAGTAGGGGTATAGACCCCCTACTCTTTGGTCGCGTTGTCCAATTTGTTTCCTTAAAATTGCAACATTTCAATCGCGTGGTTTTGGCCTGTACCGTTAAACGTAGAGGATAAAAATGCTAGTGTAACTCAAAAAGTGTCAAGTTTCACTCGTGCTAGTCGTGGCTCGTAGGGTGTTAAAAAGTTCAACAGTTTTATTGACGGTTTCACCAAAATGAACAAAATTAAAGACCGAAAACGAAAGATACAGGTAGCTCTGTGCCTGGCCTATCTGAATACTTTGAATAATCGTCAAAAAATGAGTTATCAGGTAAAAGCATGGATGGAAAATCGGAACAAATATGGGCATATGCCTTTGATGAATGAGTTGCGTGATAAATTTCCAATGGATTTCAAACAATATTTGCGAATGGATACAGAATAATTTCGTATATTTTGATGAATTTGGTTTCTCCCTTAAACATACTGACCACATGGAAGTGAAAACAACTTAAAAAAATCAACTGCAGAAAATCACTTGGGAAAGAACGTGAGTTATCATGCAGGTTTTAACACGCCTAAGAACCGAATGATTATTTAAGCATTTAGACTGTTCTTTCGCGCGCGATTGGAACGTGGTGCTCCAATCGCGCGAGGTTGCGCGTGAATGTAAAGCTACCTATTGGTTCATATCTAACAGTTATATTAGAATTCCGAGACTATTGTGATGATATGGCAATCTAGAAACATTCTGGTTCCCTGATTACAATCAAGTTTTCATGATAATCGTACATGAGCGTTTCACTTCGCACATAAACTTGAAAATAGTGCGTCAAATTTAAGAGGCTTAAATATTACGTGCAAAGTAAAACACTCATGCACAATAAAATTATCATTAAATCTTGTTTATAATCAGGAAACATGATGTATCCAGATTGCATATAATCACACTAGTCTTGAAATTCTGATATAACTGTTAGATATAAACCAATGGAAAAAAATGTGAAAGTTTTATCATTATCATCGTTATACAAATGTTCCACTATAGTCAAGCCATTCATATAAAAACTTTGATTTTTGCAAAGAGATCGGAAAATATGCCAAAAAATGTAATTTTAAATTTTTTCTATTTATTGCTTGAAACTCGACTGTGGGTAGTTATAACATTAAATTCCAAGCAACTTTTCCAAATTACTTTTCTCGATATCTTGCCCACTTTTGGCCTCTTCATGGTATTTTTTCCATTTTGCTGCCATACTAGTGGTCACGTAACATGTGTCAAAATCGGTTTTAGGTTATTGGACATGCACAAACTTTTCCCCAGAAATGTTTTTCCCACACTCTATTAACAAACTTTTTTCCCATATAGTACATACTTTTTGGCGGTCACTGTATAACAATAAAACATAATAATATCACTGTTTTGCGATTTTAATAGTTTGACATTTTTTGTTTGCTTGCAAGATTTCATATACTTTGACATTTTTTACAGTATTTGAATATCAATGTTCTTATCAATAATTTCAAAATGTAATATCTGTGTTCTTTGCATGAGTTACCAACATTTTCCCAGCCTTTTACATAAACTTTTATTCGATCGTTTGAAAATCTTCATAGTCCGAAATTTTTAAATATTGTTACCTACCTACGACGTGTAGTTGTGTGCATAAAAAAGTCGTACAAGGTACGACACTAATAGAGGCATTGCACTAATTGCACTAGAAAAATGATAAAAGCGCGTTACTGACAAAAATTGTTTGAATTTTGTCACTACTTGTCAAAGTTGATAAGAAGTTTAATAATTAAGATTGACAAGCCTGACTCATAATAGCCTATTACTGCTGTACGACTTTTTTATGAACACAACTGTGCACACACAACTTTTGATGGATTTTGTCATTAATTCTGTAGGGGTTTCAATCCTGTTTTCATTATCCAAATCTAAGTTTTTATAGAAATAAGCAATTCATCATCAAAACAAATTGCTTTCAGTTATACTTCGGCACATTCAATAACAACTTAAACTAAAAATGGCGCTTAGACCGTCCCTATAAATAATTCAGCAAAGATTTGCAATCAGTTTGAAATCTACACAATCGTCACTATTGAACTGTATAAACACAAACGCCTGATCACACCAATTCACCATGAATACTGCGAATTCGTCCAACAAGTAAATAAATACGACTGGAACTGAAACATGAAAATCTGTGACTGCGGACCTGCAATACAATAATTTTACCCAAGCGCGGTGAGTCGAGTCAAGCGAATCTCGACTTAAATGGCTGTTCGAGCTGACCAATGAAACTCCATAGTCTCCCTCGACGATGCTGCCATCTACACGCAGTCTCCTTTTGGCTCCAATGAAACGTCCATAAGGTGATATTACTAGGTAATCCTCATACAACGATACAAGCGCGAAATGCGCATATCTTTGCATCTCACTCCAATTCGCCAAATGTGTTCCCGCTAGATGACGCTGAGAATTTAGGCGCGAAACAGTATCTAGTTAGATCACTTTGCGTCTGCACTTTGATCTTTTTGTGCAAGTTTGTCCACTACGCAACCTGTAATCTTTTCCCACGCGCACACAGTCGTTGGCAATTTATACAATGCTCAACATATTAATGAATACACTGCTTGAAATAAAAAATGTGTCTCTAAACGGTGGATTTTTTGTCAGTTTCGAGTTCTAATTTTTTTTATTTCAAATTATTGTTTTTCAATATTCTTCGAAGTCAATATGATATTTAAATAATAGACTGACTACAAAAAAAATTGTTAAAAAAATCTAGAGATTTTGTGGATGAAGATTACGAATTTTGTGACAAAAACTGAAAATTGCGAACAAGTTTTGTGATTATCGATGCGACACTCCTTTCAAAATTGGGTCTATGGGTTTGAGGAAAAAAAGATTACGGATTTTTTTTGTTAATTCATAGATGGTGACAGGTCTTGATATCATATCAATGTTCGAACTGACGTATTGAAAATAAATATTCAGAAGCTTTCGAGGTAGGATATATTGAATTTGAGCAAGATGAGAAATGTCATGTTACACGCTTCATTCCAATATAAGTGATTACCACACTCTAGTCATTAGTCATTGTACATTCTCAAGTTCTTCGAAATACTGAAGAATATGGATTTTTTTCAATGTCTTGTAGCGAATCAACCAGTTCGCCGCCCTGTATAATACCACTATTGTTTGCTTGAACAAGGAAATTTATGAGTTACCTCGGATATAGGTACCTGATGTTAAAATTTGTTTTGTAAAATTTGTTTTTACGAAACTCCCAGGTTTTCGGAGAAAAACCCTCAAAAGCAGAGCTTGTGCGAGCAAGGGAGATGCGGGACCTACAGTTTAAATAAAAGTGGAATCCGAACCACTTCAGCTCAGTGACACACGACCGGGGATCGAACCCGGACCGTCTGGGTGGAAGCCAAACGCTCTAACATCTCGACTACTTCGCTGTAATGTTCATTCTGTAAGTTAAAAACTTGGATGATCAACTATTGGATCACAGATGGCGCCAACAGGCCCATCCAGTTTATTTAATTTGAATTGTATCTTTTTTTTTGTTTTGTGAAAAACAACTGGGTATCTTGTTTTTCTGAAGTGTAGATGAGGCTTCGTTCATTTTGCAATCAATTTCTATTTAAGATAGACATTCACCGAGAGAACTCCTCTGGAATGTGTCTGCCTTTTGGGTTTGTATTTACTAGTAGTGCAGTTTTGAATCAACTGTATTTCTTACAAAGCGAGTTGTGTCAGAAATAGCTAGTTATTATGATTAGTTTTCAAGCAGATTTCAAGTTGTTGTTGTTATTTCCGTCAACCGATTGCACCCCTACGCGCAACCCTCAGAAGTCTTCGAGAGACTTGTGGGAGCTAGGAAAGACGCAGCCCCAGCAAACACATCTGTGACATGACATCTCTGAGATGTCGCAATGAGGTAACACGGCGATATCAAAAGGTTGCATCGCTGCGATGTACAGAAGCAAATACATCTGTGTCATGACATCTCTGATGAGATGTCGCAATGAGACAACATGGCGATATCAAAAACGTTGCATCGATGCGATGTACAGAAGCAAATACATCTGTGACATGACTTCTCTGAGATGTCGCAATGAGGCAACAGTACGTTGCATCGCTGCGATGTACGAAAGCTAATCTATGACTTGTCATTTCTAAGATGTCACAGTTGCGATTTTACAAATTTCTCCTCGCCGCGATGATGTTATCGTCATATGTGTTTTTTGCGATGTCAACAATGAACGCCATTGCACATGCGCCTGAGATTCGTAAATTTCTATATTCGTTCATTTTTGCTTCTCGATCATAAACATTGAACATAGATTCGACTTCCGGCAGCGGTTGAGGTCAGACGGCGGCCTCGTGTTGGAAGTCAAGTTAATGTAGAAGTAAATGTCCGCCATTATAGATAATGTGCATGAAGTGTATGTAAATGTTAGTGAATGTTTGCCATTAGGTCTTAGTCCATCTAATATCTAATATGCATGAAGTGTAAGCAAACAATAGACCAGGGTGAGGATATTGCTTCGAACAAGACAATCCTCATCCCTCGACGAAGACCGTGTTATTTACGCCGGTTAGAGGCCGGGCGAGACAGATTCTTGCATAACACCCCAGTAAACACAGGATATCCTATGGATATCCATTTCATGTCCATAATTGGTCCTTGTGGACATGGACGATAAATGGATATCCATTAGATGTCCATTTCTGCTAGTACAATGGATATCCGTTTGGGGACATCCATTTCTTGTCCAAATTGACTGAAAATCCAGATTAAAAAAGAGATGTCCATTGTACATCCTTCGCCCGGACCAATTGCGCATATGTTGGTACCAATGTCCCTGTCTCAGTTGACAACTACCGAAATCGGTAATGCAGACAATGACAAATATGAACATGCAAATGAGAATGACGCTTGACGCTAGTTGCAAGAGGAAGAAACAAACAGACAATTTTTAATTGTTTGGGATTAAATTCGTGTCGTATAGTGCTCGGAGCCCTCGGAGGTGCTTTATTTATTACAGTGTTCACCTTCACTTGGTTGACTATTCAATACTCATTTTGACTCACAGTATTCATATCAGGTAAGTCTCGCTGAAGTAACAGTAACTGATTGCAAATTCCTGGGGGATTGAGAGGCTTTGAAACTGATTGTCGTTTGAATCCAAGGTGAAGGGTGTTTGAGTAAAGATAAGGTGCAAAATAAAACTGGAGGAATAAAATTTTCACGAAATATTACAGAAGAGTAAAATAGGAATTCAGTGCTACTCCATCCATTCGAAGTGGTGATTGACTGTCCTGTTGTTGTTGTCCATTGCACAAAAATGGATGTTCAACTCATAAAATTCTGAAAACATTTTTGTATCAAATACTCAACTCATTATTGATTGTTTTTCAGGCAATGCAACATATCTTGCACAAATTCCTGATGGAATTTAGAAACTGAATTCAGTTTCTAAATTTTGACCCCAGGAATACGCCCTTGAAATATTTGTATCGAATTCAATATATCCAGTTAATGTCCATAAAATATCCCGTTTATATCCATAACATATCCAGTTCATGTCCATTTCATACCATTACAGGTCCATCAGAGGTCCAATGTAGACCCATTAGAGGTCCATAAGAAGTCCAATTTAGGTCCATCAAGTCCAATTTAGGCCCATCAGAAGTCCAATTTAGGTCCATCAGAAGTCCATGCTATATATTTATCATGTCCAGTGAATGTCCATTTTGGTCCAATGTATATCCATCCTTAGTACACACTGGACATCCAATGGACGTCCAATTTTGTGGCATATGGATATCCAGTGGATATCCATAGGATATCCTTCTGGACATGAACGGACGTCCAATGGATATTCGTTATGTCCGTTGTGGACATCCTTTGGACGTCCATTGTATATCCGTGTGTTATCTGGGACATATGGGGACTCTGAGTAAATTGCGCAAGCATAGCTCATTAAAGGATTAAGATGAAGAAGAACATTGAACATAACCAAAAACTGCTTTTGTTGCAGCAAGTTCGATTAACTAATGGTCATAGTAATTTAATAAATGTTTAATATCCTGTGACAAAGCTGTGACAAAGCTGTGTTCCCAGGATAAAAGTAAGTAACAATAATTTTTCACTTGAAACTATGGCAAAGCGTTCATTTCCCTCTTTCTCTTATCGTCATAAAAGACGAATGATAAAGTTTTATTGTTTTAGGTATCATTATTTTTTACTGTTGGAAAATGCTTCGATTAGAACAATGTTCATTTTGAGTACATTATATTTATTGAAAATAAAATGTTTAAAAACATATTTTCCATCCAAAGCTTTTTTTCATTGATATATTTTCCTTTGTATTACCTAACCCCTGCATGACAAAAGTACATCGCTGTGATATGTGATATGTGACATGTTCACATACCTGCGATATCAATATGGAATCATCTCGTATACATCGCAGTTACATCTCAGAAAATATATCGTTGTTACATGGCAGAACCTGTTGCAGCGACGTCGCATGGATGAATCTTGAATGGGACAAAATAACATCCCTCCGACATCGCAGCGACGACTATTCGACATAGAATGCGATATCGCAGGTCACATTGTTACATCGCTGCGATGCATCTGTGATGTAACTGTGTTTGCTGGGGCCCTTACCTTTTAACGTGTGATGCCATGCACGAGACCGGTGGATCGAACCCACGACCCCACGCATGCGAGGCGAACGCACTACCAGCCGACCACCACGGCCCAAAGTACAAGTACAAAGTAATGGCTCTTCATGAATAAATAAGTTTTAATTATTTATGTTGGCAGTTTCTTGTAGAAGCCCAGTTAACGCTTCAATGAAAAGCCAAACACTGAATACTGAATACTTTTAGTACACTAGACAACTATGTAAGTTTGAGAGCAAATCCAGTGCGCAACCTGAATTGTTTCCCACGAGTTTATTCTATCTTGCTACCAAAGATGGCGGCGAGTGATCCAACTGATTCTTTAAGCTATATAAGAAGACTTTTTAGTCTTCTTGATATAAGCTATAAACTGTGGTGGCGATAAGCAGCCGAATTCCATTAGAGACCGTTTAATTTTATTCTAATTCAAATTTGAATGAATTGCTTTAAAGATGTCAAAAGTTGAAATAAGTTCATCAGACATTTTCATCAACGCAATTATATTGCCAATTTTTACATAGGTAACTCTTTTTTTCGATTGGAAAACAATGGAAAGAAATTTTGTCTGTTGTACATTAATGATGCATTCAGCACTTGGGCAATGAGCAAATACGCCTAGTTAATAATGGAGCTTATTTTGACATCTGCCGTCCTTTCAAGTTATCTGAAACTATATGAACTAAGAATATCACTAAACTCAATTTGTTGTCCAAAAATCAATCAATAATGCGAAAACAGTTAAAATAGATACGCTATACTGACAAAGAGTAGGGGTCATACTCTTTGATACTCAATCAATCAATCAATCAAAATATGCTTTATTGTCGGAAGATGAGGATCCTATTGACAAAGCCTATTAAAAAAAAATAATTATGTCTATATCAAATACATGTCACATAAGTTTATAAATACCTATACATAAACATTCACATACGCAAGGATAACGATATGTATAAAAACAGAATTTTAAAAATTTTAAAAATTATCATCTCGTATTTTTATTGAGGAAATCTTGAACATCATAAAACACCTCGTCTATAAGTATATGTTTTACAGACCTCCTAAATCTGATGTATTATTTTAAGCAGTTTGTGACCGTGTAAAGCTTAGTTTTTTCACAACGGCGGATGATGACGGAATTTAATTTTAAATCACAGAACTGTCCATAGTTCAAATACCGATAGAAAAAGAAAATCCGAACTGTCAAAGTTTTGACCAATCGCATAACAACCACTAAAAAATAATAATGAATATGGTAATATTTCGAAACCATGGAATAAGAACGACTCAAAGCTGTAATCAGTTTTTATTTGTTCACGATTTGTTCGAAATGCAAATTGCATATGGCTTTATGAGAGTAGAGAGTTATCGGACACGCACTTTAGGAAGAGCAGTATTAGAGTCACCCTGTACCCATGTACCTTACCTTATATTTCCCTTATAAAGGATAGTGCCTAACTTTATTCATGCCTGCTTTAAGTTGGTCTTATTTTTCCCTTATATAGGCCGATTCTCACTTGGCGTCGCGTCGCGATGCGGCGCGTTGCTGCAAAATGCGGCTTCGAAAAGTTCTCTTGTTTTCAAATGCAGCAATTCCCACTTAGCGAAGCAGAGCAGCAGCGTAGCGACGCGACACAAACCAACGCTTCCAAAAGCGTTGTATGCAGCTACGCGTCGCGCCGCGTCGCTAAGTGAGAACGGAAAAGCAGTAACGCAGCGGTAGCGCAGCGTCGAAGCGCATGCGCTCGCTTCTCAGCACATACTCTGTCATGACATAGCTCTCACAAGGGTGAGATCTGTGTTGTGTTGCGTTTCGTTATATTGCGAATATGGAAGGCAAAATCGAAAAATTGATTACACTAGTCAACGAAAAACCCGAGTTGTATGATATGAGTAACCCGCACTACAGTAACCATGCGAGGAAGGACAATCTTTGGCGGGAGATAGGCAACGAATTAGAAGAATCGCGTATGTATTCTGTCTATATTTTATATAACTACTTGCTTAAGTAAATGTACAGATTATAAAGGTACCAAAACATAAATAAATATACTTTCGACTTTCGAGTAACATACTAGGTGTTTCACGGTGAATGGAACATTAGAAGTATCTGGAGAAGGCAAAGAGATCATTTCGAAAGTTTGTAGGCGTGGATGATCGAATATGATCAATCCGTCTAAAATATTTTCATCGCTACAGTGTTGCCACTTGTATCAGAAAGTAGTAGCTATTTTGATTTTCCAAATGGAACATGCGCATGTGAAAAATCGAGATTTTTCAACTTAAGGAATTTTTGTGTCGAAACTATGCATAATTGATCGAAACGGTTCACATGTCCCTATTTTTACTTCCAATTCACTCTCAATTGATATTTAATTCACATAGATATAAGATGGTCAGAAATCTAAATTCTGAATCTTCTTCTTTCTTCTTCGTTCTCCATCAGATACTTCTAATATTCCATTCACCGTGAAACATCACCTTTCACCTAATATGTAACGTTATACACCCTCGTTTATTTTATCAAGTTGCCAGGGAACTTGTCCCTCATCACAAAAGTATTTCATAAATTTCTCACGAATATCCAAAGCATCACCCGAATATCTCCCTCCTACGTGCTGGAAATTGTCAAACATCGGTGTTCCAGTTTCAGAATTTTCGTCCTGTAGAGATGAAATGAATGTATCATCCCCCCTAAGATAATTGTGCAAACATAAACTGGCCAAAATAATCATGTCTGCTTTATCGGGATGAACTTGCATTTTATTTAAGAAGAGTCTGAATTTTTGACACAAAATTCCGAAAGTATTTTCAACGACTCTTCTAGCTCTACAGAGTCTATAATTGAATATTCGTTTCTCTTGTGACAAATATTTTCCCGGAAACGGCCTCAATAAATATTTTTTCGCTGGAAAGGCTTCATCCCCCACGATCACGTAGGGTATGAAATCGCTCCCTTCGGTTAGTAGCCGATCTGATGGCATGTTAAAAGTTTTATTTTCTAGTGATTTTCCGATCTTGGAGTCTGCAAAAATACCCCCATCAGAGTTTTTTCCGTAACTCCCAACATCAACTGCAATAAACTTATAGTTTGCGTCCACCAAGGCTAATAAAACAATTGAAAACGTCTTCTTATAATTGAAAAAAAGGGATCCACTGTTTGGTGGCGCTTGAATATGCATATGTTTCCCATCAATAGCGCCGACGCAATTTGGAAAATCCCACAATTTTTCATATTGATCGGCGCTCCTTTTCAACAATTCCTCTGATGGCTGCGGAAGAGTAATTTGTGACAGGCTTTTCCAAATAATTTCACTAGTTGTGTGAATGATTTCGTGTATTGTTGAATGTCCCACTCGAAAGTTGAAAGACAATGTTTGGAAATCGACTCCCGTCGCCAAGTACCTGTAAATAAAAAAAATATTATAAAGCCCGTATATATTAATGAAACGTTTATTTATAGCGGATAACTGCAAAGCACGGTGGAAAAGCCTTCGAGATGCTTTTCAACGCTCTCTCAAGGGAAGGAAAACTAAAAGTGGCCAATCGTCCCAAATTGTTAAAAAATGGAGGTATTTTGACAATATGAGTTTTCTTCTACCTTACACAAGAGGAAGGTGGTTAGTATTTTGAGATAAATCTGTTAATGTTATACCTACCACCAGTTATCTACACAGGCAAATCACAAATTTGGTCAGTGACACGGATACTATAGATGAAGAAAATGTTGATGAAGATGAAAGTGGCAATGAAGACTTAGCGAACGTAACAAACCAAGCTAAGGAATCCACTGAAACCATTCATGCTTCTGAATCTGAAAATACATCTGATCGATCCACGCCATCAAGCACAATACGCCAACGACGTTCTAATAAAAAGAAAATCGACGCCATACCTGAGATTTTTAAAGAATTTGTGGAAGACAGAAAAAAATATAGGACAAAAAAACAATCCACGCCCTTGCATCCTGTAGCTGATTTTTTTTTAAATTTAGGGAAAACAGTGGAAACTTTTCCTCCATACTGGCAGGCGCACGTTAAAAATAAAGTTTTTGAAATAGTTAACTCGACAGAGCTTATGCTTCTGTCAAATCAACAAAACATTGCTGGCTATCAACAGCAGTACGGTCCACCAGCGGTGTCCACTACCCCCCAAAGTTCCTATCCAACTTGCCAATCTTCATACTCAGTGTTTAACTCTCCTCAGTTCCCATCTTCCGCATCTTCTCTGTCTTCATCTGCCACCTCCCAGAGTTCCTATCCATCTCGCCAACCCTCTTATTCTCATGTCTCTCAACACCCGTTTTCGTCGTCCCATCAGCCTACCCAAATTTTAGAGTACTCTGGTGGAACTTGGAATGCCGTAAAGCCACCAGCTTCGACACACATTGCAAGTAGGAATGACGAATCTCAACAAGATAATGATGATCTTGGAAATTGAAGTCCTAATGATAAATAGTACCTACTGAGTGTCTTGTATTTGTTATACGAGAATATTTGTTTATTTTATGGATATTTTGTTTTATATCATTTTTATTTTTTAGTTATCTATATGAGAATTTTTTTTATTTTGCGAATATTTTGTTTTGTATCATTTCAATTTTTTTAGTTACCAAATTGAAATGTTTTTTTTGTTTTTTGGATATTTACTTTTGTATCATTTTCATTTTGTCTAGTTACAATCTAAAATAAAATCTTATTTTCTTACCTTAGAAATATGGTGAGTCTTTCACGTACGTCTATACAAGAACGCAATTTAGTGCCTCTTTTTGTAAAGTACGGTGACACAATCTCTAGTAGGTCATTGAATTTTCGGGGAGTCATTCTCATGTATTTGTAAAATTTTACTTCGTCATCCACAATTCTTCCTGACAGCACATGGTACTCGCCTTCTTCTAGCCGGTGCTTCCAAATCTTATGCACCCAATATTTTCGCTTCTGTCTCTTCCTTTTTTTCTCTTCGTTGTGTAGAGCAATTGCCAGGGCCAAAACTTCGTCTTCCTCACTTGAAGAACTCATTGCAACTGTATCGACAAACCTCCCTCGACAGTCGTGGAGAACTGACTGCACTGTCGAACGAAATTCAGCCACGTTTCGTTGCCGCAAAGCGCCGCATCGCGACGCGACGCCAAGTGAGAATCGGCCTTAATGATTGCAATCTTAATATTGTCGACGCGATTAGCGACGCGGCGCGACGCGTAGCTGCATACAATGCTTTTGGAAGCGTTGGTTTGTGTCGCGTCGCTACGCTGCTGCTCTGCTTCGCTAAGTGGGAATTGCTGCATTTGAAAACAAGAGAACTTTTCGAAGCCGCATTTTGCAGCAACGCGCCGCATCGCGACGCGACGCCAAGTGAGAATCGGCCTTATTTCAATTATTCCGTCTAAACGTGACCGCTCATCTCAGATTGTACATATTCTGTTATTAAAATATAATCTAATACCTGATATTTCTGATTACCCCTTTTGTTTTGTATATTTGTCCTTCAATTACTTGAATGTATCAATAAATTGGAGATAAGAAAGGCGATGCAAAGGTTTTGATATAAAGTAAAATAAAGTAAATAAAAATGTCTATTCTAAAAGAAAGAATTAAACATTTTCGGTTTACGTATGATGATGATGTGGTTTTATTGAGAGAAGTTGTTCCGCACTATTTTAATTTAAAACCAGAAAAACATTATTGCTTCCAGTAGAGTCTCCATCATTACCAATTTGCCATACAACATAGACTTGTTTTCAACTTCCAAGAAAGGTTAGAACTAAGGTAATTAATATATAAGGGAAATCCAGATGATTACCGATAACACTTATTTTACAAAATAAATACGGTCATGCAGTATTTAAATAACGTCCTCTTTTATTACTGCATTGCAGTATACGGAATCTTCCGATAACTCTCTACTTGTGTGTGATTCCTGTGGTATAAATTGGACGAGATTTATTTTGAATTATAAACCTCTACAATAACGCAATAAAAAAATATCATCAATACGACTATAATACGAGATTGGTTGCTGACTGAATTCGCTGACAGGAATCAATAGCCAATCAATCAACAATCGTGTAGATCGAGGGAAAGAAATGGGGAGTGTGTTGAGTATGAAAATAAAATGCTTTTTTGGAAATTTTGAGCTGAATTAAACTTCTTAGGTAAGGTATGTAATATATATGAACTCGAATGATAAATAATGGACAACACACATCAACAATATGCTTTCAAAATAGTTTTTGATTTATTTTCAACTGTTGACCACGGGCCACCATATTTTACAGGTCGTGGGATGTGATGAGGTGTGAGGCGATTGTGAGACGAACGAAATAGTGCTTAGTTGGCACTGAAATGAAATAATATCACATAATAATATAATTTTCTTTCAGTGGTAGTTGGCGTGAAAGCAAATTTTTGCTAGATCCCGTTAATCTAAAACGCGGGAACCTGAATTTCATTTCCCGATGCATTTTCGCGATAGAACGGTTAAAAGGGGAATCGTTGATGACGTCATTATAGTGACGCCATAATTTATAAAACGGGAACTGTTTCACTTCCCGCATCTATGAACAAGACTACTGGGTGGTTAGAGAAATTGAATATAAGCGAGAACACGAAATTTAAAAAATATTCTTAATGGATTCTGCAGCTTGTGAAAACTCTAATGGCAGTTTTTTATTTTGGTATTTTCTTAATCGTAAATAATATATTTAAAGTCAACTACTTAGTGTTTACTATAATTTCTATGCTAAAATCACATGGCTTCTTTCTCGCGCCATTGCATATTGTTGTGACGTACTCTTCCGAGAATCCCGAGCAACCAATAGCATTGCCGTTCACGTCACAATCAACCCGATTAGAATACGCCCTTTCGCTGATTGGACTATACAATAAAATGCACGGCATAAGTGCTCCGACCAATGCCAGGTTATTATCTATTTTGTATGAATATTGAACAGTCGGTAAATCACTTACAATTTTGAATGGATATTCTTTCTACATAAGGTTAGATAGGTTAGGTTGGCTAGAAATTCACGCATATTCAACTCAGTTTGCCTTCTTCATGTCTGTCATTTAAACTTACCGCCATTACACTGACCAATCACAGAGCGTGCCGTGCCGTGCACTTTATTGTCGTCTGCTGATTGGGCCTGGAAGAGTACGTCACAAAGAGCGACAATATTAGTAGCTTTGAAATTTGTTGATTTTCAGAAACGAATGGAAACGGCTGTATTTGAAATTTGACTCCAAAATTATTTTCTGTGTTCATTTACATATGCGTTCTGTATTTTAAACCATATTTGGAACGATAATATTTTTCGTGTCCTTTCCTGACAGACATTTTGTTTGAAAATCAAAAGTAGAAAATGGAAGAACTGGAACAAGTAGAACTGATTTTGAATAATCGAGGAAAAATGTTTCACTTAATTGTTGATTGTCAATATAGGTACCTACCACAAAAATATTAATAGGTTTTTCTCCTGAGCAAATGGGAAATTTCCACCCCAATACTTTTTTTTCAAAAAATATTGATCATTGTGAAACACAACAGCCATATAGGTACCTAACTGCGAAAAAGTGTTTCTTTCCATTCTGAAAAGCTGGAAAAACACCACTTCATTATATTTGTCTAACCATTAGTCCATATGGTTCAACCTCTAGGGTGAAAATAATCATCCGAAAATCGTAGCCTCATTGAACTCTGCAACGTTTTTGTGATGACATAAGTATACAAGCAGGGTGTAGTAGGTATAAAAAAATTGTTAAATAGCATTTTATTGAGGTTATCGTTATTATTTATTTATGATTGTAAAGTGAATTCTATCCGGTTAACCGTTTCATTTTCGCGAGAAATCATGAACGATAACAACCTTCAAAATTTCATTGGTGGGGGGTATAACCGCTCTGTAACCGATTTCAGATCAACGGAATCTCGCGAAAAAATACTTGTGCAGTCTTTGAAGGAGTGGAAGAAAGGCGACTGTGATCCGAAGGAATAAAATGCATCACACTTTGAATTAAAAATGCACTAAATACCTATGTACGTTCTAGAAATTTCCATCACAACACAACGAAGTAAATAAAGCGGGATCAAAACTATTTGAATTTTGAGTTTTAGTTGTTGGCTATCCTGGATCGCCATTTCATATCGATAGGTTTACGTCGTTTTGTTATGGTTGTTGTGTAGATGTTGAACTTTTTGATGGATTCATGCTCTTCTGACACACATCTCTTGATTTCTTAGTAAAAATGATGTAAAATGAAAATGTCGTCATGTTGAATTGGTAAGAATTCATCATAATCGGAAGAACATTTTCCCGGATGTTCTGCGTTTCAATATTTGAATTAACTTTTTGTTTATTTTTATAACGAATTCACCAACGGCGAACAATATTGTTGCTGTGATAGAATTCAAAAGTATTGTCATCAAATTATGTCAAATAATCTGATTTTACTTCATCCAGGTACCTCTTGGTTTAATACACCTACTTAAAAAATAATACACCTACTTAATGTGTGGGTTTTAATGAAATAAAAGCAATGTTTATGGTCATACATATTATTAGCTATAATTTGTATTTCTTCTAGCTCACCAATTAAGAGAAAACGGCGAACTACAGTCAGCATGATGGAAGTTTTTGAAAATGTGTTGTTAAATGCTTCAGAGTTTATAAAAGGTTGGTGTAGTTAAATCATAATTCTAGTAGTTTTAGTAATATTTTAAAAAGTAACATTGGTCTTAAATTTCCTATTATCATCATGAAATATTAAATGACACAAATTTGTACTGAGGTTACCAGTGGCATTACAAAACCGAATAATGATTTTGAATAATTTCAAAGTTACTTGAAAGGTATAAAAAAGGAAACAAACTCATGTGAAAATCCGGAAGTACTGAAACTGAAAAAAAAACACCAAAACACATCCATTCAAGTTGCATTAAAACTAATTCACAACAAGAAATGTAGCAATACTTTTGTGGATTACTCCGTGTTGTGAAGGTACATTTAGTACTATTGGGAAACATTTCAATAATACACAACTATGTTTGTTTAGAAAACTTTTTATTTTATGGTTATAACTACCTATATGTGAGCTAGCTGATGCTATTTGATAATTGAATAATATAGTATTGGTTATGACAAAAGTGATCCGAGTCCATATGTTGTTGAGCCTCTGATAATAATTGAACGTCATTCAAAAGAGCAACTGCTGGTTTTTTAAACTTTGTTCATAGCTAGCTGGACAAAATAAGGAACAAGGACACATTTTTTCAACTCAGCTGTGTGAGTTTATTACCTGCAGGTAATAAAATATATTCATAAGGTTCCAGAGCAGACTTTCTTGTATAGTCTCACCTGAATATGAGGAAAATATGTGTCAACATTCACAATTACAAGTCAGAATTAAAACACTTCTATCATGGAGTTCTCCAATGATCTATTCCAATAATCTTCCTTCATATACAAATGCCGATTAAAAATTATAATTTCTTGATGGTACTAATTGGTAGCAAATGCTTTTTTATCTGTACTTAAGTATAAGATCAATTTATTGGCTGAAAAATTGACCTTATGGTGTAGAAGAAATTTCCTTCTATTTGACTACAATAACATGGTCTTGCATTTTTTCTCTAGATATCAAATTAACCATAATTTTACCATTCAAGTTAAAGCAGAAAATATAATTTATCCTGGGATGGAATTTGAAGATAACATTGATGCTACCTGTAATAAATAGTGCTTACTATGTTTTATTACATGCATATGTATACATACTTATATCCAGTTCTAACATCTGGTTTATGAACTAGTGGTGTATTTTTAAAACTATTCATTGTCTTTCTCTTCCTTAATTTTTGTGACATATTCTATATCATCTTGTTTTTCCAAAATCTTCAATATATTGTTATTGTCATTACAGGTCGGTTATTTTTTGTATCATTGAATACTCTTGTTGAACCAAAATCCACTCCTTCAGTTCATTACTTTACCATAGACTATGAATTGGAATATGATGGTTTTTATTTGGATTTTGGCCCGTTGAATTTGGCAATGCTCTACCACTACTGTGTGAAATTACGTAGAAAACTAACCAATCCGACATTCCAAAATAAAAAAATTGTACATTATACATATGGTCCAGATGGACAACAAAGAGTTAATGCTGCATATCTGATTGGGGCGTACTCCGTAAGTTATCTAAATAGAATTTGATCATTCAAAATGTATGCTTCTTATGTTAAGTTTCACCAGATTCTTCAGGATTTCTATTTTTCAGATAATTTATTTGAATTACGAGCCAGAGCAGGCCTACGAAGTCTTAAATCATGATTCAACAGAAGACTACTTGAGATTCCGAGATGCTTCTATAGGAGAGCCATATACATTAAGTCTTCTAGACTGTTTGAAGGCTGTGAAGAAAGCTTGGCAGTATGGTTTCTTCAATTTCGATAACTTTGACTTTCTAGAATATGAACATTATGAACGAGTAGAAAATGGTGATTTCAACTGGATCCTTCCTGGGAAGTTTATCGCTTTTTGTGGTCCACAGGACAAAACTACAAAATCCCATTTAGGCTTTCACAGTCAATCACCAGAGACATATTTTGCCTATTTTCGTAGGCATGATGTTACAACAATAGTTCGGCTTAATAAAAAGGCCTATGACTCTAATAGATTTCTGCAAGCAGGATTTGATCACAAGGATCTCTATTTCGTTGATGGAGGGACACCTAGTGATAGAATTTTACAACATTTTATAAACATAAGTGAAAATGCAAAAGGAGCAGTTGCTGTACATTGCAAAGGTAATTTGTCAGAGAATTCTTAATATTTTTCAGTTTGTTTATATTAGTTAGCAATAGTTTGACAGTTTTTTGTACTTGGGTGTTTCAAAAGCAAAGTTAGCATCATCAGGTCCTATAAGCTTTCTGATTCTAACTCTCACTACCTTAAATAACCTGTCTTCACTTGTACCAGTACTGGAAACTAATCTCTTATTAATAAATTTGAATAATTACCTTTAGATGGTCAGACTGAAACATGTCAATAACCATGCCATAAAATATATAATCCTCTACTTGTAGAGCTAGGGTACTATTAATTTCAGTAATGGAGTGTAGATGGAACTGAATATTGGAAAACTAAAGGATTGAAGAGATTATTTGTAAGGTTTGTAACAAAACAAATGTTGGTCAAACTAAAAGGTCCATTAAAACACGGATTAAGGAACACTTCGCACCCAGCAGAGTTACAATATCAGAAAAATTAAAAAAGTTTTAGAAAATGGGCATAGATTTGATGACAAGATTAAAATTGATCATACCAGTGTAGGAACACATTGTTTGATTGATTCAAATGTCTAGAAATAGCTATAAATAAATGTTGCTTGTTTCATTGAATTCAAGGTCACACAGCGTTTTCAGTACTCTTTGACAACCCATTTGTATTGTTTATTTGTGACGGTTGATTCTTCATCTTTCCTTATATTTTCAATGGGCCCTAGTGCATATACAGTGCCTACCATAAAGTATGTAACATATGGGAAAAAAGTGTTAGGTGATCGATTGTGCATGTCTGACAACCTAAAAATCGATGTTGACACATATCACGTAACCAATGCAATGGCGGCATATTGAAAAAAATTAGAGGCCAAAAGTGGGGTAAGATGGCAAGATATCGAAAATAGTTATTTGACAAAGTTGCTTAGAATGTAATTTTATTCCTATTTACAGCATTAATCAAGAAATTTTAAATTATCAATTTTTTTGAAATATTTTCTGATCTCTTTACAAATGTCAAAGTTAATCTTCTAAATATCTTCATTGTAGTGGAATATTTCTATTTCGATGAAAATGACAACTTCCTCATTTTCTCCACACCGGATGGCACTGAAGTGAAAAAATTGGTTTTTGCTAGGACCCCTGCTGTCTAAGGTCCGGTTGTTCATTCAGAGATCATCTAAATCAACCAATATAGGTTTGGTTGCTAGATTGTAGCCAACCAAATCACTAGTTCCTTAACAACGAAACTAAGATTAGTTAATCTGGGGATCATGTCAGATTGAAAAACCAGCCCTATATCTGAATTCCATAACTATATATTGTGATGATATGGCATTCTCAAAACATCGTGTTTTCCTGATAATAATCAGGTTTCGATGATAATCGTGCGCGTTTCACTTCGCACATAAACTTGAAAATACTGCGTCAAATTGAAGAGGGCTAAAGTTTTAGAATTTATGTGCGATGTGAAACGCTCATGCACGATTATCATCGAAACTTGATTATAATCAGGACAACACGATGATTTTGGATTGCTATGATCACAATAGTTGTGGAATTCTGATATAACTCTTAGATACGAAACAATGTAACAGCGAGGGTTCCTGACAAAAACCAATTTTGTCAATTCAATGCCACCTGTTGTGGAGAAAATGGGAAAGTTCCGTCATTATCATCGAAATACCAGTGTTCCACTACAGTCAAGCTATTTGGAAGAGATAACTTTGATATTTGTAAAAATATCGGAAAATATTCAAAATAAATTGATATGTTCAATTTTCCCGATTTGATGATTAAAACGCTGTATATGAGTATCAAATTAAATTTTAAGTAATAACTTTCAGATGATTTTTTCGATATCTTACCATTTTACCCCACTTTTGGCCACTTAGTGGTATTTTTTTACAATTTGCCGTAAGACACTTTGTGCTCGAAATACACACATAATTTTTTTTTAAACATTCATCATAGGCATATAATATTACCTATGAGAAAATTAACTCTGTAAAAAATAAAGATATTGATTTAAGCTTAGTTTTGTAGTTTTCTTTTATGTTTCTGTGTGTTTACTTTTCATTTTTGAAGTTGGCTCTTTTGTCAATTGGTAAATCCAACAGAAAGTTGTGGGTAGTGTCGAGTATATTAGTTATTCACGAATATTTATTTATGCAGGTTTGGCAGGTTTTTGTCTTCATTTTTCAGTATGAAATTTTAAAGGTGATTATTCGATTTCATTAGTCTATGGTTTTCAGTAAGGTAATTTGTCAATAAAGTGATTATTGAGTGAGATAGAATTAGAGACCATAAAGCTGATGATGCTAACTTTGTTCGAGAAACGGGCGTCTAGTATAGTAGACACAGTTTTAGTGATTTTCATTTTGATTCATACTGTAAATGAACATCAAAAATTGAAATCATCAATTTTTACTGTCACCTGATCAGAGTATCTCAGTCTAACAGATTTAGGGTCTTTGATTTTGGACATATTTAAACTTTTTTTTTATCTTTAAACTCATTTTTCGCCCACTTATTGATACGCACACCAGCATTACTCAACTTGATACAACGAACTCTGCTTACGCTTAAAGTTGCAGAAACAATATCTATAAGAAAAAACTCCAAGATAAGACACCCTAACAGTCCTCTCCATAATCCTCCTAATCCTCTGCAAGATCAGCGGACCATATAATGCCGATACAGGAGCGTCTACTATATCTCTCCAAGAAGTTCTCCCAAAAACAGGAAAACATGGAGGTAATCACCAAATATTCCCTAATGTGCAACAAAGACAAGAAGAAACCTTGGTGGAAAAACTATAATATTTTTCTTCCATCATTAATCTACATACAATAGTTTATATTTTCATATATGCATTAATTTTTTAATCTACCTAGATGTTAAAATAATGAAAAACGAAATTGTACTATCGGTCGATAGCCTTTTGAATTGAATTTAATGTATTTTGGATTATTATTATTATTAAACTTATTTTTAGCTGGTTTGGGTAGGACTGGTTCTTTAATCGCTTGTTATATAATGAAACACTATAAGTTCAGTGCAGAAGAGGCCATTGCTTGGATAAGAATATGCCGTCCAGGTTCCATTATTGGCCACCAACAACGCTGGCTCCAAGAGTATGTATATTGAACATTATACAGGACCTTCTTGAGTTTTCCTAAAAAAAAATAACAATAATGTTTACAGGCCAAGGTACCAAATAACTTGGTTGAATTTTTAATTTGAAAGAATGAATATACAAGCTTATACTTCTATTTTTTAGGACAGTTCAGAAATAAAAAGTTGCTCATAGCAAATTTGAACATTATCTTCAACTTTATGGCACTTGTGGAAAACTCGTTTTTTAAAAACTTCATCGTCCTGTAGCTTCAAGCTAGGGCTTTTCTGGCATTATTTATTTGGAATACGAATTATCTTTAAAACACATCATAAAGCTTAGACATGTAATACGAAATAACCTTGTATATCATGAATAAAAAAAATGAATTATTCATATATCTGATACCTGTTTGAACTACAGAAAAACACTCAGTATAAAGAGTTGAAGGCCATTATAACTTGAAAACCAACTTTAGTTTAACGATCACACATCTATTCATTATGATGAAAATAAATCATAGGAAGTGTCTATATGACTGGAAAACTGGATTAAAACTTTTGAAGATGTGCTTCTAAATTTTTATTTGTTGCTACTCTAGATGACCTGGCATCAGAATGCCTTCGGAAGCACACCTAGAAAAATGAAAAATATAAGTTCAAAAAGTATAGCGAAGCACACCTTTGAACTGTTTATGGCAATTATATTGATTTTTAACTATACATTTGTCAATTGAAAAATATTCTTCAGTAAGCAAAAACAAATGTGGGATGAAGGCGAGGTATATCGCAAGAAACATGGGGTTCAGGAAATGCCCAAACACGCCACTGGCATATACAGCCTATCAGAAGTGAAACGGAATAAAAAGAACCAGGACAATGTCACAGGCATTGTAAAAAAAGTTGATTCAATGGAAATTAATGATCCTGGAGAATATGAGGAGAATAAAGTCACCCAGGGTGACAAATTAAATCAGATAAAAGCACAAAGGACCAGAGCTAAGCCACTTGCAGCAGCAACTCAGTAAGTAATCAATTATTTAAACTTGTATACCTATTGTGTGTGGTCGTGAATTTCTCGTGACTCATGAATAAGAAAGTTCACACATTTAACATTATTTAAACATTTTTCCGTAATATCAACTGAACAGTTCCAGTTGAAAAGATAAATTCATTTGAAAGTTTTTATTTCATATTTCTGTGTCTTTATGTGACTTGGCTAAGATTTTTGATTGAGTATTATATGCGGTACTATTTGAAAAATTAAGTCATCCTGGAGTGAGAGGCATATTTTTAGATCTTATTACAGGGTTCAGACAGACCGGAAATTCCAAATTCAGGATATCTTAGATATTCAGTCAGCATCCAAATCTCCTGAAAATCTCAGAGAAATTTCTGATTTTTTATAGAAACCCCGGAAATCTCTGGGATGTTTTGAATTCATAATGATATTTTGTGTAATATTGAAAGATATAAATACAGTTCAATCAACAGATTACTAAAAATATGAAACATAAAATAAAAATAAAACTAAGTAAATATGAACACAAAGTTGTGATCAAGTTCCTTCCGGCTCCTAGAAGAGAACATAGGCATCACTGCTTACGAGGGATTTAGATGAAATTGGGGACACATTTGAATCATTATATACATGTCAAATGCTCGCATACGGATGTTTACAGTAGGCTGTGTAGTGCCCGCTACAGGTAGTTCCACTATGGTTAAACAAAACATACAGACTATAACGACAAGGAGCTACGTTGTCTGCTGCATAATTACTCATGTCCAATCCCTCTAAAGGAAAGTCAATGTTGGCAATCAGTTTTCCTCGAAATCTGTCTGTTAGAGAAAACCATTTTAAATGGAATACTAATTCCATCGCAGAAACGGTAAAACCATCAGAATTTTCCTCGATAAAACGTGTGTATACCGATCCTGTCTTCTAACCCATCCGTTACCATTTTTATTCAGAATGTATGAATTTTAGTTTATTTCAATTTTTATAAAATTCCGCATTTTTTTTATTTCATGCAAAAATGGCTACTGGAAATTATATTTGCAACGGGGTAATATCAGAAATATCTCAGGAGTTTCTGCAACATGTCTGAACCCTGCATCAGTTTATTCCCCAGAAACATGTTTCAATGTGTTGATTGAATAGCATCAAACCAAACTCCAAACGAATTAAACCGGGTTTACCTCGGAGCTCAGTCCTTGGACCTCTCTTGTTCATAATATAATGTTAGATACGTAATTTTCTAAGAGTAATGTCAGGATTTTCTTCAAAAACGGTTTATTGCCTCAAATTTACAAATTTCGACGACACATCAAACACACCAAAATTAGAACAATAAGTGTCAATCTGACATTTCTATTTTTCCAACTGTCCTCGTGAGCTACAGATGGTTTTCTAACATTCGTCCACTCCTGACTCCTGTCCTCACTCTAATCAAAGAAAGAACTAAACAATTAAATCAAAATAGAACTACTCTAAATCAAAGTCTTCATATCTTGAAGCATTGTTTAAATAGAACATAGTTAGTCAATGCCTGTGGAAAAGGTATTGGACACAAACGCGAGTGTCATCTAGCGTGATTAGTTACAAACATGAATATTTGACGTCATTTTAATGCAGGTTTCTTCAAAAAACCCTGATTTTAATGCTTTTCCATTGTTTTAATCAAGTTACGACATGACTTGGAGGCCAGATCACTGAAGTTACGACATGACTTGGATGCGAGCTCACTATCACCATCTACATGTCGCATCCATTTTGATCCAATTATAATCCCATAAGGTTGACTAACTATCTTCTATATAAACAATGCTTGAAGGCAATTTCTTTTGTATTCGTGGTCTGTCATTTTCATTTTTCATCATATTCGGTTCGGTTTCTCGAGGTTTCTCTTTCTTGACTTCTCTGTTTCTTTCTTGATCTTCAAAATGTCTGTCTTCATCTGAATGCATTTCTTCATCACACGAGTCATCTTCATCTTCAGGTACATAATTAAAAGGTTTCATTTGCGAGACATGACAGGTACTACTGAAACTACGCGAGGGGTCTAGGTTGCATAAACGATAAGTATCACTAGGAAGTCTTTCGGATATAATTAAGGGTCCTTTATATCGCGATTTCAATTTATTCGATTCTCCGGTCGATGGCTTGGCACATTTTACAAAAACAATTTCCCCTACATCGTATTCATCAGCTTTACTTCTTTGTTTATCATACCACTCCTTATAATTTTGTTGTTTTTTCTCTATCGTTCTCTTTATCTCTTCTTGAATTTCATGTGGTGGATACCACTGAGAGCTAGACACAATATCAGCCAGTTTATCAACCTCAAACTTGGGAAGGTAACCATTTAAACATTCGAATGGGGTTTTCCCTATAGTTTTGTTGAACGCCAAATTTAGACTTTTTTCTACTTTCGGTAACAAATTGTCCCACTGATCTTCTTCCTCTAGAAGGCTCGCTATAGTTGGGATCAGAGTTCTGTTGACTCGTTCGACTTGACCGTTCACTTGAGGCCAACGGCTTGAATTCAAGGTATGCTTGATATTCTTCTCTCTGCAAAAATTCTCAAATTCTCCACTAGTGAAACAGGTTCCACGATCGCTCACTATTCGATCTGGAATTACATACAAATCTATACATTTTTGTAGTTTATTGATAGTCGGTTTACTCTTTGTACTTGCTACAGGATACATTGTGACGAACTTCGTTAAAGAACATACTACTACCAAAATGAAAACATTCCCTCGTTTACTCTTTATAAAAGGTCCCACATGATCAATGTGGATTCTTGCAAATGTGTGTTTTGGAGGAGGAATCGGGTGTTATTCACCTGGTTGACGTCCTGTTGGAATCTTATTGGCTATAAATTTGAAACAATTCCTGATATTATTTTTGACATAATTTCTCATATGTGGAAATCAATATTTTTGTTGAATTATCCTCATGGTTCGTTCAACCCCAAAATGTCCAGCCAAATCATGATTCTGTACAACCACACCTTTTCGCATCCCCTTAGGTATGACAAATAAAAACTTCACTTCTTTATTTTCGGCAACTTCCCGTAGTAATCGTCCATTATCTAATGAATATCCATTGGCTTCATGTTTTTGACCACTCGTTTTCATCTTTTTGTAATATTTCCACCAAATGATTCAAATCTGGGTCACTTCTTTGAAATGTTAAAACTTCATCTTTTAAAGTGATTTCTAAGATACAATTATTTTCGAGGTTATTTATTGTAAAAACTTCGTGCTCATCTTCTAGTTCCCTTTGAATATCTCTCTCGATTTCACATGCAGCCCTAGATAAAGCATCAACATGATTCATTTTATTGCAATTTCGATACTTTATCTCGTAATTGAATTCTTGCAGTGCATGAAACCATCTGGCTACTTGAGGGTTCAGACTCTTATTTGAATTCATATATACAATGGCCTGACAATCTGTATATATTGTGAAAAACATGCCAATCAAAAATTCTCTCAATCTAGTAGTACACCATGTTACTGCCATAAGCTCAAGCTTTGATGAATGATATTTTGATTCGCATGGGTTTGTTTTTCGGGACAAGTAATAAACTGGATGTAACTCACCATTATCATCCGATTGCAGAATTCCAGCTACACCCAATGAACTGGCGTCATTGTGCAATTCTGTTACTTTTGCATGAGGAGAAAATAATTGCAATACAGGCTTACTACTCAATAGGTGAATCAACTTTGAAAAAGCTCCATTCTGTTCAGGTCCCCAGTTGAAAGATCCCTCCTTTCTAGTCAAGTCGCTTAGAGGTTTTGCAATCATCGCATACTGATGAACAAATCTTCGAAAATAACCAGCCATCCCAAGAAAACGTACCTCTGTAACATTGGTTGGAACTGGAAACTTCCTGATGGCATCTAACTTGGCATCTCCTGGTTTCAAACCTTATCCTGATACCACGAAACCAACGTATTCCACCGATTCCAATCCAAATTTACATTTTTCAGCTTCAACGTCAAGTTGGCTGCTTTCAATTTATCCAAAACAAGTTCCAACTACCTCGGCATATCTGACCAATCCTTCGCAGGAATGAGAGTGTCATCTAGATAACACATAGCTACTTTATTTCGCAAAGGACCTAAAACACAATTCATCAGTTTACAGAATTCGAAAGGTGCATTCGTGAGCCCGAAAATCATACGAGTAAATTGTCCTCTTTCGTCCGACGTTATAAATGCGGTTTTCGATTGAGCTTCTTCAATCAATGGTACTTGTAGATATCCGTGCGCGAGATCAAGTGTTGAAAATATTTTACAACCACTCAAGTTCTGAAATTGTTCTTCGATTGTTGGAATGAGATACACAACTCTTTCAGTCTGTGAATTCAATTTTCGATAGTCTATAACTAATCGCGCTTCTCCCATTTTTTAGGAATCAGTAATACTGGACTAGCATACGCACTGTTCGTATCGGTTACAATACCATGGTCCCTCCATTCTTTTATAATGTTTTTTATAGTTTCGCGTTCAGAAAAACTTGCTTTATAAGGTTTATGAATCACTGGTTTATTGGAGTCTTTTATATTCATTGTCATTACGTTTGTGCAGCCTAATTCCCCTATTATGAAATGCAAAACAGTTATGATACAAATTGAATAAACTTACCAACCTTTTAATTATTTCTTCGCTCGTGTTTTCTTCCACCTGAATCATGTCAGCTGTGATAGGTTCTTTTCTTCCCTTCCGACTTCCGTTTTCTTCTGATTGCTCAGTACCATTATCAACCTGAATGATATTGATATCAACCACTTCATCTTCGACTCTGCAAACTTCCTGGGCAACTCTGCAAACTTCCTGGGAAACTTTTCCTAATTTCTGTCCTTCCTTGACTCTGACAGAATACTGACGACTAGGATTTTCAATCGGCACCATCGCTGTCTCTCCATCAATACTGGATTTTATAAACATCACGGAGTTTGGGGGAATTTCTGCTGCCTCTTCTGACGTAACCACGGATTTCTTTGAATCTGATCTTTCATACGGTAAATCAGGAAACGGTAATTCATATTTCCAAAGGAACTGTAGATGACTTCCAGTTCTGATATAGGCAATGACAACATGTTCAGTGAACGTTCTACCCAAAATTACATCAACGGATTGAACACTGCTTGGAACAACAAGCAAAGGACATTCTCAATGAATATTCCATCCAATTCGACTTTTCCCTGGATTCGACCATTTGTCTCGACTTGGGAACCACCAAAACCAAAGAGCTTGGTTTTATCTGCTCGTACATCATGATATCCATTCTTTATCGCATTATCAGTTAAAATGCAAACTGCAGAACCTGGATCGATGACAGCTTTGTACTCAGTACTATTTACTTTTACTGGTCGTAGAAAACGACTAAGTGTGTTTGAAGTATTTTGCACGATCATTATTTCCGCGGTTTCTTTGCAATCTCGTCGTACATGCCCTGGTTTGAAACATTTGAAACACAAATTACTTTTCGGTTTAGTACATTTGAATTTTGTATGACCTTTATCACCACAATTATAGCATCTAAAGTTGTTCATTTCTCTACCCTCTACTTTTTCAATATTTCGACTGTCTGCGTTTCTATTATCGACATGTTCATTGTGAAATTTATATTTTCCCGAATTTGAAGATTCATACACCTTTTCTAATAAAAGTAAATCATTCCATAACTCATCATCAGATGAATGATGTTTAACTGTCAAGTTACCCGCAATATCAGCTCTAGACAAACCCTTCAGAATTTCAATTTTAGATTCATCAAAAGTCAACTTCAGCTCCTCGCATAATTTAAGTTTTTCATGAAAGTAAGAAGCAACTGACTCTCCTTGTTTTTGTATCCGTCTTTTCATCCGTTCTCATCTTTCGCCCTTAGTCAGAGATTCCACGAAAGTTTTACGAAATTTAATTTCAAACAGTAGACCATGTACATCCTTCTATTTCTAAATTAGAGAACCAATTCGCGGCAGGACCTTTTAAATATGACTGAGCTACCGTTAACTTCGTTGATTCATCCCATCTCTGTAAAGAAGCACAATTGTTGATAGACTTCAACCATTCAAAAGCCTTAGGTCTATCTTTATCACCATCAAAATGCCATAAAGTTTGTGGAATATTGGGTAAAACCCGAGTATTATTATTATTATCATTATTATTATTATTATTATTATTATTAAAAGTGTTTAAATTCATCAAATTAATTTGCATTTTCATCAAATCCGCCATTTGTTGTAAAACTCCACTTAATTCTGATGAATTCACTTGAGCTGCATCCGAATTTCCCGTATTCTCAATCCTATTACCATTCCCAGAATTTTCAAAAAGATTACTTGATGCACCCTATATACTAAATTCATTAAAACCTTCTCCCATCGAGTTTCCGTGGTAACGTTCCATCGTATTCAGATAAATTACGCGAATGTCAAAACACTGTCAATTGGAAGATATTTTGAATAATAACGCGAAAATCCGCCTAAAACTTCTACCCACAGTACCTATACTACAATTAGAGAAATGCCCTTTGAATTCCTGTCGCGCACCCGAACCAATTCAAAACTATTCTCTAAAACTCTAATATATACTATTACCTGGGCACATAAGACGATTAGGCATCCGTTATACCACTTCTGAAATGTTAGATACGTAATTTTCTAAGAGTAATGTTATCAGGATTTTCTTCAAAAACGGTTTATTGCCTCAAATTTACAAATTTCGACGACGCATCAAACACACCAAAATTAGAATAATAAGTGTCAATCTGACATTTCTGTTTTTCCAACGTGAACTACAGAGGGTTTTCTAACAATAAATAAACGATTTATGAAGGTTAGATGTACCAAAAGAATGTGTTTTGTTCGCCATTCATTCATTAGCTCAGATAAATCTCATAATATTTCAACCTAAACTGCTAATGACTATAAAAACAGCCAAACGCTTGTTCATTCAAAACAGGCTCAAATTAGACGATGAGAACCTCGAAATATAATTTCCTCTTGTTATTAATTAGGACAAAATGTGTCGTTTTTGGGGATTTTCAAAGTGTTTTGTTTTCATTGAGAATTGAAACGTGTTAATAATTTAAATGCCCTAAAAATTTTACATTTTTCTTCATTTCATTCTGCACTATCCTAGGGAATTTTTAGTTATACCCTTTCCAAAATGTGTATTTAATATGCCAAACGATAAATGATATATTTATAGGACTGAACGACTTAGGAGAGTTCATGTAACTACTACATCGACAACTCCGACTGTTATAAGGGTTTTAAGAGATGGAAAAATAATCTGTAACTCCTCTGCAAGGACTTCAGCTTCATCAAGTAATCGTGTGGTGCCTAAAAGGTTGGTGTGAACAAGTAAAAACTTGAAAACTGCACTGTTTCAAGTAAGAGCATGGCTTTACGAACATTGTATTTTATTGCATGATGTATTCTAGTTTTCATTCTGGGTTATATTGTTTCAGATAGGCAGGAATAGTTTAGCTGCCTACCTTTCTAAATCTAATAACTGAATATTTTTTTCGTTGTATATTTTTTAGTATGTGTACACTAGATGTCTCACGAATAACTCTAGGCAATGCCTATATTTTATTCACATAAAAATAAAAATTATTGTGGAGACCACTTTTTTGGATATTATGGAGACCACTTTGTTGTATATTATGGAGACCACTTTGTTGTATATTATGAAGACCACTTTGTTATATATTATGGGGACCACTTTGTTGTATATTATGGAGACCACTTTGTTTTATATATTATGGACTGATTGAAAACTTTCATTTTCGATAAATTGATCGTTGACTAAAACAATAAATACAATTTTTTTTTCAATTCAATTCATATATTTAAATATTTGTTTATGAGATCGATCGAATCTGTTTTCTTTCATCAGAGAGAATGCTTCTGAAATGTTGCTTAAATTTATTTCACTTGTTCTTTACAAGTGGAATATCCAGATACACCATATTCTTGAGGAATTATGTGAAACACTGAGTATTAGTGCTTAAATGTTCCATTCAGTTTGCAGTTCTATAACAAAATGTATGGATAAATCTATTTTCCTTAGATTTTCATTAATTTTTTCAATTCATAAATATTCTAATCTATGTATTGACCAACCGAAAGTTTGTTCATTAAATAGTTGCAAAATTTTGGGACATTGCTTCATTTTCCATTTGGTGCTACTTAAATATTCATTTAGGTCAAACATTTCATTTTTCACAATTGTTGATAGTGTTAAAAATCGTCCGTAGATTTTCTAAATACTAACTCACGGTACAAAACTCAACAATTTTTATTAGAAGCTATAATTGAAATATTCCTCACACTAGAACAATTGGATTCGTTCCACGTTTCGCCAATATTAGTGAGTTGGCGTTCTTATATCTGATGGGTCCATTGCGTTATGTAACATGATGGAATCATTCACACCGTTAT
Organism: Chrysolina oricalcia; assembly: GCA_944452925.2. Taxonomy (NCBI): domain Eukaryota; kingdom Metazoa; phylum Arthropoda; class Insecta; order Coleoptera; family Chrysomelidae; genus Chrysolina; species Chrysolina oricalcia. The sequence goes on along the minus strand of OX101809.2, from coordinate 17,970,983 downwards.
TATGTGGGTAAGGAGCTAATTCAACATAAGATGCCAGCGCTGAGGTGGCGAAAGGTCGAACCACTTTCGCGTACGTTGTGTCATCATAAGAAAAAAATATTCACCATATATTTGGTATAAATTATAATGAATATTCTGTTATTATCTGACATCTAATGTTGAATTCCCAATTGCTCGGTGTTTGTTGTTATTTCGCCACCATTGTAATGTAGCTAGAAATCAATTGCATGATATATTTCTGTTATACCCAGTTTCACGCTTTCATTCACGCTTTTAACAAAGGCATTTTTGATAGATTGAAGAGTTTGTGTTGGAATTGAAAAAAACGGTTACTTTACTTATTGCTCTTCAATTTTTTCAAAAGTTCTTAAAGTTTTGCATGTTTGTTAATGAAATAGTTCAGTACTGAAAACTGTCGGTTGAGCAAGACATAACACAGATCATTTAAAGTTGATTTTTTTTTCATTCGTAAATCGTAATTTTATTTATTTTTTTCTGACGCAGTATTAAGTTGAGTGATTATGGTTGAGCCGATCTTCACTCCAGATGCTTAGCAAATCGTACGTTGAGTATGTAAAAAAGTGGAGTGGTGACGCTATTTCTCAAAATATTGAAGCAGTATTACTTTTCATGTGATTCACGTCCATTTTTTAAATGTCAAATCAGTTGACTTGTTACGTGAGAGGTATTCTAGTTACACTACTTATTGTTGAAAATTTTAATGTTACACGTCTTTGTATAATAATATAGTACGAAATTATTGTTGTACAAAATGACAGTAGGTATCGCATTTCAAAGTTAAAAATAGCCCTAAATTTATTTTATGTCATACTTTTATATTCATAAAATGCCAAGGTAATTAATGCTACTCCTAGTATTCTCGAATAGAAGTTGTGTAATCAGAAGAAATAAGAGTGTAGATTTACCTCATTTTTCATGTTGTCAAATAACCATTGAATATATTTAGATGTTACTATGTGATATAATTACAGAGTGTTCAAGTGAAAACCTTTCTGGAATTCATTTCATACATGCAAAAACAGAAATACGAAACAAGATTTTGAAGGAGTTTTGAGTAATTGAATAACATATTTCCAGAAGGGAACTATAATATTTTAGAGGTAGAGTTCAACTTAGGTCTTACCCTATAATAGATAGCATATGTGTTCTGGTAATGAACAGTCAGAATCTATGCTTAATTTGATCATAATTATGAAGATCATACCCTCGTTTGACTTGTTTATCACTGTCGTTGATGGCAAATAGTATGTATGTCCCTTTTTCAGTTTTTTTTTGCATAATTTATTATTAAGTCTCATAATGAAGTTTAGAATAAAAAACAAGTCTCACCAATAGTTTAATTTTTTGTCTATTTCACATACACAGCACAGTTATAGCAAGTCATACAATTTGTAAAACCCGAGATATAAAGTATAAATCATAAAATGTGTAATACAAAATACATAGAAGAGAAACTACAGCTTGAACAAGAAAATGTTTTAATTTAATTTTTCACAATTTTTACTGCTCTAATGAAAGATGGCAAGAACGGATTGACAAGAGCAGATTGCAAATACTGCCACTTTTAACTTCAACGCCCCTTATCTCGAAAACTAGTTAAATAAATGATCGTGATGGGCCAATGGACACTTTTGAAAAGGTGATCGAATACAACAACATAATGAAATTTCAATGGTAATTTTCCATGAATGAAGTGAGGGATAGCATTTGTAATTCAAAATAAATAGAATAAGTTCACGGCATATCAGATGTGGACCCTTCAGAAATCATAATCGGGAGATTTCGATTTCCACTCATATTTTATGAGCTACCCTCCTCAGTCTGAAGACCAGTGGCTCATACTTCAAATCCATTCTTCTGTTAATATGCAATGATGACGTTTGGCGAGTATGATTATGGCATCAGTTTTCCTTTTGATATGCTCCTTTTGAAACTCATTTATAGTTTATGTATGTATGTATCACTCTGAATCAAAATTATGATACACTGAGAAATTAGCTCTTCTGTAACCATAAATTAAATACTTCAATTATTATATAAAGAGAATTCTTCAATATCAAGAGAATTGTGCATATTTCCATTTGTTAGGTTTATTTAACCAATGTATAATGGAAGAAAGAAAAGTTTTATCTAGAACACTCTGTACATGATTAGTAATCAATTTATTTTAATAACATAGTTGTTATTACATTGATAATTTTATGTATATCTAGTGAATTCTATTTTTGAATAAAGGAATTATTCTTTTAGTCCTAGAGTATATCAATCTAACATATGACTGAAAATTCTATATTCATGGTCAACCCTTATATGAAAGTTTATAATTTTGAATTTTTCTGTTCTTTTCAAAATCAATAGTTGATTGATCTGTTTTATTCCACCATTGCATTCGATACAGTTTTACCAAACCTTTGAGTGCAAACGATTGTGCTCCTTTTTCCATGCATTTTGCATGACTAGTTTTTTCTTCTGAAGTAGATTTATTTGGAATTTTCAACGAGTTGCTTGCTACTGTAAATAACGTGCATAAAGGATATCAGAATTAATTATTGTGGTCCATTTGTAGTCAGGGCGATTCACTATAAGTGGTCGATCAATGTCAACGAGTATTTGTACATATCGTCAACTGTCCGGTGGCATCACAAGTTTACAAAATAAAAATATTGTCTTTGGTTGCTCTCTTGAAAATTTGAAGTGATTGAGTTGCACCAAGAACCGCCATTTCTGCAATTGGACTTACCGTTGATTGCTACAAAACATAGTGGTAAAAATAACCTCAACTGGGCGCTAGTAGAAGTATTTTTATTTTCTTCGTTTCTCTGATATTTGTATGCACGGCTAAGGTACATCCCTTGCTTGAGACACATTTCCTTGTGTCTGCACCAGACTTATCAATTGCTGAGTACAGGGGCAACTGAAAATATTACTTTTGATGTAGAGTATTGGAAATTAAATAAAATGAGCAAATTGGTAAAAAGTTTAACCTTCTGCAATGTCTCAAATATCGGCGAGTAATAATAATATTGGCGATAGTTGGAGTGCTTTCCGTAAAGTTCCTAAAGATGACAGTTGTGCTCACTGTAACATACAGTGTGTCTCACTTCTTATGGAAACACCCCCGTATCTTCCGTAACAATAGAGGTAAAATGATGAAACTCTCAGGACTGATGGAAATGCTCAAAATGCACCTACCACCTGAATGGGGTTGGCATAAGTGATATACACTGCCTGCCACTCGCGATGGAACAACTCATTTTTACGGTAAAACATACTAGGAGGCAGAATAGGCTCAAAATTCCTACAGATTCGTGATCAGGACCACCAACTTACTACAGAGACATGTTTTTCCTGAAAAAATTTCAGTCCTGAAAAATCCTAATTTGTCTCACTTCTCATGGAAACACCCCCGTATCTTCCGTAGTTTTTTAAGTAGAACCATGAAATTTCCAGAATCGATAGATACACTGGAAATGAACTCACTGTACGGGAATGGTCAATCTACGTAATATACACTGCACGCCAGCAGCGAAGGAACCACCCATTTTTCCATCGCTGCTGGCGTGCAGTGCACATCATGTAGGATGACCCGTTTTGTGCAGTGAGTTCATTTCTAGTGTATCTATCGATCCTGCAAATTTCAGGGTTCTACGTATAAAATTACGGAAAATAGGGGGGTGTTTCCATGAGAAGTGAGACAAATTCGGATTTTTCAGGACTGAAATTTTTTCAGAGAAAAAGTGTATCTGTAGTAAGTTGGTGGTCCTGATCACAAATCTGAAGGAATTTTTAGCCTTTTTTGCCCCCTAGTATGTGTTACCGTAAAAATGTGTTGTTCCATCGCGATTGGCGGGCAGTGTATATCACGTAGGCCAACCCCATTCAGGTGGTAGGTGCATTTTGAGCATATCCATCAGTCCTGAGAGTTTCATCATTCAACCTCAATTATTACGGAAGATACGGGGGTGTTTCCATGAGAAGTGAGACACACTGTATATGTATGAAACATTCAAATTCAATTTAGAAACGCACCGTTACCGTTACTAATAGTAGTGAAGAGGTGCTATCGAAAACGAACTATTTTTTAGAACCTTTGCTCAAGTTCTAATAGATGAAATAGTTCAATGTTCATGTTATCTGTTAGATTCTTACCAACGAAAGTCTATTGATTGACATTGTAGAAGATTGTTTTCTGACTTAATTTGCTCTTATTGTTGTAACAATAGAAAAATATTATTAGATTGTTCAACACCTTTCTTTAATCTTTCACAACTGAGGTGTTAATATCCTAACACGTACGGTACCACCGTTAAAGTCTGCATCATATATGGGATCTTTTTTATTATTCATTTATTGCAAATTTAGGGTTCAGTTTGTGCTTTGAAAATAATGCACAAAGACGTTTACAATTTTTTCCTATCGATCGGCTACACTTGTAGAATTTGTTTTTTTTTTTCTAAAAAAATACTGAATATTAGGTTATTTCGAAAAATATTATATGAAAAAGTTGTTTATTTTTAGGTTTCCTGTCCACTTACCAACTTACCAGTTTGAAAAACTTTTTTTCGCGTTTTCTTAACCTTTTTCGGATAACTGAAATTTGGTAAAAGGACAAATGGTTCTAATTGGATATTTTCAAAAATTTTAAATCTCTTGCCTAATTCAATCGTCAAACATTATTTTCCGAAGTAATACTCACCAATTAATCAAGTTATAACGCGACAGTGCGGATGCTTATCTCCATAAGATGCAGTTTCACCGCCGCCATTATGTTCAGTTGCTTCCTCTCACATTTGTATTTGTACGCAAACAACCTGTGTACAAGGTATTTCTCAACGAGGTTGTTTGATTCATATCTCAGTCAGTATTGGGAAATTCAAAATGAAATTTGGAATCATAGGGTTTTACAATTTTCTGAATTCATCTCTCTACCGTTGAATTACCATTTTCGGTTATTCTGAAAAACCTAGCAATTTTCGCATTTTAAATGAGAAATTCTAATTTTCCTTAATAGAAAAAGCCTTAAATACTATCCATCCAACAGTTAATAGGGAGCAGTTTTGTACCTGTCCATCATTGCTTGGTTGACAATAATGTTTTTTGAGTATTAACGTAATTACGTTCATCTAGTATACCCCTAAGAAGTGTCAAAATATGGAAGTTATTATGTTCTATTTGATCATTAATTAAGCTCTGAGAATTCTCCCCTTTATTAATTTCCAAACTGGTTAACAGATTTAATTTCATTCCTTTGTTATCAACATGAAGTATATCAATCATGTTCAAAAGAATGATTTGCAGTTAGCAAGGTCCAGAGGTTGGCACGTGAAAGCTACGCTTTGTGTAGATACACAACAGTTTTTCAAGCTGAAGTGTTCGCCATTCTAACCGTAGCTACGAGTCAAGAGGTGGAAGGGCCAGAGCAGAGAATTTATACCTGTTTGGATAGTCAGGCAGCGCTCAGAGCCATCTGCCATCCTAAACCAAGATTAGCACAGGAATGCGGGCATGCTCTTGGGAAACTAGTTGAAACGCAGGAAGTTCAGCTGGTATGGGTCCCGGGTGCGTATTGGTTGTCTTCTATGGCACGACGCAACCTTAGAAAAATGTATACCGAATCACGGAAGATGATGTCCCATTTCCATTTGCCGTTATAAGGCTAGACATTTTCTTCTGCATTAATACGACACGTGCAGAATAATCAAGCGCCTGAAGTACAAGACGTTAACTGACAAAACAAGAAGAAGGCAAACCAAGTAGAAAATGCGTGAATTATTAGCCAACCTAACCTGACTAACCTTACGTAAACAAAATAACCATACAAGATTGTATGCATATACGATATTCGTCCAAAATTCAGAGAGCGCAGCCTTGTTGAATTGTACTGTGTTGTCCTAACTTAGAAGAGAATGTCCATCCTAATAACCGCAAATCATGGGACATTGTCTTCTGTGATTTGGCATACATTTTTCTAGGGTTGCGTCGTGCAATAGAAGACAATGCCAATACGCGTCACGGGTCACAGAGGGGTGCTCGAAAACGAGGTGGCAGGCGAACTGTACTAGGCATTGGAAGAAGCCAAACCTCTTTAGCCCTTGACGGGGCTTGACAGTGCATAAGAAGTTATAACTAATAGGTATATATTGTTCTTGATATGCTTACCCAAAATTTTATTTGTCCTGAAAGCAGTATTAAAACCCAACGGCGGTCCTAGCCTCAAATTTTGGAGGGGGGGTCGCCGTTATGGGCTTCAAGTTTTCTGATGGAACCAATTGCAAGTCCCCATACAGTATAAGCCATACATATTCACGATTTTGGGGGGGGGGGGGGGTCATGACCCCCCTTGAACCCCCCCGGGACCGCCCTTGTTAAAACCGTGCTTCTTCATAGAAATCTTTATTTTGTAACTAGATTATCCGATATATGTTATTATTTTGTTGGTCTTTGAAACATGATATAATCCTTTTATACCAGTTCTACTTAGTACCTGTGCATAAATGCTAAAAATCTTCATGTAAACATGATATTGCCATTTTCGATTTTTCTGGCTGTTATTTTCAAGAACATGGAAAGAAATTATTAAACTTTTTATTTCGAACTCATTTTAAATTGAAAAATTGGTTAATGCTTTCGCGAGCGAAATTTGAACTAAGTATTGTTTTTCGTGTTTAAATGCCGTCGTTCTTTGGAATTGCTTCTTAACGTTTCGTTTGCGCGAGTGGCTAGCTTTTTCAGAGGTCCGACCATCTCCGATGTTGGTCGAGAAGTAACTCCAGTTGACCTGAGGCTATATTTATACACGGCCGGTTGAGCTGGGGGCATGGCTGGCTTTGGGGCCTGTTGACATCCTATTGGCTGGTTGTTGATTGATATACAACTAAACATTCCTAGCGTTTTTGAGAATCGGATTACAGATTTGGTTTAGTTTTATGGTTTCCTCATTCCTATTGAAATTATCCCTGTGTTCACGGATTTCACAAGGATAATTTCAATAGGAAGGAGGAATTGAAAGCCAGACAATCAGCCATGAGACGACTCCCACTTTTCTCGCTCATCAATCTCGTGATGACATATGTAGTGGGGGTTATGTATTCCTATTAGTCTTGTTCAATACATGTAGATTACCCAACGTTTATGTAGAATTATTAGGAAGGACATAGTATAAAAAATAGTGTAAATTTTATTGTTTAGTTAGTAGATTATCTCTACTGTTGTAACCAACATTTTTAGAGAAACACTTCAAGTATTGGATACGCTATTCCTCGAATCATTGAAGAAACCAATGGGTCCTAAATCTCACTTAAACCTACCTGATGAATATAGTAGTTTCGCTATAAATGAAAGTGATGATGTGTCGGTGAATTCAGAAATCTTGAAATTTATGAAACTGAGATATGAATCGATCAGGCTCGTTAAGAAATACCCTGTAGTTTCATTGTATTTTGCGCAAATGGAAACAAGTTCTTCCATCAGAATCTATTTGGTTTGTGGTGAACAATGATTTATCTAGCATGTCTTTAGCACAGGAACAGCTTTTAAAATCCAGTGAGAGAAGTTTGTCCACCGATACTTTTGTTAACAGAATCGAGCCGCAGCCTGTTAAGCGTGGCAGCACAAGAAGACTAGTTTCGCCCATTACCGCGATAGCCAGTGAAAAGGTGCAACTTAGTGAGAAGCGTCCGATTCTGAAGAAGTCTTCCTTAACCCGTACTACAAAAATTGGGATAACTGTGCAGAATGGAACCACTTTGAAAGCAACGACCATTGAAGATAAGCAGATCAAGAGAAGCAAGAGAACTCTTACTTCCGAGAAGGATAAAACTAGTCCTAGGTCAGTGAAAGTACTCAGAAGGTCGCACGTACTCTCTCTAAGTTATAAAGATTGTGACAAGCCTGAAAGTAAACTGCGATTACCCTCCGTCAAAGTGAATAAAACTATGTAAGGTGTTATTCATGAGTAACATGGTACAGGATCCAATAGGTGCTAAAGTTGCCAGAAAAAGTTTTCATTTATTTCAGACTTTCAGAAACGTAACACATTGTGGTTTGGTATTTTCTAACAATGTATTCCTTGTTGATAATGGTTTTAGACCGACTCGTTTAATCTGCGATTTTTGCAAACTCAAAATACACTCTCAGATCTCAAAGTACAGCATGTCAAAACAACAAAATCTCATGTACGCACGCGCAGTATGAATCTGGAAAAAGGACAACTTTATTAAAATACTGCCTACCTTTATTGGTGAACGTTAAAAGGTGACGATTAATATTCCTTTATTTCCACTTCGGATGAGAGTAAATTACCGTGACATGATCAGTGGATATGACATGGCTCTGACTAATAATTATGAGTCGACGCGTATAAGTTCCTTTGGGCAATTCTATCATCAGAATAATTCTGATATTAATAATATAGAAAGAAAAATCCAAGAGACAGATTTGATTTAGGTTATGAACGCATCTGTCAATCACGAGTAAATAAGTAATGAACAGACGAAACTTGCAATGTATCTGTTTTTGATCACGGAATAGTGCCAGTCTCTATCAAAATAAAATTGCCTTAAACACTGCCTGGCGTTACTTTAATATCTCTCTATTGTTGACCACGGAATCCCATACTTGATAGGTTGTTGGTTTACCTGATTCCAGTAGGAACATGCAGGTAGAAAGAAAAGAGATTGTGTACTGACTTGTACCATTTTGAAAATGTTTACATGTTTGCAGAGATCAAAGGTAAGAACTCCAATTGTTAGTTTCATTGAAAATATGAACAGGATGTTCATAAAGTCAGTTGTGGAATCATCTGCGACTGAAAGTTGGAATTTAGTCGCTGTTTTCCATCGTACAAGATAACCTCTCTTGGAAGGGATTAATGTTTTAAAGAGAAACATTCTCAATTGAAAATTGAATCTATACAAGAAATAGTCCAACAATTCCTCATTACAGTGTGAAATTGCTTCTGAAGAGTATGTTTTCCAATTCTTCCGACCTCCCTGATGATCTTAGAAGAGTGAAATAGATTTTTGTCGACCAAAATGTTTGGAGGCCTAGCGAAATTGATGCAATCAATCGCGTCAATGAAATGAGCGATTTTCTGTGAGTGATACTTCTGAATAACATTCTCCCTTATCTCATTCATAGATAAGAATCTCCAATGGAAACTGGACATTTAATAAATAATCAACTATCTGAATGAAAATGCAAATTTTCACTTTCAGATTTTTTCTTCAAGTTATATAGGGTCTTTCTCAATATCTATCAGATGTAGTTCAATGTCCAGCGTGGCTTTTGCCGGGGAAGTAATTGTTTTCTGTTAGATATTACAAAAAAGTAACTTCAATTTTATCGTAGGGTTTTTTCCATTTCCAGAGGAGTCATGTATTGATTCAATTTTCAATCGAGAATGTTTCTATCCAATTGTTAGTTTTCACCACATTAGATTTTCAAATAACAATGAACAGTTGTAAAGTCATGACACCTGACATTATTAATTAAAGCCCGCGAAATTCGCATTTCTTTGATAGTATTGAATTTTGGAGCTTTCTTTTGAAATAACGAATAATTTTCTATTTGCATTATAATAATTTCCTTGTATTCATAAACAGTAAACTATTCTTTATTGAATGGGGTACATCATAGCCATATAATCTGATAACAATTGTACATTGCTGTTTATTTTACTTCTAATGCCATGTGTATATTAGAGAAAATTATACCTGGATGTTTAATCAAACAAAAAAATGGTTGACAAAGTAGTGTTTCATCCAACTAACAAGCTACCAGAACGTTTTTATCAAAATTATAGCTATAAAAACTTTTCTATTCATATCCTGCAATTAATTTATTTTCATTAATCGCTGTAACAAATAAAACAAAATTATTGGTAATGAAGTATGCTGACATCCATACGGTCTTCCAGAAACATCGAATCTTAGAAAATTAAGATGATTTACTCAAACTAACTCTGGGAACTTTCAGAAACACAACGAAATACAAATTGAACCATGAATTGTATAAAAAATGAAGAACGTCTAAAAATGTTAAGTCATTTTTATTTGATGATCCCGATTTCTGAATATTTGTTCACAACCTTTGGAATTATTTTATATAAATATTTAAAGTAGGAATATCCTAACCACAAATAATCATATTCTCCGATTCAAAATCAGCCTTACAGAAAATAACACAAGACACTTATCAAAATAATAAAGATCATATAAGTATCATAACGAAAAGATTAATACTTGACATGCTTCACTCAGACATAGTGGTATGCCTCTCCTGGCTTCCTGGACATCTCGGTATAAAAGGAAATCATAGGGCAGACAAACTGGCTAATATCGGACGAATGCTGAACATCCCCATGCAAGTTCAACTTTTTCATGACAACTTCCTGCCAACAATCAAACAAAAAATATGGGTAACCTGGCGCAAGGAGTGGAAAGAAAACATAACTAACAAACCAACCTTTTATGGACAAATTACGAATGAATTTCCTACACAACCATGGTATGCAAAATTTCCCTTTAAAGATAGACAACCACAATTATCAGAGCAAGAACGGGACACTGTCTTACCCCCCCATCATCTTTATCGACTTGGCATCCAACCCACACGTCTATGTGAATGTGGCGAAGATAGTGATCTGCATATTGTCGTTTTGGAATGCCGACTAACACACGACAATGATGATTTGTATAAGAAACTGGCAGCATGCCAAATACCTACTCCAATTAATATTCATACACTTCTTCAGAATCTAACATTTGAAACTTGCAAAATACTCATACAATTTCTACAAAAACATTCTATAGAATTATAAACTAACCCTCCTATTTTAATTACAGATCCTATCTATCGAGTAACCTGGGTGCTTTAACTGTCTTCCGAGGCAACATTTATGGGATGTGTATAGCTTGGCCGTTGCCCCCAAGCGAGAAAAGTCTATACCTCTGTTGTGTCTGTCTCTATAACTCCCCCGGTATCGTCGATGTCGATATTATTACTACCAGAAGAGAATATGGGACCTCCCAGGCGTACTTAACTGTACACTCTCTTCTAACACTCTAAAAAACTTGTTCCTGGGTATATGTCTCACGACGAAACCCATCAAACCAACAATCATCATCATCTAACCTACCTTTGAAATAAACCTTTAAAATTAAGAATAACTTATGAACTTGCAAAAATATGTATCATTCACAATATTACTACTCTACATGTATTAATTTATAGTTTGTTGATTGATCAGGTTGTTCCAACTATAATTAGTTCCCAATTCTCAAGGATCAATTATCAATCAACATAATTGTGGAGTTGCCACTAAACGAAACTCAAGTTTTACTGCATGTTCTTATCATATTCAATAGTTTGTTGTTGCAATTCTTATCGAAGTAGGTGGCCGTCATATCATATTTGAAATCTCCATTCAATAATAAGTAACTTCTGCATATATAAGAATTGAGCAGTTTTTATACATTTTTGATTTTTTTAGAGTGCATTTTGAGTTTGTAGAGATTCAGGAGTTTTGTTTGTGTCAAGAATTTTGCTGGTCCATTTATGAGTTGAACAAATCGTTTCCAAAAGTGATCCAGAGGTATATGGATTGCCATTTCATATTAGATGTGAATCAATGATCGTGACAGTGAAACTGACCTGAATTTTAGTATTTTATATTTTCTTTTAAATGAGCGGATCTCAATACTTCCTCGAAGTGTGAAAGATGGATATTTTACTACACAAGTTTTTAACAACTGCTTTGGAATTTTCGAATTTTATCCGATGATTTTCTTCCAAGATTTGAACAGCATCGCTAAAGACTGAATACTTCACAATAATATTTATTGTGTTTGCGTCAATTGTTGAAAGGTGTAGTACAACAGAATTGAAAAAAATGGTTAAAGTTCGTTAGTTCTTTTGATTTCTGAAAGTTTGAAGTGAAAACTTGATGGTACATGCCTTATTTCCTGTATCAGATGTATTTATACATTTATAGATATATAAGTATGCTGTTGAGGAAAGTATGAATATATTCATATTGACCCTTACCTCAAATGTATATTGAAGTAGTTTCAAGTTCAAAATATCTATATTTTAAAATTACTTCGAAAATATTCGAGAAAAGTACAATGCAATCGTGCTGTTCCTTTTTATTTCAAGAATTGGGTGATGCAAATTCTGCAAGAAAATGAAAACTAAGCTGAATATTGTGCCGTGTATTTTTACATTAGGTATTTATTATTCAACTAAGAACACCCCATCCCGATGCGTTTTAAATTATTGATTAATTTGAAGATTTTTAATGTGGTTATAGTGAAATATGCCATGGCAAGATACGTGATAATGGAGAGATACGTGATAATGGAGAGATAATTGTAATAAAACTCAAATGACAGAACTGGATGGAAAAGGGATAACCTAGTGTTACATTATTTATGTAGTAGCAAGCGTGAACGTTCAGTTGTCCATTTACCTACATTATGAACTACAAAAAAAAATGCGTTATTTCGTTTGTTTGTGTTGTTTTTCTGTAACGACTGACTATATCTAGTCTAGTCGTTAAGCTGATGAAGCAGTTTACATTGCACGGCAGCTCTTGGATTGCAACAATTGCATAGTTGAAAATTTGTATAGTAATAATTATAGAAATTGTGTTACAACACGTATCTATAGCCTGTTTTTGAAAAATATCTGAAGGATGTTTTGGACATTACTGTGAAAACTGTGAGCGAGGCGGTAATGTTCAGTAAAGTATTTTTGTATTTACGACGGTAGTAACAGATAATTGAAATTTTTCGTTTCAATTTCATTTAGAGTCTATTTTACTATTACTTGATTGTGTCGATGTAGGGAAAGAATATATTACGCTTATTAGATTTTTATTGGATTTATATTTTTCTTTCAGATATTTTTTGTACAGTTCATACAAGATTTGACTCTAGATCATTGTGATTAAGATAAAATCAGAATTGAAAATCAGATTGCCTAAAAAAATCAACTATTTTCTACACACTCCACATATCATGTCTACAAATTAACAATTATCATTCTTATCTTTACCACGGGAAGTTGTAACTAAAACGTCTACTGGTTGTATTCGCGAACAATTGTGGAAAAACGCTTTAAGTCGGAAAAACAGCCATGTGTGTATATATAGATTTATGGATATAAAAAAATACTTTTCTGTTTAAATATGATGCTTATTCGTAAGAATTGAAGCGACATCAATCAAGTGCGTTGACTCTTAGACAGAGTATTATTATTATTTTATTTGTCTATGATTAATGCAAGTACCAAACCAAACGCTGACTTCGATGAATAATTGAGATGAATGTTTTTTGCAGGTAAGTCGAATAAAAAAACAGAAGTTGATAGGTTACATTATTTGAGTATCTCAGAAATGACAAAACTTATTGTCCAGTGATTGAGTTAGAGCAATATTTAAATATTAATAATTCGAAATCATACTCATCTACATACTATTTTTCAAGAAAACTAGGTTATGTAGTCATACAGAAAAAAAACAATTATTTGCATGAAACGTACACATATTGTTTCAATGATGGCAGGTTGGTGGGTATTTTACATTCTTTGGATGAGATATGCAAACAGATTATGGTTTACGACGGCCTTTTCTGATTCACGTAGCTTTCCCCTGTTCTTCATACATATTGTTGAGGACTCATCTTATTCTAGACTTCGTTACAGAAGGTTACAGGTACAGGTTACAGAAGGTATTTACCAAGCATCTATTTGAATTTTAAGAGGAATTGTCTCTCCCAACGCTCAAAAATGTTTATCTCTTGAGAGTGTAGCCTATCACATATATCTGTTTATATGAACTCGGTCAATGGACTGTAGAAAACGGGAAAGTTTCATTTTTGTTTGAAATGAGTACATCTCGAGCTTGTTCTGAATTTAAATCTTCCATTCTAGTCATCACTTAGTTACTTGCTATTCGATTTGTATATCCGTCCCCCAAATTAGTTGAAAAAATGGTCTTTTTTCCATATTTGTTTTGGTGTTGAAATTATATAACTAACTTCCATTTGACAAAGTTCAAGATATGTGACCAGAAACTTAATTTTTTCGTTGAAATGTTCACTATTTATCGTTTTTTTCACTGCAATTTATTTATATTCCTTTCACTATAACTTGGATCTCTAGTCATACTTGGCGATCGTGAAATACACTTTAATATCCAATGGATGGGAGTTTTCGTTTTTTTGTTTGGGAAGCATGCAAATATCTTGAAATTTTAATTTTCGTACTTACAAATTTAATGATATATTATTTTTATGTCACTTTTTATCATAATATTATTGTATCCATAAAAAGTTGTTACTGTGTACATAGTTTAGTTAATAGGAATGTTTCACAATATTCGTTGAGGTTTAATGAGTGTTCTTGTTTTTCTCGAGAATTTTCAGAGAAACATTTATAATTATATTCAACATCAGTTGTTGAATTGAAAAAAAAGTTTATGACATATACGAGTATGTTAACAAATATTTATTTTAAGATGGAGAATATTTTTTTAGTGGTTTTGTAAATGTATATATCCTGACATTGTTTCCTTGCCGTTTTGTATACTAAGGACAATGAACAATAGCACTATCACCGTTTTGAGAAAATGTCACTCCCCTCTTTCTTTACAAGAATAGTGAATGAGTTATGACCTCTCTGAATACCATGTTCTATCACAGCAATTTTTGAGACATGGAAATCGAAAGTACTTCGAAAATTGAATTGAAGTTCAATCTCGTCTGTCTTTTGGTTAGATATTTAATACCATTTAGTCTCAAAAGGTTTGTTGTTATTGTGGTCGATTGTTTTTTATAATAATTGTTCTCATACTGATCTAGTTTACTTGACTCCTTCCTCTTATTCGTACTCTGGTATACTTCTTTTTATTCCCTAAATTCAGATTGGATGTAGCAACTGATGTTGAATACTTATTTTCATTTTATATACACTACTTGTAAACTTTCTTGCAAACCGAAATTTTGAGGTGATCCGTAAAGTTGAAACTTTCCCAGTAATTTATATTTGATAACCAATCATTTCTGTAATATATAAGTAATATTCCATTGTTTGTTCTCCTTTGATACATAATCTAATGGATTAAATGTTTTAGTCAATACCTATATAACAAAAAAAAATTACAGTTTGTCTGAGAATTGTATTAGTTTGAAACATCTCATATATTCATAGCTGTATTGAAGGAATGCTAATGGACCTATATAATACAGAAAATATATTAACAATATACTGCTACATGAATAAAGTCTGTTCAAAAAGCCCATCTCTCTTGGATAGAGGACTTTTTGACCACATATGTATTACTGATCATTCAGTGTTGCGGAAAGAACTGTGAAATACATTTTTTTTTGGTGTGTATTCAAGTAACCAGTGTAGCTCTTGGGATGTATTATAATGCTCCATAGAGCAGGTTGTATACAGTTGTTTACATTTCTGTATACCAAAAAGACTTTGCCGGCAAGTTTTCTAAAGAAGTCCCAAATAGTTGGTCTATTGATATTCAAAGACTATTTTTATATTATGTAAGTATTTTGTACAAATTCATTACTTCACTTACAATATCCTGAAAGTATACCACTACCGGTAGTTGACAATATTTTGTGTAAATATTCTATTGTCACCCAGAATTAGAGTAGAAATAAATAAGTAGCAAATGTGGTGGTATACTTTTTTTGCAAGATAACTGAAAATAAGAATATGGGATTGCAAAGTATGTATCCGGAGAAGTTGGATATTATTATGCAGTTTAACATTATTCCATTTATTATTACGAATGTAAAAAGTTGCTCAGTCACTTGAAGATTGAAACAATCAAAAAGCCTTATTGCTTTGAGGAATATTTATTTGATTTTTACGGTATCCAGGCATACTAATGCTATCCTTGAATTCTTGAAAAAATGTTTCCGGAGCTGTTTCTTTTGTTTGATAATAAGACAACGTCCTCAATATGATTGAAGTTCTTACGATTCAAGGGTTCAGCAATTTTCTTATATGAAATCAATTGAATTGATTTATTATTACAGTTGTTGACTGCTGGTGGATCTTCATATGAAATTAAAGAATTCACTTTAGGATATATTTGAAGATGTCTTATCATAGCTTCGTTTTTTATTAGTAGTGTATATCTGACTTCTGTACTAAAAAGCTCATATATGAAATGTTATGTTGTATTATTTCAATAATACGAATATTATTGAGATATTTATTATATTTGTTGATTGAATTGGTTTCTCAGTGATCGGCGAGCAATGGAACCATGCTATGCTGTTTACAAGGAAAATTCTTTTGAATTTTACAGTTGTAGCTGCTTGCTAGAATTCAAACGCAGCAATAGTAATCATCCGATGTTCACACCTTGGTAAAATGCCATATATTTTAATATTCCTGTACATTTAGTTACATTGTGATGTCATTTTGTTACATAATATCATTTAAGCATTAATAGAGAAACATTTAATAAATGTTTTTATATAATTACTAGTTTCTATCAACTCTGTTGTGATTTTTTAATGACGAGCCTTAAGGCAAAATGCTTGCTTGTCCGTCAAAGGTACGCCAATGATTTTGGTAAAATGTTTTTTTCTGTCAAAAATTTAGTTTATTCAGCTATATTTGCTGTTTTCCCTAATTATTTATTAGGGTAGTCATTAGGGGTAATTAGTTCAATAGTAGAAGCGTTAAACATTTGATCAAGGCGTGTAGGTTGGATCCCCACCGCCAGTGAAACTATTTTATTATTCAAGCCCTTGGCAGTGGTTGAAAGGAAATCGAAAGGCGACGCAATTAACCGTTGAAAAAATTTAAAACTTTTGTCCATAGGTATTTTTCATTAGGTTGAATCATTATTGTCGTAAACATTTCTTCAGCACCAAGTTTTTTCTATATATATATATATATATATATATAAAAATATTCTGCATTCTGTGTGTAATATATTCAAATAGCAAGCAGTAAATAAATTGAAATATGAAAAACAAACACATCTGAAACCTACCTTATTTTTAAGCTATATTCCAATTACGATTCTCTAAGACAAAGGAAAAGAAACTATTATCTACTTCAGTATCTTTATTCTGCATTTTGAATTTGCTCAAATTTATTATCAGTTATTTCTAAATTCCATTTAAATGTCTACATCAATAAAAAAACTGAAGAATCATCTTAAAATATGAACGAGTTTTAAACATTTAATAGTCTAATTAAAACTATAGACTGTTGATAACGTAACAAAAGTTTATTACAAAATAAAGATCACAATATTCAAGTGTAATAATGAGTTTCATCTGCATAAGACTGTTCATGTAGAAGACCTTCTTGATCTTCTTCCATCTGCCTCTGGGGGAATGTTAGACCATCTCCTATACTATACAAAAACATCACACGTGCATTAATAACCATTGGCACAAATGTAGAATTATTAGACAAAATAAAACAAATGAATAGCACATAAAATCTGTTCACATTTACAGAGAGACACATTTTAAAACATGAAGCAGAAATGAGGTGTAACTACGTTGTTATCAAGATGAACAAGCTGAATGAAACAGATATTGTAACAAATGCTTTTGTCGCCGACATTAGCTTCCTAAATGGAAGTTTTCGATTTTCGCACTGCTGATTAACCGCCGCAGTTTATCACTACACTCCTAACTGAGATTTTCAATAACAAAGTTATATTAGAAAAATTAATAAAACAAAAGCATCAGATACAATTTCAGTGTGTGCAAGTGCTGTTGATGTTGTTTCATTGAGAGTTATTTTATTTCCAATCCATAATGACCATTGTACCACAATAGTAATAGGGACAAAAATATACAGAAACGGAAGAAATTTACCGACATATACGATTCTCACTGCATTTGGTTGAAACTTCATGTAACCAGTCGACCAGAACAAAATATAACAAATACACGCGATGGATATTCAAGTATTCAACTGACTGCACTACTCTATAATGGTTTGTCCCCACTTCTAGCTACCTAGGGCGGCTTACTAAATTAAATATTGAATAACATGACTGCGAAGTGCGAATACTGAATTAATAGACTTAAATAGGAAGGGGAACCGTGGTTGAATACTTGAATCTCCATAGCGTGTATTTGTTATATTTTGTACTGGTCGACTGGCTACATGAAGTTTCAACCAAATGCATTGAGAATCGTATATGCCGGTAAATTTCTTCCGTTTATGTATATCGATATTCGAATTCTTCAGCTGAGGTGACAAAGCAACATATACGAGGAAAAATTGTTGTTCATATCAATATACACTTCCCAGATTTTTATAAAATAATAATTCAAAATAGTAAAACTTATCATATTATATAGTCAGTTGTGTTCAATTGAATTCTCTGATGTCAAATCTACTGAAATCGAGACCATTAGATTTATTCGTCCTATGTGCTATCTGAGTTATATTTGTAGGGGTAAAGAACAGCTGCAAATGAACCATTACGACGACTACTTCATTATAAACATTGTTCCTCAATGGACGTCTCAATAAAAATACATTATTAGGGGCCAAACTTCGAGGTGAAACCTAACGTTTAGAGATATCAACGAGATTATTAACAGCAATAATATAATAGAGTTTATTAATTTCAAGTCAATTCTGGTCAAATACTTTACAAAAAGTTGTATCGATCTGTTAGAGAATTCATCTGAGATTATTTGCAACAAAATATACAGATTGTAATTTTAAAACCAATTCCGGACAATTAAATTTTTGATTTTTGAATTTAATTAACTATGATAAATCCGCGACTAGAACGATTTAGATATAGGCCATGCTTATGAATCAGCCTATTTATATATATATATATATATATATATATATATATATATATATATATATATATATATATATATATATATATATATATATATATATATATATATTTATATATATATATAATTTTGTTGATGATAACTGATACCAGGTATTATGTAACGATTTCTTCTTGGAGGCCGGCCTTTTGAGAAAAAAAATTTAACACCATGAGACCTATTGGAAGAGGAACAAAATATTGTTTGAATGATGGTAAAAATAAATTGGAGTCAACAAAATGGAGAAGGGTGGAACGGGGTGAACTTTTAGGGGTTGAAAGTGGTATTTCAAGGTTTTTCGCAAATTGCAACGAAAGTTGACCTATCGAAAAAAGTTAAACGGCGAAGTTGTTGATAATAAAAAGATCTACAACTTTTGTATCAAACATTTTTCCTCATAACCTCAAATTTCTGTAAGAGGTTAATTTTCGCTGCAACTCCTGAGAAACCATTTTTACCCCCAAAAGTTCACCTCCTTTCGCCCTTCCATCATAATCAAACCCTTATTTATGTCCTTGTTTATTTTTTGTACCTATTGAGGTAACTATAAATTAATATTCTCGAAATGTTCCAACTGTTAATTTCAATAATTTAAATAAATATAAGTTTAGAACAAAACTTTAAAAAATAGATTTTTGAAAATCTGTTTTCTAATTTTTTCGTGTTTTCTGGATTTTTTTCCATCGTAGTGCTAATCTTTCATTACATATTCTAAAAAAATGGCGGCTGGCGAGCTTGAAAAGAAGAACTTTACCGGTGAAACTTTTTAATTGAAAATGAGGACGTTTTTTCGGAATTTGTAGAAAAAAAAAGAAAAATCTGTGATTCGCTACAAAATAATTACAGCTTGAAACATAATAAATTAGTTTATATTTCCACAAAATTTCCTAAAAAAAATTATTTTTGCGCGAGAAAAAAATTTAAAACTGAAAAATCGGTTTTTCCTATTTTCCCGGAAAATTTGAGATAATGTGGAAAAATGTTGAATAAAAAAGTTCTTTCTTTTGATTATCAACAACTTTGCCATTTAACTTTTTTCGATTGGTCAACTTTCGTTGAAATTCGCGAAAAACCGTGAAATATCACTTTCAACCCCTACAAGTTCACCCTGTTCCAACCTTCTCCATTTTGTCGACTTCAATTTATTTTTCCCGTCATCCTCTTCCTGTAGGTCTCATGGTGTTAATTTTTTTAAAACCCTCGCAGATATTAACTTTACCCAGTATAAGTTTGTTTTCAGAAATCCAATTTAGATTATCAAGAATGTACTGTTTATGAATATTTTTTCATGTCTGTTTCAGTTTTCAACGATGGACGAATGCTTCTTTCTTTTTGTTTAGATTACGATTCTGGAAGTATCACAGAATTTCAACGTATTATTATGATTTTTTTTATGCGCAGGATGCCCCCGCGGAAGTGCCTGTTACTCGATATTCCACCTGGAGATACGTAATTTTTTATGACAAGTCTTCAACATCACCCGCGAACTGCTTTCATTGGCCACGAGACCTGTGAGGCTGTGAAGAAACCATTTGGGTTTTAAGACATTGTTTATTTTCATTTTTCTTTCGTTTGTTGATGTAGATCTGGCTTTTTGTTTTTTGTCAAACATCCAGATTTCATAGTATTATCAAAAATAGCATGTATTTTTTTTTATTTTGAATAATTGAACATTTTGTTTTGTATGTTTTCTTGTCTAAAGAAATGAGAAATTTGTCTTTTATTTGCTCGTCATTACTTGATAATGACGAAAATACAGGAATGCTTTTTAAAATCATTTTAGTGTACATTTTTCTTTTGTTATTCTGCATTTTTTTAATTACTAACAGATATTGTATCTTTATTTGTTCTACATTTTATATTGTGGAGTAATAAAATGTTAATAAATTATCTTGTCTTAGTTGTGCAATGCTTGCTTGAAAAGCCCACCCACCCGTGGTGGTGCTGTAGTTTTTGCTAGGTTTCCCATTGCTGAAAAGTAAATGCGCCACCAAAAAATCGGCCGGGGAGCCACAGCAAATAGTAATAATATTTTCGCTTGTTAAAAATTATAAAATTATCACAATTAATATTTTTGTACAATAACAAGGAAGACGTCAGTGTAAAAATAAATAATATATAGATAAAAACAATAAATTGACATGAAAAAATTGACTAAAACATATGGAGATAAGTTACATTTTATAAAAATTGTTATTAAAGCTCCTCAACGGTGTAGCAATTTTTTTTCTATAAGATATGCTTTAAGTCTCCTCTTGAATATGGAAATATTCACTGAATCCTTTAATAGACGTATCTAACTTGTTATATAGTTTCGGTCCGAGGTAGAGATAAAGAAAGGTTCGGTGGGGATTCGGTATTAGTAAACCTCTAGCTCTAGTTGGATATGGATGGTCTTGTTGATTTGACATAAATTTTTGTTTATTTTTATGAACGTATATGCACATCTCATATACAGTGTGTCCCACTTTGAGCAGCCACACCCTCATATTTCGTTGAGCATGAAATAATTCGAAATTTTCTTTGACTCAAGTTGTAGTACTCGGAAATACCTACCTTTATGTTTACGTAACCTTTGTATATCCATTTTCCACGGCTAACTACGACCAAATGAAAAGTGAAAAATTGGGAAAAATATACTAGGCATTTTTTTATCGCAAAAATAACACCAGAACATCTTAAAACCCCCAAATCTCAATGCTTGAATCATTTGAATATACAGGGTATCATTCATTCTGATCAGAGTTAGCCTTGGAAAAGTGATATTTGGCTATATTTCAAAGTATTAATTAAATATTTTTGGGAATTCTGTGACAAGAGAAGACATTTTGGAAATTTTCCAAGCATTATTTATGGATTAGAGTTGATAATGCAGCTACAGATGATACCCTGTATATTCAAATGATTCGAGCATTGAGATTTGGGAGTTTTAAGGTGTTCTGAAACAGAATCTGGTGTTATTTTTGCGATAAAAAAATGCCTAGTATGTTTTTCCCAACTTTTCACTTTTCATTTGGTCGTAGTTAACCGTGGAAAATGGATATACAAAGGTTCCTTAAACATAAAGGTAGGTATTTCCGAGTACTACAACTTGAGTCAAAGAAAATTCTGCAAGTGTTACTGCATTGTGGTCAGTGACAAGAAAGTTGGTATCATCAGCATATGCCACAATATGTACCTCCGAAAGACTATGAAGATAGCTTATCAAGTCATTTGTATATATAAGAAAAAGCAGTGGCCCGAGTATGGATCCCTGTGGTACTCCCTGTTCTGTAGGTATGCCTTCATCAAGTCTTGAGCAACACCACGGACTCCATATCGATGCATTTTCTGGATCAGTAAGTAGTGATTGACACAAACGCCCTAGAGAAGTCAATAAACAAACCACAAATCTGTAATTTGCTATCTCTAAGGCTGTTACAACATGCTCAATGAAATCATATAAGGCTGTTTCGGTACTTCTATCTTGCATGAAACCATGCTGGTTTGACGAAAGGAGTTCATTTCTAAGGAAGAATGCTAGTAACTGATTTTTAATATTCATTTCGAACAACTTGGATACACTAGAGAGAAGACTTATTCCTCTATAGTTCTCATATTTAGTAGAGTCGCCCTTTTTGAAGATTGGAGTGATGAGTGCAGATTTTAATTTTTCAGGGAATAGATAGATTTATCAGATGGATCAAGGGATTACCTAATTCCTCTACGAATTTTTTCAAAAGATTGTTTGAGATATGATCATGTCCGTGTGCATTGGCATTTTTCAATTTTCTAACTAGTTCAAAAATGGAAATGGAAAAACCTAGGTTTTTCCATTTCCAGAGGAGTCATGTATTGATTCAATTTTCAATTGAGAATGTTTCTCTTTAAAACATGAATCCCTTCCAAGAGAGGTTATCTTGTACGATGGAAAACAGCGACTAAATTCCAACTTTCAGTCGCAGATGATTCCACAACTGACTTTATGAACATCCTGTTC
The DNA here is from genome assembly GCA_944452925.2 of Chrysolina oricalcia. Lineage (NCBI taxonomy): Eukaryota > Metazoa > Arthropoda > Insecta > Coleoptera > Chrysomelidae > Chrysolina > Chrysolina oricalcia. The sequence continues at coordinate 17,948,120 of OX101809.2, read as the reverse complement.
ATATTTTCAATGAAATCAACATGACACCTTATGTTCTCCCTCAAATATGGTAATATTTTTCGGTTTGTTATTTTTTTCTGAATGGTGTTTATAGTTTGCCACATAGTCTTTGGTTTGTTCTGTGAACTGCTAATCTTATGTTCAATGTCTTTGGTTATTCTGCTTTAGTTTCTCCCTGTATGTTTTAGTAACTTGGCGACAGATGCCCTTAAAATTTTCGTTTTCTCTTGCACATTCCGAGTAAAGAGAGACCATATTCTTGAGGTTAAGGAGTTTAGTGGTAAGCGGGTTAGAGTTGAATTTTTTTCTTTGTTTTGACCGTTTCAGTGGAAAAGATAATTCTATATAATATTGAAGGATTTGGTGAAAAATATTGTATGCTTCATTTGGACATGTTTCATTGTATAAATTGTGCCAGTTCTCTTTTCTTAATAATATTTTGAAGTCTGAAATATTTTCCTCTGAGAAACTTCTATAGTGAGAAGTATTTTTGATGCAAAATTCAATGATTTGGGCATAGTGATCAGATAAGTGGAAATCCTTGATCTTCACCTTGAAATCTCCCAGTTCGGTAATGAGAATATTATTAATGCAAGTACGTGAGGAGGCTGTCACTCGGGTTGGCTCGGATACTGTACACGTAATGCTGTGCGAGGATAATAAATCCTCTAGAAGGTTCTCTACTTGCACATGCTATGCCTTTGGGTACACTCGACGTCTCGACGAGTGTTTATGAGAGAGTTATTATTTTATTTACGCACCCAATATAGGAAACAGCTAAAAATTATTGAACGGTGCCTGTTAGATATCCAACACAGGCTGAAATCCAAAGAAGTTATCAAATTGCTGAAATGTCAGTGCAGGGGCGGATCCAGAACTTTCCCTACGGGGGGAGACTAGAATTGAGAAAACGTGTCAATGTTGCTCTCAAGGAGGGAGGGGGGAATTGCCTAGATCACAATTAAACTTTGAAAATTGCAAAAATATTCTTACAGCAAAGGAATCACTGGAGAGTTGGAATTCCTATTCACAAAAATTATCAATCGCAATGCCATTCTAATAAATGATGACTCTAAAACAAATCCAGACCAACACAAACGGTAAGATAAAAAAAATTACTGTTGAAATTAGTGACATACTGAGAATCACAATGTCAAAACCATGTTCAAGAGTGGGAGAAAAGTCCACTCGATGTTGCATCACCCAAAAGACAACAAACCCTTGGAATCCTCAGTAGTTAAAGAAATTCCTTGCAAAACTGAACAAATCTATATCGGATAGACGATTTGAAGACTAAATACATGTGTAATGAGGCCGCTTAACGTCGAAGTTCATGTTAATAGACAAGAGCACCTACTTATCTTTCAACTTTTGATAGGAACCAACTCCTCCGTCGGCAATCTTGGATTTTATACCATTTTGAAATATAGATGTAATATCAATATCTCGGCTTCTAAATCACTTAGGACCACAAACTTGGTGTCTGAGTACCTATACATATTTGGGGTTAGGTAATACACAATTTTCAGATGCTTAAGAACAAGAAGTATTCTCTAGTATATGTTTTGTCCGGTGTGTTCACAATTACTTCCTTCATTCACAACTCTTAAGCAAAAGACCGATGTTCTCTCAACCGTACATAGTGATTCAGCATAGGGAGAGTGATATGAATATATTCTTCAGTCATGAGAATAATAATTTGCCCCTTCACTATCTGATTATGGAAGTCTGCGCTTTGGAAAGATGTCAGATCTTATGAACACACTGAACAAGGATTCATCAAGTGATCCTCTTAATTATTGGGAATTCTACATTAGATGCCAGAGCTGAGGTGGCGAAAGGTCGAACCACTCTCATAAAGGTCGAACTACACTCGCGTATGTTGTGCCAACATAAGAACATAGTATCCACCATATAAGGTTAGCGCTGACATCTAATGTTGAATTCCCATTAGTGATGTGAAAATTCTCGATGAAGCCGGATGGATGGATTTCCTTACCACAACTACCAACACTATCACATTTGATGATTATGCTGATCACGTATTCATTTCACACATCAATAAATAATTAGAAAGCTACAATCGTGTTGATGTAGTGTGGGACAAATACATTCCGACAAGACTGAAAGAAGCCACCAGAGAAAAGCGAAGTAAGGTTTTTAGGAGAAAGTGTGAAGCAATACGCTCCCAGCAATTGAGTGGACGGATTTCTTAAAAGACCCCACCAACAAACAGAAACTTTTTGCACTCCTTTCAAACGAATTGGCAAATGTTGAATGTGCCGAAAGCAAGGTAGTCGTCGTCACATGTGATGCCGAAGTTATTCTCCAAAGAACTGTAGGTCCAAGTCATCAGGTGGAAGCGGAGACCAGACTGCTTATCTACTTACAGGATGCGCTTTTGAATGGCTGTGGTACCTATATTATGCGTACTGTTGACACATACGTGTTGGTGATCATCCTTGGCAAGATCCATCTCCTGATGACCTTGTGTGCAGATTTGTGTTGCTTTTGGTACAGGCAAAACATTAACTTATATTGACATTAATGCTATCCACGAGAAGCTAGATGAATAGAAATATTTGGCCCTGCCTCCATTCCAGTTTCACGGGATGTAAAACCACATCATAATTTTTTTTGAGAGGCAAGAAATCTGCATGGGAGGCATGGAACCTGTTATCCCCAAGTGACACATGCCTTTACTCACACGGCACTCCACCCTGTCCCCCCGCACATAACCACACTCGTTCACGTTACTGCACCAATCTGTCGCTGACATTGGTGGACACGAGTGTCGAGTGCGTCCGCATTTGCTCACACCGACATAGTAGTTCAGAATAAGAATTATTGTATAGATTATTACTGATACGAAGTGTTGAACCCAAAAAAATAGAATGGAAGAGCAGTTATTTGAGTAGAAGAACATCACATGGAGAATTTGTGTAGAGTTCTGAATTGTCAGAACAAACATTCAAATATTATTTTCGACTATCTAGGGATGAATTTAAAGAAGTGCATGAGTTACTTGCCAAACATTCAGAAGGCGAGGGTTCTGAAGGTCATGCAAAAATGAGCTCCGTGATTCTGTTCGAAATTAAGCTTCTTGAAAACTATGTCTCAACTGTGTTGCATCGGACAAAATGATCATGTTCGTTTCTGCGTCGACACGTGAGAGCAAATGCGGTACTCTGTATCAGGGATGTTGCGTATGTAGATTTTTCACATCCGCGAAATACGGATTTTTGAAGGCTCACATCAGCGAATGCGGATCTTATATCTCACTGATTGTCGTTAGTGACATGGTAAATTCACTTGTTAAAAAACTGAAATATCATACGATAAGTGCAACCAAACACGTTATGATTGAGTTACGAGAAACAAATGATACACATTAACAAACGCGTCGTATCTTGTAACAGAAATTTTCGTTCCTATTGGTCAATCAGCACGTACGTACGGCACGCGCCACTCCCACCCAATTTCTTTCTTGTCGCGACCTGTGCTACATCTCCATCCGTATTGCATATTCCGTATGCGGATGCAGATGTCCAAATCGATTCTAAAGCTCCGAATGCGGGTTTCCGCAATATCCCTGCTCTGCTTCCCCAAACCAACGCCCCTGCTCTGCTTCCCCAAACCAACGCCACTGCTCTGCTTCCCCAAACCAACGCGGAAAATTCGCAACACCAAAGAATATTCGCACCGTATACGATTCGCAGCTCATTATTTTCACTGCGGTGAAGTTCAAACTAGCGCGGTTTTCTTCAATTGACTGCGATTTATCTGCGTATTTATCCGCCCGTAAATTTATTTCGCAATCAGATGCGTTTTCTGTCGGATTTGCAGTATTTCGCAATGTAACTCGACGCAAATAATCGAAATGGAGCAAATTATTGAATTAGTTTGAATTATATAGTTTCTGCTAGGAGACAAATGGAATTCAAAAAGAAAATTGTAGAAGTCAAAAAGGAACACGAGCTTCTTCAATTGGGAAGAAATTACTTGGAGACCTAGTATCAAATAAATTCTGGACCATACTACATTGACCAAACAAGTGTATGATTTGAGATGAAAATCCGATTCAAATGAATCATCAGCTTCTAACTCAACACATTTAATCCATATTATTAAAATATTATATAAATATAATATCCGATGATTTATACATTTTGAAATTATGAAAGATTCTATTTTGTTTTTTTTTTTTTTGGCACTAGCATTCAACCTTTTCGATAATGAAAATATAACGTAAATGATGCGATTATATCCTCTTTGGTGTGAGGCTTACTCCGGAATCCGCCATGAATTCGTTGCAGATTGTGTATCACGAATCCACTGCGAATAATTCGCGTTGGTTTGGGGGGTCCTTTTGCCATAGGTTTGAAACTATAACGACCAATGCAATACTGGTTGAGATACAGTTTTCGAGTGGCAGTGAAGAGAGTGGTTTCGATGGAAGAGGTACTAATAGAAACTTAATTTGGAACAGAATCGCAGAGCTAAATATTCCATGACCACCAGAACTTTCGCCTTCCAAATGTGTGGCAATTAAGTCATGTACTTCTTTATATTTTGAATATAATATATTTCTACATTGTTCGTCAAGAGTGATATCAAGTAATGTCTCTTTTTGTTGTTCTTCTGTCTGAAGCTAATAGCATATTAAATGCTTGTAAAGGTGACCCTTCACTTGGCGTTGCGTGTTCGCATATTTGCTTTATTTGCCGAAAACAACCAGGTATGGGAGATTTATTTTTCATTTGCCCTAGTTGCATGAACAATACAAATACGCAAATAGAGAAAGACGCGTATCCGCCTGCTTGTCGATTTTTAGTCACACATCAAAGGATTAAAATATGCCAAATATTTGCGTTTACTGTCCACACATGGCTCGCTCAGTAGCAGTAGGGTATTTTTAACATCCACCGGCGTCTTCTCTTCCATAGTCTCTTACAACTTTGTATTTTCGTACGCACACCATGTATTGGTCGGTAACTTGCATAAAAATAACCTGCTGCAGCCATAAATACGTAAATGCGCTACGCGAACACGCAACGACAAGTGAAGTGCCACCTTAAAAGTTATAAAACATTAGTCCCATTCATTCATGGGTGGGGGACGCAAGCGTCAGCGACTAGGCCCCAGTGGGCCCTTTTCGCAATCCCCGGCATCTTCACTCATCCCATGTCGGATACCTGCTCGAACCTCTTCGACCTTCTTATGAAAGTCGAAATGTCCTTCCATAGCAACGAGTGCAATTCTTCCTCCTTAATAGTGGCAGCTCAGAAGACATTTTGTCTGAGCCTGCCATAAATACCACATTCGCACAGGAAGTGGAAGGAGTCCCACATTCCGTGCATAGTGGGTCTGCCTCAACTCTGATGAGAGCCAGGTCGAGAGCCTGAGGCCGCAGTGGCCGGTTAGAACTCCCACCAACAGTCGGAGTTCTTTGCGGCTTAGCTTCAGTATCTTGGCCGTCCTTGCCATGCATTTACAGTGCAAGAATATTGTTTATTTATATTTTTGCTGTTTCCATTCAAGCTTGAAGTACGGTGTAATGCACTAGGGGAACTATACAGATGCTCACATAATGTTTATGTTATGTAAAAGGGCCCTCAACTTCCTTATTATGGACTCTGTGATTTTCATATTTCCGTATGACAATCAGAAAATGGGCTGAGAAAAAGAAACCCATGAACGAAATAATAGCTTCCAGGGACGGTTTCACTCCAGCCTTATTCAACTTCCTCATTTCTTTCCTCAACACATTCTGATCGTCATACTAAAATATGAAAATGACGAGTCCATAAGGAATATTGCTGGAGTGAAACCGGCCCTGGACGCCCAGAAAAATTATCTCTACCACATGGTTTTTTCCTCAACCTATTCTGATTGTCATACGGAAATATGAAAATGGCAGAGTCCATAATAAGGAAGTTAATGAATATTGCTGAAAACGACCCTGGGCGACCGGAAAAATTATTTTGACCATGTGGTTTGTTCCCTCAACCTATTCGGATTCTCATACTGAAATATGAAAGTGGGGTCCATAATAAGGAAGTTGATGAATACTGTTGGAGTGAAACTGGCCCTGGAGCCCGGAAAAAATATTTTGACCATATGGTTTTTTCCTCAACTTAGATTGATTATCATACGGAAATATGAAAATGGTTGAGTCCATAATGAGGAAGTTGGGGAATATTTCTGGAGTGAAACCGGCACTGTACACCCAAAAAATATATTTCGACTTGTTCCTATTGTCGTACTGAAATGTGAAAATGGCAGAGTCCATAGTAAGGAAGTCGATGATTATTGATAAAGTGAAACCGTCCCTGAACGCCAGGAAAAATTATTTCGATCTTATGCCCTTTTTTCTCAACCCATTCTGATTGTCATACTGAAATATGAAAGTAGCAGAGTTCATAATGAGGACGGGTCCTGGAAACCGTGGAAAATTATTACCCGCGCTAGAATCCCGGGAAAAAAAACTATTTTAGCTTATGTTCTGTTTTCCACTCTTTGCAAATATTGCAAAACTTTATTGCCAAAGTAACTAAGATCAGTGAGAAGTGCTCTGATGATAATGTTAAGACCTACAAAAGCATTGTGAATCAAGTGAATAAAAGTTTGAAAAATCGTTACACTGGTAATGAACATACCCATAACAAATTTTATTATTTTGATCCACGCAATTTTAAAAACATGTTAAACTACAAAAAATTCGTTTTGAAATATGGTTTATCATTTTCTATAATGACTAAATTAACTGGCTTGGATTAAACTTCAATAATAGGAGAACTAAACAAATTTGCTCAAAATGTCGAGATTTTGAAGAATAATTCTCCCATCAGAGCGAAACAATCTGAAGAAATCAGAGATTTTAGCAAAAATTTCTGTGACAGCGAAGATGAAGTGGAAGAAAATAAACTTGAAAGTTTCGTTCACAATGAGTTTTTGTGTTCTGGTTGCTATCTATGTGGTTTTAGTTTAAGAATATTGGAATTAGCAAATAATGACATTTGAGGAGTAATTTTATTAACTTTTCAATTCATCAAAATCGTACAAAAATGAAAATAAAGGCCTAGGTTTTTCGTCAGACCAACAAGTTATTGAACAACTAGTAAAATCTCTATAGACTGGTAGACTCTTTTGCCGACAATCCTACGCTGGAGATCTGTTTCATGGATAAATATTACATTCTGATGAATGGATTATTAGAATTATATTTATTTTTGACCTACAGCATTAATTTTTTTTAACTATTCCGAAACGTATTTGACTGGTGATTAATTTGAAATTATAATTAGTACGAAAATGGTAAGTTTTTATAAGATTCAGGTTCAATCATTTCAGAGAATTTTTAATTTAATTTGGTATCAATTCTCAAAAATAACGCAGCTAAGAAGAGATATGGCAATATAAAAAGTTGAAGACTGAACTCCGTAATAAAGACAGAGTGGTATAGAAAGGGAAAATGCTGTTTCTTCAATGTATGAATTGTTATTAGTTTGTTACAAATTAAAAAAACATTATTTTGCACTCTTTCACTACCCCTATTTTCAATAAAAATCGTAGATAACCTAAACTAAAAGTATAGTATTAGAAAATTCACTGAATTTGATGAGTGTTGGTGTCCTATTGTGGAAAATAAAAAAAAAAAACATTTGAAAAACAACTAAATTTATTGTGTTGTTCACAGTGTAATGCACATCATAAAATAATTCGTAAAAAATGCCCGTGTTAAGTGACTAAGGAAAAGCGAAAATACCACAATAGAGCTGTAGACTTACAACAATGAGTAAAATATATTTTATTGCTCTAAAGAAATCAATGTTAGCCTATCAAAAGCTTTCCCATCCGAAGCAGTGAAAAACAAAACAAAACTTTTGATTTATAGAAGGAATAGCAAACTACGAGGGTTGCTATTTATGTATTGAGAATTGGCAACACTGGTGTTGCTAGGCGCGATCCAACTGCGCTATCGGAAAGTTTGACATTTTTGACAGTATACACGTAATCAGAACTTTTTGTCATACATTTGTGTCGTTAATACACATTTGAAAATTTTATCTTTTTATCACAAAATGGAGTTAAATCGTGAACATTTTCGTGCCATGATTTTTTACGATTTTCGACGTGGATTATCTCAACAGCAGTGTGCCGATCAACACTGCGATTTTTGCTGATGAATCACCATCCGAGGCCACAGTTTAGTGAATTCAAACGTAGCCGTACTTCGCTGGCGGACGAAGTTAAAGATGGACGTCCAAAATCGGTTGTTGTGCGAGAAAACATTGATGCTGTGTCCGAACTGATAATGCAGGATCGTCATGTGACATATCGCGAGATCGAGGCATCCCTGGGCATTAGTATGACAAGTATACATAAGATTTTGCATGAACATTTGGCAGTCAGAAAGATTTGTTCTCGTTGGATTCCGCACAATTTGACAATCGATCAAAAAAAAGACTCGTGTAAATTGGTGCAAGGAAATGATTACAAAATATGACCGCGGTGCATCAAATGCAGTTTATAACATATAAACAGGTGACGAATCTTGGATTTATTGTTATGAGCCCGAAACTAAACAGTAGTCTGCAGTATGGGACTTTCAAAATGAACCAAATCCAACAAAAGTTGTTCGTGCTTGCAGCACTTCGAAGCAAATGGTGGCCTGTTTCTTCGGTATAAACGGTCATGTGGCAACCGTGCCTTCAGAGCAACGTAGAACGGTAAACTCCGAATTGTACACTACTATTTGTTTACCAGAACTAGAAGTCATCAATGAAATAAGGAAAACGAACCGTCGACGAAGGATATTTCTCCATCATGACAATGCGAGCTCACACACATCGGCTCAAACAACCTGCTATTTGAGCACTCAAAACGTTGAATTGATGGGTCGTCATCCGCCGTACAGCCCTGATTTACCCAATGATTTCTATTTGTTCCCTCAAGTGAAGAACAAATTAAGTGGTCAACGCTTTTCGACGCCACAAGACGCTGTTTATGCATTCAAAAACCATGTTTTGGAGATAACTACATCGGAGTGGAAAAACTGCTTTGCCAATTGGTTTAATCGAATGCAAAAATGTGTAGATTTGAAAGGAGAGTATTTTGAAAAACAATAACGTAGTTTCTACACCCCAATTATTGTTTTAGTTCTTCATTCTCAATACATAAATAGCAACCCTCGTAATATCTGAAAATTTGTAGAGAAAAAAAGACCCATTCACGATTTTTTTTAGCATCTATTCACATTCAAAGACTATTGCAAATTATAATTGTTCATGTCAATGTTGAAAATATGTCGATTTGATAATGGTGTCGATTGGATAATGGTATTCGTTCAACGAAATTTTTTAAAATTGTAACAAATTTGACAATATATGCATGGACAATTCGTTTCATACATGTTTTTTGGTTTATGTAGTATTAAATTGTATCGACTCGACATAATCATAAGAAAAGATAAATGTTGTTTATTATAGAGTTCTAAACTATATTGATTGCTTTCATGACATTTCCCGGAAAGACTGGTGAAATGTTTGAACAATAAATAATATCCATTTTCAAGATACTACCTGTCTTTTATACCTGCCGGTGAACTTATAATTGAATTTTTTCATCAACAGATTTTACAACAGTTTTAAAACAACAAAACACAAACTTTGTTACATTCTTGACACATGCGTTATTTTGGATTCATACATACAAGTTTTCAGATTTCTATCTGCAATAACTCAAAGAAATTAAAAAAAAACTTATTTATACTTATACCGTGTGTCCACTAAAAACGCTCTATGTTGAATATTTTCCAAGCAACAATGCAAAATCACTCATATGCGTCAAAAACAATGATTTCGTGGATTATATTTTGTCGTGGAATGACTAGCTATTAACCGCTTTCAATAGCATAATCTTCTTTCTTACTCATAAATATGTTTACTTTAGCGTTTTTTCACAATTCCAAATGGAATATTCTTCTCATACACATAACAAAAAAGTAATGCTGAGCAATACATTTTTTTCCAAAATAACTGGAGTAAAAGCTATTTCTTTTAGAAACAACTCGAAATTTACCATGTTTTGCCATACTTAATAATTTTCAGTGGTGAATTTCAGGTCATTAGGAACACTTTTTCTTATTTAACTGATGCGAAATATGAAGGTGTATATTTTCAGAACCATGAACATTGTACAGCTCTCAGATCGGGACGAGGCCGGTGACATCTAACTTATACTTTGAGCAGGATATGATTTCTCTCACCAGCCATATCTCAATGTATGAGCTACAAAGGGTTAAATTGGCATAAGAAAAGGTCAAGGAACTAGAACGAGTCTGACTCAACTTCTTACTTTCCTTATACATATGTTTTGATTTGTACGCAGATTACCTCAATTAGTAAGCAGATTCATTGCAATTCCAAATTCAAACAAGAATGATAAGATGAGGATGAAATATAATAAATAACACATCAAGATATGCGAGTAGGTAGGTAATGCTGATACTATATTTAGTCATCTGGAAAGCATTTTATTCATATAATAAAAAAAATTACTAAAACCTTATTCATATCTCAGCTTATTCATTTGTTTTTTTTGGCACGCTGAGTATGTGCTTCCTGTATCCAATAGACATTTTCTATTGCGCACAATCTACAATTCTGCCTATTAACTGTATAAATTGTCGTCACCGAGAAGAGAATATAATTCACAAACCTTTCATCATTATGGGAAATTCCTAACATGTCTTCTTTACATTTGAATTATGAGGTGACGAAGGTAACGTTATATTCCAAATTCAAACAAGAATGATAAGATGAGGATGAAATATAATAAATAACGCATCAAGATATGCGAGTAGGTAGGTAATGCTGATACTATATTTAGTCATCTGGAAAGCATTTCATTCATATAATAAAAAAAAATTACTAAAACCTTATTCATATCTCAGCTTATTCATTTGTTTTTTTTTGGCACGCTGAGTATGTGCTTCCTGTATCCAATAGACATTTTCTATTGCGCACAATCTACAATTCTGCCTATTAACTGTATAAATTGTCGTCACCGAGAAGAGAATATAATTCACAAACCTTTCATCATTATGGGAAATTCCTAACATGTCTTCTTTACATTTGAATTATGAGGTGACGAAGGTAACGTTATACGGGTGAAATTTATGTTCATTCAATATAATTGTAACAGAAATGTGATTCCTGTGAAATTCAGAACTAACTAGGCGATTATTGAGATGTGGATTATCTCGAATAAGTAACACGTCGTGCTTCTCTGTATTTACTTGTAACTCCAATGATCTAGCTTCAATTACAGTGATAGAAAATGCACAGACGTTAGCTGTAGGTCTTTTTAGATTGACATATTACATTCGATCTTGCATCTTTGATATTAACATCTAACAACCCTGTGAACCACTGCACTGGTTAACCTGTATCAATTTTGAACTTTCAATTTTGAAGACTTTCACTGAACAATGGCCTTATATGTAACCCTATCTTATTGATATTCCCCGTATAGTTTATTCCTTGGTTCAAAATGTGGGTTAATACTGAAAAATAAATTATTTAGTATGGCAAACATGGCGAAGATTTCAAGCTTTTTTCCGCAGTATCAATACGAAGATATGAATTTTCCACGAATTATATTAATTTTCCAAAAAATCAGCCGTTATCAATCAGAGTACTCGATAAATATTGAAATTTGCATCGGTTCGAACCCTTATTGTAAAATACAATTTTCATTATACCTACGTGCCCTCAAAAAAAATGTCAATAGTGAATGTATACAATGGATATTAAATATTACACATAACAAAATCAACATGAATGAGTCATAAATTTAAATCTCCACTCTGACTAGAACATCTTCATTTTCGAAAAAAGTAAATGGTTGGTGAATAGTTAACCAGTGAATAATGAAATATTATTAATTGTCAAATAATTTCCTACCTAACACTACGCCAATGGCTCATTCATTCCAACATCTCCATCTCGATCCCTATGAAGAAAACGAAAAATAATGTGTTGAAATTCAATCACCATAATGGATGTGAAACAAATGGCATAAAAAGTATATTTTTAATTTCCTTATGCGACAGATCGTTTTAAGTGGCCACCCGGTATGAAAAGGCCGCATTTTTCAGATGATACTAATATGGATATATCGACAATTGAGCGATTTACTTGATCAAATCAAAATAATTTATTTTCTAGGAGTTTGCGATATTACATTGGTGTTAGAATTCGCAGATTTTTCACATGATGCGTGCTGCTGGCGTGCACATAGGATGACCCCTTTTATGCAGTGGGTTCATTTCTAGCATATCTATCGATTCAGAAAATTTCATGGGTCTACGTCAAAAATTACGGAAGATACGAGGGTGTTTCCATGAGAAGTGAAACACACTGTATGGTCATATACAGATCAAGAATCAGATTTTGAGATATTGAGATCAAACTTGAAACATAGCTTACGTTTTAGGGCTTACATCATCCAGCATGTCGAGTGATTGTGAGAATCTACGGGAGATATTTTTTCAGGGGTAGAGTCCTATTTCTCTCCATACACTTTTTTTTTGTTCATAAATGTTTTGTATTTTTTACGCATCTGCAACCGTTATTGAGAAGAAAGTTTGAAACACATTTTTTTTGTAATTCGCAGGATTTAGTTAAAAATTAAAAGTACAGGTATAGGACTGAATTATATGAAATTTTATTGAAACGTTCCTGACATAATCCTACAGGACGAGTCAGAAGTGCTGACAACTTTTTTCACTTAGTCCATCTTCATCAACTTAATAATTTTCTCAGAATACTTATTACAAAAATGTATGGTTTGTTAAGATTCGTCCACTAGATGGAGCTGAAATCGAAGAAGTTCAAAATTCGAATGTAGTGAGTAGGGTGTAGGGATGGTTATACACATATTCCTGTCTTTTCAGTCCAAAATAATTATAATAATAATAATAATTACAAAATAATATTTATTTACTGCCAAAGATGAAGAATAATAGTTCACAAAAACAATAAAATTCAAAACGTAAGTGAATGATTACCCGGTGATTCAGAACTGAATTCTAAGGATAAAATTATGATTTCTAGTAAATTTTATGGACGAATAGACCAAGCCACATGAACACTTTCGAACATATTGAAAGTTTGATTTTATGGAGGACATTCGTGTCCTGAAATGAATTTTGTGGGTTTGTAACCTTCCACAGTCTGAAAATGAGTTAGTGTGAGATCAAGATAATCTATAAAAACGAAACATACGAAACAGAATTAGTGGGCTTTGACTGCTATTTTCATTTTGACTTTTAGGTTTGTTTTGAAGCATATGATATTATTTGAAATTTGGTTTGTCTCATCGTGTATTTGTTTATATATATTTTTTGTATCATATCCAAGGATGTATTATATCCAGCACGTCCAAGGTTTGCTTCCTCGAGATTTTCCACGGCGTTTGCAGTTCTCCAGATGGATACTGCGCAAGTGTACTAGGGATCCTGAATTTTTATCTCATATATCCTTTTTACCGACGAAGCTCAATGTACACGCGACGGAGTAGTGAAGTACCACAATGTTCATACTTGGGTTAGGTTAAGTTTGAACGTGAGTGGGCCTGTATCAGGCCCTCCACTGCGGCCAATGGCCTATTGTGGCTCACCCTATGGTTATATTTCCCCCATTATATCCAATCTCTTGCCGACTTGGTACTATTAAATCCAAACAGGATCAGACAATGTCAACACCCGGAACAGTTCAGCGTAAACATATGGACAGGAATAGTAGGAAATACTTTCATTGGACCTTTTATTTTACCGCAAATTTTAAATGGTGACACATATTTGAACTTCCTTCAGAACGAATTGTCTGCGTTAGTGGAGGACGTGCCTTCACAAATTCGTCAACAAATGTGGTTTATGCAGGATAACCCCCCCCCCTCATTTTCGAGTCACCGTCCGCGATTGTTCAGATACAGTGTTTCCCAATAGGTCGATTGGCGGAGCAGATCAAATTGCATGGCCCTCACGGTCCCCAGATTGCAACCGCAGGACTTCTTCTTATGGAGACATGTGTACCGGGCCTAGTTTATGGTGCAGAACCAGTGACTTCCATCCATAGAAGTATGATCAACACTAGAACGCCAAACACGCTGTCCGAGATTCAGTTAAATGACCCCCACAGGGAATGATGACCAACCTTTGTACTTGCGCATTATTGCTGTTTTTGGTCACGTCGTTGCCAAGTTTTTTTTTTTCGTGTTCCAAATGAAGTTCGGAATATCATCTATGGTTAGGGCAGGTAATTGTGGGAAGTCCAGTAAACTTGGCAACACCGCCTCAAAATCCTATCGTGATGTATCAAGGGAAGAAAGATAACAGTGTCGGCTTCTAAGTTTTGGCATTGTTAGGTTTCAGCAGTTGTTCAGGGAAACTGTGAATCTGGATAACACCAATATATTGACAACCACACAGAGGCAAAAAAAAAATCTATGCGGACTTGAATTTGGATAATAAGTCCATTATAAAAAAATACAACATTGATGTCAACGACATGTTAATCAAAGATGGTGAATTTTATCATTTAAGTTCATTTCTCCCTTCTTTGAGTACTCTGACTGAAAATGTGGTTACACATACCGGGTGGCTACGGAAGTATTGCCTACGGAATATCTCAGTTGTTGTATGAAATAGGTTTGTGAAATTTGGAGCGTCGATATAATGACAAGAGCTAGAATTTGAGCATATTGACATGTCGAAGTTAACTTCCGGTCTGACCGGAAGTAACATCAACTTTCTTATTTTAAATAGAAACCCTATTTTTTTTCTTTTCGCTTTATTCAGCATTCAATTCCCTTTCTAATGACATATCACAAGTTGGTATCTAACCAGAAACTAGATCAGAAAAAAATTATTATTGAAATTCACCGAGTAGGCCGTGGAAGCAAAATGAAAGCCAAAAATTGAAAAGTTGGCTATGGAAACCATACGTCACTTGATAACAGTTGCTACTACTGTGATATTTTATTTTCATTCGTCGGCGTTATAAAAAGCCGCCAAAAAAAATATTGGAAAAATTGGGAAAAAAACAATACTCTGTAGGTCCATAACTTAAATAGGAACATACAACTTTTTCTTGCCTGTACTATTCAGCATAACCATTCCTTTCTAATGATATAATGGAAAATAATTTTTTGAACTGAGATACCGAAAAATCCAATTATTATTCTTCAAATAACAAAACAGATTATCGCCATACGCAAAAATAAAATTAAAAATAATGTGGAATGATAAATTATATCCTGTAGGTTCTAGGTTAAATAGGAACATAAACGTACTTGGTCTGTGCCATCGTCCATAGATATTCTAATATCTACCTATGGACGATGTTTGTGCTATTCAGAATAATCATTCAATTGCAATAATCATTCGAACCAAAATATTAACAAGTAGGCTGATTAAGATGTATTTTGGAATGAAACAAAAAAGAAATGAGAGCTGTCACGAACGCTGCTATCCATATTATTTTGACGTTCGAAGTAGTGTTTTTGATTATGCCATTTTAAAAGGGTTTGGAAATCGAAATCAGTTAGTGGAATATTCAAAAAATGCCCCGTTATTCACGAACCGAACAAATTGACATGCTTCTCATTTATGGTGAATGTTTAAAAAATTCTTATGCCGCTGAACGATTGTATTTAGAGCGATATCCAGGGAGGCAGCAACCGTCAAGAAGGTATTTCCAGTGGCTTGAAGGAAAATTAAGAACTGAGCCTGATGTTCACGAAGACCAAGAAGCAATTGTTATTAATGAGGAAACTGAAATTAATGTATTAGCTTTAGTACAATATGATAGCACAATTTCCTCAAGGCAGATTGGCGTCGAATTAGCTATAAGTAAGAACTCTGCTAGGAAAATTTTGAAAAAACATCGATTGAAATCCTTCAAGTATCAGTTGCATCAACATTTGTATGAAAATGACGGTGAAAGGCGCCTGGAATATTGTAATTGGTTTCTTCGACAAAATGCTGAGAATCACCTATTTAACTATTATATCTTGTTTACGGACGAGTCAAGATTTACCAACAATGGATTATTTAACAGGAATAATACAAGGTAGGTACTGTACTTTATTTGGATTATTGTCGATAGTCGAAGTGTAAAGTGCTAAAAGTGTGAACGGTCTTTTGTTCCAGGTACTGGGCGATAGCAAACGAGCACCGGTTTCGACAAGGCGGCTTCCAGTTTGTGCAGGAATAGTTGGAACTCATATTGTTGGCCCCATTCTTTTTCAAGGCCAACTAACCGGAGAGAGATACTTTAATTTTTTAACGAATGAAATTTCGGAATTCATTAACAACCTACCAGCGGAAATAACTGAGAGAATGTACTTCCAGCAAGATGGCGCCCCTCCGCATAATTCAAGAATAGCGAGAAATTATCTTCAAAATCGCTTTCAAGAGAGACTTATAACAACCCATGGTCCAGTCAGGTGGCCACCAAGGTCACCTGATCTTACTCCGTGCGACTTTTTTCTATGGGGGCATCTTAAAAATAGGGTGTATTCCACACAGCCTACAACTCTACATGAGCTAGAAGTAAAAATTCGTAGAGCTTTCCAAGATATCACGCCCCAAATGTTGAGAAACGTTTTACATGAAAATATCACCAGAGTCAATAAATGTATTGACGCTGAGGGAATGCATTTCGAACATTTGTTTTGAATTTATTTTATCTTTAATCCTATCAATTTGAATTTTTTTTTTTCGATAAATCTGTTTTTTCGTTATTTGAAGAATAATAATTGGATTTTTTGGTATTTCATTTCAAAACATTACTTTCTATTATATCATTAGAAAGGAATGGTTATGCTGAATAGTACAGGCAAGAAAAAGTTGTATGTTCCTATTTAAGTTATGGACCTACAGAGTATTGTTTTTTCCCAATTTTTCCAATATTTTTTTTGGCGGCTTTTTATAACGCCGACGAATGAAAATAAAATATCACAGTAGTAGCAACTGTTATCAAGTGACGTATGGTTTCCATAGCCAACTTTTCAATTTTTGGCTTTCATTTTGCTTCCACGGCCTACTCGGTGAATTTCAATAATATTTTTTTTTCTGATCTAGTTTCTGGTTAGATACCAACTTGTGATATGTCATTAGAAAGGGAATTGAATGCTGAATAAAGCGAAAAGAAAAAAAAATAGGGTTTCCATTTAAAATAAGAAAGTTGATGTTACTTCCGGTCAGACCGGAAGATAACTTCGACATGTCAATATGCTCAAATTCTAGCTCTTATGTCATTATATCGACGCTCCAAATTTCACAAACCTACTTCATACAATAACTGAGATATTCCGTAGGCAATACTTCCGTAGCCACCCGGTATATCAGGATTTGTCGTTAAATCTTTTAAAAAATTACCAAATGTAGAGTATGTTTGTCTACTCTTGAAGACATTACAGAATCTTCTGCAGATGCAGAAAACCTTAAATTATTGAATAGAAAAAAGAGAGGTGGTCTCATAAGGCCATCACAAACTGTTATAGATATTTGTATTTTCCTTGAGAGAAAAATCCGGCAGGTTCTTGCAATTACTGATAATTTTATGCCAAATGAAAAGAATTTTTTGGAAACCTTCAAACACCAAACTTCATCAATATTATTTCAGGATGAAAAATTATTCAGCTCCATAAAAAACCACATTTTCGATGTATCTCCCTATGAGGTGAGTCACAAAATGAAAAAAGCAATAACAAGAATTTACACCAGAATTAGATTAGATTCTTCAATATTGCATGTGACAAACTGAGAAAATTAGAGGTGAATTAAAGAAAAAAAAAACACTTACAAAATTGATTTTATTTTCCCATCAATAGATTTTGAAACAAAATGCCACAATTTTCGTTTGATAGAAATAAGTTTGTAACATTACAAAATAAAATGTGTTGAGAATTATTATACTTAGTCCTTTTTCTTCCAATCATACCATTTCTCCTTATTTAAGACAAAGTGAAACAAATATCCTGTAACAATTTGAAAGTTTGGATTTTTATATTTATTTCTCTCAACATTCGGTAATCTACTTCTTATTACAAAAAATGCCATTTGAATTCAATGCGATTCAACAACATTTACAATGATAAATGAGAACCTCTGACCGAATGCAAAAATGCAGTTTTTTACCCAAGAAACTATATTTGACAGATTTTTTCCCAATTTTATATCTCCAATCAAGGACATTTCTATTTTTCAACAAAAATGGTGGAAGAGTGATAACAGGAGTCAACAAGTAGTTTGAACTAATGCAAACAAAATTGTTGTCTTGTCAATAAAAGCCTTCGTTTTATTATTATTATTACGTACTTTTTGCATTATAACTAATTAATTAATCAATCAATCATCCTATAATATGATTCAAAATTCTTCTTAATTGATTCAACTCACATCATTTATAACAAAAGCACTCGTAATCTCTTCAACACAAAGACCACTATACCCAAATTACTCAAATATTCATGAAAACCAACTGCAATATTCAGAATTTCGAAAATCAAAAATATGCCTACCTTAAGAAAGTGTTTCCTCACTCTGATTTCGAGTATAATAGGCTCAACGGATTAGACGAGAGGCCGATGGACACACAAATTGAGTTTTTTTTCTGATTTACAGACTGAGTGGAGTAGAATAAATTCCCATCAAAATATCAAATTTGAATTTTTTGACGATCACAATAATTTCTCCCTACTTGGTCGCGAGAAAGCACAAAATAGAAGACCTACACTCAATATTTCTATTTTCAAGAAGTCAATTATTGGTTTACTGTAAGTCTGTATATATCATTAGAGGGAAAACTCTATTATATTGCAAATGCTATTACCGACAACTTATACTAGATTCAGGAACAGGAAGTCAAAAATCCTAAGAACTTCCCTGACAACACTTGCGCTCTATTGCGCAAACTCATAGGTTGGTGTATCTGTCATAGGGGGACCACGTTATTCTGAACTAACGGCGTTCTAGTGTTTATTATATTTCTATGCTTCCATCGAAGTTCTTACTGAACGTAAGAAACACCTCCGGAATTTTAGAACGCATTCGGCAGTCTATGAGAAGAAGAGTGGATGAATAAACTGCAGAAGGAGGAGGGCATTTCCAGCACCTTCTATAAAAAAGTAAAGGTTCGTTATCTTTCTACCTTTTTAGGCAATGTTCAAGGAAACTTGTAATTTAGATCAAAAACCAAATAATTAGCGATTTTTGTTTTCATTGTGATAATAGGTTCCCCCCTTTTGTTAAAAAATGTAATTAAATGTAGCGAAAAAATATTTTAATTTTTTTCTCAAATTACAAGAGACAAAAAAGTTTATAAACAAAACAAAAAATGTATGCTGCGAGAAAGGGCTTGGCCCCTGAAATCTGGCTTGGCCCTGAAATCTGTAGTGGAGACAAATTTTGTTTTCTACGAAATTACACCCTACTTTTACGACCAATTCAAAAAACTTTTGCATTATTTCCGTAACCAATTCAGGTTGCAATCACAATTTTTTTAGTGCACTCATGACATAGAGAAACGTTTCTTTATGTTTGCAACTCTTTTAGATTTTTTTCGGCCGAGTTATTAACAAAACTATGAATAAATTTAATTAGATAATGAATTAGAAAAATGATACCGTTGGTAATTTCCGTACTTCTGGTTTTCTAAATATTACAAAAATAACCTGGTCAATTATCAACATAGAAATAGTAATATCACTTGAAAAATGCAGACGTTAAAAATGTTAGGTAATTCAGGCAGTTCAAAATTGTAAAGTTATTCAGGCAATTCGTCATGACACATCCTACACCCAAATTACAGAAAAAATAAAAAATCACTAATGCAAATTCGTTAAAAAAGTTTATTGAAATAAATAAAAATTCACAGTGGCAACCAGTCTTGATAACAAATAACTAATGGAAGAAGTTAATGTGTTAAATGTTTTGCGTAACTAAGGAAATGAAAAACCAAACAAGTAGTTGCGTTAGCTAGTAGCGTTAGACTGTGTTATTTTCTAACCTGTTCTGGGTGTTGTCCATAGAATGATAAGTACTCTGCTGGTGGCGCGTGTGTACAGGATACTCTACACCGTCACCCAAACTACAAAATTCATAAAAATGAATGTTATATAAATGGCTAAATAATAAAAAATTGTGTTTCTGTGTATAACTGTGGAAACCAAATGTTCAACTCCCAAACAAAGCCACTGCCCTCGGTATATCATGCGTATAATACACCAATCAATAGAGCATAAAATGAGTGGTTTTTTTAACAAAAATACTAGTCGGAAACCGACTGTGACATCACATGGAAGACAGCCCGTAGTCATATTCTGTTATGTTATGTAAACGCAACTGTCATTTAATCTGTCAATTGACACATTTAATCTGTCAATTGATACATTTAATCTGTCAATTGACACATTTAATCTGTCAATTGGCACATTTAATCTGTCAATTGACACATTTAATCAGTCAATTGACACATTTAATCTGTCAATTGACAATTTAATCTGTCAATTGACACATTTAATATGAGGTGATTAGAGCATATCGATGATGAAAATTGTTGAAATCGTTATTTCCGTCAACCTGTTGCACCCCTACCCCGAACCACCATAAGTCTTCGAGAGACTTGTGCAAGCTAGGGAGCAACCCTCACCTTTTAACATGTGATGACGTGCATGAGACCGATGACCATGCTGGGAATCGAACCCAAGACCTAATGCTTGAGAGACGCATGCTCTACCAGCACGACCAGCACGGAATGGGTAGTTTGAACATGACCTGTGAATAGCCATGAACCAACTCAGCTTTTCGATTGGGTTGAGCAATAACGGAATTTTATTATTTTTGGAATTACGTGATGGTGATTTGATTCGTAAAAGAACACTGAAACGATGATTGAAATTTTTAAATTTGTTCTGGTGGAGAAATTTTTGAGATACTGAAACGCTTCTAGCGTTTGTAAATAGTGAAGTCTGTAAATCAGGGCAGTTTCATGGATGCATTCGAAATGCGTGCAAGCTGAGGTTTAGTTGTCACACAAAAAAAAGTACCGTTTGTACGTTTGGTCTTGAGCAACAGCGTATGAACATGAATAGGACATTGAAAAAATCACTTAAAAAATAAATGAGTAAATTGACAGATTAAATGTGTCAATTGGCAGATTAAATGTGTCAATTGACAGATTAAATGTGTCAATTGACAGATTAAATGTGTCAATTGACAGATTAAATGTGTCAATTGACAGATTAAATATGTCAATTGACAGATTGAATGTGTCAATTGACAGATGAAATGTGTCAATTGACAGATTAAATGTGTCAATTGACAGATTAAATGTGTCAATTGACAGATTTTTTAATTTTCGCCGTGGCACCAGAACGCCGTCGTACCTGGATGCTCTAGAGATAGTCCGATTTCAATTTCTTAAACAGATTTTGAAAGTAGAAGTATAGTCTGGATACCAGGTCACACGGGCCTAGAAGGAAACGATATAGCGGACGCCATAGCAAAAGGGCGGAAGCGAAACAGGGGACGAAACAACGTTCACTGGACCATAACCGGTAATCGATTTAGCATATGACACTGCCAAGAATGTCATAACAGCCTGGGCAGACAATAAAAGACTCGAGTCATTCCAAAACATTTATCGCTTGTACAAGGAAAAAACAGGACTCTGACAAACTGCTAGAACTCAGTAGAGCACATTTCAGAGATATAGTAGGTTTGATTACTGGCCACTGCAAACTCAAACATCACATGCATTAAATCGGACTTGCACAAGATGCAGAGTGCCGGCTATGCATGGAGCATGATGAAACGGCTAAACTCATTCTGTGTACATGCCCTGCAGCGGCCAGAACCAGATTTTCAATATTTGGCAATACGACAGTAAGGCCAGTAAACCTGGTAAATTGTTCTCCCAATGCATTCCTCGATTTCGTTAAGACATTGGAAATATTGGGAGAAATATAACCATAGGGTAAGCCACAATAATAGGCCAATGGCCTGATACGGGCTCACTCACGTTCAAACCTAACTCAACCACAAAACGTATATTCTCATTTCTACAATGCTTCAAAATGGGTGAAAATGCTCAAAACGCGTAAGCGGTCGAGTAGTAGGAGACCGGGAGATGAGGGGAAGCGTATTATCACGTAACCCGTTCATTAGAACAATTGGATGTTCCCACTGGAACACAATTCTGAACATTTGCAACTTCACATAAGTTAACATAAACAATCGATCTAAAATGTCGTCAATAGCGTAGCACTTACGGTTAAACCGGAAGTTGACACAAACTTCCTTTTTTTAATGAAACGCCCTATATTTATAACTATTTTCGAGTTATTACAATTTTTGTAAAACATTTTGAGTTTGCACTAGTATCTTTAAAACGCATATCTTAGACTGTCATCATGTATACTAGCTCTGGTAAAAAATTTAAACATTCAGTATTGAAACTTTTCAAGATATGCATTTTTGAAGATACTAGTGCAAACTCAACATGTGTCTCAAAAATAATGACTCGAAAACGTTTGAAAATTATTATAGAGACATTTCATACAAATTGTATCAAAATAGTACACAGGGCGTTCCATTCAAAATAAGTAAGTTTGTGTAGTTTGTATTTTGCTCAAAATTCTATATTACATTCCTTTGAAATATCTAAAAAGTATGGGTACTACTCTTACTATCTTGCGTCCACTTAAATCTTTGCAAAACAAAAGTGTTAAATGTATTTTTACATAACCATTTCTTGAATCTACATCCCATTTATATATGCTCCAAACAATCTTTAGGAAATCAATTCTTTGTACAAATTGCAAATATAATGATAATAATAATAATTCATACATTCTGTTATCAATAAAAGGAAACTTCCATCTCTGGAATTTCATTCAACCGATACCTACTATTCACAATCACCAAATTAGACAATCCAATAGTCATCATCACACACAGAATAAAGATAAATATCGGAAAAAAATCAATTTTATATAATGGAATTTTGATATTCAATAATTTACCCAATAATTTAAAAATATCATACAAAAAAATCGTTTCAAATTACATTTAAAGAAATACTTATTGCAATGATATTTTTTTAAAAACTGATGCAAACATTTTCAACTTGAAGTAATGTTGTTGTTTATTGTATTAATTATAGATTTAGGTCCCTATTATAAACATTTATGTTTCTTGGGGTCAATAAATATTATTATTATTACTTCCGGTCGTAAAAAATCTCATTTTGTTCGAATTTCAATTCTGTACAAACAGATTGCTGTATTAGTTTTCATTTTATGAGGAAAACTCAAAATTAATAAATGACAGTCTCGAGTCCAAAACATAACAGAATATATCTACGGACTGTCTTTCATGTGATGGCCACTCTGTTTTATACTAGTATCTTTGTTACGAAAAAATCTTCTATTGATTGGCCTATAACCCGGGTTCCTGGTCATAGAAAACAAAAATTTTTGGTGATTAATGGAAGAACATTGTTTTTGTTTTGAGATTTGGTACCAGAATATTTTGGAGGATAGCGAACCTAATGAATATTAGTTTCTTTTTTGCAACTCCGGTTATTCCAAAAATAGACTTTATCAAATTCCCTCACATGATGTAGTAGTTATTTACGATATAAGTCCGGTAAATACATTTTTACAGTACGAGAAAGATGTTTCCAGACGATGCAATTAGCCGAGTCTGGAATTTCGAAACGAGTACTGGAAAAAGTTTACCGGACGTGTGACGTACAAAATTTTATTTCATAAATAAATTGTTGACTTTTTGAAGATGTTATTACGCTGCAAAAACTTGTAGACTAGTATGAAAATTTTATTGGACCAGTATGTTAAAATTTCTACAAAAACAGTTTAATTTAGATAAAGGGTTGTAAGCATAAACTTTCCCTATTTTTTAGCGTAAAATCCACTGGCGTTGAGAAAAAATGGGGTTGCCATTTGAACAAAATTTTCGAGATAGCCGAATTCGGCGCCAATTTCTAAGCACCCCTTATATTTTTTTTGAAAAGTTTCCAAAGATTTAGGAAGTTTCAGGTCTTCTTCAGGCAAATTCTGGCGATTTTTGACCTGACTCTCTTTATTTCCAAAAAACAATTTTTTGTGAAGGGCTGCATTTGTGAAAATTTTCAAAAAAATTTAAATAACTTAAAACATTAGACATATGATGTTTTGAATAAAGTCATATTGAAATTCATTAAAAAAAAACAATATTGGTGTTCACTTCCGGTATAACCGGAATTCGTAGAGAACTGAAAATATTAGAAAAGCTTTGTCGAAACGTTGAAAAACTTCTGACATTAAAGTATAGTCCTGTAAGTAGCTCTGCAGGTATTTTTTTAAATTTGTTAGGAGTGTTCAAATTCTCAGTTGATATTTGGGGACATTTTCTTTTTAAAGTTGGAATGACGAAATTAACTACTATAAATGTAAAAGTGGGTAATGTGTATGTTATTCAGTAGAAAACACAGAATCTCTACTTTATAAATCATACATAATTCTGTACACTTGAAGTACAAAACTTATTTAAATTCCAGATGTTTAGTACCAAAACCCTGCACAAACTCAAAAAATAAGAAAGTCTAGGATTAAAAAACGGTTAGACTTGTAAAGATAATTGCTAGCAAATCGATCCTAAATGGCCTCACCCAGCTCCTCTTTAAACTTTTTGCACCCGAACACCCTGTATATTTAAATATTTCAACCACGATGTAACTCCATAACGGCCTTTAAGTTTCGATACAATTTTAAAATTAACTTTTATGTCCTTGGATTTTTTTCTGTAACTATTAGTATGTCTGTTGAGATATACGGTATTATTATTAATTTTATCCCAGACTACCAGACCTGCTGAAATGAAAAGAAAAAGATCAAGGAGGAAATAATGAATGAAGATTGGCTAAACATATAAACTGTTTTTCGAAAGATTGCATACATTATATCTTATACTCATTAACAGATTCAGGCATTTTGAAACAGAACAGTAGTAAAAAAAGATCACTTCCAATCGCAGCGTTCGCGCCCCTCCACATAGATGTCATCAAAACTCGCTCGTGGAACGTTAGTCGGAAAGTAGGCGATACTTTCTTTATTCCTCTCAATATCTTCCATTTTTCGTCCACTTATGATGAGTTCCGTTTTGAAGTGCCCGAATCAGTATAATAGTAATTAATAGTTATACTCTTTATTAAATCTCAAAAAACAGACAGCTTATCAAGAATAGAAACAAATTTGAAAATGTCAATACCGATCGAAAACAAAATGTGAAGCACCATTTGGAGAAACCAGGACGTTGTTTTGAGACACTTGAAAAATTGAATTTTATATTTCAAATCGAATTTGTCATAAAAAGAAGAGCATATGATGAAATATAGGAAATACAGATAGATGTTATACAGTTGAAGAGCGACAATTCAAAAATACCAGTCCTGATGTAACTGCATACAATGAAAATTCAGATGAATGAAAACACTACTCCTTTTAACAATAAATATGACAAAAAAATTAAATCAATTATTACTTACGAAAAATCTCATCGGCTAAAGCGTTCAACTGATGAAATATTACTCACAGGTCTGAATCCAAACTATTATTCTACGATCAGTTTCACTATCGCCCTTCGAATGTATTCGAAATTAGAGAACTACCATTGAAAACTTTCAAAAAAGCATTAAAAAAATCCTAATCAAAATCAGCCTTTATCAAATTAATGATTTCATTGATCACTTGTGGACTCGCTTGCAGGCAGCTAGTGTTCGTGTTAGTTGATTGTATTGTTTTATTTTATTATTCATGTGTTAAAATGTAGGTGTGTTTCATGTATCTTGTGTATATTTTATATATTAATGTGTATGACAAAGTTAACCTATAGATGCAATATATTCTATTCTATTATCATCACGTATTTTCTGTTTTTGCTCAAAAAGTATCCACATAAGGTTCAAAGAGTGTTAAATCAAAATTCACCATCTTAGCGTAGTATAGACTCAATGGAATTCAGGTGGGGTGATATGGGAGAAGCCTTGAAGAAAATGTTCGTTTTTGCCCATTATATTCTAGCTCAGTTTGAGAAAGTAATATCATCAAATCATTTTTTTCATTGAAAAAAAAAACAAAAGAATGGATATTAAATAAATAAAGACAATTTTTCCACAATTTTTGTTAACAAAATAGAAATCACAAACTGTCCATATTTGTTTTTTGTCATAATTATATATTATTATTATATAAATAACTTAATTTCCTTATTTTAATTCAGTCATTACAACAAGTGAAACTTCGTAAGTCTTTTCCGGTTTATTTGCATCAAACAGACAATTGATTGTGGATTTTATACTGTACTTATTTATATATTATTGCAAATAAACTTATTATTATTATTATATACTTTTACTACACTGTCTTCAGCGTATCATTTGTGTTGTTTCCTTCTTTAAATTTTATCTAGATTTCCTTGGCCATTTGTGGACTTTGTTATATGAAGCGTTACATATGTGTAAGACGCTATTTGGAGGTGATTCAGCAATGAGCCATTTTTTTGAGTAAATTCCATCCAACAATGATAGTCGCCCGACTTCGATTTTAAGCTTGTGAAGACGTTCATTGTCGATTTTCTTAAATGCGTCATGCTTCTTATGCAATTCTTGGTGAGTTGCTGTATCATATCTGCTTTCTAGTGAGTAGCTTCCTTAATTTTTTTCCTCTGTGAATTTATTTGCTTTTGCTTTTTGGAGCATCAAAATTAAACATCTTAACCACCTCTTCTCTAATTTGTTAGGACAAAACTTCACGTTCCTTATTAGGATAACTGCATTTTTCACTTTCTGAATGACCTGTGCTAACCTTGTTTACGGTTCGAAGTTCTAATTTTATACTCCTTTACGATACGATTCTCACACTTGTTTCTATTCCTGACAAGCTTGTACAGATGTTTACAGGAGGAAGTACGTTATCAATAGAACATTTTCATTTTGAATCTCAAACAAAATCTGTACTGTTCTGTTATATATTTAGCCGGTTTCAAATTGATGTGAGCAAGACCTAACCTATCTGATATGAATAACATACGTTTGATAACAAAGTGTTCAGCGGAGGTCAGCACCATAAAGAAAAATAAAAAAGGTCTGCAGAAACGTAAGGTTTCTTCAAAAAATTTCAATTCAAACACATGATAAAACAGTTTTCCAATAGGTCTATGATCACAAATCATATCTTAGAAATTCACCCAGCACTTACACAACTATGAGTATAATATGTTCCTTAAAGTTACTGCTACCAAAATTCCAAACAAGAGTAGGTATCGAAGAATTGTCTTATGAAAACTACAACTGAAAAACGTGCCAAGAGAAAAAGCTTTGTGAAAACTGTTTTTGTAAAACTGAAATATAAAAACTGATGAGGTGTTAATAATTTGTTCGCATTCTCAGATGTATCTGAAGAATTCAAACAAAATTTGTCTCATTCTGGAATTTTTAAACCACGCATTCAACCCCCCAACTAACTTTTGAACAGATGATTTCAGAAAATTGCGTTCCACGGTGCCTTTCTGTATCCTCAATAATATAGTTTGTTTGTTTCACCATCAGAATGGGTTCCAAAAATTCCAAACGGCAATCTTTTTCATTATTGTGCCTAATGTGAAAGAACATGAAAGGATCTCACCCACAAAAAGTTCAATGGCTATGGGTATCAAAGTGATAACCGTGTCATATTTCAAAGACTTACGGATGCACGAGAAGACATCGTAAGAAATTAGAAGATATTGTGGCATAAGTACTTTTGAGGATGTAGGGACTTCTCTTACGTGATCGTATATGTCCCTACACTTGCCTATTGCCCGCATCGGTGGATTAAATAGCCCAAGAATCGTATGCTCTAAACAGACACGTGAATCTTAGATCCAATCAAAGTGACAAGCCGTCAACAATCAAACAATTTCAGAATTTGAAATTTGAATTTGGACTATTGAGATTATTCACGCTGCCTATAAAAATTTGTGATTCTTTTATCTATAATATTACCATCAAAATGGACAGCTAAGTATTATAATGCGATTTACAAACATGGTATATTCATTAATTTGTCTTCAAAGGTTTGTTATCTGACATAAAAAAGTCTCATCTGATTATGAACAAGAAAAGATTATTATTGAAGTAGATGATCGGACGAATTACAATTACAAATGCCTTTTATAAATCAACCAACTACTAGTAATTGCATTAATGCGTAATGTTTCATTTTTGATATTCAAAATTTTTATTTTGTGATTAAGAGATTTAGTTTTATGTATAAATATATTTTTTAATGAAGTTATTGTGAGTAACTGTATCGTTTTGTTGTTGTCTGGAAGAAACTAGAATTGAGGAAAATATTGGTAAAACAGAAAGAATTGAATAAAATATAAGGAGTTACGAAAACCATTCACTTAGAGAACTTCATTAATATTACCTATATTATACCTAATAATGGCACCTATCGCAAATAAAAAGTTTTAGAAAACATTCAAAGTGAAGCCAAATATTCAAGCACATGCCAATACAGAAAATTTGATTCACTTGGCTATTTCAGACACGAAACAATCATTTTTATTTTTAGTTTTTTCTACATCTAATAAAATTAATAGTCCAAACTAGTCTTCTGCTAGTTCTGCTCTAAACGTCAAAACATTTATATGTCAATCCCAAAATGCTTTGAAAGCAATTCTTCATTTTTTAATGAAATTTATCCGACGCACAGGTATATCCATCTGTGGGAATTACATATTTATTCTATATTTAAATTGTGAAACATGTAATACTATATATTTTTCTGAATAAATATTATAATTATTATTAATTCTAAATTGTTAGTTCAGTAGAGTTTCTAAATTCACCATTACTGTACATGAGAAATTCGCACAGCAAAACTTTTAAAACATTTAAAAATTAAAACGTATGTAATATTGAAAAAATCTTGAACAAAAACAATACAATATTTTATTTATTTAATTTAGAACGAGAGAGCCATGAAATAAATTAAAGTTTGTAAATCTGACAGTAGTAATAAAAAAAGTTATAACTTTATATTTGTGAATGGCTCATTTCCACCTTTCCTGAAGAATCAATCAATTCGATGATTGGTTATTGATAAAAAACACGAGAAATTAATGATTTCCTCAAAGATATCGTATGGGTGGCAGGGACAAATTTTTACAAAATCGGGATTTTTAGTTAATATTGCAATTTCTGCTAAAAAAAGAGTACGTTGGTCGAAATTTTGAAAAAAAACCTTCGTTATTTCCTAAGCGGTATCATATAGGTATAGGACAGGCTATATACATTAAGAAAAAATACAAGTTGTTCTATTGAAGATAATTACCCTGCTATCAATTTCTGGTATAACCGGAAGTGGAGAGGGGAATATATTTACACTGGTAGATAATGGTCAATAACCCGTTGTTCCAAATGTTCAGATTTCAATTCGTCTTACTTTTCGAAATACGTCTAAAGAATCACCCTGTATATGGGAACACTATTCAAGAACAACTTTGTGAAGCACTTTTGACAGATGACCTAAAGTGGTTTACCCAAGAAAGGGTATTGCTGATGGTAATACGGACCATCGAAATGGCTGACTCAATGGTATAGTTACTGCTGGCATAATTACGTTAGGCACTGTAAAATCCACCAACAGAGTCTAAGAGTTCCAGATATTTCATGAGTTCGATGTTAAAATTTATTTTCATTAATTTTTAAAAATGGCTTTTTTCATGATATTCCGAGACAACAGCTAGCAACGCGATAGATCTATTGTAGTTGCTAAAAATGGTCTTCGGTCTTTGTTCTCTTCTTGGGGTTCAGGGTTCAGGGATAAAACCACTTTACAGCAGTTTGTACGGAATATGAGTTAGCAGTGCCAGCATGTAGCTTGCAACGTGTACCAACACCACGTCACATGCATTCATATCTGGGATAACGTACTTCAAAGAAAGTGAACTCTGCTGGGAAGGAATTGATTTTATCGATTATTCGAAAAAGTTTAACAGGTATGACTAATTGAATATGAAAATAGAAGAAATTTCGGCAAAAAAGTACCCTTCAGACGGGACAACGAGTTACCCTAAAAGTCGGCGACTGCAGTAAAAAAATGTAGTAACGAACTGATTCATCTCCTTGTGACTCTTGTTCTAGAACTTGTTTATTTTGCACCTTGGAATGACATTTTCCGCCACTGCGGATTATCATGACAGCTGCAGAGTTTAACAAATTCCATTTTTCAGGCGGGATTGAGAATATATTTTGAAAAAGCACTACTGTACCAAGTATGTTGCTCTAAATGGAAACTAGGTTAAAATCGACAATTTCTCACACACATTTCCGTTGAGGCTTTACATTCGAACTATATTTTTTGTCTTTTAGCAGATCATTCTAAATTATCGATAGGGATTGACATTTGGCATTTTAGAGTGACAGGCCCTGGAGCCTAGTCTGATGGAGAGAAATCCAGGTTTTGTATCATAGTCAAAAGTTAGTTCCATTCTAACTGCTGAAGACTTCTCAGAGGACAAGTTTTTTAATAAATCATTCGTTCAAATGAGAGTTATGGCGGTTGAATGCATGTACACTTTCTGGTGTTCAATCTAATCTGGTTGTCCTTCATTTCAAACAGGAAACTCCAATTTTATATCGTATAACAGCTTATATTTGTTTAAATATGATCACAAATCTTCAAGTTGGTGGAAAAGGTGAAAACATTAATTTTTTCCAACGTTATTTTTTAATATTGATGCATGTTGTAGTTGTGGGTATTTCTCAAAACGGAACAGTTTTGAAAGATTAGTATTCGAATACCTACTGCTTGTGAAACTTTGACTCAAAACGCAAAGCTAGTCAACACGAAAATATACGTTGGCCAAAGAATAAGTAGGGGTGTTGTCAGAAATTAAAGGATCTTGGCGCGGTTTGATGAGAAAAAGAATCGTTCAGTCTTCTTGTTTAAATGAACTCATCACCACATAACTTGTTTCATTAGCGTCCCATACACCAGTTAATCAACTCTCATGTCCGCTAAGACAATTTCACCAGAAATAACTAAATACAGCACTGATAATACATTTGCATGTTTAGAAAATATAGGTTTCAAATTTGGTATGTCGCTATGGTACTTGAATACGCTTATTTCGATAATAAAACTAAGTTTATGTATATTAAAAGATACAGCGGAGATACGTCAATTTTCAATCCAACAAGGTTGGCCATGAAAATTAAACTTCAATAATTTCACCTGACATACGGCGTCGGCAGTTACCAGGGAAAGCTTCAAAGTAAGGTTCAAAGAGGAACGTTAAGAGTGTTCTTCGATGTGGAACGACTCACTCGATTTATAATAATACTCCCTCATTAACACTCGTAGAGTGTACCCAAAGGCATGGCCTGTACGGGTAGAGGACGGCTATTAATATTATTTGCCGTGGCGCTCCGAGGCGACAAAGTGATTTTCGGTAGCGTATTCACTTTTTAACTGTAGGAAAACCTTCAGCACCACCCCGGGTGGTCGGTGTGCACTCCAGCTAGCACAATCTATGTGCTGTATGTGAATGAATGTATCGTCGCTAACGAGAAGAAAGACCGAGGTATGCCGGGGGATCTCAGACTGAAAGCCAAGTTGGACGGACTATTCGGTAAACTCACAGATGAATGTTTCGAGGCACAAGCATTCGCAGACGATAGAGTTGTCCTAGTCAGTGGACGATTCATCGGACCGTATGCAGGCCGCCAGCAGAATGATTGAAAACTAGTAACTCCGACAAAAACAGAGATGGTCCTGTTCACCAAACATTGGAAACAAGACGGGTTCAGGCCACCCATCACGTTTGGCCAAGACCTGGAGCTACTCCAGCATGTCAAATTCCTGTGATGGTCCTCGACTCCAAACTATCACGAACGCCGCATGTAGATAGGATTATTCAAAAGTCGGTAGCAATCGTATGGCAACTGAGGAGAATTTTAGGAAGTACAATTGGGTATCAACCCAGAGATTATGCGCTGGCTGTAGACGGCAGTCGTAAAACCAACAGTTTTTCAACTCCAAAGGTTTCAAATCTTAACCTCCCGAGGAAGTGATAGGAACGTTTTTCGTCTTCTTCATATTTGCAGCAAGTGGGGCTGTCTTCTATGCCTATTACTGATATGTGCTTGCCAGGCCTCATATCATTATGTCAGCTCCGTTGCTAAAAGTCATGATCCCCCCTTACTTACAGAGATTAAAGAAGAATGTTCTTTTTTTGTATATTGTTTTATTTGTTTAAATTTTTAACCTTTTCACAATTATTTTTCAAACACATTTTGAAACTAGTCTTAAGTCAGTATTTAGATTTTCAAAGTAAATGTATTTATAAATATATCTGTTTGCTTAATTTCAATAATCTAACAGGTAAAATAATAACTATGATAATGAATTGAGAAAGCTACGCTTTGGGTAGATATACAACAGTTTTCCAAGCTGGTGTTCGTCATTCTAACCGTAGCTATGAGGCAAGAGGTAAAAGAAGTGCCCGAGCAGAGAATTTATATCTGTTTTGATAGTCAGGCAATGCTCACAGCCATTCATCTGCCATCCTAAACCAAACTCGTCACTTGTACAGGAATACAGAGATGCTCTAAAGAAACTGACTGAAAGAAAGAAAGCTTAGCTGGTATGGGTCCCGGGTGATAGAGGGGTCCGCGGAAACGAGGTGACAGACGGACTTGTTAGAACCGGTTCCGCAACGCCGTTCTGTGGGCCGGAGCCCGTACAAAGCATCGCAAAATTCCAAACCTCTTCAGCCCTTGACGACTGGACATAAGAAGAGCCGAAAGAACTTTGGAGGGATAATACCGTCTGCACGCAGTCGAAAGACTTTGTGGCCGGCTCCACTAGGTCAAGGACGGCATGGCTCTTAGGCAGAAACCTCCAAGCACTAGGCCTCCTTACAGAAATACTAATAGGACATAAAAAGTTAGGCAGATATCTATCACTAATAGGTATAGAATTGCCGCAAATGTGAAGAAGACGAAGAAACTTCATCTCACTTCCACGGCGAGTGTGAAGCGTATGGAAGGCTAAGATTTGAGGAGCAAACCGACTTGGAGTGGATGGACATACTGATCTTCATTAGGTCACGAAGATTCGAAAAAGAAAATTAGGAGGAGGAATATAGATATGTGGAAAGAAGCGGAAGGCAAAGTGTCTACGAGGGCCTACTTGCTTGGCTGCAGCATCTGCCTCCCAAAAACTAATACTACTGATTGATTATAGGACATGCAGTTGATGGTACAGTATAGTAATTACTAATGCATTTGAATTCTTTTGTAATATTATACCTGTTCTGGTATGTTCAGAGCACACCCTATGTTTGTTATCACTCAGAAACAAGACTACACTAAAGAAGGCTTTCAGGTAAAAAATTAAGTAAACATCTGTCGAGTAATTGCAATGTATCTTCGCTCAAAAAGTAGTACAATTCAAAATGTCCCATTGTTGCACATCAAACCTTTCAAATTTGGCGAGATAAGGGTACCATTCAGATCAGCACTTATACTTGATATTTCGAGTGCATATGGTAAAAAACCATTAACGAAAGCCGAAAAAACTCAGATGGTTGAAAAGAGAATTGAATTCTCTTTTCGGGCATTACTTTGATTTAAGAAGCGAAAAAACTTATTTAGCCCCCACAGCTAATTTTTTCGAAAATTTTCATTAATAGTTACAACGTTGTTATAATGAATAGTATTATTTCCGATGGT
Organism: Chrysolina oricalcia; assembly: GCA_944452925.2. NCBI lineage: Eukaryota > Metazoa > Arthropoda > Insecta > Coleoptera > Chrysomelidae > Chrysolina > Chrysolina oricalcia. Next base: position 17,914,263 of record OX101809.2, on the reverse strand, counting down.
TGTTACAATTACGAGCGAGCAAAGCGAGAACTATCCAAGGGAATAAAATTCATTAGAAAGAGTTGTATCCTGTACTTTATATATGACAAACGTATTAGAAAAAAATTCAATTTTATTTTACTTCTCACCAAAATGAACAGAGATACAATTGATAAATTGGACAGATAATGGAACGTTAACATGAAACTACTGTACTTTACGACTAATCAATCAGTTTATTCATCAGAAAAATGTACCAATAAATTCAATAACAAGAACCAAAGACCTATGCATATTTTAGGACTAGTCAAAAATGTATTAGAAAGCATAACATCTGGTGGTGTACAAGAAAATTCATCTTCCATGTCACTTTCCACTCCATTTTCAACACTCTCCCTCATTGAATTTTGTCAATCAAAATTTTAACAATTTCAATTGTGACCGAACACTATGCTTTGTAAATGAGAATCTGATTCTTTTTGCAATAAAGTATACTTTGAATGATTTCAGTCGTAGATAAAAATATTCAAAATAAAGTGGGAACCTTTTCCGACAACAGTTTCGGGAAATTCTAGTTGTCGGACGCCCTAAACTCAAATCAATGACTTTGCAGCGGTCCAGGGGAGCCAAAAGTCAACGCCCCCTCACCGAGAATTTTCACAAATACAAAAATTGTCCGACTACACATGAGGAACAGATACGAAGTCTCAATATTTAGGTTTTCATATTTTTTTTTGGTCTGACCCCGAGGACCATATGGATTATTGTTGCAAAATTATTAACCAATAACTTATAGCTAATTTTAGAAAGATAGAAATTTATATATTACACCTATAAACTCTCTAGTTATTCGAATAATTGCTGGTGTACGAGACGCTAATTAATTCCGACTTGTTAAAATAGAGAGTGTGTTAAAAATCAATTTTTGAGCCAGGGCCGATGATACACTGATAATAAGGATAACTCATAGAGTAGAGAAACTCCTATGATTAAAAGAGTCACACATATAAAATCCAGATGAATAAAAAATCATTTATGGAATGTTGTTCCAGTAGTTTCATTGCTGAATCTGAATCAATCTCTTTTACATTTCAGTATTGAGTCATAATTCTGATCACAGAAATCGTATCACCAAACAAGTTCGTTAGTTTTCCATTCCTAGATATTCTGTTGCATCCTGACAACCAGAAAATATTTACAATATTCCATTCTGCAAGAGATTTTAGATGTTCTAGGATTTCCCACATTAGTTTGGATGTCACTTATTGGGACATTTGTTCCTCCAGCAAGGCCTGACTATCTGTGTTCTGTGTAGGCTTAGGCTTTGTTACTAAATCCATACACCACCTCAGCACCTTCAGTGTTAATTTGTGAGCAACAGTAAATCGTGCAGGAATCACTCCAGTTGAGCTATGTATTAAAATCGAGGCCTCTAGCCCCAGAGTCGGAAGCTATTTCACTGCACCACGTCTTATTCTCGTTAATAATATTAAATGTACTCTATTGGGACACCCAATATGCCATTGATGGAGGTCCTACAGCCTCATTCTGCTTACATTTTCAATAAAAACATTGTTGTATTGTGTGGATTGACAATTGAAAACCTTGGAACACATACAACCTCTTCATCCGATATTTATTTTTTATACCATTAAATTCAGTTGAAAATATCAAATAATCCATGGAATTTTCGAAAAATGCAATTGAGATGTTGAGGCAAGCTAATGACATCACCCATACTTATTTGGAGAGATGAATGCTTAGAGAGTTGTGCTATGCAAAATAAAATATAAAACTTTCTATATACAAACTGAAGATTTAAAAGCAGAAATTCTAGTAGAAAATACCTTGTACTGATAGGAAGGAACCATGATTTGGGATCTTCACCAAACACTTCTTGAAAATTCTTGTACCTCCCCACATGGAAACCATATTTATCAGTCCCTATGTCTCTGAAGTTAGGAGGCCGAAAAGCTTCTAATGAAAATTAGGAAAAGTTTTGTAATGAGAATCGTTCATAGAATAAATAATTCAAGAACTCACCTAGTGTTGTTCTATTTTCACAAACTAAGTAACAATGGTAACAAAACAGCGACAACAAACTAACACCAAACATCACAGCAACGAAGAATAGAAACAATATGTGGAACCTGCCCATTCCCTTAAGGTCACCCTGAAATCAAAGAGATACAGATTTGCTTTTTATGTTGTGATATCCACAGATTTATTTTGAATTGTTTTTAAATTGTTTATTACTGTCAATAGAACATATAGAAAATGATAAGTAAAGAGCTAGAATTTTGCACATGCAATTCAAATAATAGTTTCAAAACTCCCTTCCAAAAATTTGTGTGTGCCTAGTTTGAGAACAAATTAATATTTTTAACAAGTCGAAAAACTCTCCTCTCTGATAATCATCCTAAGTAGGAGATGAGGAGAATATCTGACAGACAACAATTACTCAAATATGGAGATCAAACAAACATTCTTGAATCCTTAGTAAAAACTTACCTTCCAAAATGCAATAAAATACTGAAGTGATGTTAAGGACACATATGCACAATATAGAAGTGCGTATCCAAGGAATAACACAAAAAATTTGTAATTGGTGAACGACACACAATTATTGATCCACGGGCAGTGATGGTCCATTTTCAAAACACAGACACCACACACAGAACAATGGTGAGCTCTGTCAGGTTTCACAATTTTACATTTTTCACAAAATCTGACCCCTCCACTCACAGTTATATTCGTAATAGGTAACCGTCTAGCAAAAGTCTCTAAAATGGTATTCTGAGTTTCGAAAGAATCACTGTGAGTTACGTAAGCTTCATAATCAGCTTCAGGAACCTTATACTGAAACAAATAACAAAATACAGTTTATTAAAATCCTAGGGAAGGATACTGGATTACTCACTTTATTAGGCACTCTACCAATGTCAGTAAAAATCGACTGCCAGTATGACCAGCAAAACATGAAAAAGAAACCATGGTAAACGATTAGGTAAACAACTTTTAGGGGAACATCATCAACTGTCACTGAAACAAAATTATGTTAGGTCTTGGGGTGTACTCTGCTAGGCTCATTGGTCATTACATAGGCACAGTTGAATAACATAAGCATAATATGACCATACAACTATGGTTACAATGAATAAAACTGGTATCCATTTGACTGCTTTAAAGCACCAGTAACATGGACCTCTATTATTGCGTCCAGGTAAAGCCATATCAAACTTTCATCAAATGCATTTCATTACATTGATCTTGAAAAATCTTTGAGATCCGATATTGAAGATAAAGGGGTGGGGTTTAAAGTTCCGATCCTAACCTAAAAAAATATCAATCGTAGGTGGTCATGGTCATATAAACATTCAGATTTTTTCATATACCTAAAAAAAATTAATAGAGACCGAATTGAAAATGAATTATTACTCCATTCCGTTTATTTATATTCCACTATTCTCGTCATCTAAGATCAAATTGGGCATAAATACTACGAACAAGAAAATTATAAACGTACAAACACAAAATACAATATACAAACAATTTCTACAAATACAAAAGTACACCAAACCAGTGTTGCCATTGACCAAACGTTAAATAGACGAGGAAAGTGTGTCGTCACAAATGTCATTCTTGTCAAATACTGATTCCAAATTAAGAATTTTAGGTGACATTCTCTGTTGATGATTTGCTGCTCTGCTTATTAGTTTGTGTTTGGTTGTTTAGATTTTGTTTTCTCAAGCAAAAGAAGTTGAAAAACCTTTACGGAAACAATCGGACAAGCTGATTTAAATTTGACGGATGTTTGTTTGGAATCAGTTTTTGACAAGAATGACATTTCTGACGTCAACACTTTCCTCGTCTATTGACGGATTGACGCTGACTGAGCAAATGATTCGATAAGGTTATTCATGCGAATCGTAAAAAAAACACCTCATGAAAATTCAACCATTTTTTGAAGAGAGAGAAGATTCTTTGGGATGTAATAGGGTTCTTAGAAAAAATGATTATCAGACAAACTCACAGCCCCCTGAATCGAACTGGTCAAATTCACCGTTCGGCAGCAACGACCAAGTAACAGAGCGAGAGTGAGGAAGATTCATTAATAAAACCTGTCATTTCTCACTATGGAGTTATTTGGTGTAATTTCTACCCAAGGATGAGACAGTCTCCTTGATTTTTACCCAATTTTTGAATTCGTTTGCTGATTCACTTTCGATTTTTAATGTGGTGTAAATGAAAACGCTTCAACGCTAAAAAAACAGCTGAGATTTGGGTTGTTGGCACTCAAACCCAAAGAGACTAAACTAACAAGGAGGGTTTAATAAGCTCTAGCAAATCAGAATCTTGTAGCATCAACGCGTTATAGTGACGTACTTGGATATGAGTACAGAGTCGAACTCGAATCAAGCAACAAAACTGTCAGCAGTAACTCTCATATACCAAGAGCTAGTCCGTCACTGTCTATACAGAACGGCGGCCACGACACGTCCAACTACGTCACATTTCATCACAAATGTTCTTTCATCTCTTTCTACTAGTGTCCCCATTGTCTTATGGAGATTAAACTCTCCTTGTTTAATTTAAGTCTCCTTGACTCAAACCAAGGAGACTCAACATTATTTAACATGAGAGTCTAATCCCCATAAAGACAATGAGGACACTAATATAAAGAGATGAAAGAACATTTGTGACGAAATGTGACGTTGTTGGACATGTCATGGCCGCCATTCTCCATAGACAGTGACCACAGAACTTAAACACAGAAGTTCTGTGACAGTGACGGACTGGCTCTTGGTATATGAGAGTTACTGCTGACAGTTTTATTGCTTGGTTCGAGTTCGACTCATATCAAGCACGTCACTATGACGCGTTGATGCTACAAGATTCTGATTGGCTAGAGCTTATTAAACCCTCCTGTCAGTTTTCTTTGCACTCAAACCTCAAACTAGTCATACCTCAATTGTCAAATGTCATCAACAACCCTGTTAATGTCAAATTGTCGTATTTGTCAAAAATATCAATACTGAAAAATCCAATGGAAGATAAGTAAAAGTTTTGTTTTCATATTGACAAGCCTTCGTTAGGGTACATTAAGCACTAATGAGAAATAAACTATTTTGAGAGGAAATAGCGTAAAGCCTCTTTCGCCACCTATGTAGGTTATTGTGAAATTAAGGTATAATTTGAGACTAACCTATTTTTGTTAGGTGAGTTTTATCAAAATAAAAAAGTTAGCGATTCAGTATTCTTCGAAGTCGGAAAATTTGCCATGTTTCCATTCCAACCATTCGATTTTATTAACTTTTAGGTAAATCATTCCAAAACCATGGAGTTGTCTCACAGTTTGACGTTGAATGAAGAAGCCTTATCACAAATAAGTGAGGCAAAAAGACCAGTATTCATTTTTGAATGGCTCAGATTTTTAGATAAAGTACTCATAGCTGCTCAAAAAGTAAGTGATTCTCAACTCGTAAGTGGAATCTGGAATCTAAATATCTGTTATCCAATATAAATATTTGTCAATAGCAAGCTTTTGATGTTGAAAATTTTTAAATTTCATCAGACACTCCAATCTCAATTCAAAACCAAGTGATTCACTGTCTTCCTATGTACAAAATTTTTTATCATCAAAATAATTTTTTTCAAAAAAATATTGAAGCAAGTATTTTGTTCTGATTTGTGTGTCACTAATGTTGATATAGGTAGTAAATTATTACCTGAAATCTTACCATACTATATTTGAACATGTACTTTAATTTTAAACTACCTATGTTTTAAAAGCTTTTCTTATTGGCTTTTATAAATTTATATCTGTTTATGCATTCACAAATGATGGACCTGTACTATTAAACACTTATTGTGTTTCAGAATGACATCAAAGGATGCCAAAAACAGCTGGTGCAACAATTAATGAACCACATTCAAGAGTCCCCAGGTCCTCCAACACGAAAACTTATAGCCAGATGTCTTGCAACATTATTTTCTGTTGGTGATACTTTCTTGCTTTTCGATACAGTAAATAAATGTAATGACATTTTGAAAAATAAAGATGATTCACCAAGCTTCTTACCAACAAGACTGTGAGTAATTGATTCAATATATCAAATAGTGTAGTGTAGGTACAATTGATTGAACTGAATAAATTTGATTCTGTGTGTGCTTTGATCTAAACTTCAAAATATGATAATCAAAAGTTCATCAATGACTTGTAGGGCTGCAATATGTTGTGTTGGTACTATGTATGAAAAGTTGGGAAGGATGATGGGAAGATCATATGAAGAAACAGTTCATATCTTAATACGCTCTTTGAGGAATGCTGAATCACAAACAAGAATTGAAATCATGCTAACCCTAGAGAAAGTATGTGCAGGTATGGGTAATGCTATTTCGAATGTCCACAAAGAAATATACAAAGCTGCAAGGCATTGCCTGATTGATAGAGTTATGGCTGTGAGATGTGCCGCCACCAGATGTCTGCTTGAGATGCTCAACCATGCACCATTTTTGTACACAACGGAATTGGAGAGTTTGGCAACCCTCTGTTTCAGAGCCTTTGATGGCTCGAATTATGTAGTTCGTTGCACTGTTGCCAAACTTTTGGGTGCTTTGATAGCAATGACACAGCAGCAGAATCAGGGCAATGGAAAAATTGGTAAGTCTGGGTTATTTTTGTAGGCATGGGCCTTGAAAATAAATTGAATGGAGACTGAAGATTGATATAATATCAACTTTTACCTACAAAACAAATAGTTATAGTCAACCATAGTTTTTGGATGATTTCCTAGTTATTTAGCCAAGATATCTAAAATACTTTATTGTTATTGAACTTTAACTCCAATTTAGTGTTCATTGAATATATATTAGGTACTAATAATTTGCATTGAATCTATATTACTTATAACTTGTAGCTCAGCAACAACAGCAACAAAAAGGACCGAAATTGGTATCTCTAGATGAGGCATTGGGAGTTTTTATGTCAGGGTTTCTGAGGGGTGGTGTTGGATTTTTGAAAGGAACTGGTGAGATAATAAAAGGTAGTTCTGGTGTGAACCGAGAAGTCAGAGTTGGTGTAACTCACGTGAGTATTTTATTTATGCTAACAATTTTTGGAACCCTGATGTTCTGTAAAATCAACATAATTTTAACTTTTTCCATAATACTTTATATAACTATTATGAACTTTTGCTTTGGACAATATTGGTTGTATTCATTAGTGCTAAGATAAAAAAACAATTTTTTAAGTCACAGTTATCTCCCACTTAGACAAATAAGTGGTAGTTCCTATGATTTCTACGTTTTATAGTTTTTATTTACATTTATTGTAGGGTTAAATTAATCTGTTTAACTGTATTTAATATCCATAGTTAGTACTCTTGTACTTTCTTTATTGTGGGTATATCTCCGTTGAATGAATGAATAAATAAAATAATAAAATAAAATAATTATGCAACAAAGCTATTATTTAAATTTCGATTTTTTTAAGAGTAATTTTAATTTCAGGGCTATGTGATATTTGTTCAAATATTGGGCAGTAAATGGTTGGAGAAAAACATGAAAACTTTCCTCACTCACATACTCTACTTGGCTGCTAATCCAAAGGCTGCATCTTCCCATGTAGATGCTGTTTATTCAAGAAAATGTATCAATTTCATATTGAGAAGTGTTCTTGGAAAAATGTTGGGAGAAAAAGCTCAAACTTCGGCATGCAAAGAAATTGCACAGATTGTAGTGAAAGAAATGAATTCTATCGATTTCAATCCAGAAAATGCCAAGGATGCTAATCAAGAAACACTGTTCAGCCAGCATTTACTTGTTTGCGCTCTTCAAGAAATTGGGGCACTAGTTTTGAGTTTGGGAACAACAGCTCATGACTTGATAACAGATCAGGCTCTAAGTAAGGGCTTTCAACTGTATTTATTTTGTAGATATTAGAAACATACAGTATGGTGCTTGCTATAACTTTGGTTTCGAATAATAAATTTTGTGAATTGTTAGCATTACTAATATTTATCCTTTTCTCTGGAATGTCAACTTTTTTCCATGACTGTCTAGGAGAAAAAAGCGATATTTCCTATCAGTAACTCCTTTACCTATGAAAAGTATCGGCAGCACTGTAATTTTTTCAGCGATTTATTCCTTATCATTACTAAACAAACTGGACAAGAAACGATCAAGGAGTAATTTTTTGTTTCAGATCTGATAGATGTAACAATGAGTGTGTTGATTCACCCCTGTCAGGCAGCCAGACTAGCAGCAGCTTGGTGCCTACGTTGTATTTGTATAGCAGTACCTAGTCAAATTTCTCCTCTCATAGATCGGTGTGTCAATGGAGTTGAACAGTTTCGAACTTCTCCTGAAGCCATATCTGGCTACAGTTCAGCGCTGGCAGCTGTTCTAGGAGGTGTGAAATTGTCCCCTCTTGGAGTCCCACACATGAAGGGAAAAATAATATTCAACACTGCTGAAGAACTTCTGAGGAGTGCAAGTCAGAACAGCAGATTGTCTTTGAATAGAACACACGCAGGCTGGTTGCTTATTGGAGCCATAATGACTTTGGGCATTCCCGTCGTGAAGGGTTTGTTACCCAGGATGTTGTTGCTGTGGCGAAATTCCTTCCCTAGATCTGCTAAGGAGTTGGAATCGGAAAAGGCTAGAGGTGATGTGTTCACTTGGCAAGTTACTCTAGAAGGGAGGGCTGGAGCTTTATCAGCGATGCATAGTTTCCTGCAGAATTGTTCCGAACTTGTAAATGAGGACACCACTCGAAGATTGCTCACTCCCATAGAATCTGCTCTGGCTATGCTAACTAAGTGAGTGAATATCAATTTAACCAGTTTCCATACTAGAGATCTATATAGTTTATAAGTGACATTATGAATGATGAAAAACTTGAAAGGTAAACGGTTCCACTTTTTTAACTGTTTGCTGAATTATTCTATGAATAAAAAATTGTCGGCAATAAATTGGAAAACCAAAGTGATAAATATCGATAAAAAATTCAAAGATACTTTTAAACAAAACAACTATAACGACCAGAAATCATGATATACTTTTCCAAAACTTTAGGCTTATCACATAATATGACGAATTAAAAGAAGATTTTTCAATTACTGATTACATTGATATGTTGTTCATTAAAAATTGCTATGAAAATATCAAAAAGCCTTTGCTGAATCTCATCAATACATCTCTGGAGTTGAGAATTTTTCCAAATGACTTAAAAATTTCTACCATAAAAATAATAATAATATTTATTTTGCTTGTCAGTGTAAAAATAAATAATATATAGATAAATCAATAAATCGACATAACCATCATCCCAATACCATAATGGTGGATTTATGCAGCAATCATAAGTCATAAGTCTTAAGTCATAAGGAAGAATATTCGTCAATGATTGGTTGGAATATACGGACCAACCAATCATTGACGAATATTCTTCCTTATGACTTATGATTGCTGCATAAATCCACCATTAAGGTTGCAAACTCAAACAGAGCTTCGTACTTGAGACCCGTTAGTAATCAACAGATAAAGTTAAAGATAAGAAGAAAGATAGATAGTTAACAACAACCAATCAGGTTTTAGAAACAAGCATAGGTGTAAAGCAGCATTTCAATGTGTATTGGATAACTGAAAGATGAGTTGGGAAATGAATCAAATGACAGTTGCTGTTTGTCTTGATCTCCAAAGAGCCTTTGAAACTGTTGATAGGGTTAGATTAATCCAAAAATTAGGGTGCGTTGGTGTGGAGGGTAGTGCATTGAAGTGGTTAATCAATTATTTGGATAACAGAAATAAAAACTAAGAGTTAATAATGTATTTTATCTGCGGATATTGAGAATTGTTATGTGGTAAATGTATTCCAAAAATTACGTTCCACAAGTTCGTAAAATTATTCTCTAATGGGTTGGAATTCAACAGATTAAAAATAACACTCAAAAAGCATGTGTTGGATGGAAGCAATCCCTAGTGTTTTTTAACTATTTTTTAAAGTTATTTTTATTAAACCAATCTGATAATTATTATGTATTATTAAGTTATTATTATTAAGTATTATGTATTGGTCTAAAGAAAAGGATACATAAATATTTATATGCATTGTGTTATATGTCTTCTGTTCTTTTTTAGTTTCAATTATGTTTGTAAACCAGTAATATAAGTTTTGTTATTATTCTATTGAAATTTCTGTATTTGCAAATCTTTGACGATGTTTTGATTAATGGAGAACTGTGTTATAGCACAAAAAATCAAGTTGAAATGAAGGTAAACAAGCCAAACCCTTATGATTCTATTCAGCAATTTAAACTCACTCCTATTTTCCTTACTAAAATAACTACAAACCTTGCAATAATTTGTTGAGATAAACTCAGTGTTTAAACTTTTCCATTATTCAGTTAAATATTGAATTATTTCAGTATATCTGGCATCCTCAAAACCTATGGTCAACATCTGAAAGCTCCTGCAGCAATGGTGCGGTTACGACTATGTGAAACTCTTCTGCTCCTGCATCCTCAGTGTTATGAAAGTAGGACAATTTCACTTATTTCTAACATGAATTTCATTTATTTTTTTCACAGATTCCTATACCCATTTGTTGAGAATGCTTGTTGCAGAATTCACCTTGACAGAGAATCCAGCCAATACCACCACATCTCAGCTACGGACAGTATGCCATGCTGATGATTCAGTTATTTTGGGAACGTGGCTCCAAGAGACTGATCATAGAACCATTGAAGATCAGGTTCGTTTCATAGATTAGTAGACTGTTATTCAGGAACATCAGTAAGTGTGTGGTGAAAGGGAAACATATTATTTGTTCAGGTAAATCATCAAAGTATTATAGAGCAATATTCTCCAGAAGCTACGTATTTCAAAATGCTTTTCTCATTCCATTTTGAATCATCATTGTCACCTTCCGGTGGATTATTTATTTATTTATTTATTCATGATAGTACACTACAGAATAAGATAAAATTCCAAATGGTACATAGATAAAAGTATTAAGACAATAAATGACATAAAGAAAATCATAAAATCTAAACAATGCAAACAAATATATGTCATGAATAACTTCCTGTTATATATATATATATATATATATATATATATATATATTTAGGTACATCCTGCAGCAATTTTGCATCCTTTTATAATGCATACATTCTGCGTCCCCCAGAAGGAAGAGGTTTAGATAAAATCTAAATGAGTATACTAGTTTGACGTGAAAAATCATATCTCTGGAGGTATTTTTGAATGCTGTATCTCTAAAAAATCAATATACGTATTTTACACATTCCGGTTATTTCAACTCCGTTGGTATTCCGGTTCATTTTGAAACCGTATATTTTTACATTTGTACTAAATTACGTCCAATTGTATACTATCATGACACGTTACGTTCTATCTTGCTTCCAGCAATGTTGCCAGGTCTAACAGAAGAAAGCAAATATCCTACGGTAAAATTTAATGACGAATAATAACGTTTGGTCATAATACTCAATTAGATTAAAAAAAATTATGTGGTATTGTTTATCTTTAATGTTTTTGCAAATTAATTATACTATATTTCGAATGAAGTTTCAAAAATTTGCAGGAGAAGAAACTTGACGATGTCGATATTTTGAACTTTTTGGAAATGTAAAGAGGCAATGGTACTCTTTTAACTTAACCAAATGAAGTGTATTGAATATTTAGTAGCTTCATTCAGAAACATACAACTACGTAAATTTATCTCGACATGCGTTTCGCTCAAAAATACCATATATTTGCATGTCTTCACTTCTGTTAAGTGAATTTATATGATAATTAGTTTTACACTAACCCTCTAATTCGAGGTTCACAATAATCAAGTCTACTCTTCTAATTTTGATTATACAGTGAGAGTAACCCTCTCTGAACAGATTTAAATTTTCGGATGAAATTTCTTTTTGGTAAAATGGCAGTTCATAAGCTACTTTTTGACAAAAAAACTTATGTTTCAAAATGGCGGCACGACACCATTTTGAAAGACTTTTTCAAATGGCATGGGGAATCGAGTGATACCTCTTTCGAAACGCCTTTAAATTCTCTATACGACAGCATAATTTCAAACAAAATCATCAATCCGTAACAGAATTGCGGTACATAATGTTATGACTATCATAAAGTAATCCCACCCCTTTTAACTTTTGAACGGATTGGATTTATTTTAAATTTTATTTGTAAAATGGGAGTTAGTGAGCTTCTTTTCGACAAAAAATGTAAATTTTTTCAAAATGACGTCGGTCCGCATTTTGATTTTTTTCTATTGCTATGGGGATCGAGTGATACATCAATTGAATTGAATTGTATTACAATTCTCTACACGACAACGAAATATGAAACAAAAATATTAATCCAAAACGAAATGGTGGTACTTTAATGGTAGAGCTCTGCTATGAGGATCCTTTAGATACCTACTTCAGTTCTGGAAAAATCATCAAAAGTAAAGTAAAGTACCCTTTTACAAAAGTTTTCTGTACTTGAAATTATTGTATTATCTACAAACAGATGATAAAGCAGAATGAATAATTATATCAACACAGGTAATCCAGGCAATCAGTTATAACAACATCCTTTAATTATAACGAATTCCTCAAATTAGAGCAATCAATCAATTAGTCATTATGATATAGTGAATGTATAAATAAGAAATATCCTTCTCCATCTCAATGTTTTAATCTTGCATTTCACCAGTTCTCAATATTGATGAGAGCGATGTGTACCGTAGAGGAAGCAGTTTTTGCTGTTAAAGTGTTATCTAGTCTCAGGAGCTCATGCAGCTGTGCGCTTATTCAATGAGATCTATCCAGACAATTCCATTGATAGAAAATATTTGAGAGAACTCATTGGGGAATATGAGCGAACTGGGAATCTGAGTAATGTGAAGAAAAGGTGTCAACCATCTATCTCCAAACGAGCAGGTAGATACCTTGGAGGATCTTCAAGAAAACCCTCAACTGAACGAGCGGATCAAAATGAAATGCCACGTTCAACAGTACATAAAATACTGAAGAAATAATAAATTACATCCCTATTATTTGATACTCAATGAGCTTTTAACTAGTATTATTTATTGTATTTTATTTATATTTTATACATGCTTTTATTAAAAAATATCTTTTTTACGATGCTTTATAGTTGACTTGTCCAACACCATGTAATTATGGTATTTTATTGATTAATAAAGTTCTATTCTATAAAATAAAAATGGTTTACGAACTTTCTGAAGACGATCCTGATCGTAGAAATCAGTTCTGTCACCGGATGAGTGAGAAACCTCGTCAAATGAGTAAGCAACATTTGTTTCAGTGATGAAAGCACATTTTTCTTGAATGGACATGTGAGTAGTCAAAATCATCGCTATTGGAGTACTGAAAATCCTCATGAGTTCAGGAAAACAAATTCAAAAACTTAATGTTTGGGCTGGCATATTGGGCAACCTTATCATAGGTCCATATTTCTTGCGAGAAAATTTGAACGGAGTTCGATATTTGAGGATGCTACAAGAAGACATCTTTTCGGAAATAATTCAGGAAGCTGGAAATAACATAGAAAATTTTCATCAAGACGGAGCATCTCCCCATGATTTCAGGCCATTAACCAACTCTTTGAATGAATATTTTCTGGAAAGATAGATCGGTACTACCGATCCATCTATACCATCCTACCGATTCGGTAGGAGAGGTCCTATTGTGTGGCCAGCTCGCTCGCCTGATTGGACCCCTTTTGTTTTTTTTTGGAGGAACGCATTAGAATGTTTGGACATGTAAGGAAGGAATTTCAGAACTTCAGAATCATCTCTCAACGATACCAAAAAAGATTTGATGATTTTACTAGAGCTCATTCATAGCCATCTAAAAGATCCTCATATGGCAGAACATCAGATCAATAAGTAAACATAGATCGGCCCGATGCTACGTAAACATCATATTCACTGAACCGAAGACAACTTTGTTTATTTACGTACACCTCTCATCCCTAATGTTTTCAAACATTGACGCCCTGTTGTCAAATTGGTAAAAAAATATGATTTTGGTAGGAACCTACCAATAAATGCACAATCAATCATATTTTATATTCAGATGTATTATTCTAAAAATTCTAGAGAAATGTTTATGTCCAGAAAGGTGTGAAAAAATTAACAAAAAGGGAGATATATGTAGTTTTGAACTGATGAAATTTTAGGCACTTCGAGCGGTTACTAGAATTATTTTACTCTTGGCAACACCGCTTGTGACACCGGCCGTGGCGGTCATTGTACCTTGTCGTTTTGTGTTGATGAAGTGTTGTTAGACATTTTCCTGTGTGTTTTCGTGGTTTTTGTCCTGCTTAAACAACTTAAAGTTACATTTGGAATATTTTTCAAAGTAGTGCAGTGGTTTAGTGAGTCACAATGTCGAAATACTGCTTTGTTTGCAAAACAAATGATAGTAAACAAACATTCCACAGGTGAGGTTCCAGTGGCGTCGAATGCACGATGCAAATCATGCAATCAAACGTATTCGTCAAATATAATATTGGAGGACAAAGAAACTCATTCAAAATGACAGATACGAAAAGCCTATGGCAAAGTGGTGAATTCCTCAATGTTTGTTATAAATATCTGTGAGCAGGGGGAAAAACATTAAGGCTTATGAAAGGAAATTTGAATTTTTCAATAATATTGACATTTTTAAAATTCTAACAGCGAGGACAATTAATTATATACCAAAGGACTTGCTTTAAATTTTTGGAAATCATTTCTTTGAGGAAGAGCCTTTATCAAACCATAGTTTTGCCTTGGTAAAGGTAATAAGTACTTCAAATTATTTTCAAAATCTGATTATACCTTGAATTGTCAATAAGCGGAACTGACAAAGTAGAAAGGGTCAGGTCTCTTTTTACAAAGACAGTTCTATTTAAAAATCAGTACATACCAAGTGTTGAAATCCTCATGTACTGAGCTTTCTTGAGAATCATTCTTTCACATACACTTTGACACTTTATATTTATACATTTGTAATATTGCATGTTAGGCTTAAAATTAAATAAATAATAGTGATATTTGCCAATTTGTTATAATAACATGTGGTATAAGCATATATTTCATTCAATAAATATTTTAATTCCTGTGTTAATGTTGATTTTACCTTATCGTATACCTTGACATCTTGTGATCGCTATATTCCTGTCCAAAATAAATGCGTTAATAAAGAGTTAAATTTTTACTTTTGTGTTCAATTACTTTTCCCAGACGTAATCTATATAATATATAATGCAACAAATGTTTCTATAGATTACGTCTATATAATCTATATAATATATAATGAATGCAACAAATGTTTCTATAGATTACGTCTGGGAAAAGTAATTGAACATAAAAGTAAAAATAGAACTCCATATTAACGCATTCATTTTGGACAGGAATATAGTGATCACAAGATGGCAAGGTATACGATAAGGTAAAATCAACATCAACACAGGAATTGAAATATTTATTGAATGAAATATATGCTTATACCACACGTTATCGGCACATTGGCAAATATTACAATTATTTATTTAATTTTAAGCCTAATATACAACATTACAAATGTATAAATAAAGTACAACATCATTAAGCTATGTAAATAAAACGACTATTAGAGAAAACATTACAAAACAAAATATACATACATATCACCAGACAATAGATCAGATCACATTCCAAAATCAGCAAAAAAACGAAAGAAATACTAAAAGAAATACTAAATATCTCAATGAGCTGTCACTATTTTTCCTTAATGATGACACAAGTTTACTGAGTTAGAATTTTTTCCAAATTGTGGTAGTTTTATTGAAATCGTCTAAGCCTTTATGAAACCTACTATTCATTCCAAATTTCGTATTAAGTTTTATTAATGTAAAAATTGCTATGTCAAGAGAGAATACAATATTTCTTAGTTCATTAATTATTGTTAAAGTGTCAAAGTGTATGTGAAAGAATGATTCTCAAGAATGCTTGGTATTTATTGATTTTTAAATAAAACTGACTTTGTCAAAAGAGACATTACCCTTTCTACTTTGTCAGTTCCGCTTATTGACAATTCATGGTATATTCGGATTTTGAAAAAAAATTGAATTATTGCCTTTACCAAGGCATAACTATGGTTTGATAAAGGCTCTTCTTCAAAGAAATGATTTCCAAAACTTTTAAGCAAGTCCTTTGGTATATCATTAATTGTCCTCACTGTTAGAATTTTAACAATATCAATATTATTGGAAAATAAATTCAATTTTCCTGTCATAAGCTTCAATGTTTTTCCCCCTGCTTACAGATATTTATAACAAACATTAAGGCATTCACAATTTTGCCAAAGGCTTTTCTTATCTGTAATTTTGAATGAGTTTCTTTGTCCACCAATATTATATTTGACGAATACGTTTGATTGCATGATTTGTATCGTGCATTTGACGCCACTGGAACCTCGCCTGTGGAATGTTTGTTTACTATCATTTGTTTTGAAAACAAAGCAGTATTTCGACATTGTGTCTCACTAAACCACTGCACTATTTTGAAAAATATTCCAAATGTAACTTTAAGCAGGACAAAAACCACGAAAATACACAGGAAAATTTTAACAACACTTCATCAACACAAAACACTTGCACTTGCGTTCTCTGATGCTTTGAGGAATGTTGCACAAGTATCTGTTAGATTTAATTCAATCCCCGTCGTGGTCTTTCTTAGCCAGGAGAGTAGTTGTTTTCTGACAGGTACTTTCCATATGAATGAACTGGTCCAAAATTTAGGAAGGATAATACTCAACAGAATGAAAAATTTATTTATAGATGTTGGAGAAGGTTTCTTAACTCATAGGGCCAGTGGCATAAAGAATTCAACAGACAAATAAATATTTGATTTGATGATTACTATGGCAACGCATGACTAAGCTCACCAGTTATGTTACCTACGTTAACAGAAGGCTTTATGCAACTGGTCCATATTTATTCAAATATTCGTATTGATTCGTTGAAACTTGATCTACACAACATAAACCCCCAGGCACCAAACTTGAAATATAGTCAAGGAACTTGTTAAATCTCTCGAATTAATTACTGTAGACCATAAATAATGCTTTATTTTTTATAGCTGAAAACTCCTAAAATTTTGACCCTCTTAAAAAAGCACGGCACTGTGCTAGAGGTGTTGTGTTTTGGTTCGAATGTCAAAAACCCGAAACAAAACAGTTTCCGCAAGAATTATCTTCGGTTTAGTGAATATGATGTTTACGTAGCATCGGGCCAATCTATGTTTACTTATTGATCTGAGGGCAGAACTCTAACATTATGTACCGCCATTTTGTTGTGGATGAATATTTGTTTCAAATTTTGTTGTCGGTGCTTATGATGAATTAAAATACAATTCAATTGATGTATCAGTCGACCTCCAGCCATTTCAAAGAAAGAATTAAAATGGCGGACCGGCACCATTTTGGAAAATAGGCATTTTTCTGTCAGTGAGCAAGAAGACTAAAAACAAGGAGTGTTTGATTCCCATAAGACAATGGGGACACTAGTAGAAAGAGATGAAAGAACATTTGTGACGAAATGTGACGTAGTTATACATGTCATGGCCGCCGTTCTCTATAGACAGTGACGGACTAGCTCTTGGTATATGAGAGTTACTGCTGACAGTTTTGTTGCTTGATTCGAGTTCGACTCTGTACTCATACCCAAGTACGTCACTATGACGCGTTGATGATACAAGTTTCTGATTGGCTAGAGCTTATTAAACCCTCCTTGTTTTTAGTCTTCTTGGTCAGTGAGTAGATTCTGAAGTACCATTCGACCAAAAAAAAAATAAGAGGCAGGATTCCAATTCGTTCAAAAGTTAACAGGGGTGGGGTTACCCCAAGAGAGTTCATACGTTATGTACCGCCTTATCATTTTGGAGTAATATTTCTTTCGGACCGCCATTTTGAAAGATAGACATTGCTTCGTTTGTCAAAAAGTAGATTTTGACATACCATTCTACCAACAAAAAGTTCACAATAAAATTCCAACCCGTTTGAAAGTTAGCAGGGGAGGTTACTTTATGGACAGACTATAATATTCGTAAATATCTTTTGATGACTAATAAAAATGTAAAACTTATGCAATACGTCATGTACTTGTCGAATTGGTCTCAAACTAGTTTCATCAAATCGGTGATCGTTTTCCGGGGCATAATGGAAACACTCAATTTTTCTGGTACCAAAGGGCGAGTATTAGCAGTATGCTCTTTGAACCGTGTTTTCACGGCCTTTCTAGTTTGACCAACATACTTCTTTTCGCAATACTTACAACTAAGCTCATAAATCTAAACTTTTCATAAACTTCAGTTTTATCTTTGGGGTAATTCAAGTTCATGTTACAATAGTTGCATAAACTAAAATTATATATTTTTTTCGTATAACTTTCTAATGAAAGTCATTAGTCATCAAAACGTATTTAGAACTGTTGTATCATCATCTATAAATTAGGAGAGTCGATTAGATGCTTGTGAACCTGCAATGGATGCGTTAGTGTAACTGCCAAGTTAGGTCAAGATATAATTCGAAAAGAGGAAGGTAGTTAGGATATGCTTATACTGAAACGCGATTCAAGTGAAGTTGACATAATTTTGGTGTTGGGATAGCTCTCTACATTTCTGAATTTATTTGCACCTAAGGTTCCAAATAATCAAATATGTCAGTAGTTTCATTGTTTCATCGGTCTTTGATATGTGTGCTAACTGTCAGAATATGTGGACAAGTAGAAGTGGAGGAAAATCAAATCTAAAGATTCATATTATCATTATTATTATTGGATCATCTAGCCAAATAACCTCTCTTCACGTCAGTGCAGTATGTGACTACTGGGTCCAAGAGTCATGTGCCCTGAGCAGACATAGGCAACCAATGATGACGGCTTTCTGCATTCGATACGGCAAGCCGGTTTAATTTTCAGATTCGAGAGCAATGTGTCCATCATTCCACCAAGGACCCCTATGATCAGAGAACCACTATTTTGATGAAATGGTTTGGGTAAACCTGCGCAGTTCAAAGAGAAGATCTCAATATTTAGTCCTTCTGTCCTTCTCTTTTGGGAGGACGTTCGTTTAGCCAGGAGCCGAAAACTATGACGAAGATCGTCCTACTTTGATGGTCGAGGACTACATCAGGTTTACTGGCTTGTATTAGCCTGATGAAGGGAATGAGCAGTTCCAATAGATTTGGCACTGCTCATTCACCACAACGGACTCAATATCACCCGGAGCATATATCAACACCAGTGTCTCGTCTACATCGTACGAGAGTGGTAGATGGTAGTACAACACTCGTAGCGCCGCGTGATGCCTGTGCAATAGGCTGAGACTGCATAAGCTGGAAAAGCTGACAGCAAATGCATTATGGTGTCACTCATCACAAGACTTCGGTAGATCAGTGTGTTGAAGACGACATACTGACAGGCCATTATGAATCCCTCGGTCTCCGATAAGACCTTAATCATATCATTGCGAAATGTATTTTCCTGGCGCTCCACGCTTTTAGTCATACCCTTAATTGTTGGATAATCATGAAAAAAAAAATGTTTTTCCCTTTCATTTGAATATAAGCGATGTTTTTAATATTTTTTTAATTATTTTTTATTTTCTACTTTTTATTATTGTCGTCTTATCATATCTTGTATCGATTCGCCATATGGGAGCCGCTATCTTAATTTTTTTAAATTTTGACAAAAGAATCATAATCTTTGATCCCGAAAACTTCCAGAAACCAATTTTGAATAGAGTCGGATCATAATTACTAAAACTCGTCCGCCATATTGGATCCGCCATTTTGAATTTTCCAATTTTGTTTGAAGCACCATAATCTTTGCCCCCGAAAACTCCCATATACTAATTATCAATAGAATCGGATCATAATCACAAAACTCGTCCGCCATAATGGAGCCGTCATCTTGAATTTTCCAATTTTGACAGAAGAATCATAATGTCTGACGCCGAAAAACCCGAGAATCCAATTTTGAATGAAATTGGATAATAATCACAAAACTCGTCCACTATAATGGAGCCGCCATCTTGAATTTTCTAATTTTGACAGAAGAATCATGATTTCTGACCTCAAAAACCCCCAGTTACCAAATTTGAATTGAATATGGTCATAATTACAAATTTTGTCCGCCATATTGGAGCCGCCATTTCGTTTTTTCCTCTAACAAATATTTCATAATACATTGTCACCGGAGTGATGTATACCTGCCAAATTTCAAATCAATCGGACGATTAGAAGTGGTCTAAAAATTTGACCGTGACATTTTAATATATTTTTTTTTTTTTCATCAACAGAGTGAGTTGATATAAACGTGGTAAAAACTGTAAAAAAAAACATGTTGGGCACAAATGGCTTTTCACACGATTCTGCTCGAGATATGTTTTGGAAAATGATCCATCCCTAATACTACGTAGGAGTTTTCCAGACCGTCCAAGGGGTGGAATAACGGCGAATTTCCTAAAAAACATCATAGAAGATATTTGTGCCTCCTATGATTTTTTTTCGAAAACTCACCCCGATTTCACCCCTTCGAACGGCCTGAAGAACTCCTACGTGGTATCAGTGATGAAGTATTATGGATTTTTCACGTCATCTCCGACGCACAAACGTGTACAAAGCCATATGTACCTTCTATATATTTATTTTGAAATTCACTTATATTCCACTCCCTTGGACGTCCTGGAAAACTACTATGTGGTATCGGGTATGAAGGAAAGAGCATTTTCCATAACATATCCCGAGCTATTTATCACTACTATGATTTTTTTTATGACGGTGGATAATGATTCATTGCCAAACCACCTCTCTGCTTTTTTATTTTTGAAGAACTCCAAACCTGTCTGCAATGAAAAATGATCAAATTTAAACTTGGAATTTTGAATTATTGTCATTATCATAATATTCCTACGCGAATCCATTATTGAAAATCAGCATATTATAATACTCACACTATCAGAAAAGTAAGGATAGCTCTCCTTCCGCTTTTCACGTACAACACTCATCTCCGGATATTATAATAATCTGCCAGTCTCGGTTTCACTTAAAATCCACGTAATAACGGTTGCCAGGTTGCCAAACTTAGAACGCAAAATAATGAGCCAATTGAAAGAAGTATATTCAGTATGTATATAAACCAGTGCCTCTGATGGAATTATGTTGAACTAAATGTGTATTATTCTTGTTAAAATCATATCAGACATATGGTGATATTTAGAGAGAAATAGAAGGAATCCATAAAAGCATAAACAAAAGTCGAACAGAAATCTGTAACAACCATCCGAATTTATGCTTTAGATGCGTAGATATAGGCAAAAACTATTTTGCGTCCGTTATACGGAAGCAAAATGTGTATATATATATATATATTATATATATATATATATATATATATATAATAATAAATAAAATAATAATAAATAATAATAAAAAAGTTTATTCGCTACGATACAAGAAATGTTTATACAATGGAGGAAGTTACAGCAAATAAACATAGGGATACCACAGAAGCTTTAGTTCCGAAGAACTATTGCTTGTACGTGGTTTCGTATGTATAGAGTGTAATATTAACAAAGATAATAGTTGGTAATAATTAATATATAACAAGAAGTAGTGTAAGTAGTGACAGAATTATTTTCGTATAGTATATACACAACGAAGATATAATAAACAGAACAATAACAAGGTAATAATGTAATATGTAAAATAATAACAAAGTAATAATTAATAATAATTATATATATATACAAGATCAAAGCATCTGTTATGGAGCCATTCATATCGTACTAATTGTATTTTTTGAACTTATGATTGATTATATTGGTATGGAATATTGGAATAATGATTGGGCGTAAGGCCGGATTTACTTTTTTTCTTTAGTATAAGTATTTCTGGTTAACAAAGTCGTGTATATTATTTCTTTCAATACTAGTAATCCAATATTTGATTTTCTTTTTGTATAAGTTTAAGTTTTGTATGTCTTTTATTGGGTTAGGTATTAAGCTGTAGAGTCTGGGTGCAAGGTAGTCACAGTGACGTTGACCTACTGTTTTTTCACAACGTGGTAATAGCTGCGATTTATGTCTGGTGGTGTATTTGTGGGTCACTTTTTCTGGAATTTTTTGATGTTTTTTGAGGTTGGTTAGCATAGACACACAGAAAAGTTGTCTGACGTCGTTCATACCGGACAATGTGTATAATTGGTTATTCGGAAATAAGAATGGCTTACCAAGTATTATTCTCAGGATCCACCTTTGGATAACGTTCAAGTTTTCTAGATGACTGTCATTTACGCCTCCCCATCCTATTATTCCATAAGTTAACTGTGATTGTACGAATGCGTAGTATAGTACAGTGAGATGTTTAGTGTCAAGATAGTCTTTTAGGTATTTGAATCTTGAGAGCATGCCTCTTAATTTTTTTACTATATTCTTTATTTGTAGGTTCCATTTAAGATGTCGGTCGACTACAATGCCTAAATATTTTATCGAATCAGCTTCAGGAATATGTGATTGAGGACCAATGCTCAACGGTCCCAGATTTGGTAGTCCACTCACGTATGATGTGAATGGCAGATATTTAGTTTTATCCAGATTGAGTGTGAGGGTATTGAATCTAAACCACTTTTCTATTAATTTAAAGTCGTCCTCCGCTAGAGATTTCAATGTGTCCCATGATTTTGATTCGTAGAATATCGCTGTGTCGTCAGCAAAGCTTAGGATCCTTCCTTTTATGTTGAGATTTAGTAAGCCGTTAATATATAGTGTGAACAAGAGTGGACCCAGCACTGTCCCTTGCGGTACCCCGTAAGTTACGAACATACTGTTGCTCAGTTCACCTCCGATGTCAACCCTTTGTTCACGATGCTCTAGGTAGCTCTTCAGTAGGTTATAGATATTCCCTCTCAGTCCATAATTATCTAATTTATCCAGCAGTTTTTTATGGCACACGGTGTCGAAGGCCTTTGCAAGGTCCACGAAGATACATAAGGCAGGCGTGCTCCTATCCAATGACTTGTAGACATAAGTTGTTAATTGGTGTATAGCATCGTCGGTCGACTTTCCCTCTCTGAAGCCATATTGGAAGTCGGAAAGTATACTATATTTGGTACAGAAATTCTGTATTCTGATTTTAATAATTTTTTCTATGATTTTTGAAATGTTAGATATGAGTGAAATGGGTCTATAGTTCACCATTTCTAATTTATTTCCATTCTTGTATAGTGGCTTGACGATTCCAACTTTGAGGTTTCTAGGATAATAGCCTCTGTCGAAACAGCAATTTATCAAGTGAGTTAGCGGGCCTTTTATCTCGTTCGATATTTTTTTCAAGGTTTCTGCGCGTATATTGTCGTTGCCTGGAGCTTTTTTTAGTTTTAATTCCATGATGGTTTTTTGGACCTCGTCAGAATTTGTAGGATAAAGATACATCGAATTTTTCTGTCGTTTTTCACGTTCCCTATATTCATCAGGTGCTTGTATTCTGTCTGCGAATCTCTTTCCTAGGGTACTATAGTACTGATTAAAACTGTTGGAAATATTTTTTTTGTCTTCTATAATTGCACCATCCATTGAGTTGATTTTTTCAATTATAGTTTCTGATTTGGACCGGTTACAAATTTCATCAACACATGCCCATAAAGCTTTGGATTGGTTTGCGTTACTATTTACTAATTTTTTTGCATACGTTTTTTTTGCTATTTTAATAATTTTATTCAGTTTATTCTGATACGAGTGATATTCATTCTTTATAGTTATATCTTCTGGATCTCTCAATAGGTTTTTATACATGAGTTCTTTTTTATTTATAGATATCAGTATTGCGGGAGTTATCCATTTCTTTCGGTTGATATCTTGTTTCTTCAATTTAACGTGTCTTGTGTTTTTCTCAATAGATGATTTGATTTTCTTTATGAAACAATCGCTCATATCATCTATGTTCTGTAAGTCGTAAAAGTCATTCCAATTATTATTTTTTAGTTCTGCTTTCAGAGTTGGGTAGTTTATGTATTGTTTATAGTTGTTTTTTCCAGAGGGATTATTATTTAAATTTGTTTTTTGTCCTAGATTCATAGTCAAGGCTATAGGATAGTGGTCTGTTATATTATGAAGGAAGATGAAAGATTTCATTTCAATAGGTGATATAGTTTTTACAAAAAAGTGATCTAGACAGGTTTCGCTTTGTGGCCGGGTACAATCGTTTATATAGGAAGAAAATCCATAGGTATTCAGTATGTTTTTGTATTCTTCAGCAAAGTCTGAATCTGAGAGTAAGTCAATATTGATATCTCCTGTGATGATGTGAATGTCACTCGTTGTTAATGACTGTAAATAGTTGAGAAGGTTAGTATTGAATATTTTCGGACAAGTTTTAGGTGATCTATATATTGATACAATCGCAAGTTTTTTACCATTTATTTCTGCGTTCAATTCCAATATTCCAATTTCCCCTAGTTTTTTAATGTTGTATGAGTGATTGATGGAGTTTTTCACATAGATTATCACTCCATCGTTTTTATTGAATGCACCTTCATTGTATAAGGTTGTGTATCCCTCAAGTCTCAAGGACTCCAGGTCATATACGATAAACGTCTCCGAAAGTACTATAATGTCGAATTCGTCTGGAAATTTATTTAGAAATATAGTTAATTCATCGTGGTGTTTCACTATGCTCCTAATATTTAGTTGTATAATTTTGAATTTCAGTGGTGAATGTGACATGAAATCATTTACGTTGGAGATTGATTTTGCTGCTATTGGTTCGTTTGTGTATTCCCTTATGAATGGGTCCATAATACATTTATTCAGTTTTTTCGATTATTGAATGTGTGTAATTATAATAAATATTGCTTTAATAATATTTTAATTGCAAATTAGTAGATAGGATTTAATTCTTTATTTTCTAAGTTAATTTTATTTTTGTGAGTTCTTTCGCGATCTGGTGTTTTTTTCCGGGATTATATTAGGAGGTTTTATTGGCTTATCTGTACTAGTATCCGTGGTATTATTTTCTTGATTATCCGATTCGATTAGGTCTTCTATGGAAAATTCTTTATTTTCAATAACAAGTTTGTTATTTCTTATGTAACAATCTTTATTTTGTTGTCTCTCCTGAAGTAGGTATTTTCTTAGGGTTTGGTGTTCTTTGCGCTGTTGATTTGTGAGATCGTGGGATATCGCTATGCTGCTTCCTTTGAGTTTTCTACAGTTTACTAAAATTTCTTTTTTCTTCAGATATGTAACAAATTCAATCTTAACTGGTCTATTTTTGTTTTTTCCAAGGCAATAGAAATTATTTATATCAGTTTTGTTGACATTTACATTCAGCATAGTATTGAGCTCAGAACAGATAAAGTCTTGGGTTATTTTTTCGTTAGGGGCAGTCCATCCAAAAACAACGATATTGTTTTGTTTCCCTCTTTTTTCAAGTTCTTCGATCTTCCCTTTCAGTGATAAGTTCTCTTCTTCAATGAGTTTTATTTTGAATTTCAGGTCTTCTACTTTGAGTAAGATCTTGGCTTCGCTTGCTTCAATACTTTTTTTCAATTCCGCTTTGCTGCTTCTGATTTCGTCTAGAATTTGTTTCATCAATGTACCATCCATTCTTACTATAAGTAGTTTTATTTCTCGATTTTATTCCGGTTTTGTTTGTGCTCTTTATTTTCACTGGTGGAATAGCGCCGAGACCGTTTAACCTAATAATGGCCGGTAGCAGGTTGTAAACAATGTAAATCACTAAATCAGCTAAGTGTTATTGGATAGCTCAAATTCGACTTGGCAAAATAGTATTCTTGAAGATGTTTACCTTGTCTATCTGCTTTCACTTTTCACAACATTTATTTTGCTTTAATAACTTTGATTTATAATAAACTTTGTGGGAGTAAATTCAGAGCAATTACTTATTCCACCACCACCACTACATATATATATATATATATATATATATACAGGGTGTCAATTTGAAAACTTCCCACCCTTAATATCTTCCTTCCAGTAAACAATATGAGTAATCGAAAAAACAGGTCAATTTTATTGTCAAGGGGGACACTTTCAAGGACTATTTGTAGCCCTCGTGGTTCTACCCCCTAGGAGGGGTAGATGTTACCCTTCGAATTTTAAATGGGAAGGGGGGTCAAGTGGCACATCATTTTGATGGGCGTTCAATTCTTGTTCCAATGGTACCCTGACTTATCATTTTTCGATGAGCATTTTCCGAAAAATTGCGTTCTAAACTAACAGAAGTAATTATTAGAACGCCTATACTGAGATGCATGGTTTGGCCAGAACTGGTTAGAATATTAGGTGGTACCGTTCCAACCCTGTATTAGGGGTAACATTAGCCATTAGCTCCAAACACTTTACATAAAAAAGTAGTCTAATAGTAAAACGTAGATGGTAGTAAAGTTGTGTTTATTAAATGCTGAATTTTTAAGTGTCATCGAAGAAATTGTACAGATAGCCTTCCTTTTTTGCTACTTCTGCTGTAAAAAGTTTCTGTTTTCCGGCAAAAAATTGGTTAGCAAATTTGAACTATGTGGTAGTATTGTGAATACCGTTGTACCTGTTGGGCTGTTTAGGAATTACTTTAATAAGTGTATAAAAGTGTAAAAATGGTTTACATTCTTCAAGACAGAATTGAAATGATTGTAATTTATGGAGAAGTTGGAAAGTGCGCACGAAGGGCGGCATGTCTTTTTAACGAAAGACATCCAAATTGTAATGTAAGTCACCGGTATGTGCTTGATTTGGTGAATAAGTTTTACGAAACTGGTTCAGTGACAAATAAAAAAAGAAATAACCCCAGAGTACTAAATGAAGCAGCTCAAATTGAAGTTTTGGGAACATTTGCTGCAGAGCCCACGAGCTCCTTACGATCAGTATCAGAACAGACGGGAATGTCACGCGAGACTATAAGAAAAGCATTGAAAATTTCATCCATATAAAATGCAGATTCTTCAAGAGCTCCACGAGGATGATTATGATAGAATAGAGTTTTGTGAAATCATGTCTCATCGAGTCAATACCATCCCTAATCTTCTGTTAAACATCTGTTTCAGCGATGAGTGTTCATTTTTTCTGAATGGCAATGTTAATAGACAAAATTGTCGCTATTGGAGTGACGAAAACCCACATATTTTTCGGGAAGGGCATACACAACACCCACAAAAAGTTAATGTTTGGGCTGGTATTCTTGGAAATGCCATTCTTGGTCCATTATTTCTGGAAGAAAACTTGACTGGCAATCTGTACCTTGATATGCTTGAAGAGACTATCGATCCTCTTATAACTCACGAACTAGAAACTCAAATTGATGCAGAAGGTAATGAACTTTTGCAGGAGGATCTGTTACATTACCAGCAGGACGGTGCTCCACCTCATTATTTTCTTCCCGTCCGACAGTGGTTGAACGAGAGATTTCCGGGTAGATGGATTGGCAGAAGGGGAGCAGTTGAATGGCCTCCGAGATCACCGGATTTAACACCCTTAGATTTCTTTCTTTGGGGGCATCTTAAATCCGTTGTTTATAAAACACAACCTTCTGATATTGACGAACTTAAAAGACGAATTACAGCAGCATGCCAGTCAATTCCTAGTGAAGTTTTCCGTAATGTTAGAGGGGAGTTCGAAAACAGACTGTATTACTGTTTAGAGCAAAATGGACAACATTTCGAACAGCTAATAAGATAAGCGTAAGTAGATTTTATGTTGGAAATGTCTTTCTCGCAAATTAAATTTTATTGTGTAGAAGGAAAATAACCACCAAATAAAAAATCCCATGCGTAATAAATTTATTCCTGTCATTCAAGGGTTGGAGCGGTGCCACCTACTCTTCTAACCAGTTTTATTAAAGGGAGTCAATACAATAATGCATCTCAGTATAGGCGTTCTAATAATTACTTCTGTTAGTTTAGAACGCAATTTTTCGGAAAATGCTCATCACAAAATAATAAATCAGGGTACCATTGGAACAAGAATTGAACGCCCATCAAAATGATGTGCCACTTGACCCCCCTTCCCATTCAAAATTCTAAGGGTAACATCTACCCCTCCTAGGGGGTTGAACCACGAGGGCTACAAATAGTCCGTGAAAGTGTCCCCCTTGACAATAAAATTGACCTGTTTTTTCGATTACTCATATTGTTTACTGGAAGGAAGATATTAAGGGTGGGAAGTTTTCAAATTGACACCCTGTATATATATATATATATATATATACACACACACATTCCATATAACAAAAGATAAAAGTTTTATTGACAGGTCAGCAATTATGCTGAAATTTTAAGGTTGCTTGTGATTTAAAAGAGTTGAATGAACGGTTCAGAATGTCAATTGAAATAAAATGTTTATTATAATTGTTTTGGAGCCTTGTTATTGGTGGACATATTCTCCGATGCGTTTGGCTTACCGGCAATTTCTTGACAGCCACTAGCATTTGTATTCTATCTGTTATGCTATTTTAAATTTCAGGACTTCTCTTGAACCTAGTAAGATTCCTGATAAACAAAAAAATAGTAGGGTAAAGTGGGGGGAGGAATACCGGTCGTGGGGCTAATTTCGGAAATCTAGTAAAAATTTGGCGCGAGTCGTGTCGTGTATTATTTTTATATAGCATTTTACGAAAAAGCACGTGCCGATGTAGCAAAAGTGTGTGTTCGAGGCTGAATATTTCAAAATCGGTAAGTAGTCAATTTAAAGTATTTGTATACAAATGAACTGAATTCTGTTGTATTTCACTCAGTTTACTTGAAAACCTCTGTTCTGGTACTCATATTATAGAGTAATCCAAGATGCTGTCAAAATGAATTCAAGATGGTCGCTGGACCAAAACACATCCACAGAACACAGTCATATCTGTGAAAACATCTGCCTGCTGATTAATGTTTCAGTGGTTTGTCCTGAGTTTAATTGAAATTTTTCAAGTTTTGAAGTGTTGAATAGTGGTTATGATATTTTTGTGGTGTGGTTCTGATTTTATAAAGATATCGCTGGGCAGTATCACTACCAGGGGTGCGACATTTATCGAATTTCAGTAATTACGAAAACCAATACAATTCAAAATACATTGCAACTTTAGTCAATATCAGTGGTCTACAGGGTGGATATAATTCCATTCTACCTCACAGACCACTGACCCCACAACTTTCCAATGCCACTAAATAATCACTGTTCACTGCAAAATATGTAATTCAATATACCTAATCAAAATTATAAGAATATACGTCACAATGCAAAGGAAAAAAACCGTCTGGTTCTATGTTCTAATACGAGATATTTATATGTATATCGGAATATGTAATTGAGAAAATGCTTATACAAACTGATAATAATCTAACGTGATCTAATTATCAACTGATAAATAAAATAATAAACTTGGTCTTCCTTCCACTTTGAGTATGGACTACTACTTTCTTATGATAAATAAAATGATTAGAATCCAAAAATAAATCAAAACCCATATATTAAGACCACAGGTATTCTTGGGTTTGTTATTGTTATGGTTTGCGGCCATTTTTAAAGGGCGGTGGTCACGTGTTCTGGATATCTTTATTGTTTTTCGGGCAATTGCGGCCATCTTTACATGGGAATTTTTTCCCTTTCTCAGATGCTGCGGAACTATAAACAATCAATCAATCAAAATTTTATTTAACCAGTTTTCTTTTACTGGAAAATATTTACTATTCCAACAAGTCAAAAAGATAAAACACACAAAATAAACACTAAAAGACAGTCACTCAATAGAGTGAAACATACATAAGTATTAAAATATTTTTTAAAACAGTAGTATATTTTGTTATATTTAAATAAATATCACATAAAATTATGAATCTTGGAGAAATTCATCAACTGAGTAGTATGCTTTCTTCAACAGAAATAATCTTACTTTATTCTCAAATACACTGACATTTGGAGATGATTTTAGCTCATCATTGAGCTTATTATGTAGTTTCACACCACTGTACATGGGATGATTCTGCGACACTGTCAACCTATTAAAGGGTTGGTGTAATTGTAAATTATTCCTGGTGTAATGGTCATGAATTTATTAATTTTTTGGTAGACAAGAAATGTTCCTTTTGATGTAGATCAAAGTTTGATAAATGAGCAAGGTTGGCATAAATACATTGAAATATATGAATAATGGCCTGCAGTGTTCTCTGTATCCAGCACCTGCCATATTTCTTATTGCCTTTTTCTGAACATCAAAGACTTCATGAGCCCCTTTGTTCAAGGCCATATGCCAAAACAGACTGTATCAAACTATGATAAAGCAGTTTTAGAACTTCTGTTGGAACTGTATCCTTCAACTGACGTAGCAATTATATATTTTCACTGAGTTTCAGTTTGACACTATGAATATGGTGATTCCAGGTGAGTTTATTGTCAATCACAACTCCCAAAAATTTAGTATTGTCGTATATTTAAACTCTAATTCACTGACTAAAATAATTTATTTAACGAAATACAATGATTCACAATACTCTAATTTATATAATCACTCTACTATTTATATTCGACTTTCACTTCACTAACTGACCGTCTGTCTGCTGCGTCGTTCTTTTTATATTCACTGTTGACTTCTCCGAATACTCTAGAATTTTCCATCGAATCGTCCAGATTCATCGAATCGTCCAGATTCTTCTCGGTGCATAGCGTATCGAAGGTCATATGCGGCCTGCGTGAGTGTTCAGGCCCGGCATCGCCCACAGCTTCGCCATAGTATAATTGACTTGATGTATTGATTCATCATTCAATTTCACCAAGTAGCTCCTATCTGTTGAGACATTTTTTGGAACAAACCTGAGCATTTGAGTTTTAGCAATATTCAACAGCAACCCATTGAGAGAGCACCACTCAGATATTTGATCTGTAGCATCTTGACCTTTTTGAACTTATGTGGAAGTTTTTTCTGCAGTAACTAGAATGTTTGTCATCAGCAAAAATTACAGTGACTGAAGTTTCTGTACAGTATTTAGGAAGATCGTTA
Source organism: Chrysolina oricalcia (assembly GCA_944452925.2). Classification (NCBI taxonomy): domain Eukaryota; kingdom Metazoa; phylum Arthropoda; class Insecta; order Coleoptera; family Chrysomelidae; genus Chrysolina; species Chrysolina oricalcia. The sequence continues at coordinate 17,883,229 of OX101809.2, read as the reverse complement.
ATGAAAATTAGAAAGAGAAATTAAAAGTGATCCCAAGACTGAGCCTTGTGGTACACCCATTGATACGCTTTTTACTTCAGAACACTTACCATTGACCCCAACCAACTGTTTTCGGTCTAAAAGGTAGGAACTAATCCAACTTAATGCAGATCCGCGAATTCCATAAAGCTGTAATTTATGTATGTCATGGTAAAATGCTTTGTTCATGTCAAAAAACAATCCCAAAGTTTTATGTGTTTCATCCAACATTTTCAATACATGATTGAGAAGTTGATCAATTGCACTGATTGTGGATTAATTTTTTCTATATCCAATCTGACTACTAGAGAACAATTCGAATGATTCAAAAAAGTTATATAGTCTATTGTAAAATGAACACTCTTGTAAAATTGGTTGAGTAGTGATATGGGTCGGTAAGAGGAACAATCCATGCGAGAGCCTTTATTCTTATATATGGGAATAATTTTTGAGAGCTTCAAAATGTCTGGAAAGGTCCCTTCTACAAAAGAAGTATAATATGACTCAGGCTCAGAAATCAGATGTTCCACCCTTTTGATGATGTGACCCGGAATTTCATCAATACCTGAAGACTTCTTCTTACAAGCATTTTTTATAATATCTTTGATCTCCGGTTTGGTTGACGGATAAAGATAGATGCTGTTCAAAGAAGGAAGGATGTAATTAATATTATTGGGATCTGGTTTAGATAAATCTTTACTGACACTAGAAAAGTGATCGCTAAAAATATTGCTAATCATTTGGCTACAAAAAATATCTTCATCATTACTGCATATAATGGGTACACTATTACAGGATGCTGTATTTTTTGCTTCCTTTATAATTTTCCACGACTCCTACGCCTTATTAGATGCTTTAGATATCCTCTCGTCATTGAAAGTTTTCTTAGCTAGTTTCAATTTTTCCTGATAAGTCTGTTTGAGCATTTGATACTCTGCCAAATATAACTCATTTTTATATAATTTATTCAACTCAGACAGCTCTGTTAACATTCTGCTCAATTCTCTGAGCTCATCAGTGATCCACTGATGTATGAAATTATATTATGAACATTTTCAAACTTAGATTTTAAACAAGGTTTAGCATTTATCGGAGACCAATCCGTTTCAGACAATAAATTGATGAACTTGGCAATATTTCTCTCGCTAAAGCATCTTATATAAGCTTCATTAATTTGATCAACATGTTCATAAGAAAAAGTTGCCAGTTGATAAGTGTGGTCAGAAATAGAGGAGTGATTGAGAGAACACTCAATTGGATCTAAGGTGGAAAGAACATTGTCAATGCATGTTGCAGTATCACCCCATAAACGAGTGGGTTCACTAATGCTTGTATTCATATTGAATTATGTAGTATATTGATAAACTCAGTTCTGATGTTGGTGCTCTTCAGCATATCAATGTTGAAGTCACCACAAACGATTATGTCAGGGTTCTTATATTTAGTGCACAAATGTTCCATGATTCTATCAGAGATCGAAAAATGTAACGAAAACTAATAGAGCAAAGCGCCCACAGTTTTTCCAAATTCAATAATCGGTTCAAGGATGAAAAAAGTTGTGACTGGTTAGAGGTCTTTTTAAGACATCACCTACAAAAGGTACTAAGGAAACCAGAATCAACAAGCATTAATGATGTGACGGCTTTCAAAAACGAAAAAATTGGAATTTTGTTTGCAAATCTCATTATTCTAATGGACAAATACAAATTTTCTCCAACAAGAATATTCAACGCAGATGAAACCGGCATTCCGACAGTTCAACGCCCAAGAAGGCAAAAAAAGAGTCGGGTATTTAAGTTGAGAGAAGGGAAAAAACCACTACTGTTATATTATGTGTTCATTCAGCCCATCTGAAATATACGTTCCTCCAATATTCATCTATGCCAGGAAAAGAATGGCCGATATCTTGAAGAATAACGACCCCAGGGGATAATTATCGCTACTCGAATAACGGATTGATAACCTAAGATTTATTTAGTGAATGGTTAAATCACTTCGAACATTGTGAGAAATGTTCTAAAGAAGAGTTCTGTTATTACTTGATAATCACTGTGGTCATTGCTCACTGGAGGAATATGAAGAAAGGGAAGAGGAAATGAGACAACAAAGAGTCGATACAGATGCGAACGAAATAAAACAAGACAGAATAAATCATTCAGAGAAATAATACCAATTCCTATATGTTTTGGAAATAATAATGAACAAGAAAAAAGATATGGAAAAAAGCAACACTCCTAAATATTCACATACACTGAGAAGAAAAAAAGAATGCAAAACAGAAAAAGTTGCACCTCTGTTATCTGCTGCTGGTATCCCAAGCAGCGGGGTAATGCGGGTCACTTATATGTTATGAAAAATATTAATGTTTTCTTAGATTCGTTTTTTTTTTTTCATTCCTAATTAATAAACATGTTCTTCGTTTCCGAACTTTTAATCTTTCATTCGAACCTCCTAGTTTCCTTTAAAACCTCGAAATCTCCAAGAATTAGAGCTTTTTCTAAGGGTGCCGATATTACCCACTCTATCCTACCTATCTGCAACCACAAATTTTTTACACCCACCAAGCAAATACATTCAGGTCTGTTAACACTTACCACCAGTTCACTATTAGATGCAACTGCTCATACTCAAGACACTTCTTTAAATATTATATTTACCTAACAGCACTACTAGTTTATCTCTGGAGTCAACTTCTCTTCATGTTATATTTGAATGACATGCAGTTATCTGTAGATTGTGAGCTTATTAACTCATTTTAGTAATCATAACTTAAGAAAGCAATACAAAAAATGAACTCAGCACTATTTTATATTGAGAAGTATTAGAAAAATAATAAGCTCAATTTATTTATTTTTTTTCATTTAAATATATCTACCACAAAGGGTTATTAGCGTTTGTAGCAATACAGTAGTGTTTGACTATTTACAATTCATGTAGTAATTCTATTTCAGAAAGAAAACAAATAACTGAGCGAATATTACAATTTTCTCCTGAGAGTTCTTTCATATGTATTGGTAAATCATGGTTTAGTCTCTCCACCGCATATTTTGGACATTAAATTAAAATATGTTAATGAGCTTAAATTGAATGTTTCGAAAATATAGTCCATGCTAATTACAAAAAAATGTAAATATAACTTTCTCAAAAGTCTAAACCTTAAATTAGATAATCAACAAATTGAAGTTGTAACTGGAGAAACCTTAATATCGCGTCATGAGAATAATTTTCAGAAGTAAAGGCATATCCCGATAATACAATGAAGAAAAGCTACAATGCCAATCTGTTTCTCAAAAACTGTTTCTTTAGCTTTATTTTCATTTACAAGTTATAAACAAGTTAGGACTCAGTTATTTTTAACAATATATCTGTTTCAACAAATCACAAGAACAGCACTTACTCATTGTTTTTTTTATGGTTTGACCAATACAAGTTAAATTTAATGTAGTTCCTTCCCTGGATAGATTCAAAGCGATGTTTTACAATACAATAAAAACATAATGTGGGGATGTCTGTCAAGTAAGGCGATTTTAATTTAAATGGTGCATTTTTGTCACAAGTATTTCATTTTACATAGTATTCATTTTATGTTCATATAAGTACCCAATGAAATGGATTATGATTTTCTATTTAATAAATATTCAACTTTGAATTTTGCTCTTTTTCATTACAATAGCATGGCTTAGTTGTGGTATAACGAACATCGTTTGCATTGTGGTTTTGCTTGAATCTTGTATGTAGAAGTGAGTGTTTTTTTTTGAGTTGAATATCTGGTAGTCCTTGTGTGTAGATTCCATTTATTTGTTTTGTGGTTTTATATGTTGGTACGAATGTCCTATACCGTGTGTTAGGGTTTTGATTTTTTTCTATTAGTTTATCTTCAGTTTACATTTATTCATGCATTGCCAATTATTTGAAATAGAAATTTGGTAGAATTACTGTCTAGTCCGGTTTCTTTTCAGGTAAACAGTTTCCTCAGAATTGCTTCTAGATTCATTTGGCTGTAGTAGTTTATCTGCAAGATTCGCTCATTTCTTTGACAAGTTGTCTATGTTTGTGTAGATAGAATTCTGTCACATCAAGTACTCTTATTCACAATATATCATATTTTTATTAGTCTCATTCTTTTGGTAGACTAAAGTTATTGATTCCAAAATATTTATCACCAAGAATAATAATATAACTTCAACTTTCGCTGCTTCCATTTTCACGCGGTTTCATTTGAGAAGTACCAAGCGTTATTCTCTGTTGGTAGTCCTCACAATTTACATTAATATGACTTAACTTAGCCTCTCTTCCCAGATGGAGCCTAATCGAAGGGGGGACGGTGAACATGTGAGTAGTTTGAATGTGTTGATTGGTTTTTGTTTGCGTGCTCCTCCCGCTTGGTATTTTTTGTTGATTTCGATTCAAAGTGTGGTTACTAATAATGAATTTTCCTTTTTTAAGCTTCAGCCTAATAGTGCCGCAGGTTCTGGGGCCTTGGAACACGACCCTTGTTGCCTTTATCGACAAATCAATCAGGTACGTTACAATCACACAGATACTTCTGAACACGGTGTCTAAATATTTTGCTTTGTTAAAATAAAAGATTGTACAGGAGGCTTTGTGATGACCACACTTGAAGAACTTCTGAATAAAAAAACTTGATACACAAATATCTAGTGATAAGAAAACACACAGTTTTTGGGGTATGACTACCGTTATTTCAACTCGGACAAGCACATGTTGAAGTGTTTTTCCCATCTATTTGAAAAGGAGAATTACTTAAAAATAGTTGTATTTTTTTCCTGGGGGCTTGTTTCATCTTAATGATCATGGTATTTTCGTTAGAAATTAATATTCTCGCCTATTGTAAATGAACTGAAGATTATCATATTCTTATATTCAGAAAAGTTTAATTTTTTGAAAACGGACAACGAAATCACAACTCAATAATGAGTAGTGAACTATTCTGTTTTTGAAACTTTATGAGCTATTATCTCAAACTAGACAAGCTTGCAATCTGCATCTAAAAAAAGTTAATACTCTCGCAATTCCCGATTGTTCTTCCAATCTTTACCTTAACGTTATGTTTTTAATTCTTTTTTCCCACAGCATGAAACAATACCAGGCCCTCTACCGTTAGGAGTAACTGTTATCGATATCTCCGTACTTCTGTTTGGCCAGATCTTTCCTAGAGTTACCAACAAGCATCGTGTACAAATGCTCGATCACTTTGCAGAATGCATCAAACATGTACGTAGCACCAGACAAGAGGCAGTGCAGATAAACGTGTTCACTGCTTTATTGAGCGGTTTGAAAGGGCTGACAGAAACAAAAGTGAACCTGAATCAAGAGGATGTGAAGAAGTCAGCGGTTAGTCTGATCATAGGAGCACTTACATCGCCGAATCCAATACTGCGCTACGCTGCAGGAGAAGCTGTCGGCCGAATAGCCCAAGTTGTTTCCGACCCAAAATTCACAGCAGAACTGGCGCAGACTAGCTTCGACAGACTGAAATCAGCCAGAGATGTGGCTAGCAGAACAGGGCACTCATTAGCCCTGGGTTGTTTACACAAGTACGTAGGCGGTATGGGGTCCAGTCAGCATTTGAACACGAGCGTCTCCATATTGTTAGCCCTCGCCCAAGACCAGACTTCGCCGATAGTTCAAGTTTGGTCCTTGCACGCTCTAGCGCTAATAGTAGACTCCGGAGGTCCCATGTTCAGAGGTTATGTAGAACCAAGTCTTTCCTTAGCTCTAAAACTGCTTTTGAATGTTCCGCAGTCTTATATGGACGTGCACCAGTGTATTGGAAAAGTTTTATCGGCTCTTATTACCACTATAGGTCCGGAACTTCAGGGAAATACCTCTAGTATTTGCACTGCCAGGTCTTCCTTTCTGTGTGCTTGTGCAATTATGCAGGACCACCATGATCCATTAGTTCAGGCTGAGGCGACTGGTTGTTTACAGCAACTTCATTTGTTCGCCCCGAAGCATGTCAATCTGTCATCACTTGTACCAACACTCTGCGTAAGTACTGTTTTTGAAATGACACAATGTTGATTATTTTGGGGTATGATAAATTCCATTACAAAAACGTTGTCCAATTAATAAAGTTTACATTTCATGATTATCAGATAGGTCGAATTAAGTTTATTCTCACTATCATATTTGACAATAGATTTACAAGAACGACACTTCTATTTTGAAATAAGCTATGTTTGGTATTTTCTACACAACAAAAAAACCTTAACGATTTAATTCAATATACAGGGTGTTTCTTAAGTACGTGTAGAAAATTCAGGGTGTGTTGTTGACGTCAAAACAAGAAATTTCCTATAAACGTATGTCCGTAAGTTCGTCGTTTTTGATATATAGAGCGATGAACTTGATTTAAGAAAAGCATGAGTTTGCTAAAATTTCAATGACGCGTGTAGGCAACGATGAGAAAATTAGGGTTGATTATTATGGCGCAAAAAGACTGCATTTTTGTATTAGTAATACATTTTTCGAACTTGCAACAGTTGTGTGTATGGGTCGCCTCTAGTCTACTGAATAGCCGAAAAGCTACGCCACTGCATTGTTTTCTTCAATTGAATGTTCCTATAGATTCTAAACGTTAATCTTCATAAAATTACTCTTTTATTTTTGTGCTATTATGCAATGTTTTCGATTTAAGTGAATATTATTCTTTGAAAATCGTTGTGTAATTCTACTTGGTAAATTTTGCGTGCAGGGACGTGTTTGTCATTAAAACACTTGATTTTGTTGATGTGACAGTAAAGTTGTTTGACGTTCGCAGTATCAAGCTTGGAAATTTTTTATTTGAAACTTCCTGTGAAATACAAATTAGACCAAACAACGTTTGGCGTCTTGAAATAAGTGTTAAATAGTAAGTTCGGAAGAGTGCTTGGTTCTGGTATTTTAGGCCTTTGCGGCGTGACACTCCGCACGTTATCCTTTTTGAAAAATTTGTATAGGTGAGTAATTCTGTTTTTTTTATTTATTTGTATAATTACTGTGGATAATTATGTGGTTATAGAGCGCGCTATGAATTACGCAGTAACAGGAATTCTTCAACGGCTCTACGACGAGGTTGAGAAGGACATTGAGCCTGATGATGATGATATGAGTTTGACAAGTAAAAGTGGAGAAATTCAAGAACACAACAAGGATCAAAGAGACTAAACTAACAAGGAGGGTTTAATAAGCTCTAGCCAATCAGAATCTTGTAGCATCAACGCGTCATAGTGACGTACTTGGATATGAGCACAGAGTCGAACTCGAACCAAGCAACAAAACTGTCAGCAGTAACTCTCATATACCAACAGCTAGTCCGTTGCTGTCTATAGAGAACGGCGGCCATGACACGTCCAACTTCGTCACATTTCGCCACAAATGTTCTTTCATCTCTTTCTACTAGTGTCCCCATTGTCTTATGGGGATTAAACTCTCATTGTTAAATTTTAGTCTTCTTGAACAAGGATGACTTACAGACAACTGAGACCATCGATACTTTGGATATTCCACAAAAACAAAAGAACGTGACAACAATCAACTGCATTTAACCATTTGAATCTGTTTCAAAGAAATATTGGGCATGAATGGCCCACCCGGTTCAAATGTTGCCAACAATTAGTTTGTTTAGAATATTCCAAACATATTTGCCACGACTGCGCAAATGAAAATGAACAATCTGAGGGCTAGTGTTCTACTTCTAAGAGCTCGTTTTTACTTAAGTAATATTACCACTAGAAAAAGGTTTATTTGGTAAACTGTTTTTTTTAGATAGATAAAAAAGAATTAAAAAATTTGTTTTCTCAGAAATGTTTAGCTCAATAAATATAAAATAATAAATTAAAAACACTTAATATACATATTTTCACCTAGTATTCTTTCCTACACTTAGGAGAAAACAAGTGCGGAGTGTCACTCCACACGTTATCCTTTATATCAGGGCTCAGCACATTATCTCTGGAAGGTTAAGAGCCTATCTACTTTCATTCCTGACCATCGTTTACAATCTTGGAAAAACCTGCCAACTAACAATGCTGCTTGTGATTTGAGAGACAACATAGATAATTAAAAATGTTTATTATTCGGTCCTTCGCATTTATTTTTCCGAAAATCATTTGTTTAACCTTTTTCACTTATGTTCTTTTGTTCCATAAGTTTTTTTATATGTATTCTGCTTCCATATTAAAATAAACCTGTGTTCTTTTCTCCTTGTTTGAAACAAGCCTCATTCAAAAGTAAAATGAATTAATGAAATACTTATCTTAAAAGTGGGATCCCTTCATACCACTCTCGGACAAGTAAAATCATAAAAAAATATCAAGCTCAAAAGTGGTATATACCATAAATTCTTTCAAGCGCTTCAAAAACCTCTCAACTTTCATAGCATTGCAATATGGAATGACATATTTTTTGAACATTTAGAAACCATCAGTGATATTGGTGAGTCCCTGATTATAGGAGATTTTAATTTAACTGAACTGCAAACATACTATGAAATGAAACAGCTGTCAAATCTAATATCTAGTTTCAATGTGTTCTTGAATTTCACTGAGCTAGACCAGAGAAACCATGTAGCTAATCATAATAATAGATTCCTTGATCTTGTTTTCTACTCAGAGAAACTGTAGTGGCCGAAGGGGAATCATTAGTTCCAGTGGATTTGCATCATCCATGTCTGTCGATCTCACTGTCCTCGAACTTTTATAAAGAAAATATATTTCAGTCTTGCTCGAAACGCTATGACTTTACTAAAATTGATACCAAACTTTTTACAAGGCTGACAACTAGAATCAACTGGGAATTTCTGGAAACCATTGCTGACGTTAACTTAGCATGTGAAGCTTTTAATAATGAGTTACAGTCTTTAATCTCCCAATGTGTACCACTGAAAATCTATAGGTTTAACAAATTTCCAAAGTGGTATAACAAGGATATCATCTATAAAATCAAAATGAAAAATAATTTCCTTCGAATGCATGGAAAAACAAGACGCCATTTTTTTCTTGTGCGGTTCAAAGACTTGAGAAAAACAGAAAAAATTAATATTATAACTGCCTACAAATCCTTCATAGAAAAATCTGAGAATCACTTGAGAAGCAACCCTAATAGTTTTTGGACCTATATGTGAATTCACAAAAAATAAAACACGTATACCTGGACAGATGTGCTATAACAACAACACTATTTCAACTCCGAAAGAAATTGTCAATGCCTTTGCAACCCATTTCAACAGTGTGTATTCACCGAGTGATACTGATGCTCCCGAAAATATAAATAATTCTCCAGATATCTTGAACAATCCCACTCTTCATCCTACTTTAAGCGAAATTTCTATCAATCTAATATTAAATGCATCTAAGAAACTAAAGAATAAGTTAACTTGTGGTCCCGATAATATTCCAGTTAAAATTGTGAAAAAACACATTTCTGTTTTTTTCCTTTCTTACAAATACTCTTTAATGCAATGATACGGAACGAGAATTTTCCTGACTGCTGGAAAACTTCACGAATCTGTCCAGTTTATAAATTAGGAAAGAACAATGAGATAACATACTATAGACCGATTGTGTTGATATCAGCTTTTTCAAAGCTTATTGAAATTATATTGTCGAAACTCATATATAATCACGTGAGTAGTTCGCTCTCGGAATTTCAACATGGCTTCATGAAATCACGAAGCACAGTTTCCAATCTATGTACGTTCACTCAGTTCGTCTCGAATTCTATGGATGCTGAAAATCAAGTAGATGTAATTTTAACTGATTTCAGCAAAGCTTTTGACAGAGTATCACATCATTTACTTTTGAGAAAACTAAGCCACTTTGGAATCTCTGCTAATTTAAGAAACCTCCTGGAATGCTATTTGAAAAATTAAAAATTATATGTGGAATACGAAGGAGAGAATAGTTTCGAGTTTGTGGCTTATTTTGGGGTGCCTCAAGGATCAAATCTCGGGCCTTTACCATTTCTCCTGTTTGTAAATGATATTTGTGATAATATTATGTCCAACAAACTTCTTTTTGCTTGATTTTCAAATAAATTGGTGATATTGCAGACTGCATCTCGTTATAAAAAGATCTTGATAATTTATCTGAATGGTGTCACCTAAATAACCTTCCCTTAAACATACAAAAGTGTAAAATTATGACGTATTCACGTAAACTTTCTTCTATTACATACAGTTATGAACTTAATAATGCTACGATCCTCCGTGTGAATGAATGGAGGTATAATTTTTGACACCAAATGAACATTTTCTTCTCATATTGAATACAGTGTTAGTAAATCGATTAAATTACTGGGCTTCGTTGTACGTAATTGTAAATAATTCAAACTGGCCGATGGTATGAGATGTGTCTATTTCAGTTTAGTTAGATCGAAACTTGAATATGGTAGCCAAATATGGAATCCATACCATACAAAATACATTGATAAACTAGAGGCAGTTTAACGTAGATTCTTAAAAAATTTATACTTCAAAATACGCCTATCCTGAAAGACACTACGCTTACAGCCTCCTCTTGAATGAAAACGTCGTGAAATTGCTGATCTAACATTCATTTATAAATTGATTCGTAACGACATTGACTCATCTTGCCTACTATTCCTATTGAATTTCAATGTACCTCGCCTAACTTCAAGAAATAATTTAACATTTCACATCAATATTCCGAATTCACAACATCATTTCAATAGCCCATTCAATTACATGTGCAGAAGTTTTAACAACTTGCCTTCTGTAGACATTTTCTTTTTATCTGCATCACAATTTTAAAATACTCTACATAGGATGATTCCGAACTAAAATAAGCATATCTCCTCTTTTTTGTTTGACTCTTTTTGTATGACTTTTTTATTGTATTTTGCTTTTATTGACATTTGGTTCTTTTTACTTGTTCTTGTTCGTAAATGAATTTTTGTGTATAGTGTAACACACATAAGTATAGCTCTTGCGTTATATACTCCTGTAATTGGACTTGTTAGTCTGTTGGATGTATCATTACTATAAATAAATAAATAAAATAGTCTTTAGTAAAGAAAGTTTATTGTGAAACATTGGAAAATACACTGTTATAAATGTTTGGGAAATAGGTTTGGATTCAAAGTCGATTTTCTCTGTTTCAACAATCTTGAGACCGGAAAACACTGAGTATTTTCGAAGGTGTACATAGGTCAATGGGACGACGAGCCGACGCATGCATAATAGTGGAAGATGGCCATTTTCAACAAACTTTTCAATTAAATTTAGTATAGTATCAGTATTGAATTGTGCACAACTCAATTCCATTTTTAAGTTAACCCTTTAAGGCGCAAAATTATTTGGTAGAAATTTCGTATTTTTTTTATATAACTCGACTCTAGGATGATGTCAAGAAATACCGGGAAACCGTTTTACTAGTGATCGTTTATACTATAAGACGGAAATAATAGTCAGTGACGTCAGTCACTAGTTCAAAAAAACCCAATAAGAGCGGCAGGAATTTCCTTCCCTCTTGTTATAAATAAAAATATCTTCCCTTGTCTTGCCTGGGCACCCTAAAGCTAAGAATACGTCACTATTATTACCATCTTATAGTATAGAACGAAATATAACTGAAGATTTCTCTGGTATACCTGTTTTACCACCATGAATAAAATGCATGAATATGTCTACAACAATTTTTATATTTCATTATCAGATATACAGTACAATCCAGATAGATTGAAGGTGACGTCATTTCTACCAGAATAATTGATATTTCGTTCCAATTTGTCATTTTTATCATTTTGATGGAAAACTACGATATCGCTTTAAAAATTTAATAAAGTTAGGCGGATATTTCGACCTTAATGGATACTAGTAGGATATTCTACCAGTGATCGCTAAAGGGATAAATTAAAAACGGAAAATTACAATAGAAAAACTATAAGAGTAATTTTGTGTACATATTGAAATTTAAAATCTAGAGGAATAGTCAACTGAAGAAAATATTCCAGTGGCAAATATTTTCTGCTATTTAATAGATTCGAGGCGATCCATAAGCGCGCCACTGATTCATCCTCAAATGTCTGATCATGATAAAAAGGCAGTTTATTGACTCTTTTGTGCCACAACCATCTACCCCAATTTTTTTAAATTATGGCCTCCACGCGTTTTCAATATATAAGCAAGCTTACGATTTTCTTATATATATCAAGAATATCGCCCTGTATCTCGAAAACGACGAACTTACGGGATTATATTAATAGGAACGTTCCTTCTTGTTCTGATGTCAGCAACAAGTCTCTGAATTTTCTCCACGTCCTTAAGAAACAGCCTGCATAGACGCGAAAATATTCTATGACGCACTGGTTTTTACTTTCACTTCTGTTTACTTTTTTATTCAGAGAACGTTATCCAGCAATCATCTACTGCTAAGAAGAGCTGCCATATCTTGTTTACGACAACTAGTACAAAGAGAAGCCAAAGAAGTTTGTGATCATGCTATGAACTTGGCAAGTGAAAACAGAGAGGATAACAATGTAGAGGGTTTAACTATAACAGAAACCGGATTACCAGGCGTCTTCTTCAGCATGCTTGATACTGAGACTGATTCAGGCTTGATAAAAGATATTCACGACACTATTATCAGCATGTTACAAGTCCTTGCTGCTGATAATCTGTCACAGTGGTTGGGATTGTGTAAAGACGTCCTCACAGTTGCAACAGGTTGGTACACACGATTAATTATCTACATTCGACCACTTAACAACTTTCATTCCTCAGAAACAAGCGTTGAAGACCGTTCAGGAGCAGCTGTTATTGAGGGTGAAGAAATTTATGGTGAAACTGACGACGATCAGGCGGAGTTCCATGCGGAAGAAGACTCTTCCCATCCTGCTGTCCAACCAAGGTGGCCAACAAGGGTGTTTGCAGCAGAATGTGTTCGGAAAATTATAGCAGCTTGCGAAGCCAACAATAAAGTGGCCCACTTTGACTTAGTTCGAGCAAAAGAACTGCAGATGACGAAGGGAAAAAGCGATTTTTTGACCTTGCATTTATCTGATTTGATAAGGATGGCGTTCATAGCGGCAACAAGTGATTCGGATCCTTTGAGATTGGAAGGCCTGAAAACGCTACAAGATATAATTGAAAAATTTGCCAAAGTTCCGGAACCAGAGTTCCCTGGACACCTCCTTCTTGAACAGTTTCAGGCTCAAGTTGGGGCTGCTTTGCGACCAGCTTTTTCCCCAGATACTTCCTCACTTGTCACGGCCGCTGCTTGTGAAGTGTGCTCCACTTGGATTGGGTCAAATGTAGCGAGAGATCTCAATGACTTGAGAAGAGTACATCAGTTGCTTGTTTCTTCTTTGACTAAGCTTAGAAACAAGAACAACATCAGCCAACTGTATAATGAGAGTTTGGTTACGTTAGAGAAGTTGTCCATTTTGAAAGCTTGGGCGGATGTGTACATTGTTGCTATGAAAGGCAACGAATCCGCTCAGAGTTTGGGATTGACGACAACCACCAATGAAAATGATAATAATGAATTTACGGACTTTGAGTGTCGAGGTGAGAGTTTGTTGATTCTGGTACAACCAGAGCTGGTGACTTTGTCTCAATATTGGCAACTGGCTCTGAAAGATCACGCCTTGCTATCATTACCTGGAGAATTCTCTAGTCAGTTACCACATGATGGAGGGGCTTTTTATACAAATGAAACGATGGATTCCTCAAGACCACATTACGTTTCATCTTGGCCTCCAATTCTTTATGCTGCCGCTTTATGGTTGAAATCTGGAAGTTTCAGACGAGATACCGATACTGACAACAATGAAATAATCAACAATAATAGACCTAATGACAATCCTTCTGACCGGTTTCATCTTCTGTTTGGCATTTGTATGGAAGCGCTTTGCAGTCCTCGTTCTACAGAACCATTAGAGAGTATCATAACATGTCTACATGCCTTGTACACATTGCTTGACACTGCATATACAAGGGGAGTCCTAATGTCTGATAGTTCTCTAGGGATTGAAATGTGCAATGTTCTCCATCGGCTCATATTAACAAGAGACAATCATACCTGTCAACTTTTATGTCTGGAAGTACTGAAACAAATGGTAAAGGCTGCCCAGGAACATTTGAAAATGCAAAAAGAAAATAAATTGAATGAAGGTGAAACTATAACAATGGTCGATACTTTGGGGGAAGGTGGAGAAATGGGTGACCTTATTCCTGGGAAGTCTCTCGTCGTTTCTATTTTAGAAGTGTGCCTTTGCCTAATAATACGCCAATTGCCAACATTGAGTCCCTTGCCAAATACGACGATCGTCAATTCGTTGAAAGTGATGCAATCTAGCCAACAATCAAGTCAGTTACTGGCAGCTTCCATTAACTGCATGGAAGATCTACATAAGTTGTGTTCTCCAAAAGGTGCTGTATCAATCTTGCCCACTATTTTATATTTAACTACTGGAGTGATTAGAGAAGTAACCACAAAAAACATAAATGATGTCAATGTTTTGGCAAATAATCCGTCAGTGCAGGCTGCTCTACACTGTCTGAAAATTCTTGCTACGGACCCTTACTGTAGACATCCAGATAGCTGTGATAATTGGCAAAAGTTATTACAAAGTGCTCTTGCCAAAATAATTGATCTTGCCAAAACTCGAAATGACGAGAGTAAGTTGGACGAGGTCACTATGATGTTAGCGATAGCAGTTTTTGTTTTGAATGCACCGTCTAAAGTTGTTGTTGTTCCTAACCTTCAGTATCCCTGTATCAACCACTTCAGGCAGTGTTTGGAGAATTCAAATTCACTGGTGAGTTTTTGTCATTTGCATATAATGGTTTAAAACTTTTTTCAATAATAGAGCTGTATAAGAAACTAATTACATTAAAAATATGTATAGAAGAAAAGCGGCGGCGTGGTACAGTGGTTAATCATCCGACTCATGAACCGAAGGTCCATGGATCGAATCCTCGCTGGGGCAGGAATTTTTCATTTGATTATAATAGTAGATTGAATTCAAAACTGGCCAGGATGAGTCGTCCACCATTCACTGTTGGGTTCAACTTAACAGTGGAGCTAAGTGGTCCTAAAGTTGTGTATGGACTTACAACCGAAGCCTACAGAACACTTCTTGTTTTAGATATTCATTATGAAGTTAAATTTAAAATAGTTATAAAAACAGGGATGAAACATAATTGTGTGTGGGCTCATAGAGAATAACTGTTTTCAGGCCGCGGCACATAGGTGAATTTCCAAGAAATTGTGTTCAAAATTATAAGAATTAAATTCCGTGTTTTGTGGGAATTTTGATGTGTAATTACTTTATTTGTTATCTGTGTACAACAATCCGTCTTGGAAAATAGGTAACATCCCGTTTGATATATATGTCTGAGAAAGGTGGATGTTAGTAATTGTAAATGTGTAACAAAGACATTTCCCATTTTTGTTTTCCTAAGCGAAGAGTTATTTATAAAGATAGATGAAGAAGCAAATTGTTGCTTAAAAATACTTTACGGTCTACGGAATCAGTTTTGAAAAAAGTAGTTACGGTACTTGTGGATGTTGCCAAATTTTCTATATTTTATTGTAAAGTGTACATCCAAGTAAGATCGTCTATATTTGCAGGTTCCTAGTCTTGTAACATTTCATTGACGAGAAAGAAACTTAGTTAAATTCCTTAGAAATTATACATCGACTAATTTCCAAGAAAATTTGTATTACCTGCGAAGAAATCCGAAGAGCTACTGGAAGTACTGAATTATCAGGGGGAGCAAAACAAACTTTGGCAAATTTTTGTTCGCAGTACAAAACCAAATGGAATGTGTCAACTAGAAATGACCAGGCCTTTCAGAATAAAAATCAATTGTGGCTAGAGATCAGGATTGAATTTCCCTGTAATCCAGAATCATTTGTGATGCGCAAGGGCAGTGGAAGACCACCTGCTGTTTTTTTTTTGGAACTTCGAGCAGAAGGAAAACTAGTTTCTGCAGCTGTTATAAAATACTTATTTTCTACGCCCAACCGTGCGACAAAATAAAAAGAAGACCACGACGAAATTATCTGACTGTTAATCCATATTTTCTGATAAAGTTAACGAAATTCCATAATAATATTATTAGAATTGCAGCCTAATATAACAACAGTAATAGTTAACCCATCCACTAACCTATTACAGCAGCCAAAAAGAAGTGTTATCCTGACAATTTGGTTATTACAGAAATACTTGCAGAGGACCCCTTTGCAAAATTTACTGGATCTTACAGTTGTCCATCTATTTCAAGCTCTAAAAGAGGTTATGGAGGAATTAATCCCTAAACCCTCTTCATCTAATTTCCAAATGGAGGATGGAAGTTCTGGTTTGAACGAACAAACAAAAATGTTCTGACTCCAGCGTTTCTGATGCAAACATTTTTATGACTTCGCTCGTTCCTCTGCAACTGGTGTCAGATTAACCAAATTCCAATAAAAAAATTGGTCCACGAGACTACAGATATATCAGTGAAAGAATTCGAACATCAAGTATCATCTTTAACCTCTAATGCTTTCTTGGAGTGCGCGCCGACTACCCGTGATGGCGCTGTACGTTTTCCTACAGCTGAGAATTGAATACGCCATTAAAGTCGCCCGGAGCGCCACGGCAAATAATAATAGTAGCCGTCTTCTAACCGCATAGGCGGGTACACTCTACGAGTGTTTATGAGGGAATGCTATTATTATTAATTGCGACCACAGCGAAATGTTGAAAATATATTATAGATGGAAAACTTTGCTATCTCTGAAAATACATCAACACTGAATTGCTACCTGAGTGGACTTACTTTCAAGGATTTCAACAAAATTGATCTGAATTTAACAAAGAAGCCCTGGACACAAAAATTAAGTTTTTTAAGAGCCTGTGGTAGCTGAACATGAATTAAAATCATCTAATGAAGAATTGAGTGATTCTGATTGAAAACAAGGTTTTACTATGGTATTATCTGTACATTTTACAATTCATATAAACTGAAATTACATAATTTTATTTCTTGTTTACGATGATTGTCATTTTGAATATTTATTTGGAAACAATACGAAATATTAAATTATATTGAATTTTTGGGTTATAACGTGAAAAGAGTACTAAAAATTCAATAAGTATAGGCTTATACATGCTGTATAACCCTTTGTGAATTGGTCCAACACATCAGCACGAAACTCGGTCAAAAGGTAATTATGTACTAATAAGCCCCTTTTATCATAAAGATCCTAACCAATTCTTTACCTCCGAACAAAAAAAAGTAACCAATCTTAAAACCTTAAAAAAAAATCCAAACAATATATAGGTAAAAATCAAACTAAATACTTAAATATCATATAATTACTGTAAACATATGTATTTATTAATCCCAAACAATGCGCACCTGATAATAAAGCATATTGTGGCGAAGCTGCGGGCGATGCCGGACCTGAACGCTCACGTAGACAGCGCCTGACCGCGAATGACTTTCGAGGCACTATGCACCGAGAAGAATCTGGACGATTAGAGGCTTACCCGAAATTTCAAGAGCTTTCCAAAAAGTGAACGGTGAATATAAAAAGAACCACGCAGCAGAGTTGAGTCAGTCAGTGAAGCGGAAGTCGAACATAAATAGTCCAGTGATTGTTATATAAATTAGAGTATTGTGTTGAAGTTATTGAGGCATTGTAATTCGTAAAATAAATTATTTTAAAGTGAATTTGTTTAAATATACTACAATATTAAGTTATGTTTGTTATTCTAAATACTCTTTAGTTATAAAATCACTGGCATATATCCATTCACCAAGTTTTATTTACAATTTTTTTCAGTATATACTTTTAGAAAAATACTTACCTGTATGAAAGTAATGTAAATATTTTATCCACAATTTCTTGAAAATTCGTCTGTGTGTGTCGGTTGGTAGCAGACTGCTACCAACATGGGAGATGGTTAAAGCCTCCTGAAGAAGCTTGCCGCTTCTTCAATTTCGGCGCCGCATCCAATTTTCGGCGTCCTCGAGCTCCGGAAAATAGTTATTCTCCCAAAGTTGTTTGAATATAGGTAACAATTATCAGACATTTCAATCTCTATTATGAAAAGTACGTAGGGCTGACCAAATATGAATATATTTTTTGTACAGGTTCGACTGAAGTGTGTAAGGACTCTCAAATCCTTGTTTGCGCATCAGGATCGTTCCATTTCCACTCCGTATATCCACACATTAGCTCCACAACTCGTTGAGTTCCTATATTCGGATGCAGCCAAAAAACCTTTTTCAGATGGAGAACTTTTAGTTACTGTGGAAACAATCACAGCTGTAGAATCTCTCATAGAACTTGCTGAACCCGAAAAACGTGAGTATATTTTTATCATAATGTGACACCAGTATCTTCATTCATTCACCTAAAGTCGAAATTTAGTTGTAACTGCCAAAATATAACTTATTTGTTTTAATCCAAAAAATAATTTTTATTGCGTGCAGGCGAGATTATTCAAGGTAGGTACAAAGAGACTCCTCCAGTATTTCACATACACCACACATGTACATATTTGATATGATATTTTAGTATTTCTCGAAGTTAGTTAAGATATTCATTTATAAAAGTTCCTTTTGTCCCAGTCAGAACTTGATTTATATGGATTGCCAGAAAGTGAAAAGAACATTTGGAATATTTTATTACAACTCAATAATTGTCAAGATGAAATAACGATTGCAAATCAGTAATTTTTTTAATGTTCTTTATCTTGCACAAACAAGTCTCGAATAATTCTTAGGGTTGCTCTTAAGGGGAACACCAGTTTTGGACAAAGACAATTTTAGACTTTGAACACACGCAAGAAGTGGTTTAAATTATATCAATTTTCAGAAATTTTTATTCTAGCTAGAATCAGTTATTAATCTTTAATCTATCCACCTATATTTTTGAGGATAAAAATTATAATAGAATTGGTTCACAATCTTATACTTGAGGCACAATATATTACATAATTTTTCACATGTAGTTAGCATTTTTTATATTCTTGCACACAGTGTTTACCAAAAAATGCTTCATATAGAAAAATGTTTTCTTTCTGTATCCTGTCGAAAGTTGGGGCATTCTAAAGCAAGAATTAGGTGAGTGTACAAGAAAAATAGTGTCAT
Organism: Chrysolina oricalcia; assembly: GCA_944452925.2. NCBI lineage: Eukaryota > Metazoa > Arthropoda > Insecta > Coleoptera > Chrysomelidae > Chrysolina > Chrysolina oricalcia. Next base: position 17,864,097 of record OX101809.2, on the reverse strand, counting down.
AAGAAATTGCCTCGATTCAACCTGGTACATGAACTTTAAATTATAAAGGATAAAATTAATGGATAATGAAAACATTATCTATATGGTGTGTACTTCTTAGTAGAACCTGTATGTAATTTGGAAATGAAATGGTAGTTGTCTTCGTCCTGTAGATAGTGTGTTTTTCTGTACATGGTGTATCAACGATGCGTGGGCGATAGCTGCTTCCCTATTTGAGATAGGAAAACATGTCTCAATTTAAAATTTAGAGAGCAATGAAAGCTATGTTCCAAAAATTACTAGCAACATACATGAAGAGCGTTTCTCAAAAATATAGTGTTTACACCAGGTGGTTCGGAAATTATGGTGGGATTTATGTCACAAAATGGGTTCATTCAACATCAAATATCTTAAAATCAATTAAATGGAATAAGAAGATATTTTCGAAAATGGTGTATTTTCATTTCCTATTCATAATTTTATCGAATGGCGCGTTGTCTATACAAGGGCAACTAAAACTCGAGATCACTTTTTTTCAGGCTCAAGCTTGTAGTGTAGACTATTCTGGTGTAGCCTTATTCACATTAAAAAAAAAACAGAAAAAAAGTTATCACTAATTTGGGTTGTCCCTGTATGGGAAAAGCGCCATTCGGTAAAAGTGTGAATAGAAAATGAAATACACCATTTTTGAGGACATTTGGTGGAAAAAAAAGTCTAATTTCAAATTATTGATTTCGAAATATTTGGTGTTGAATGAACTCATTTTGTAGTAAAAAAAACAACTTTGATAATTCACACATTCATTGAACACCCTTTGAGTTGGTAGTTAATTTTGAAACATAGCTTCACTACTACTCTTATTTGAGCCATTTTTTTTCTATTTCAAAAAGGAAAGCAGCTGTCGTCCACCCAAGTATCGTTAACACACCTTGCATATCAATTTATGTGGCAGTTTATTTCTAATAGTTATGTTTAATTTCACACGAGAACAAATCACTAATACTGATACTGCCTCAAAACGTGAATGTGAACTTTTTACTATTTTATTGTTTTGTTATCCAGGTATACAAATGCTTACGTTATTGGTGCCAGTTTTGGTGAGCTACTTATCGACAGATCCACACGCCCGATATACTAATAAATATACTCAATCGTTGCATGAAGTTAGTTTACAATGGCTAATGAAAATAGGTCCTAAATATCCACAGGTAAGTTTCGGCAGATATGCCAGTATACTATCTTACTAGTGTTAAATCATAACTTGATTGCGAACATCTACCTCTATGTTAGTAATAATCTGCTGTTGTTTTGATGAAGTGCTGAGTATACCCTCAAAAAAAGAAGCGACTTGTATCTAAATAATGTGATATATCTTATATTGTCCTGATTCATCCATCGGCGTTACTGCCAAGTTCTTTCACTCTATAAGCAATCCTATCTATATTAGGTGAGATATAATCTCTCTGATAACTAGTTTAGTAGAGTATTATGAGTTGTTAGAGAATTTAACCATATCAATAATTCTATTATCATGTCTTCAGAGTATTGTTTTTTTTTACTTATTATAAATTATAAAATTATTATTATTAATTTAGGTGTCATTAAATCATTTATGCATTCTTCTAAACTATAATATGGTTTTACGATATATAAACATTTTTGCAGTCATTGCAGATGTTTCAAAATTGTTTGATTTGATCTAATTTGTCACGAAAGTAGGTCATTATCTGATCTTTGGCGATTCTTCATGAAACCTCTTAGCACACCTTGGCACCTTCAAGCAGTGCGGATCAAATTAACTGAACAGTCTTAAGCAAATAGTTAGGTACAACGATTTTAACAAAGCGTTCAAGCGTTGCATAAACAACTTCTGAAAAAGCTTGATTACTTTGGTATGTTGGTTGGCATTATATTACTCCGAAACTGTTTCTTGAACAACATACAGTGTTTACTTGAATATGTAGATATCAAATCGTTCAATTTTCTTTCTCTTTCGGGAGGGCTGCAAGGGACGTAACTAGGGCCGCTTCTGTTTTGGCTATATAAAAGAAATTGATAATTCTATTTAGTCGAGAGGGCTTTTGTTCGTGACATTAAAATGGTCCCAATTTGTTGTTTTAATACCGCGAACAACTTTGAACATTGAACAGCAATTATGAATAATCAACATGTGACTGTCAACGATTTTGTTTAACTGGACACTTGATAATTGGACACTACGCAGATTGAACGAATGTAAGAACTTGGGAGTAATTTTTGACAATGAAGCCGTAATCAGCACTTCAATAAATGAATAATCAATGCTAACAAAACCTTAGATTTTCTGATAAAATCTGTTTACTTTTGTCTTGCACATAACAATTTTTAGAGTAATGTTATCACCATTAGGGTCAAATATCATCACAAATAATTTCCTTCCCTTCTCTTATAGGAATTCAAGAGGCTGATGCTGCAGTCAGAAGCATTGAGGGTAAAATTAGAAAATGCAATAAGAAGTAGCCAAGTTAATCAATGCAAAATCAAGAATGACGTTAATATAAATCAGCAACTACCTAGTCATACTCCAACGATTAAATTGAAGACGGATTTCAGTAATTTTTCCTAAGACTAGATATTTATTAGTGTCTTATATGTATAGAAAGTCAATAACTTATTAGCCTAGACCGTAAATTAGGTAATTGTCTAAAACTTTACATTTTTATCGAAAAGTTATTATTTCTTCCGACTGATATTAAGAAAATTATTGTAATTTTATACGACAAAGTGACAGAAAATTTGCTTGGCTTTTAAATGGGACCTATAATTCTTTAAAGTATTTTATGAATTTTTTGAAGATTGCCACAGTTCAACAGTTATTTTATTAAATTTTAATTGATTAAACACAATGCAACGTTCCTTCCACTATATCAATTAACTCCAATTAAGGAAAAGAATACAATTCATCTCAAGTATATTTATTGTTTTCCGATTTTTTTCAAAGATTTCAGGGGGTATTTAATTTTTACCATTTGAAATTTTGAAAGAATAATACCATGACTACATATACTATGCCAGTGAACCTAGTCTTGGAAATGGTCTACATAGGTCATTATCTAATCACAATAAGGAACCTTTCAGTTTTAAAGTATATGAACGATGATTTACCGATGATGATATCTTCCGAGTGTGCATTTAGGAGTTCAACGATATAGCGCAATGAATGTTTATGCAGTGAACTATATTTGTTCAGCCTTATGAGAGCTTCATAATGTAGAGTTTGATTTGAGTCAAACTAAGACATGTTGAAGACCTCAAAATGATTTTTCTACCAATTTTTTATGTATTGCCATGTATTCATTGCCAAATGCTAATTACTAACCTAAAACTTTTTATTACTTGATTTTCAATACTTAACACTATCAAGCAAAAACATTCTTAATTATATTATTTTTATTAACAACCAGTTTAAATACGAGAAAAGCCAGGATGATTCTAGTTGAAAAATCACTAGTTTCAGAGAAAGATGATGTTTAATTTGTTACGTTTCCCAATCGTTCTAAAATTCTCAACATTCAATAACTAGAGAGAAAAAAAATAAAACTAAAATGAATCCCTGGAACAAAGTTGCTTTCTGATTCCCCTATGGACATTATCTGATGATCACATGCATAGATGGTGATCTCAAGGAAAACAAACAATTTTCTATTTATTTTAATCATTTTAAACCAAGAATGAAAATAAAGATCAGCTCATTGGGTTATTAAGAACAATCTACCGTTTGATACGATTAGAAATTGCTATTCATTATCTTATAATTCAATGTAAGATTCATTTGATCATATCATTTTGCAACTAGATATGATAATGTACATTTTTATGAATTGATTGGTGTCTTCACACGATTTCTTCCATATTTCGAAAAGTTGTTTCTGAAGCAAGAAACAGTTCAAAATATCGATTGTTAAAATTAGACTATATTAGAAATTGGATCTCGCAATAACTTTTGTAAAAAATATATTTATTTCATTTCTTCAGTGCATGCTGTCATGGTTACTAAGCAATGCGAATTATAAAATCATTTATTTTATTTCGGTCTGTTCATTTTCCGAAGTCGACATACCATCCGAAATTCAATTAAGAAGGCAAAAGAATAATAGTGTAGAAGTGGAACCCACTAAAAATACGTTATCATGTTTATTCATAAAAACTAAATATTTTGAATGACTTTATTTTATTTTGCTTGTATTCATGAGTACTGATTAACTTTGTGATTATTTTTCTTCATTAGTAAAACCTATACACGTTGACTTTGTTTGATTTATCTGCATAAAATTGATATCACTGCCCTTCTCGTTTTTTTGAGAATTACTGTTATTATATTTTTTACGGAGAAACTTCAAAGATTTTCCAAAAGATTTGAGAAATGACTACTGGTTGTGATAGATCAAATTTCGGAGGATATGTGACATCTCTTAGACTTTTTGTTAATCAAGATCCAAAAGTAATGACGAGTTAAATATTATATTTTACATTAGCCGCAATTCTCTCCCCCACCCCTCGTCGCACCGGCGTGGTTTCCTGACAGTGTTGCCGGACCCGCACAGTTTTCTGATAGCGTTAACTGACTTCGGTATATTAGGAGGGATTTTTTGTGACTGGAAGAATAAGACCCTTTAATTTCTTCTCTGTTATTCCTGTTAATCGTTTATTTCCACTACGGTAGAGTTCAAATCTATGGTTTTCGCTAATAAATATAATACCTACCCATATTTCCGAATTAAGATAATTTCTTTGTGCACCACATTTTGTTCATTTTTGTTTTTTATCATACGCCAAATAGTTGTAGATATGATATAATTCTTTAAGATATGCTTGTTTTTCAAATCTTACTTATTTCCACTATTATAAATTGTTTACATTCAGGAGTTTCTAATTAGAATGAAAGAATTGAATGTTTACTACCAAAATTGTAGGGGGTTGAACACCAAAACCGAAGTAATGTATAGACATATTTTAGAAGCTGATTATGATGTTATTACGGCTGTTGAGACTTGGTTGGGAGACAGTGTTGCGGACGGGGAACTACTTGATTTAGATACATATAATTTACTGACAGCAGATAGAGATTTTGAGTTCACGCAGAAAACAAGAGGCGTGGGAGTATTTATAGCATTACATAAAAGGTTTAAGGTTTTGAAAGTGGCAAAGAACTGTTCTAATTTTGGGGCACTTATTGTTCAAATCAGAATAAAAAACAACATTAAACGCGTTATTGCATGTGTTTATATCCCACCGAAGAGTTATGTGAACATCATGTTTGGATTTTTTGCAAAATCACATTGATGACCCAAGTGAAGTATATATTTTCGAAGATTTCAATTTGCCAGAAATTAAAGGCCAATTTACAAATCTCAATGACTCAAATCAAAATTTGAGTGTGTTGAATGATTTCGTGAATTTCAATTGCTTTTCTTTATTCAACCATGTCACCAATGCTCAAGGTAAGACATTAGATCTAGTAATAACTTCTGATCGCAATTTATGTGAAGTTAAAAGAGGACAACTTCCTCTTGTAAAAGAAGACATTTTCCATCCAGCATTAGACATAAAGATTACTATACCTTACGAAATGACTGAAAATGCCAACAATTCCTCATGCAAGTTTCCACGTAACTTCAAAAAAGCAAATTTCTTACTTATGAGTGAATTATTTAGGGAAACCAGTTGGGAAAGCGTTATCAACCAGACAGATGTAAATATTGCATTGAAAAAAATTTACGATACTGTTGATAGTATATTTGATAAATGCGTACCTAAATTTTTATTATATAAAGAATATAGAAAATACCCCGGTTGGTACACAAAGGAAATAAAAGAAGTGTTGAAAGAAAAGAACTGTTATAAAAAGTTGAAGGAAGTGTCTGACTATATTAAATACATAGAAACAAGAAGAAAATTAAAATCTCTCATAAGAATTGAACACAGAAAACATATCAAAGAAATAGAAGAGAATTCTATTTCTGATATGAATTGCTTTTGGAATTATGTTAACACCAAAAGGAAGAGTAGTACCAACAGGGACGCTTTCAAGTTCAGAGGACACCGCTGAAAAATTTGCAGAGTATTTTGCCAGAGTCTACAGACCGGAATGTTCAAAATACCGCGTTAACTTTGGAAATGGTTCAAGCTGCGTCAATGATACTCTCGATATACAATTTATTAGCGAATCTGACTTTACCTCAGCTGTGAAAAAGCTTAAACCAAAAAAATCTGCCGGTGTGGATGGTATACCACCATATGTAATAAAAGGTTGTCAAGAGTGGCTGAAAACTCCCCCATTACATTTATTCAATTTAATCCTAAAAACATCAAATTTTCCATCTTTGTGGAAAACTTCTATCTGTACTCCAATTCATAAATCCGATAATAAATGTGATTTGGAAAATTACAGAAGTATTTCCATCATGTGCTCACCCTCTAAACTTTTTGAACAGGTCATTTACTGCAAATTGTATGGTCATGTAGAAAATGTTATTGCCGAACAACAACATGGCTTTATGGCTAAAAAATCGATAAACACTAACTTGTTTATATTTATCAGTTATGCGAATGAAACTTTGGAAAAAACACAACAACTCGACACTATATTTACAGACTTTAGCAAAGCATTCGATCAAGTGAATCACGACTGTCTATTACAAAAACTCAACAAACATTGCTTATCAACAAATATGTTGAAAATATTCAGAAATTATTTGAGAGATCGATACTGTATAATAAAACATAATGGAAATACTTCTGGTAAGTTTCTAGCAGCCTCAGGGGTACCACAGGGTCTTTCTTTTATTTATCAATGATCTTCCAACAGTGATTAAATACTCCAAGTGTCTACTTTTTGCGGATGACCTAAAAATTTCCAAACAAGTTCAAACAGTTAGAGACTGTGAAGCGCTTCAGAAAGATATCAATAGTATATTTGAGTGGAGCGTAAAATTTAAATTAAACTTCAATATAAGTAAATGCTCTGTCATTACAATAACACGACAAAAATACCCCATCGATTTTGATTACAAAATGAATGTTGAATCATTGAGGAGATGTACGGAGGTGAAAGATTTTGGTGTCAAATATAATAATAAATTATCATTCTCTCCGCACATTGAAACTATAGTCAAATCGGCAAATAAAATGCTGGGATTTATTTCTTTCAGCATACTGACGATCAAAATACTTTTTCATTCACTAGTACGTCCAAAATTGGAGTTTGCCTGTATCATTTGGCACGGTGAATGTCAAACAGTACTCGGAAGATTGGAAAGAACTCAATATAAATAAATAAGATATTTGTATTACAAAAAATACCACATCGCACCAGACTATACTACTATGAAATCCAGCCAACTCCGTGAAGAATTTAGGATTACTTCTCTGGAAAGAAATTTATCACTGATGCTATTTCTGTACAAAATAATCAATAACCAAATAAATTCTCCAGATATTTTGTCCTTAATATCATTTAATGTCCCTTCACGACGCACTCGAACAAAATTAATTTTTCATATACCTTTAGTTTCAACTACCACAAGAGCTCCCCTCGTAAACATGCTTCGCGCAGCCAATAACATCAATTCTCTAATATCATTGGATTGGAATTTATCACACGATCAATTTCGTAATATAGTATTTGATCATATTAATAATGTTTCTGTATGATATATATATATTGTTGAGTGTTCACCCCTCTCCAAAACCTCCAATCATGCATATAATGAGTAATATTTAGTTTTATAGTTCAGTTCACATGTGTAAATATATGTTATTTGCAGAAATACTATCCATGTAATTAGGACGTCAGGCATGTATGGAGATTATTCAATAAATAAATAAACAGCGATCGTCACTTGAAGTTGAACCGTTCGGGTTTATTAGACTCCGGCCCCTTTTTTTGGCCCAAAAGATTTTTTTCTAGATGCGACGGGGACTGCCCCGCCGAGAGACATCACGTACATGCACGCGTTCAAAAATCAACTTAGATATGTTCAGAAATCAACTTAGAGGATGTGTTCAAAAACCAACTGAGATACGTTTCAAAATCAAATGATTCATCAATAAAACAACGTGTGCTGGATGATAGACGCTTTGTGAAACAAGTTTTTTTTTCTTCAAACATGAATTTGACGCCCCCTGAAATTGTCGCCCGAGACACATCACTCGGTTTGCCCCCCTCCCTTGCTAACCGTCTTGTCACAGTTTAAGAGGAATACTGTGGTCTTGTAATCATTTTCTTTAGAATTGAAAACGCATTACAGTCCTCATTCCATTAAATTCCATGAGTAGGCAACCAACTATACACCTTCGCCAAATTTTAGTTGCATATCTCCTTATTCGCCATTTCGGTTGTTTAATTTTAGGATGGCTGGGAACCACGAATTTGCTAAATTTAATATTCTGTTACGTGCTGAGAATTTGGCACGTAACAGCTTCAAATGCCATTTCAGGAAATTGCCCTCCAACTTCTGGAAATTAGCATTCAGGAAACTGATAAAGGACCCCGCAAACTCCTTATGGAATTTGGGTCCCAGTGGATTTTTTTGAATTTTTGGTAGTATTTCTTAACCAATGTTACCATTGCGCCAACTTAAAAAAATTAACAGTTTTACTGCTAGGGAGCGTTGAAATCACCCCTTGCGCATATTAGACTGTTTATTTTTGAATCCGGACAATAGGTATTTTCACTTGTTTCGTTGTTGATAATGTTGCACAATATTGTGCTGCTTTATAAAAAAATCTTACCCCCCTCTTCTTCCCCCCACTCCTATTACGAAACGCAAAAAAATATTTACCGAGTGCCTTTAAATGTATCGTCGAATGTTTAAATACGCATGAATAAGGGAAATAGCAGTTTTTTATGATTATCCCCCCTCCCCCCAAAGAGCACAAAACGAAAAAATTTCGCTGGATTTTTCTGAATTTTTAATATGATGCAGTTCAAGTTATTTTGAATAGAAATTATTTGGGTGACAAACCCCAAAATTGAATAGTTTTGATGCTAGGGGGCGTTGAAATCATACCTTGCTCAGAATGGACTATTCATTATTATAGGCCGAAACAATATCTCTACGTATTTTAGTTCAGATTATGCTGAACAATTATGTATTATGTAATTTTTTATAAAAAATATATAAAACATCCCCCAACCCCTATTTTAAAATACGAAAAAAATTAATTATCGACTACTTGTCAAAATAAATGTTTTAATCAACTCAAATTAAGGAAATCGCACAGTTGTTTAATTTCACCATTCCCTCCCTTCAAAAAAACATTGGTGGATTTCGCTGACTTCTTAGATATTATTTGAATATCAATTAATTGGGCGAAAATCTTGAAAATGAATAAAAATTAGACATCAACAATTTGAATTTGAGTTGGTGCCAGAATTATTTTTTTTCGTGTTTTAAAATAAGGGTTTGGGGGTAAGGGGGAAGCTTTAGATTTTTTTTATAAAAAATTACACAATTGTTCAGCATAATCTAAACTGAAGTACGTAGACATATTGCTTCGGCCTAAAATAATGAGCAAGGTATGATTTCAACGCCCCCTAGCATCAAAACTATTCAATTTTGGGGTTTGTCACCCAAATAATTTCTATTCAAAATATTAAAAATTCAGAAAAATCCAGCGAAATTTTTTCGTTTTGTGCTCTTTGGGGGGAGGGGGGATAATCATAAAAAAACTGCTATTTCCCTTATTCGGGCATATTTAAACATTCGACGATACATTTAAAGGCACTCGAGAATTTTTTTTGCGTATCGTAATAGGAGTTGGGGGGAAGAAGGGAGGGAGTAAGAATTTTTTTTATAAAGCAGCATAATATTGTGCAACATTAGCAACAATGAAACAAGTGAAAATATTGTTACCAGATTTAAAAATAGTCTATTCTGCGCAAGGGGTGATTTCAACGCCCCCTAGCAGTAAAACTGTTAATTTTTTTGGGTTGGCGCAATGGAAACATTGGTTGAGAATAACATGGACTACATCATACCAAAAATTCAAAAAAATCCACCTGAACCCAAATTCCATAAGGAGTTTGCGGGGTCCTTTTATACGAAGTCTCTGAATCTCCGGACTCGAATTGATCAAATAGATCGAAGTGCTTTTGTCAAGCCCTATCGCCTTTGCGACCCCTCCTACAAACTAATATCGGGTAGTGAGCAAGACGTTTCCACTAAAACATCCAGTATAACATTTTGTGACTTCCAAGTAAGAATAGATACAAGGATCCTTACAAGCTCCACGTAGGGCGCCGATGAAGAAACATTACATTGCCGTTATCTCATACAAGAAAAAATTAAGCCCCAATGTACCCCGTTGGGCGCCGATAAATAAATATTACATTTCACTTACCTTCAACAAGCACAAATTTACAATAAAAAATATACTCAGGTATACTACTCATCCATATAAGTAGTAAATTTCAGTTTTTTCTTAAATCAAGTTAATGACGTAATGTTCTGAAAATAAATTGTTGCTCCTTGAATATAAACGAACGTCGTAGTTGTGGTTAAAACAGGCAATAAATGAATATCATTTGTAGATATTTCTTATTAAGAAACCCGGAGAACATCGTGAGAAGCAAGGGAAAGTAGAAAGAAATTCGCGTTGAGAACGAGCCCTGGGCAAGAGAAGTTTAGCATGTCTTCAAATTGACAATAAGGGTCCAAAATTATGTGAAGTCTGAATTCATCTTCTCAACCTCGATGAAACTGCTAAGTATAAGAGCTTCGGCCACACAAATACCTATAAAAAAAAGATAGGTCCTGCAGTGTTCAAGAAAGTTTTTTAAAACGAATTGTTCTATTTTTGGATAAAGCTACATGTTTAAGAAATGTACTCAATGTGTGGAAAAAGTATTCTAAGACATATTGGATGGTTGGAAGATGGGAAGTGAAACGGTTCTTGGTGAAAGAGACACTTCATTGGTACGATTTCTTGCGATATAAGTTCGCTCGGCTTTGCTGTTAAATAATTACTCTTGGGTTATGTTTGCATTGTATTCTACCAAGATATTAATTCTCCATATTCCAGATTTTTTATCAATACCTATTTATAAACTTGCCCTTCTGTAGAATTAATAATAATAATAATTAATTACAACACCACAATATTATTTGTAGTTTCATTTACACTATCAACAAATGTTTCCAAATTTAATGACAATTAATAAATAATGGACCTATCATATGCAAATAAGTGTATCTCATATGTGCCATGACTTATATAAAACAAGAGCAGGAGTGGAGCCAGAACACTTTCTTGCGGTACTCCTCGATCATTTACATAGGAAACCAACAATTTTATTTTAATTTTCCGATTCTTAAAAACACTCTAAAATCTTACCGTCAATATTTTTTTCCTGTAGTAACTTCTTTCTATTTATCAATCCTTTCTGACACTGTTTAGGAATCACTCAGGATTTGAATATTTCAAAATTACGAGTGAGAAGAAAACTAAATAAAATCGATAAATATATTTTATATTTTTGATGGAGGAAAAAGGAACATGACATGGATTATACATAAAGATGTATAAATAGAATAAATGATTTTAAAATCTAACTAACCTAAATAATCTAAATTGAATTTTATATATTCTGGGATACCAAATCAATCGAGGAGTACTCATGAAATCAATGCTGAGACCATAATAACACTGGTTAGTTATGCAGTTTTCCTTTGATAATACTTCAGATACTTTTGAGTTGAATTTTCATTGGGTAGTTAATTAAATAACTACTTATAATATAGATTATTCATGTACCTCAAAAGGATCTTTTTATGATCACTTTCAAGGGTTTCAGAAACTTTCAATAAAATGCCAAATTGATCAAACTGTCACATTGATCATGGCATTAGGCCCGTCACACAAATTTTTGTTCAAGTCGGATTACTTTTCGGAATAAAACCAAAAACTTTCTTCTCTTGACCACCTTCAAGGCACCATGTGGGACCCAGCGTCCTTTCGGCCACCCTATGTAATTATTATTCGTCAATGCTTGCTTGCTGAATTTTAAAAGTCCCACTAAGTTCCAATTTGTTCCAAAGTGACACCGAATATTTGTAAATCATACAAAAGTTAAGATTTGCTCAATGAAACAGTCACTGCTGTTTTTCTTGTCGCCAATATTTTCAAAGAATTAGTTACAAAAAATTTGAAATAAATATTCCATTTTAGGCCACAAGAACTTAGACATTGACTTATTTGTTCAAAAAACAGTCAACATGACATTTTCACTGAAATATAAGCAGATTCAATTTTTGATATTGAAAGAACTATCGGCTCAATTCTATTTTAGCAAATAATACTAAACTTTCAATGATTATCGCTTTAAATCAATAAAAAATTAAGAGATTCAGAGAAAAAAATTTTAAAAGTCTAAAACATGGCTGGTTGGTTGAGCAGTCTAGGTTTCATCCACCTGTACTTCTCTTATATATACCGGTCTCGATAAACATCCACATGCCTTGTCCGGAAACACGTGTGACGTGAGTCATCTAGATGCCAATCCTGACGAAGCACCGACCACTCAGGGTAGTGCTGTAGGTTTTCCAGATTTTCCTACAGCTGAAATATCTGGAAGTTGTCCTGGAGCGCTACGACAAGTAATAATAACAAATAAAAGACTAAATGTCGGGACAGCTCATTGCAATTATTCTATACAATAGGAATATTGGGTAGTATTCATAAAAGGTAGGAAATGCTTATCCTGTAGGTTCGTCTCCCTCATAACTCAACAAAATGAATACGTCTGTTTCAAGAAATCTAGGTAAAAGCATTTGCTCAATGTTTATGCATACGACCCATTGTATGGGATAATTGCAATTATCCTATACATTTTTGTCTTTTACTCATCATCATGCTCATTGTGAACAAATACAGATTCCTTTATTTAATAATAATAGCCGTTCAGTACCTGTACAGGCCATGCCTGTAGGTATATTGTTTATGAGGGAGTATTAATATTATAACATATACTATTTTCAAAGGAACACCCACCACAATCATTTTCATATTCAACAAGAATATTTCACAAATTGTCATCTCATCATTGATTTCTGAGAAACGAATCGTCAAATCTGATTACATGGTCAAATTTAATTTATAAAATTTGGGAGGAAATCGGAATAAATTACACTAAGGTTTTAACCACGAGTATTCTTTTTTTCACATAATTTATTATGTCTAGAAAATTGAAATCTTGTAACCAAGTCATTGCATATTTGAACCAGACCTTCTAAATAAACATCCATCACAGCCCATAATCGAAATAAAAATCACACACTTTTCCGAGTATTGCACAAGTTTAAAATAACTGAAAAAAATGGAAATACAAAAGCAAAACGAGGTCAAAATATATTATCAAGACAAAAGATCTGGTATTCAATATAAATGCTAAATAAAAATTTCGAAAAATCTCTCCCATAAGAATATAACTGATATGTCCAATAACCTTAGCCAATTTAAGTAAGCTGCCAAAAATCTCGAAAACGTTAACCTACACATAGACTTGGTTGGGTACAAACTACATTCCAAACAGGGTAATGTCATTGTAGCAAAGGCATCCTAAAGGCCTTGCTGGCCATATTACTGACCAATAATTTCACATTCAGAATCCAGATAAACAATAGAAGGTGAAAAGTTTCATTTATATAAATGAACACAAATATCATAAGCCCGCTGCCAAAATGTGTAATGATTTTATAACGTAGGCCCTTTAGAGATTTGGTAGTTATAAATATAATGATCAATGAACATTTGAGTGTCCAATATCTCCTTCGCGTACACTAACATCAATTCACTCCATGCGAAATTTAATGAGCTTCTGCTTTTTGTTGACAACAATTCTCCTGATTGCATACTTCTCACAGAAACTTTTCTCACCAAATCTATCCCCGACTCTATAATCAACCTGAAAGGCTATACAGTCTACAGACATGACCGACATGGCCGAATCGGGGGCGGCTCACTCATCTACCTGAAAACGAAGAAGTTTGACCGCTTCAAAATCACCCAGTTTTCACATCAAATACCCGGAATAGAAAATGTTTGGCTACATTTGAAATCCGCACATATCCGCTTTACTCTCGGCTGTCTCTACAGGCCACCAGATACCAGTCTCACAACGGACAGTTCACTAAACGAAACCATACTAAATATGACCGAGTCGGCCGAAAACATCATTATCTTCGGTGACTTCAATCACCCCAGCATTGAATGGCCATTATCACACATATCGGACGCAACTAACAGTGCTGGTCTTTTCACGGAACTTGTTATCAATTCTGGACTTTACCAATTGATATCAGAACCCACGCGCTTCAGACAGAACCAATCTCCCTCAACATTAGATTTGATTCTCACAAACGATCCAGATTTACTGTCCGATATAACTACCAGCTCCCCACTTGGCCGCTCAGATCATGTAATTATTAAGTGCAACCTACAGACTATCTCCTATAATGAGACTCGGAACACTGCAAAATCTCTAAGTCGCATAAATTATGCTGCGCTTTCCCAGATGATTACTGATACCAATTGGAATGACTTACACAATATTCCCCAAGTCGAAGAAAAATGGAACAAGTTCAATTCTCTCCTAACTTCAGCTATAGAATCTTCATCTTATGATATTACCAAAAAAATCAATGTGAAGAAACCCTGGATAGAAGGACATCTAATACAGCGAGCACAGAGTAAGAGAAAGCTGTGGCGGAAATATCGAGATACCGGTGATCCCAGGGACTATGATAACCATCGTTCATTCTCCAATGACCTAACTAGAGATCTTAGACTAGCTAAACAACATTATGAAACAGGAATACTGACTAGAGGCCCAAAAGCTGTTTTCAAATATTGTCGTAACAAGCTGGCATCAACAGTATCTACGCCAATTATCCGAGACAATGGAATAATGTGCGATAGCTCATTTGGAGCTGCGGAAGCGCTAGCAAGAAATTTTCAACGATCATATTCACAACCCAACAATCAAACACCTCCACCTATGTTGCCACCTAGTTGCGATATCTCACTGGAACATGTCGACTTTACACCTGAACTAGTAGAAGCTAAACTGAAAGGTATCAAGGACTTCACTTCACCCGGTCCTGATAATCTACCACCCGGAATCCTAAAAAAATATGCTACTACTCTTAGTGTACCACTGGCACATATATTTAAATCCTCGTTCGAGAAATCAACTCTCCCCTCGGCGTGGCTACAAGCATCTGTCACCCCAATATATAAAAAAGGTGACAAAACGGACCCAGACAACTACAGACCAATCAGTTTAACATCACAATGTGTGAAACTAATGGAACGAATCGTAGTGGATAGACTCCTACCCTTCCTCATAACCAACAACATAATCCTACCAACCCAGCACGGTTTCATCCCTGGAAGGTCCACAGTCACAAACCTTCTGTGCTGTCTAGATTTATGGACAAAAGCTCTAGACGAATCCAAACCTGTCGATGTCTTTTATCTAGATTTCTCTAAAGCTTTCGACAAAGTTCCTAAAGACAAACTCATTTTCAAACTAGAACATTTTGGGGTACGAGGATTACTGCTAAAGTGGATAACTGCTTTCCTTTCGCATAGATGCGATAAAGTCAAGGTAGGTTCCAGTTATTCCAGGTGTTACGATGTCGTATCTGGAGTACCTCAAGGGTCAGTACTGGGACCAACGCTCTTTCTTCTCTATGCATCGGACTTGGCTTATGGTATTGGCTCCAATCATGCGTTTTTTGCCGACGATAGTAAGTTTTTCGGAAATCCAATCACTGACGAAGACCAACTACAATCTGATCTGGCCACTGTGGAAATCTGGTGTGAATCATGGGAAATTCCACTCAATACAAATAAATGCAATGTACTTCATATTGGCAACAACAATCCACATTTAAACTATACTTTGTCAAACTCCCCCATTCCATCTGTGAAGCAAAAGTCTGATCTTGGCGTCATCGTAAATGATAAATTGTCATGGTCCGATCAAGTAGCCGCTGTCGTAAGGAAAAGCAATACTAGCACTTACCTGCTGAGGAAATGCTTCACAAACCCGGATCCTAAATTATTCAACACCCTCTATAAGGCATATATACGACCGCACATGGAATATGCTGTCCAGGTTTGGTCACCACACCTAGCTAAGGATATACTACTCCTTGAAAGAGCCCAAAGGGCTGCCACTAGAATGGTCTATGGAGCCAGCACCCTCACTTACGAAGAACGCCTAAGCCAGTTACGTTTGCCGTTCCTGAAGGAAAGGCCATATTAACCTATCGTATACTCCACAACACCTTCGCCCTGGACATGACCCACCTATTTGAGATGAACTCTGACGGTAGGCTGAGAGGTCACCCCTTCAAACTCAAGAAAGAAAAGTTCCGGACAACTCCAAGGCAACAATTTTTCGTAAATAGAGTGTTCATGAACTGGAATTCCCTTCCTGACAGCGTGGTTACCGCGCCTAGTGTGAACAAATTTAAAAACAGATACGATACTATAAAACAGTTACGAAGTGAATAGTTACTCGCGATTCCATCCTTTTTCGTTTCATCTTTTTTTCATCTTTTTTGTTTTCTTGCATTTCATTGTATACATTTGATATAAATACTTTCTGTTCTCTTGGGCAAAATAGGTTTCACCTCTGCCCTTTTTGTAATGTAATAATAATAATAATAATAATAACAAGAAAAATTAGCGCTAACCCGTGGAACATAATAATATTTTCACGTAACATGTATAGATTCAACAATGCCCTATTTCTCAACACATTTGAGGGCATATGGTAACTCTTCGGACCCACACAACACGTATGCCGATCGGTGTCCGTCTGATTTTCATTTGATGAAATATCGTTTGGTATGCTTGGCATACGCTAAACTATCATTAAAATACGAGATTTCTTTAGGCAATCAACAATAATCAACTGGTTTCTGACAAATTCTATACGTCTTTATGCATGTATTAAAAAAAAAAGTATTATTATTATTGTTATAATCGCTATGTTCCACGGGTTAGCGCTAATTTTGCTTGTTCATTGATCATTTTATTTATAACTACCAAAACCCTAAAGGGCATACGTTATGAAATCATTATCATTGTTTAAAGAGATAAACACTGTCATTTGATACACATTTTTGGCAGCGGGCTGACGTTATAACAGCAAAATTTCTAACACTCAAAAGAGAAAAAGGAGAAGGAACCTCCTAGAAAAAAGCTCCGTCGTCAATTTTACCATGTGTCCAGCTATAACCGTACAAAAATATTGCGAATAATTTTTAGGATAAGGATAAGGAACAGTTGGCGCATTTCGCTCTGCGATGTTTGCCAAGTGTTTGAAGTTAACCTTCTTGTTTTGTTTTGGTTGTGATTGTTTTCATATCATAGGCTTGTTCATTGAAGACTGCTCTAGTTATGTTCATTTCTCTATAACACTTGTACTTCATATGTCTTTCTATTTTGAAAATATCAACTTCAAGCAAGTAGAGCCAATCAGATTACGTCTTAACGAACGACACTCATTTGTGTTACATGGAATGTGGCGATTGGAGTAGACCTTTTATGTTTCCAAACATTTAAGAAGTTTTTATTTTTTCATGTCAGCATGTCAATTCCTATTCTGAATTTTGACCAACAGGACTTCTGATTGGAATTTTAACCAATAGGACTGGTTACACAAATGATCTGCTTGTGTAGAATATTTTGAACCTCCTTCCACTTTCGATTACACCGGATATTGACAGCAACTTCAATAATATTTTTATGTATTTATAAAGTCATAATAAAATTTTTCAACTGGAAACCCTATTTTTTCCAAATTACGAAGGACCTTTGAGAACAATTCCCTATATCTAAAATGAACAGATATGGGGAATGGTTCAAAAAAGTCCTCCGTAATTTTCGGTCCAAAAAATTAAATTCGGGATAATGGGGAGTCCATTTGAAAAAATTGAGTTATGACTATTTGCAAATCGCTTTCATGAATACTAGTTTCTGAATACTCTGAATAATGATATTGAAATGTTGATAATTAATTGCCTACAATGAAATATCCCCAACGTAGGAACATGAAACATGTTACTGTTTTTTGTTTGTTATTAAATTGTCTGTATAACCGAAAATGGAGGGGGGTTTTGGAAAATCACATGAGTAGATCATTGACAATAACCCTATGTTCCAAATTTTCATATTACAATTCGGATTACTTTTTGAAATACGTCTAATTAGCCCTTATCAAGAATACTCCTGTATAAAATAATTTTGAAAAGCCAAAAAATCCACCCTGACACTATCTTCTAAATAACTTCTAGAACTAAAATTGAAATAAAATGAAATTGAAAAGCTCCAAAAATAATATGAATAATTGCAACTCATTTCTGATTTACCGCCAGTAACCCTTACACCTGCGAGAGATAGATTTGAACTGAAAGGCCAACCTGATAGAAATCTGCACGAAATTTTACCCGTTGGGGCCCAATTACAAGTAAGGAAGAATTGACTGAGCGATTTTTTCTGGTTCGATTTGAATTGGGGCCCAATTACAAACAAGTAAGGAAGAATTGACTGAGCGATTTTTTCTGGTTCGATTTGAAATTTTCAGGTTATTAGTTTTGTTGATCAACTGAAGCTAATTTTCTATACACAAAGATTTTTATTATGAATAATTGGATACCACTGCTACAACATCCCAATGGAAATAACTGGGGATTTGCAAAAAGGTTTTTCTATTATATTATCTGGCAAGTTAGTGTACTATAAATATCAAACCGCATGGCTTCACTTCGTCATTATAGTTCAGTCAAATTTAAGGCACAAACAGTTAGACTTTGCTTCAATGCCTTGCCGTCACACAAAATTATAAAAAAATAATATGTACAAAATATTCGATAATCAAAATTATATGTACACAGTATAGAATAGGAAATAGAATATAACACATATTAATATAAAAAAATAACAAAAATCAGATAATTCATGTTAATTTGACGACCCAATTATTAAACGTTTCAGTTAAGAATGCAGCCTGAAAGGTAAATACATGTCAAATGTTATAATTTTTCGTACACAGCATGAGTATCATATTTATCCACAATTACCTGCAAGTACTAAATGTAATTAGAATTTACTTGAGTCATCTGAAGATAATTGATTCTATAAATATCTATATAAGGGGTTGTTTTCGTGACTGTTCAATAATTTATATACAAATTAGTGGGAAGCATATCTATATACAGACTTTTTTCATTGCAAGATATACAGAATGGGATTTGAACCCTGAACGGAATCACCGTGTCATTCAAAATAAGTAATATTAAACACCAATCACTAGCTCTCGGAATTGTAATTTTCATGAAAATACCTTCAGCTAGCAATAGAAATATCCCTCAGATGAAAAAATATTATGGAAATAACGATAAACAGGAAAATATCTGGTAATGTTCTTTATCATTTTCAGCAATTTTGCATGCCCATCGAAAATGATTTCATGGAAACTTTCAATCACCATCGGAAATTGAATATTGAAATGGAAGAGTGTTTATGTCGCATTCACAGACAAGAAGCGTTGAATTCCTAATACCAAACTAAAAATGTGGAATTTTTCGAGATTTATTAGATAGAAGTACACGGATTTCCTTTAGTCACTTCTGGAGGTTTTCTCACAATTCAAACTTCTATACCAAAATAAAAAAATTCGAATTTTTCTGCATTTATTAGATAGAAGTAGATGGGTTTCCTTTATTCACTTCTGGAGATTTTTTCACAATCAATACTTCTAATCTCAATGATTACTTCCTCAATGAAATGAAGTTTCTGGCATTCTTACTACCCAAATGAACCCATTTTTTCAAAACAGTCATTAAAGTAATATTGACGAAGAAAGTCATTTTCAGTAATGTGGCAACAGTAGTTAGAAAAAAAAAATTATTAGAATACAGATTTGGGCACTGAAACGAACCATAGGCTTTATACAGAAACGGAAGAAGTTTATCAGCATATGCGATTCTCAATGCATTTGGTTGAAACTTCATGCAGCCAGTCGACCAGTACAAAATATAACAAATACATGCGATGGAGCTTCAAGTATTCAACTGGACCACTGTTTCCCTTCCTATTCAAGTCTATTAATTCAGTATTCACACTTCGCAGTCATGCTATTTGATATTTAATTTAGTAAGCCCATAACAATTGAAAATGGGGACAAACCATTTTAGAGTGGTCCAGTTGAATACTTAAATCTCCATCGCGTGTATTTGTTATATTTTGTACTGGCTACATAAAGTGTCAACCAAATGCATTGAAAATCGCATATGCCGATAAATTTCTTCCGTTTCTGTATAAGTGGGAAAAGAGAGTAAGTGGATAAAGATTGATAAAGCAATAACTTCCAATCGCAGCGTTCACGCCCTTCTCGTCATAACCGGATTTAAGATCGCGCAAGATGGGGAGTGGGAGCACTTAAATTTACTTTGTTCCTCTCATTATTTTTTGTTTCTTGTCCACTTATTTGTTTAAATAGTGAAGTAAAATAAATTAATAATTTCTGAATATAATCTGCATTCTTAACTGAAGGGAACAGTATTCAAGAAATCAAGTGAACTGAGTGAATTGTTTTTTTTTTCATGAAAATTTCACATGACCGATGGTTGATGATGCTGGAAGATAAATTAGATGAAGAAACTAGAATTGCACAAATTATAAGGAACATCTTCTTCCCAATAATTAAACAAAACACTGATTCAACAAAAAATATTCAATTATTTTCACATTCTTAAAAGTTGCGAACTGTCCCAATTTCTTCACCTGCTTACCTGACCAAACTCTGTGCTGCCCTAGAGAGTACCAATAACAATCACAAAAAATAAAATAATCTCCAAGTGCCAAGATGAAGCACCTACGTAAACTAAATGACACTTTTTGATGATACCACTTACACTTATTCAATAAAATAACCGTAAAATGCTTACGTCCACCATACGTGTCCCGTAAAATTACACCACAAGTTAAAATGAAATGTAGCATTTAGTCTTCTTTCAATGCTTTCGCTTCAAACTGCCGATGGGGAACATAACCCTTGCTAATTTCCTTGATGGTTTTTGGGGGAGATGCATCTCCTACACTGACATACCCTGTCTTGTTCATAACAATATTCGTCGGCGGTTGCCAGGGATGTTGGGAGCCCTCGATGCTCGGCGGGGCTTCGCCAAGCTTCATATAAGGCTTTTCGTCAATTTCAGTAGTGCTCGGATTTTTCACTTCGCACTGACGAATATCGCCCGCCAACAGATCTTTTGTAAGGCCCGCCACAACGTAACCAGTATTTTTGATGGCGGGTTCTGTTGCTGAATATGGCACATATCCGGGATTAGGGGTCTTGATAAGATCCGCTGTCAACAGGAAAGTTGGAGGAAGGTTGGGCGGAAGTTCGCACGATATGTACGGCGTTGATATGCTCGAACTGATGTCTGTTATTGGCTGATATGGAGAGTTCCCTTCCTTGTTAGTAGGATCCACGCCTAGCACGCAATAGTTTTCTGCTGGTGCCGGTGCTGATTTTGATCCCCAATTGTTCATCTGTACGGCATCAGGCAAAACATAACCTGTTGAATAAAATGAGTTAAATTCGGCTGAAACTGATTAAGACCTGTGGATGCATCTTCTAGGTTTTTTTATGGGGAGCAGTGTTGTGTTTCATAGTAATTCTTGCTGTTTAGTCATTGACAAGCATATTTCCCATGTAGAGAACGTTAGTGTTGATCACTTACAAATGCAGTTCAATGCTTCATCTGCCTTAGAACAGATGAAAGTCTTCATGTATTATTAAACTAACTGAACACAGTGGTAGGGTTACGTTTTAGTAATTTAAATTAACCGGAATCTAGAAATCAAGAGTTTTATAGAGATAATCACTCCTATGGATAGCAATAACAGTATTTCCTTTAACTGATCCAGTAAAGCTTACAGCCTCTTCCTTAGTTTTATTCTTCATGGATTTGATTATTCTCAAATCATGATCACCGTACTATTGTCATTTAGTAAATTCGAATTTCTGATAATTAAAACTAATGAAGAGGATGCAACCTTTACTAAAAGTATTTGTTAGAATTCCTAGAAATTAACAAACTAAGACATTCAAATTGCTCTTTAATGACCAACTTGATCTCAATAATTCCCTTTGTTGAATAATGAGTAGTTATTAAGGAGATTTCCAGGTACATTGTATTGCTATCAATACATTTTGTGGGTCTCGGAATATGAGATTAGATTAGGTAGATACCCACTAGATACCTTAATTAGTTGAAATTGTATTCAAGTTAGGTTTAGTGTACTAATCGCTTGATAAAGCTACAGTGTTAGCGAAACATGTCGCGAGTGTAATTGAATCTGTGGAAATCTTATTTTCTTTACTTCAGTGTTATATACTATGGATTTCCATCAAGTAACGGCCAAGTCAATAAACAAATAAATAAATATATTCTTGAAATAGTTTGCTCAATCCAGAAAACTATATGAAAAGTGACCAGTGATAAACCTTATACTACCCGTCAATACAAAAATATCAGTCTGTTTAGACCTACATCATCTCTGATGAAAAATTGCCTTATATTCGAGAGTAAAAAGATTTATTACCACCTATCTAACTCTACAAAAACACTTCAAATCCCATAATTTTCTAATGTACTTTTGAATATACTTTTTTCACTTCAATTTATATGAAGATCTTTATTTTATTTATTAATTTAAGGGGAAACCCCATTTAATAATAAAAAATACTTTGTATAAGCGAATAAAATATAAAACACAGTACCGCATAATTGTTTGAGATGTAGAAATTGCATAATAAATATTTACAAGTGAAGATGAGGCTTGAAACTGCTTACTTAATTTTTGAAAGGAGAATAAGGAGATCTGGGCAATCTATGCACTACTCCATACTCCAATTAGTTTCGAGTTAGAGTTTGAATTCACAAAATAGTTATCTACAAAAATTGGTCTGCATAACCGTTTTCGTGCATTCCCCATCCTAATGTTGTTACGAAATATTGTCAAAATATACCGAACACACCGTATATTAAAATATTTTATTATAATTCAGTATGTGGTAATGTTGTTCCATTTTACAATTCAGTACGAGAGTGAAGTATTCATATTTTGAAACACAACTTGTCCTTAAATTAGAGCTCTGCCGTGTCCGCAGCTAGTGAGGGCAATGGGGGGGGGGGGAGTTTGAATACATAGAAAATGTTCCTAAAATGTATCTGAGTCTTAATTGTAAGTATAGGTCTTTTCCGAATAATTTATATAAAAGTAACTAGTCTAGGAGGGATTCATTTCAATCGTCTTAATCTCATATTTGTACAAAGTTAAATTAATGTCGTTTTTATATTTTTCCCAAAGTGTTTTAAATCTATAAAATATCAGTCTCTACCTAGTAAGAAGTGAACAGGCCCCAATTTACGACAATATAAATGTTTTACACTAACCTTTGCTTGATACATTCCGTTGTCGAAGCGAGTTTCTTCTATTTTCCTCGTTTATATTCCTTGGCTGATCAGTTCCAGAATCTATCGACATATGCGTAGAATCAAGAGAAGAAGTGATGCTCTCGTGTCCAGAACTGCAGCCGCTAGAATCTCCGCTTGTGCGTATTTCACAAATCTTCTCCAACAGTAGCTGTTCATCCGACCTAGAACTCCGATCAATATCTTCAGGGTGTTTTTCTGATCCCCATAGTACTAGATCGCGTTGTTCCATGACTAAGGCCAGACCAGGAGGCATCATCATTTCAACGTTTTGCATCACTTTATATCGAACGTACAGCCTGAATAAATAATAAAATAAACATTTTTGGTTTGATACGTGCATATGATAACATAGGATATATGTTAGCTACCCATTGCAGCCTACTTGTTAATGTAAAAATTAAATTAAAATTTTATAACGTTCAGCTGATCATGACCCCCAAAACAAATAAAAAATCTATAGTGAAACCCTTTGTGAAATTTGCATAATATGTTAATTGAAAATCCACAGGTAAAATAAATGAATTATCTATTCAATATCATTGTGAAATTAAACTTAACCTACTGGTGATCATTTTATGTGTTTATAGAAGCCCTTCAAGTTTAGACAAACACCTAATAAGCCATGGTTATAAAACAACACATAAGCCAACTAAAGTATATTCTACATTAGAATCATGTATTGATAATGATAATAATATACTGACATCGTGCGAGGATGAAATTTTCATCTCGAAGGTAATACAATGAATGTGAGAGGCAGAAATACAAGAATAATTGAGCCAATCGAAAAAAAAAGGAAAGATACACTGATTAGCATGTTATGTAATCACACTGGAATAGTGCAATTGATCTAGATAAATCAGTATTATGAGACATAATTTCCAGAAATAAAAAGTCCAAATAGACAGTAATAAAAGCTTGCACAGCACTGTTTGGAACCTTTGGTGTAGTAATGAATATACTGGAGTTTTATCCCTCCACCAAACTGCCATTTTATGTATAATGCTTTTCCTATGTCACAAAAATATTTATTGAACTTGGTTACAATGGCTTTACTGTCGATAATTACTTGCTCCTCAACAGATATGCAGTCAATGTTGGTTTTCGTCTCGAGTCACTTTTATGAACCTATTTACCATTTTCTACTGTTGCTTTATGTTACTTTCCATTTTTCTTTAAAAAAACTTCTGTTTCAATAATCTGCCCTGCTGCAAAACTTAATTTTTTGCTAATCTGAACTGTTCACAAGTTTCATTTTTTAGAGTTTTTTTTCCCCCTTTTTTTATTATGTCACTATAATACAATCACTAAAAGGAAACGATGACCCCAAAGACACGTCTACGATGAAATTTGCCAAATACTACAATCACCATAAAATTGAAACAAAAAATCACTTACTTCCTGAAACCGAAACATAATCCTGCTGCAACAAAGATCATCGAGACGCATATGATGACATACAGCAGAAGCGAATGGCTGCAATAGGACTGGAGAGGTTTGCTCCAAGGTCCAGCCTTATGAACTCCATCAATGATATTCACAGCTCGTATGGACACAAAAAACGTGTTGTACTTGCCAGATTCTCCACAATCTTCAATGCTGTAGTTTTGGCCACTGGTCACATTCACGTCAGGTTCCATGCTGATATTTTCCAAATTGTCGTGTGTAAATTTTACTTGGTAATAGTTTATTTCACCTCTAGGAGGGTCTGGCCTTTTCCAACCAATAGTAATGACAGAGTCATTTTGGAATATGACGTTTGGTTTCTCTATAACTCCCGGTAACCACATTTCGGTTATATTTGACTGTTCCTCTGAAGTTTTCGAACAATCAATTGTGCAGGCTTGCATAGATATCCAATATTTTTCAAAGCTCTTCAAACCAGTGATAGTGTAATTATTCAAGTTCTTATCCACTTCCTCTGTCTTATTTTCTGTTTCAGTTCTGTAATAAATACGATAATATTTCAGTACACCATTGATCTCCGTAGGAGGAGACCACTTCAGTGATATGGAAGAATTCGTCACGTTATATATAGTAACATCAATGGGTGGGGTAGATGGAGCTGCCTCCCTTGTGGTGTTCCGCATAGTATCACTGGACTGGCTATAAGTGTTATGGCTCAGCATCACACTAACTGTGAGTAAGTACATTGTGTACGGTTTCAGGTTTTCGACTCTGCCGAACTGTACACTTTTATCTCCATCAATTGTAACGTTTTGCATATTTTTTGTACACTCTTTCTCTTGTATAGATTTAATTGGGCAATAATATATCACATAGCCTTTGACTGTTCGAATTCCATCTGTACACTCCAATTTCCAACCCAGTTCGATAAAGGTAGATCCGACAAGATTTATCCAAACGTTTCTCATTTTACCCACAATTTTATCTGCGATAATAGTACACTCTGCCCATGACATGCCGCTGCTACTATTCTCGTTGTTTGCCGATATGGCAAATTGGTAAATCTTACCTTTGGGTAAAGATAGATTATATTTGTATGTATCCCCAGGCAGAACTGTCCAATTGAGGACACCCTGAAAAAAAAAATCATAAAATATTCAAAATCAGACGAGGGTGTACAGAATGTAATCACTGTTGTCGAAGTTATATTACAACTAATATACCATATCTCCTGATGTTCCACATCTTACCCAAGAGCAGTGCAACAACAGCGTACAAGACAATAATATTTGCAGCAACGAATCAGTCATATCGCGGAGTGGTGATACGTGCAGTTTTGTGATTGAGAACATTTGTCTGTCTGGCGAAAATACTTTCTGTATGTGAAAATCACATGTTAGTTATTATCTCTGAAAACCCCAGTTCAGTACAAGAAAAGTCTTGCTAAAGTAGTTAATGTGTCAAACTAATCAGTACATTGAATTCGGGAAAACTATACACTGTAGTTTTTTTACAATTATTGCAGATAATGCTATTTGCAGACGATTTTAAACTATACTTACAAAATTACTCAAATAGGAATTTACAAAAAGACAAATGTGATTAGCAAGTGGTCTGGTGAAAATCAAATCAATCTAAATATAAAATAAAATGAACAATAAAATTTCTTTTTAAAATAAACAATAATGACATTTCTTCAAAATTCAGTGAACAAAGTTAAGGGTATGGCCGGTATATATTCTTGGTTACTTTGGTTAGTAATTTGGCGGTCCGTATATATCACATTCCTGAAAAATCGGTAACCTTTTCCTGAATCTTCGGTGACTTAGTCTCGATTCTTGACGGCGATAGAATAGAACGATCGTTCTCGGATGTATTTCTACTCCCTCATTTCAAAAGTCCGTATTCTTGAGTAAGAGTGAGGGAGCAAAATTATGGCTCCTCGATGAGCGGGGTTGCCAAAGGTATTAACCAATCAGAAAGGATATTTTTTTGACAGACAAATTGAACTAGCTTCAATTTCAAGTCATGTCATGATATATTAATTTGAATTTTGAATCAAACAGTTAAAATTTATTTCAGGAAATGTCTTAAGATTGAATTTAGTTTATTTCCAAATACTCAGAATGTTTACTAAGGACAAGTGACAAAGGGGTCCGTTTGTGTGGAGCCGGTTGCCTGGAAATTTATAAACCGCTAGTTACCGATTTGAAATTTTCGGCGATATACGGACCATACTCTGTGTTCCTGTAGTAGCACATACCACAACTTTCTGAACAATACAGACCATGGCTAACATTGAACTAACTGAAAAGGACCAAAAACAAATCTTGATAATCTTTTATGTGAGAGAGAATAACGCATACCCGAAATTAATTTCTCACAGAACTCTTTTCAACAGCTTCAATTTCCAATTAGCTTATAAGAAGGAAATTATTATTTATCAATATTATTCTTTTTTACCAATGTTAACATATTAACTAGTATTGACTATAAAGTCTCCAAATAATTGCTATAACTGGTGAAATAATTAAACTAGAGCACTAAATAAAAAATTTAACCTACCATACACTGATGCGGTCGATCCTTCTCATTTTTACACCAAAATATTGTATAATTGGTAATTTTCTTTTCAGTGGATTTAGGTGGATCCCACGTAAATTCGTACAAATCGTTTTCAAACGTTAGTCCAGTATGCTCCAGTTTGATGAAGTTTTGTGGTTCCATCAGACCTAAAACATATCATTTTCATATCCTCGGCGAAGTCCCATATGGCTACAGGATAGCTTAATAATGTTATGATATTGAGTTCGTGATACTTCAGACATGAATGAAAAGAAAACAGAATAAAAAATGCGAAGGTAAGATTTCACGACCGGTAGGAGATCTCTACACTTTCGGTGGTTTTCAGGGTTTTTGATCATGGTCTTGAGGTAATTCTACCTGACGTTTCATCTACTTCAGTGGTAGACATTTTCAAAGACGGACAAACGACTCGAACACTTCGGCCGTTACACCGAAAGTCGGAATAAAAAAAGGTTTGATTTCTAGTCGATCATGTCAGGTGCTTTAGAGCTAACAATCTGAAACTCAAACTTGCATAAACAAATGAAACCACCATACTCAATTGTGACTTCGAGAAGGAAGGATGAATTCGACATTATGATTGCTAGCACGTATGAGCTCATACGCCTGCTAAGCGGCAAACTAGGATTGGCATGCCAAGTATGAAGGGAGCCATGACGAATCTCTAGAGGACATACAACAGTACATAACTTCTTTTAAAAGGAAATGCCATGATTACAGTGCAAGGACTAATTCAATGTAAAGCGTAAGTAAGGGCACACCACCAAAAGCTATACAGGGACTAGCTACAGCCCAATTCAATTCATGAAATATCCATAGACAATAATCCTCACAGCATCTAGAAAACCTTTTGAATACCCAAACATGGAGGACTGGAAAGAAGACTCATAGGTGAAAGAGTAGCTACAGCTTGGCATATATATCTGTGCCTCTAAATATTGGGTGCGCAGTAGAACAGCCGGTGTCGTTTCTTGTCCTTCCCAATTAAAGTTGGTAGTGGATATTTACCTTCTCTGTTTATCGTTCACGCATCTCAGAGTCTCAGCTATATTTACCAAACTGTAACATTGCAGTTCGAAAACCCTGCACGGGTTGGACACAGAAGTTATGGGGGCTAGAAGAGGAACTAAAATAATCAGTTTAAGATGTCATGGCCGTGTTTCAGGCAGAACTATCAGTCATGGAACGATTAAGACAATCAGTTCTCATCAAGTAAACTCAAGAATCGTGTGAGACTGTGTCGGTGCTCTAAAAGATTGGCACTAGGGTACAAAGGACGTACGGTCTGGACAAGGAGCATTTGAGGCTCTATTGGGCACAAATCCCTTCTAAGATGATCATGCTTGTAGTGGGACTGCTGAGGAGACATTGCTGGATCAGAAAACATTCTCCTCGTAGAAGAAATCTATTACAGGTTCCGTCAGGAGCATGTCCAACACTTTTCAATACCTTGCACTATCTTGCAGCGTGTCTGGATGCTCTAGTGATAGTCCGATTTCAATTTATCAAATAGATTTTGAAAGTAGAAGTATAGTCAAATATTTTGGTACCTTTGGTGTGAATACAATTCAAGAAAAAGAAACTACCCAAACACCAAAACTACGTCACAATCACACTCGACGCGCGTTTCGCCAACAAAGTTAGCATCTTCAGGAG
This sequence comes from Chrysolina oricalcia, assembly GCA_944452925.2. Taxonomy (NCBI): domain Eukaryota; kingdom Metazoa; phylum Arthropoda; class Insecta; order Coleoptera; family Chrysomelidae; genus Chrysolina; species Chrysolina oricalcia. Next base: position 17,834,905 of record OX101809.2, on the reverse strand, counting down.
CTAAAAGCTTACTACACCTTACTAAACTTTGGTGTTTAGGTAGTTTCTTTTTGTTGGATTAGAAGTATAGTACCGCAAAACGTATATTGTCATTTTGCGCTACAATGCTGCGAAATGGGTGAACAATGCTTGCAAACATTACTGAAAATGGCCGAGCCCGCGTACGCGTACGGGTAGGAGAGACCGGGAGATGATGGGAAGCGTATTACGTAACCCGTTCATTAGAAGAATTCCCCTCATCTCCCGGTCTCTTCTTTGTCTCGACCGCTTGAGCTGGCTCGGCTGTTTTCAGCAATGTTTCGAAGTTCTTTTCTCCAATTTCGCAGCATTGTACGCAAAATGAGAATATAAATTTTGTGGTACTATACTTCTACTTTCGAAATCGGTTTGAAAAATTGAAATCGGACAATCACTAGAGCATCCAGGCACGCTGCAAGAGAGTGCAAAAAAAAATCAAATTGCAATTGTCCAAAACTAATGGTCCGACAGCGCCTGTTTCATGCACACATAAAATATACAAGATTTAATACTTTCCTGAGAAGAGCCAACACTACAACTTGAAAAATGGGGGAGTTGGGAATTTTTGAAAACGCAAAATTTTCCGGTTTTTCCAGTTTTTCTCCGTTACTAATGATCCGATCGGGTCGTAAAATATTTCATTTTGTTCCTACTTCAAAAAAACATTTTTTTGTATTTAAATGTTTATAAAAAAATAATAAACTACAGTTGCGAGTGCAATTCATAACAGAATATAACTACGGACTGTCTTTCATGTGATGGCACAGTCGGTTCCTACTGGTATTTTTGTTAAAAAATCACTAATTTTAAGCTCTATTGATTGGTGTATCCTGACAGCTAAGGTGCTTCTTTATTTTTATAGTGTTGCATGTGATTTGGCACGGTGCAGTGTTGCCTGTAAGTGTAGCCAAAAGTGGAGAACAGGAACGTGGGAAATAGGAACGTGGGGAACAGGAATGTGTGGAACAGGAATGTGTGGAACAGGAATGTGTGGAAATCGTTCATTTTTCATTTCGGTGAGCTACAGAGGCGCGAAACAAATCATTGTTCTTTTAAGAATAATCTGTTTCATCCTTAATTGCAATTGTACGGAACTTCTTTTACTGATTTTTAAGTTTTTCATATAGTGAAAAGTGAGAATACCAAAAAAACACCCAAACCAAATTACTCATTTGATGCCTTATTCTCAGTAGAGAAATTGAATAATGTAGATAGTACTTACGTGACTCGGGTATGATAACTGTTGACTTTTGTGAAGACAGTCCCAGTTCATTTTTAGACCAGATGCTTATTTCATATTTGGAAGAAGACAAGTTCTTAAATTTGGCGAAAGACTTCGTCAACTCAGTGGGCCGCATACTTCGGTTATTCTCAACAACAATTTCGTATCCGAAACCATTTCCATTCATCTGTTCGTCTCCGAGTTGCTGCCAATACACATAAGCATCTCTGTGGAACTGGTTATTGACAATTTCGAAAGCGCCCTGTATTGTTCGTGGAGGACAATCGGGTATATCACTTTGGGTCCTTTTGTTTATAGAGGAATTATGGGACCACATTGTCTCATCGCCCTTTGCAGCGGCAGACCTCATACTGACCCTGATGTCGCACAATGCGTGTGCGTACTTTAGATTTTTCAAATCGAATTCAAGCGTAGTGTTCTTCTTCCAAACATCGTCTTCGATATATCCACCGACATACCATTGCTTCTCGTAGTATAAACACTGGAATAATATTCTGTGATGAAATCCCGGATCGAAGAATTGCATACCGGATGGGATGTTCCATGAGAGATGAATGGAATGAGCCGAGGTAGGGACGGCACTCAAATTTTCAGGCGGGTTCGGGACGACATGCTTGAAGTGATCGAAAACGAAAGTCGACGTAGTCGAACCAAACACATTTGTCATGTTGATGGAAAAGAGATACGTAGGCTGCACTTGTCTATATTGGGGATTCGTCGAAATGTTCCAAAAGCAACTCATTATATTGCCTACCGTTGTAAGTTGTGGGCAAAAAAATTGAGTTTTCCTGTACGAACAAAAGAAATATGACAATATTGAAAATAATGACGTGTCAAAGATGCATATGTATTCGACAATTCTGTACATCTGAACTAATAGACCAGTCATTAGCCATTTGCGTAGGAAACAATCAAGAACAGCTAAAATTAGTACAAAGTACACGATGAGCGAAAGTCTCATTTGTTCTCTGCATACATGGACAGGAAATTTTTGAAAATTATTTCAATTTTCCCTGTTTGACGCAATAACTTCTGAATTGATGAAAACACATAAAGAAGTTTCAGACCAAAGTTGAAGCTCTTCATTTTTACTGCATAAAAGGTCTACAAAAATTGATATGACAGTGCTCCTGTGCAAAGCACGGGAGCTCTTAAATTCTCCCGGATTTCAAATGCTAACCACTACATCTTGTTATTAGTAGTCACAAAATAAATTTAAAGAATACGTAACATCAAAAGAATAGCCATGTCTGAAAAACGTATTTATTTATCAAATTGTTTTCCTCACACCCAAGTAGTGAGATAATTACAAAAGTTTTTTATCGTGGTTGCAAATGAAAAGAATATCGTTCTCAGTGGATATGAAACTTTGCAACATCATACGAGAAACGGTATGTTGATAATAATAATTTATATTACAGCTGCAGCAGCCGAAACGTTAGAAATCGCTCTCAGTCAAAGCGGTACACTATGAAGGGATCATTCTACAGTGGTCCAGTTAAATACTTGATTATCCATCGCATATATCTGTTACATTTTGTACTGGTTGATTGGAACTGATTCATTCCAGATCGGTGTTTTGTTATTGTTTACACCGATTTTATTTACTTGAATAAACTGTAATGAAAAGTAAAGATAATTGTAGAATATCTACTTTGAACCTCCTGGTCTCCATCTCATTTACCAACCTTTACCGTAACCCTTCACTTCCTCGACCGTTTGACAATTCTAAATTTGAAGACAAGAGATTAATGTGGATCTTCCCAAAATCTCCACTGAACAAAAATTGCTTTCGAGACCGTAAAACAGAAATATTTCTTATGGACCTAATCGTATACGTAAAGAAAATTCTTCACGTATACGATTTGATTTGATCAAAGGTTGTAAACCACCAAAAACCCTTCTCGAGCTATCATAATAACGTTTTTTTACCGTTTTTTTCATTTGCGTATCATGCTCGGACTGAATATTGAAAAAGAGTCGATTCTGGAGTTCATCGCATTGTAATACAAAAAAATCCTCGCTTTGGAGAATTTAAATTATCGAATTTAGAGAATTATAATTTTTACAGAGAATATTCTTAATTTTTTCAGTAAAAAAAGTATCTATATAGAAAAGTTCCAAACCACTTTTGTTCCAAACCACTTTTGTTCCAAACTTTTCGCTTTATTTTCATAGTTTCAAATGTTATAGCACCAAACGGGGAATATGAAAAAAATATTAAAAATTTACCCATTTTTTGGATGTGACGAATGAGACTTCTGCTCATATGAAACTTCGTAGTTTTACCTACTGAAATCCAGAATTTCAGCTGTTCATGATTTTTTCCCAACTTTTGAGAAAATCGTTTATTGATTGGAATTGTCTGTAACTCAGACGCGTAATGGTTTCGTTTAGAAAATACAATGCACCATATGGAAAGCTTGGCAAACAATGGAAACGGATTCGTCAGATCATTTCATTTTGGGTAACCACGAAAATTGTATACATATGTAATTACGATCTGAAGTTATATACAAATAATCATTGTTTCCTCAAAAACTTTTTTTTCGACTTTTGGATTTCTTGAAATTGTTAGCGAAAAAGATTTTCCGGGCGTCCACGAAAAACTTAATGATGGAAATAACTGTCCAAGATGAACTGATGATTTACATTTTTTTTTTACGAAACTCCCAGGTTTTTCGGAGAAAACCCCTCAAAAGCAGAGCTTGTGCGAGCAAGGGAGATCCGGGACCTACAGTTTAAATAAAAGTGGAATCCGAACCACTTCAGCTCAGTGACACACGACCGGGGATCGAACCCGGACCGTCTGGGTGGAAGCCAAACGCTCTAACACCTCGACCACTTATATAAAATCAGTAAATCCCTCTGCATAACATAGAGGAGGAAGGGACAGACAACATCAAAGAGATTTAGGCCTACAACACCTAATAGTCTACCAACATCGTAGGATTCGCCCTAGGGAGGATGTGTGCCGGATTTGCCCGCCCTCTGGTATCCCACCAAGGGCAGGATGAAACCCAACACCTCAAAAAATGCAATGCTAGCCCATCCCAACCCCTCTGTGGTAAGTGATGGTTTTAACATTGTCATTTTATATATTTAGATGTTGTAATGTTCTATATTATTTTATGTTGTGAATTTAATGTAAATGAACCATTTTTGCTTTTGCTACAGATCGATTGGACTTGTTTCAAATTTGAAGTCTCCTTGTTTTCTATAATATTTAAGTGATCCGGGATCATTTTCCCCTTGCTTGCTTTCTACGGCTGGTATTACAAGACCACAATTTGAATGTAAATCTATCGGAATCCCTAGCACTACTATAGGGATTTACTTCCGTGATTTATTTGTTATCTTTAGGTTCACACAAACGAAAATCCGGGAACGGTCAAATAATCTAGTGAGAGCCAAGAAAAAGCAGGTTGGAATCCTAAAGCTTCGCCGTTCATTGAAAGAATGAGTGCTGAAAAAAGACGATCAGCAAGTCTTAAGGCTGACATGAAAGGGGTGGAAAAAATACACAGGGTGTCCTTAACAAGCATTATCTCCTTTATTTGAAAAGTTAAACTAAAAACAGTTTTGAAAGGCATCAAATAATCCACCTGATTGCACCCGTAAAACCTTGTTTTGTTCATTTCGTCCCCAAAAAACCAAAAAAAAATATTCAAATATCCTCTATTTTATTTCATGGAAATTTAATCTCCACTTTATTCTGAACACAATGTTGTATGAAAAACCTATCATTTCAATTAATAACAGTTTTTCCGTAGAGAAAAATTTAGATCCCAAATGGGATTTTCAGGTGAGTTCATGAAATGATTGTAACTTGGGCACGAAAGTATTTTTATTATAATAAATGTTCGAAATTGCCTCCTGTTGCATCCACATATTAGGTTCAAAACATCTTGATCAGTTCCTTTATACAAGCAACTTGATTCAATGCCGATGTAAAGCAACGACAGGACCTACGACCGGTCCTTCACGTCATCAATGTTCACAGATTGAGTTTGGTACGCTAGAACTTTCGATAATCCCACAAGAATAAGTCTAAAGGCGTGAAGTCTGGAGACCGGGCAGGCAAGTTGTAGGTTTCGGAAGACGCAACGACAAGTTTCATCAAAGATACTTTTTTTCAATCAAAAAGTTTTCCATATGGTACGTTGTATAGTAAATGCTGTATATACTTTTTTTTTATAGAATGAGAAACCTCATCAAATTGTCCAACAACAACTGAATAAACTTCAATCGACTGTCATTCTTTCTTTCGAATAGAAATCCGTAACGTCATTTCGTGCGCACAAGTTCCCAAACGATGTAGTACATAACGATATTCGGACAGACACCTAGCTTTGGACAAAGAACTTGTCGGATACCTGATTTACATACAGTGTGTCTCACTTTTCATGGAAATACCACTGTAACTTCCGTAATTTTTTTTAATGGAAATTGCCGAATTTGCAGAACCTATAGATACCTACTTCAAAATTGAACAAAATGACCTATAAAGGACCATTTAAAGTGATATACACCAAACGCCAGCAGCGATGGAATCATCGACATTTCCGAAAAATTCGTAAACAGAACAACCACTTTACTACAAATTCACTTCACTTTGGATACACCCTAGTGACTTCCGTTATTTTTTTCTTGGAATTATCAATTTTTGGTGAATATATCCATTTTGCAAATTTCACATTTCTACGTCAAAACTTGTGGAATTTACGAGGGGTGATTCCATAAGAAGTGCTGAAAATTTGGATTTTCAGAGCTGATTTTTTTTCAGGAACAAAGTGAATCAGTAATAAAATGATTGTTCCGATTACGAATCCGAAGATATTTTCGACCTATGGTGTCTACTATATTTGTCGGAAATGTCGGTGGTTCCATCGCTACTGGCGTGTAGTGCACATCACTTCAAATTATCACTTCTAATTCATGTATTTTTGATGTATCAATCGATTCTTCAAATTCACATTTCTCCGTCAAAAATAACAGAAGTTACGGGGTGTTTGTTTCCATGAGACACACTGTATAGACGTTGTTTTAATTTTCATTATGATTTGAACCAGAAAATAAATTAGGTCTGAAATTTTATAAAACAATATATTTTATAGTATCGTGATTAACATAATTTGTTACGGATGCCACATTGTTATTTTTTCGTGAATAAGCAGAAGAGGCCCAAATTAAAATACTCATCTAAGAAGTAAATGTTTAAAATACAATTATGTAATATTTTGATTTACATTTTCTTCAATTAGTTACGATAAACCCGCATATATTCACCACATACAAGTATCAAATTGTAAATGTTTATGTTTTTGTATTTCTTTAGTGTTTGTATCAATGCATTTTTTTTATTTATGAATAAATTTTATTACTATTATTATCACTATCAGTCTACAAAAGATCTATGGCTTAATTTCATCGAAAATGGGATACTGAACACATATTAAAAATGTTTCTTGTGATAATTTTATACTTTTTAACAAGCGAAATTATTATTATTATTATATCAGGAATCTCAAATGAATAAAGATAAGTAAACTCGTTTAAAATTAAATTAGACTGCTTCCTATACAGTGCGGCTTTTTATAGTCTCCCCCTGTTGACTTTTGAACAGTCGACATACAAAAATAAGACGAAACCCGTTCTGAAAGACATTAACGATACTACTTTTTGAAATGAAATATATTGTGTTTGCTCGAAAGATGGCGCGAAGGCACATCAACAAAAAAAATCAAATAGCATGGGGGTCAAGTGTCACATCGTTGAAAGATCAAATTATTTCCGAATTTCGTTATTTTTTTTTACAATATGCATTCGAAATATCAAGTATAAGTGAGGATCTAAATGGCACCTTTACCTCGATACGTTTGAACGGTTTGATGTGGAGCAATGCGACAAAAATGATTTTGAATGGTTTTACCGATACTACTTCTTGAGAGAAGATATACTGCAATCGACAGATGGTGCTAGATATTAACGAAATTCGAAAAAAAATTAGATGGTTGGTGTGATATATTCAGCCCTAATATGAGGGTGAATTTCACTTCAATAAATAATGGAATAAAAGGCGAGGTGAACAATTCAGAAGGTTTATTCTAACTGTCCACTGCAAGATAAAAAACTCATAAAAACTACTCTGCGTACCGTGTCGGTAGAGAACATTATTTCTACCGAGCATATAGGATTTCCCGAAACTAAAGTAATATCCTACATCTCCCCCCTTGAAAAAAAAATATACCTACCATAACCAAATTTAGAAAAAGAGAAAAAAAAATCTAGAATAATCATTCATAAACTAAACGATCTGGAGGTTTAACCACTCTCTTAGGTCTAATCACACTTTCAATATTATTTGAAAAAGTAGATTGTAAACATATATTATCGTTAGAAGACATATCACTTTGAGCATTTTCCATAATTTCTGGTGAAACGCTACTTGAATCATTTTCCACTTTATTCGATGTTTCCTTCAGTGAAGATTCCTTTATGTGCAAAATTTTAATTTGGTTCAAATGGCGTTTCCACTGAACATTGTTTAATTCTGGAACTTTAACGAAATATGTTGTTTTACCAATTTTTTTTACAATCACTGCCTTAATCCACTCAATTGTATTTTGTTTTCGGTAATCGCGCACTGTCACTGAATCACCTGGGTTAAACTTAACTAACCTCCTACCTCTATTATACAATGCTTGTATTCGTTGAGCTTCAGTGACCCGACCTTTCAAACTTGTTTCCTTGACCTGATTTTTCAAATTAATTTGATTTTTCGGTAATAGCAAATCAAAACGCGTGCGTAATTCTCTCCCAAAAAACATTTTTGCAGGAGTAACTTTTGTGGTACAATGTGGCGTAGAACGATAATCGAATAAAAAATTATTCAACGCCACATTGATACTAATATCTTTGTTTTTTCCAAGTGCATTTTTTAACGCATTTTTGACTGTACCGACTGCATTTTCAGCGGCGCCATTAGAGGCAGGGTGGTAGGGAGGCGTAGTTGTATGAAAAATTTTATTTTTCTGTAAAAAGTTTTTGAATTCCCCGGAACAAAATGACGTTCCATTGTCAGTTACTAGCTGAGATGGCAAACCGTACCTGGCAAAACATGATCTTAAAATATCAATAGTGAGAGAAGATGTGATGGAATGCATAGGAAAAACTTCTATCCACTTACTATGAGCGCATAAAATTATCAAAAACTGTTTATTCATGAAAGGGCCCAAAAAATCCATATGTAGCCTGCTCCAGGGTTGTGTGGGCCAAGGCCAAGAATTTAACACAGACTTTTCTGGAGATTTTTTATTTACTAGGCAATTTTCACAAGTTCTACAAATTTCCTCGATTTTTCTGTCCAATCCCGGCCACCAAAAATAGGAGCGTGCCAAACTTTTCATTTTCACCACTCCCATATGACTAAGATGTAAACTATCTAGAATTTTGTTTTGTAAATCCCGAGGGATGAGAATTCGATTATTCCACATCAGACAATCTGCTTCAATGCTCAGTTCGTTCCTTATTTTACAGAAATTACGAAACGTTTCATCTCCGCCAAACTTGTAATTAGTCGCTGGCCAACCAGACCTCGTATATCTCAGAACTTCTAATAAAATATCATCCTTTGCCATTGCCTCCTTGATTTTCATGAAATCAATCGGAAAATGATCATTGCTTGAAAAATAGTGAACATAATTTAGATCAACATTTTCCATGTCATTTTCATCCGACGGTTGGGGCAAACGAGATAACGAATCTGCTGGATTATTTTCCGATTTAACAGTTTCTATATCGTACTGAAAACTCGAGAGAATCAAAGCCCATCGTCTTAATCTATTTGCCGAAAATTGCGGAATATTTTTATTTGGGTGAAAAATGTAGGATAGTGGCTTGTTGTCAATCACTAACGTAAAATGTTTTCCGTATAAGTAATTATGAAATTTACATAATCCAAAAATCACTGCCAACCCTTCTTTCTCAATGGTACAATATTGACGTTCCCTATCCGACAAAATACGGGAGGCATATGATATAACTTTTTCCGTACCATCTGGAAAAATGTGAGCTATTAAAGCTCCAACCCCGTAGTCACAGGCGTCCGTTATTAAGCGTAGGGGTAGGTTGGGGTTAAAATGCACTAACACGTGTGCAGAGGCTAAAATTCTTTTAACCTTCTCAAAAGCTACTTGGCATTTTACTGACCATTCCCATTTGACTTTCTCCTTCAATAAATTATATAAGGGTTGTAATAAACTGGAAAGATTTTTCACGAATTTTCCGTAGTAATTTATTAACCCCAAAAATGACCTTAACGTCGTGATATCCGTGGGTATCGGTGCATTGACAATAGCCTCAACTTTTGAATCTGATGTATGCAAACCATGTTTATCAATGTCGTAACCTAAATACGTCAGTTTTGTTTTGAAAAAATTACATTTTTCCAAAGACAGTTTTAACCCTGCTCCCTGTAAACGCGAAAGTACCTCCTCCAACCGCTTCAAATGTTCCTGTCTATTTTTACCAGTCACCAATATGTCATCTAAAAAACTGACAACTCCTTCTAAACCCTGTAACAAGGATTCTAAATTTTTTTGAAATTTGGCGGGTATGCTGGCAATACCGAATGGAGCCCTATTATAACGGTATAAACCTTTATGGGTGGAAATAGTCACTAACTTTTTTGACTCCTCATCTAAACAAACCTGTTGATAGGCATTAGAAAGATCTAGCTTAGTATAATGTTCTCCACCCTGTAGTTGTACAAATAAATCCTCAATCCTCGGTAAAGGATAAGGATATATTTCTATGAAAGGATTCAGAGTTACTTTGAAGTCCCCACATAACCGAACAGACCAATCCTTTTTTAGTACGGGTACTATCGGTGTACCCCACTCGGAGTAATCTATAGGTTCAATTACGGCCAAACCACTCAACCGTTCTAACTCCTTTTCCACCCTGTCTCTCATGGCGAAAGGCAACGGTCGAGCTCTGAAAAATTTTGGCGAAACACTTTCTCCCGGCTTTAATTTAATCGTTATTTGTCCCTTGTTAAAGGTGCCTAGTCCCGGTGAAAGTAAACTACTATATTTCGAAATGAGAAATTGTAAATCTCTTGGGAGGTCCTCATTCAAATGGAAAATAGTCAACCCAAACAAATGAAAAAAGTCGCGTCCCAGAAGTGGTGGTCCTCCATTTTCAATTACAAAAATTTCTAAAGTTCCCTCTTTTTTATTATACTCTACATTACAAGTGATAAAACCCAAAGGTTTAATTTTATCGCCGTTATACAGACTGAAACACTTATCGGTTTGCTGTAATATTTTGTTGTAAAAATGTTTCGTATAAAATTGTTCTGATATTACCGAATAACTAGCCCCTGTGTCCAAATGAAAAGTAAATTCTTTATTATCCATTAATAAATCTATTACTACAGGATCTGCTTTATAATCAATATTATATAGAGAATAATCTTCAGATTCCAAAAAATTATTGGATTTATTTGTCAATTTTTTTTTTATTTGGACACACTGTTGCCAAATGACCCTTTCGGTTACAAACATGACAGTAACATTCACGAAAAGAGCACTTATCTTGTTGATGATTCCTACGTCCACAGACAGAACATTTGGAGTTAGGCTGGGAACCTCCTGATTGCCCTTTGTTCTTTGACTTGGTGGTGTTGCTCCTAAAATCTGTCAACTTCGAGGTGGAATGGCGGGTCTGCGCAGGGTTCTTGTACTTTGAACTGGCGCCGGCGTAGTTTATCTCCGGCTCCCTCTTCACAACTGTACAAAATGGCTGAACCGCAGATTTTGCAGAAGCAATTTCCACTACCTTTGCAAAAGTCACCGTAGCTTTTTCCTCAAAAAGTCTATCTTTCACTGAACCCTGGTCGTATCCAATTATGAAGCGGTCCACTAATGCACGTCCAATTTCTACTTCACCAGTAAATCCACACGAGGACACTAAATTTCGTAAACGCGCGGCCCCTCTTTTGGTGTTTCACTAGACACTTTTCGGGCTTCGAAAAATTTTTCTCTGCTAGCGAACACTGACACCGTCGGTTGAAAATGTCCGTCCATCATTTGAATAATGTCCGCATACGATTTCGACTCCGGGTCACTAGGAATGCACATATCATGTAATAGTTTATATGCTTGTTCATTCAAAAGACTGAGAAGAATTGCGCGCTTACGATCATCCTCCTTAATGGCATTGGCCACAAAATAATTTTGTAACCGCTTTTTGTAAATCGACCAGTCCGAGCTCGCAGGATGGAATTCCTGAATATGGCCCGTATACTGCACTATCTTGTCCGTCATTGTAAAAACTATTTCGGAACTCAGATAACACTTTTCGCCTCAACCTGATACACACAAAAAATACTCGTCGCCACTCTGTGATATATTCAGCCCTAATATGAGGGTGAATTTCACTTCAATAAATAATGGAATAAAAGGCGAGGTGAACAATTCAGAAGGTTTATTCTAACTGTCCACTGCAAGATAAAAAACTCATAAAAACACTTATCATATAAAAACTACTCTGCGTACCGTGTCGGTAGAGAACATTATTTCTACCGAGCATATAGGGTTTCCCGAAACTAAAGTAATATCCTACAGTTGGAAAGATAATTTAATTGCCTTTTCAATGTGATACCTGACCCCCCCCATGCTATTTGAACTTTTCAAGTTGGTGTGCTCCCCCCAATCCATCTATCGAGCAATTACCAAGTTTTATATTTCAAAAAGTAGAATCCGTTATACCATTTAAAACGGTTTCTGTCCCATGTTTGTACGTCGAATCGTTCGAAAGTTAATAAGGGGTGGGGACTATAAAAGTCACACTGTATAAACAAATTACCAGAAGACATACATTATTTATTACACTGATGCAATGCGGGAAATATTTATTGGGTTTACTGTGAGACCTCAATTCTGACACGAATTACGGAATGATGTTACGGATGCATGAGTAAAGTCTGCTCCAGAAATTTCAAAATTTGTAGCCGATTGAAGAAAATTCAGCTCAGATATCAAAGCTATCTAATTTACATGTTGCCATCACCAAAAAATGGTTTACACAAACATAATTCTAGCCTAACGCTCACTATAAATAGTAACAATTATCCACCCACCACAATGAAAATTACCCACCCACCACACGAAAATAACAACACAGAGTAATTGGACAGAATGAGATTCAAAGTTTATATTCGAGTAAATTCAGTCTTCTTGTGGAATGTAGGCTTTTGCACAATTTGAAGGCTGTGATATTGTCACAAGAACCATATATACTCAAAGTTGTGTGTCGATCACTTCGAGGTAATAACCGCATATACAGATAGTTTCACGATGAAAGGAACATAGGAGAGAATAAATAAGGCCAATTAACTATTGCCCAACCACGTCCTAATGCATAAGGACTTGCATACAATCCAGAAGTATTCGAGTTTAAGTTCACGATGACATCGTAACTTAGCAACCTTGGACTCATCGCTGGACAATAAATTATCAATTGATCTTATTCTCTTATCCTCCCTATGTTCCATTCAAATTGAGAACATTTGTATGATTAGGCAATCCAATGACCAGTAGAATACAGTCGGACATGGTCAACTCAATAACATTGTTATTTGAAATTTTGAAGCTGATGTGTATATTTCCTCAATTTTTGTATTGATAGTGGATCGTTTAGTGTTTTATCTAGTGAAATAATAGTATATAAGATGTATTTGAATTGCAGTTCAATGTGAGAGTCTATGCAACCAGAATAACTTATATTTTACAGCGTATTTACAGTTTTTAATCATGGATATTCAATTGAGCAATTGTATTAAACTGATAATCAAAAGTGAAGAACAAACCAAAACCTAGAAAAAATCGTTGAAACACACAAAACATCCGCGTGGTTATGTTTGACCACGGTCGTGATCTGGATTGCATAATAGCATACAAGTTGTGCTCATTCTCAGAAGTATTCAGGAAACTTGTGCTAGCTAGGAATGACGAGGGCTTTACCGTTCAACGAGCGATACCAAGCACGGGAATAACCACAATTTTACAAAACCATGACAGGGTACGAAATGAATAGGTCTTAATTATCCTAAAATATTTCATGGAACATAACATTTACAGTTCCAGCTCCCCTTGGCCCAAGCAGACATAAACACAGTAAGGGTCATTTAGCATTACCAAATTCCAGAACACAGTAAAGTCACAGTAAAATGTGTACCTTCTTTATTTCCTCTACCACCTCGTCACTGCATCCATGTTTTCAAAAACAATATAATTTTGTTTTTATCAAGTTACGGAACTTGATGAAAATAATCAATGGGTCACATTAAAAAAAAAACAAACTCAGATCAGTAGCAGTTTTTTTAGGTGTTTTTTTCTATTACCAAAACCTTCTTTTCGTTTTCACTTTCTTTGTTTCACTGCTTCCTTCTCTATTAGATCGTCTCAACCAAATGCTTTGCTTTCATTAGATATATCGAATTATTTGGAGGCTGTCACAGGGGCGGACTAACCAATGGAGAGGCACTGTGCTATTGAACTATTTTGAACCATACCCATCTCATACTATTTTTTTTAGCGGTCAGGTCGGTGAATTAATTAGGATAATAATGAAATCGATATGGGATACCTGTGGTGTCATTCAATGAGAATAAATAGTATTTTCCCCTTTACCACACAAGTATTTTCATTCCTAGATGAGCATGTCGATAACCAAGGTATCTTCATCAATAGAAATATTAAACTAACAGTAAATATCCAAACCAGTCGAATTTATATCAAATAAATAATTACTATGAATTAATATTGATATGGAACTTGAGTGTGATCATACCTGTGATCAAATCTGATTGATATGGTCAGGTACAATTATACCGATAAAAGATAATTATTCCTTTATCGGAATTAACTCAAATAGTTTAGAATTTAATGGGCCATTATCATTATTGAGAAGGAACTTATTCAAACCGTTCTTGTGAATAGCAATACTTTCATAACAATTAAATTTCCGATACTAATTCAAAATTTTGAATGTTGATTGTATGGTGCTTTTCTAATCAATGATCTGCAACGATAGCTTTATTATCTCGCGAATATTCAGCACGGGCCAAATGTTAGCGAAAACGGATACTCGTAGATCTATGATTTGGCCATAATACACTTCATCACAATTTTGACAGCTAATTTCGTAAATTCCTGATTTTGTTAGTACTGCTATGTACACGCTTGTACTCCAAACGTCATTAGGTAATCCGAAAGATAAAATTCCAACATTTGCGCTCTTTATTGTACGCGTTATTTTCCTATGTAAAGACAAATTCTTTCCGATTCTGTATTCAATATAGTGTTCAAATTTTGGAAGACGTCTAAGATCACTGGAATGAATTTCTTGAAACACTTGTGACCATAGCAGTGTGTTCAGACTACCTTCTCTCTTTTCAATGTTTGGTTAATCAAACACCTTTTCCTTGTTTAATGATTGGATGACTAGTCAGACTACTTGGGACTACTTGAGAACCCGATGTAAAACACTGAGTTGTAAATGCTATGATCAATAATTAAAAAATACTGAGGAACCTACTCCTAATAATCTCTAATTTTATAAGTAGTAAGCGCAACGATCATGGATTTCCTCAACATACCTTGATAATAATAACGGCGATGAGCCAGAAAAGATTGCTCAACTTTTTGCCAATAATTTCAAAACCGTTTATAAATCTGATATCGTGGAAAGTGTTCCAAAATTCTCCTTTATAAACTCAGTTCAATAGATATTAATAAATGACCTGGTCCTGATCACGCTGCTCCAAAACTCTCATACAACAATAGATATTTCCTTGCGAAACCTTTGTACACAATCTTCACAGCTTCACTCAGTTCAGGAACATTTCAAAGTCATTGGAAACACAGGTTTATAACTCCCATATTCAAAAATGGTGATAAAGCAGATATCAAAAATTACAGAGCGATCTCAAACTTGAGATCGATATCAAAATTATTTGAAAGCATTTTTACAGAAGCCTTATAGAGCAACAGCAAGGTTCCTGCAAAGGATGCTCAACAAACACAAATTTGTTAGTTTGCACTCAACACGTGTTGGATTCCTTGGAGAATCACCAGAAAATTTATTCTATTTATTCTTCTTCTAGGCATTTGATACTGTTCATCAAATTATTCTTGTGAGCAAACTTGGAGCATTTGGATTTCATGTCGAGATTTTGAGCTGGCTCACAGAACACAAGTAGTTAGAATAAAAAAATAATTAATAAGTTAATAAGTTATTTTGTTTCTTTCCTTTTCAAAATTTTCATTAATTATGTCAGTTTTGTATTGAAAAACAGCCAATTCTTAATATTTACCAATGATTTCAAACCTCATTTTGGTGGATTCGGATAGCAAACAGAAGGCTTCAATGTCGCCTTTGATGACCTACCCTAGGGCTAAAGAAGAGCAAGACACCAGAAACAGATCTAGGGGTGGTAACCTCATACAAATCATACAAAACTGCTATTCGACAACAGTAGTGTTGTTAAGAAAAGTTTCACAAGTATCTGTTAGACACATAGTTAAGGGTCCTTCCAAAAATGTCAAGTGGGCAAATCTGGTATACAGACAAGCAATGGGATAGGGGCTGGAATATACGGGCAGAGACCGAGACAGGTCTAAGCCTAGGTACCCAAGCCTCTATATTACAAGTCGAGGCAACGGCCTCTATATTACAAGTCGAGGCAACGGCCTCTATATTACAAGTCGAGGCAACGGCCTCTACATTACAAGTCGAGGCAATGGCTATTTCCGTTTGCACGAAATAAATTCTGAGGAAGGGTCCTAGAAACCAACTCATAGTCATTCTCTCCGACAGTCAGGCGGCAATAAAGGCCCTGTAATTATGCATGTTTTCTTCCAAACTAGTTTGGGAGACACACAAAATCTCAACGACCTAGAAGCACTGAACTGATTAGGACTTGTCTGTGTACCAGGTCACAGAGGCATCTAGATGGGAATGACAGCGCAGATACCCTAGCAAGAGCGGGGGCAGCATCAACTCTCATTGGACCAGAACCAGCCAGTGGAATCTCGTTTGGGGACATTAAGCAGGACACTAAGAAATGGGCTAAGCCGAAACTCTTACAGTAAGGTGGTAGGAGTGCTGACAGGGCACTATCTACGAAAACATCTGCACCTGCTGGGGATACACCAAGACTATGTAGGTTCTGTGATGAGGATGAAACGGCCTCCCATATCCTGCTTGAATGCGAAGCCTGGCTAGCATGAGGATGGATATCTTCAGTCACTGAAGCGCAGAAGATATGATCCCACAGGAAAACCTCATGAGAAATATTCACGAGTTCATTTAAAGATCAGGAGTACTCGAGATAGACCTGACAACGGGGAGCAGAAAGGTTCAACGTAGAATTACTTGCATTTTGGCCGATGGCCAGCCCCGACGAATAATAATAATAATAATATGTCAGTCCAGGAAGTAGTTTCTGTCAGATAAAGCTTAGCTCCTGAAGATGATAATTTAGTTGGCGAAACGAGGGTCAAGTGAACTAGTTTTGGTGTTTGGGTAGGTTCCTTTTATTGAAAGTTTCTTTAATTTCAGAAAATAACGTAAAATTGATATTTTCTTTTGAAACATAGCGAGTTAATTTGATCGCGATGGCCCGATATGTTTTCATCTTCACAAAAAAAAGTATATGATAAATAAAGAGGAAATAAAATCTTCCAATTTACACAAAAAATATATACTTGTAACGTGCTTACAATTGTTTCGACACACGGTGTCATCATCTGAGCGAGTTTGTCATCATCTGAGCGAGTTATCACTCGCTCAGATGATGACACCGTGTGTCGAAACAATTGTAAGCACGTTACAAGTATATATTTTTTGTGTAAATTGGAAGATTTTATTTCCTCTTTATTTATCTTTGATAACTCGCTCAGATGATGACACCGTGTGTCGAAACAATTGTAAGCACGTTACAAGTATATATTTTTTGTGTAAATTGGAAGATTTTATTTCCTCTTTATTTATCATTCATGATGAATTTACACATATTAAATGCCACCACGATAGAACAAAAAAAGTATACGTAATTTATTCGAAAGATAATTAATAATACTAAATACTTGGAACTGAGTTGACGGAAATTATGTTGTTATTGGTCTTTCCATTTTTGTTAATTTAGATAACAAAAACCTTGTCAGTTGGGCGAGGCTATCTATCAAGAGGTCGAAAAGATTTCCTAAGAACAATTAGATGAATATTTAATCATTTCATTCACGTTTCCTTTGAATATACCCTCATACATCTATATATATGATAATATGAAACGTTACAGCTGAAACAGAAAAACATAAACCAACATTTAGTTCAATATTGTACCGTGTATACAGTGTCCTGAAATTAGCGACCCGTGTGTACAGGGTGTAAAATAAATGATGTCATTAATTTCAGGTGGTGATTCCTTGTAATATTTTATGAAAAAAAGTTCATATAAACGTATGTCCTACTAACTTGTTTTGTTTTCAAGTGACGGAGTGTCTAAGTTTTAATAAAAAATTTATTTATTAATTACTCAAAAGTCTTTTCGCCGATTTTCATGAAACCTGGTATGTATATTGGCAGTTACAAGGGGCTTGTTTTCATGAGGTTAGATCTAAAATTATAAGCACATGGTAAATAAATATGGTAAAAATCATTGTACGCCACTGTTTTTCTATAAGTTTAAAATTTTTACCAAATTAAACATTTATAAATACAACTCTCTAATAATGCCATGGATTTGAAATAGCAACACTTTATCAATCGATAGATTTCCTTAATAAATTTATTTCTACCTGAACTCTTTTATTGGTTTCGTCGTTGCTGGACTGGTTGTTTGTTGTGTTCCTAGCCCTATTATTGTCAACTGTTTCTATCAAAACTTAACAATACATTTGTGTATAAAATTAAATAGAATTTTAAGGAAATATGGAGTAACTGAAAAAAAGATCATTCACATAACTTTCTGAATTTTGAAGGTGCATAACCATAATTTCTGCGCCAATGATGATTTGAAATTCACAGCATTATAAGAAAGTTGTATTTTTAATTATTTTTTCTGAAAAAATATGAAACTTAGGGCAAAAAAGGTGGCGTACAATGATTTTTACTATAAATATCAATCAGGTAACCTCTGCCACTTATAATTTGAAATATAATTTCATGAAAAGTAGCCCCTTATTACTGCTAATAAACACAACAGGTTTCATCAAAATCGTCAAAAAGACTTTCGAGTAATTGATGAAATGCCGATTTTTAAATAAAACTTTGACACCCCGTATCTCGGAAACTAAGCAAGTTGGGACACACGATTATATAAAATGTTCTTCATAAAATATGACAAGGAATCACCACCTGAAATTAATGATATCATTTAGTATACACCCTGTATATAAATATACAGGGTGTATCTCAAATGATGTCATTAATTTTAGGAGGTGATTCTTTGTCGTATTTTATGAATACAATTTCATATAAACCTGTGTCCTAACCTGCTTCGTTTCCGAGTAACGAAGTGTCAAAGTTTCAATTAAAAATCGGTTTTTCATTCATTACTTAAAAGTCTATCTGCCGATTTTTATAAAATCTGGTGTGGTTATTAGCAGTCACAATGGGCTTATTTCGTGAAATTATATTTCAATTCATAAGTGACAGAGATTGATATTTATGGTAAAAATCATTGTACGCCACTGTGTTTTTCTAAGTTTCATATTTTTATCAGGTTGAATAACTAAAAACACAACTTTCTTATAATGGCGTAAATTTGAAATAGCTGAACTTTATCGAATCAAAGTCAGTGGCGCAGAAATGGCGGTATGCATCATTAAAGTTCAAAAAGTGATGTGAATGATCTTCGTTTTTTTTCAGATACTCCTTTTTTCTAGAAAATCTATTGAGTATTATGCAGAAAGATATTTTCAAGTCATAAAAGAAACAGTTGACAGCAATAGGACCAGAAACACAACAAACTAGCCCAATATCGCCTAAACTAATGAAAGAGTACCAGTATAAATAAATTTATTAAGGCAATCTCCCGAATGATTCAAATTTTTGGTATTATAAGACAGTTGCATCTTTAAATGTTTAACCTGATGAAAATATGAAACAACAGTGGCGTACCATAAATATCAATCAGGTGACTCTTTGATACTTATAATTTGAAATCTAATATCATGAAAGGAAGCCCTTTGAAACTGCTAACAAACACACCAGGTTTCATCAAAATCAGCGAAAAGATTTTTGAGTAATTAATAAATAACCGATTTTTTATTAAAACTTTGACACCCCGTTACTTCAAAACGACGCAAGTTAGGACAAACATTTATATGAACTTTTTTTCATAAAATATAACAGGGAATCTCCACCTGAAATTAATGACATCATTTAAGTTACACCCTGTATACCGCGTGGCAACAAGATTTTTTACGTCACGTCATCTGGTTATTTTCAAAGATAGAAATATGAGTTTTGGATAAGTTGAATGAGAGATATTTTTGGATTAGTGTCAATATTCGAATCTGATATAAGACATCCGTTTCTACCACAAGTGACACCAACTTTTAAATTTTAAAAGAACAGTCCCAATTTTTTCAATAATTCAAATTTGTTATTCCTTTCTGATTTCAACCATGCTATATGACTAATTTATTTTCAGCATGAGGTCTACAATTTGAAAAAAAAATCTGATGTGGTTCGAGAATGCCAAATCAAACAAGGATATACTGCCTGCGGTACCCGATCAAATGGCAAGATGCATTGGACTGCTGATGTAAAGTCACACATTAAATAAGGTTTTGGAAACTTCGGCTTTATATTTTCTCTTTTCAGAAGAACAGATTGTGTAATTATCGTTGTTTGGTTGTTGTCACCGCAAGTTCTAAATATCGAGAGGCTGCCTGGTATACCTGGTCCAGTATTGGATTGAATAAGGGTCCGTCTCAAAAAGATAGGTTTCACTGTCTTCAGGCGTGCTGACAATTTAGTCATCATAGTAACAACGACATTTAACACCCTGAACAAAGTTTCAATTCTTCTGCCGAAACCGAAAGCTTTCAAAATTGTTACTTCCTTTTCCTACTTTCCTTTGCTCTGATAAGATTTCTTCTTGAACACAAAATCAAATCATGAACATCACAGAAGAACTTAAAATATCAAAAACTGAAATGCCCACTTAAATTTTATAAACATATAAAATATTATAAAAACACCAGTTTGAAAAATATACTAAAAAAAAACATAATGTTAATTAATAAACATCAAAGACAAAGAAGTTAATATAGTTTTGAAAGTAAAAAAAGATTAGTAAAATGCAGGCAAAGAAAGATATGCAAAAAAATAAAAATGTCAATTTTTGAGTCAACAAAGCCAACTTATCCAGTTCATTTGTAAAATCTAAAGAAGTAAAGAAGATTTTGGAAATGCTTGGAAATGAACGTTCACCAAATATTAGGAACAATTTGACAAAAATGTTGGGTTTTAATAATTAAGCAAAACCTCGTCAAGGCGGCGTTGACATGTTCACACAATTGGTTCACTGGGTAATACGCATATTAATTGCATTTTTCAGGAAGCTAAATGTATCTTCTTTAATACACTCATTGTTAGAAAGAGTTTAGAGACGAAAACAAGCAGTAATTCCATACCCCAGGCCAGAAAAGAAAGAAATGCAAAGAAAGCAACTGGCTTATTTTATGTACAAATTCGGAATCCCGCAGTGTCCCCAACGTAATATTATCAAGAAACATTGTGCAATCAAAAGAAGTGCAAATGCATGAGGTATCCTGGAGTACTATATGTATATTATAAGATTTTTAATGACTCGAGTAGTTTCCAACCACGTCAGGTATATAGAATGTTCCTAAATGTCATGTACATACGGAACAAATTTAGCTCAAATTTGGATTACAGGTACGCTGTAGGGCTTACATAATTGGGCAACCCAAATGGTTGTAAGAATCTACAGGGAAATATTTCTTCAGGGGTCATGTTGCCTTTTCTCTCACTGAACTACTTTTTAGTGCGCCGCTGGTAGATAATAAATAACAAAATGAGTTTTCTATTTTGTTTAAAATATGTTTTCGTGCAATCGCACGCGAAGTCAGTATTTCGCGTTCTCAGCACAGTCCGCGAAATTTAATTTCGCGGCCGTTACCCATAGCAACGGCCGCGAAACCAAACGTCACTTTCAAAAATGTTTTCAGACATCGTCTTAACATTCTGTTTGTCACACCAATCTTTAAACTCGCCGTAACATTTTTCGTACTGCCGTTTAGATTTTTCGGTTATTAAAACAGAAAGCGCCGAATTTACAACGCTTTTGAGTTCAGGAGGAGTGGAAGGTACTGAAATATCGCTATCAGTATCAGACATTTTGCGTTTTGACAAGAACTGTCAAAATATTTTGTATATATTGAAACATATCATTTCCATAGCACACGGTGATATTGTTAAATAAATTGAACTGCTGTTGATTTTAGAGCAATAATATATTTATTTACAACTATCTATTTTAATAATTTTAACGATTGCACGAAAAATAGTGTGTATGCCATGGCCGCGAAACTTTTTAACGACCTCAAGATTATCTTGCCTCGCCGCAAGCGGCCTCGGCGATAACTGTTCTTTCGGTACGTTAAAAAGGTATTTCGCGGCCTTAGCATACAAATAACTATTTCGTATCTGCGACCGTTTTTGAAATGGTCTGGTAGGCTCTGGCTTCATTTGGATATTCTCTTGTTTTTATTATTTTTGACAGTTTAGTGGGCAAAGCAAGTAACAAGGTTTGCTCTTTTTCCATGATTATTGCATGCATCACTTGCTACTTGAAGTAGAACATTTTCTCAACTTTGCCGATTCATGAGGTAGACAAAACAAAAATTGGACGGTAATAAGATTTTTACACTGGATTGTGTCGAAAAAAAGCGATTCAATTCTGTCACAGTTACTTTTTCATTCATAGATGGAATGTGACAAAGACGTGACGTTGGTGGATCAAAAAATCAGAGCTGAAGTTCCAAACGATTGCATCAAATACTGGAAACAAGTGAGATGCACGACTTTGCCATTTTGCATAGAAGAAGTGGACCAGTATCTTGTCCAGGACTGGACAGAGTTTTTCGAAACAACTTATGCTAAAGCAGCACCTATGAAAACTCGTCCAGTCAGGCAACTGAAGTTTGACGTTGAGCACCCCCGATTGGTGTATTACAGAGATACGTTTAACGGATCTTGGATAAGCTCAATTCTCATTCCAATCTCTACAGGTGTAAAAAACAAGCCGACAAGAGAAAAAACTAGAGAAGAAAATAATTGATGGTGGAGAATGAAGCAATCAAGACGATCAACAACGTCAACAGCTCCAAGAAAATGGATTTTTCTTCCCTTCGAGGACTTTCACGTTTCCTCTTTCCATTTCCAATGATAAATATAACGGCTCGCACGATTTGAAGCAAATTTGTGGCCAGCAGAGCAAGACAGTACTTTGAGACACTACCTTGCATAACACCGAAATAACACGTTCTTCTACAGGAAAAATGGACCTTTTATCCTTTACTGATTTTTTAACGTTTTCAATAAAAAAAGCTGTGCAGCTAGAAATTATAGCATTATTCTTTGGTGCCTAAAGAACCTACCCAATTTGTTTTAAACAAACATTTTGAAAATAGCGTTTTTTGCAAATAAATTGGTCTACTGGAAAATTTAAAAAAATGTGATGTAAAACGTTTTTCCCCTGTGGTCTTCACATGCAAGTGGTATAATTCCACACAAAAATTAATTGAAACAAGAGATTATTCAAATAAAGCCAATGCGAATTACAGAAATCGATTTTTATTTTTTGTGTCGATAACGGTCACAAATACGAAAAAACTACATGAGAACAAATAGCTATTTGTGTATACAGAGCGCAAAGCGATAGATTGCCGCTCAAATAACAGATTTAGTTCTCGAAGCAAGTTGGAGCGCTAATACACTCAAGATTTTTTCTGCAAACGCAGCTCTGAAACAAAAAACGTTTCATACTACATTAATCTTAGGCACATCTAATATTACCTATGAGAAAATTAACCCTCAATAGCTACCCTAAATGTATAAGCTTTCGAAATTTCGAATAATTCATATCATCTAACAAAATAAAAGGGAAAAAAGTACCGGATGTCGAAATCGAAACCGGTACATCTGTTTGAATCAGCATTTTTTTAATATTGCTGCGAAAAAGCTGTCACAAAATGACATTTCTCGGAAAACTTTGCTTTGAGACCTGAAAGAATCAATGCTACTTTGGTAAGCGGTTGTAGAAAAAAATATTTTTAACAAAGCAAATAACTCATTTTGAAATTTAGAATCTACCAGCGGCGCACTACCAAAAAGTTCAATGGGAGAAAAGCGAACATGACCCCTGAAAAAATGTCTTCCTGTACATTCTCACAACTATTTGGCATAGCAAATGATGTGAATCCTACATCGTAACCTGTATTCCAAATTTGAGCTAAGTATATCAAAAACTGCAGGAGTTTGAGGAACTCCATATTCGATTTAGAGCACACAGCCTAATGAGACTTCACAGATTTGACAGTGGTTTCTTTGATTAGCAGCCTACATTTGTTTTTTTTTCTACCCGTACTACATGTGTCTTGATCTTGTTAGACCTTCACAATGACATAGTATATGCAGTGCAGTCTTCTCTGCTACCTGAGAAAACCTGCATAAGTCTTCCTTTGCCAGACTCTGATATATTTTTTTCTTTTGTGAAGCAGAGCTTTTGAGAGCAAGAGAAATGTGAGTCCTACAGCTTACATAAAAGTGGATTCCAAACCACTTTAGCTCCGTGACAGGCGGTGGGATCGAACCCGGGCCGCCTGGGCGGAGCAAACGCTCTAACACCACGACCACTTCTCTTACAATCTTTCAATAAAGTAACCACCACCCATACATTCATTCGTAGAAAAGGTAAAAAAAAACCTTTAGCACCATCAACCCATACATTAAGCAGTAATAACATCACAATAATTTTTGTATCTCTGGTAAACACAAAAAAGAATGTCCTGTAGGTTCAGAGAACATTGTGGGAAGTAAGGGTGTGGGGAAGAAAGGAATTTGTATACTTTTTGATGTTGACATCTTCGGGGACAACCTCCTCAGGTAATGGGTGTCAAACCATTGCCACTCTTTGAACGGGGTGGTAACGGGGTGATGTGAACGCCGCCTTGAAATTTTTGGATAATTATAAAAACAGAATTTCAACAAGACGTAAAACAGATAACCACAACACTTCCCATAACAAATGCCAAGCGCTTGGGTGGCCCCATAACAACCTTATACATTTAATGCCGGGAGGGAAACAAACATTTATATTTTCGAGACTTTAAAGCACGAGTATGGACAAATTCGGTGTTATGCGACACAAACTACTCACGTCGGTTGATTTACTTTTTTCTCTTTGGACTTACATGTTCTTGTACATTTCATCTGGAACTTCGCTGTTTTAAATAAAAAAAACGGCATATTAGACAGTCTGTGTGTAATCAGTGTAAATAAATAAATTCACTGTTTCAAGAAAATTTTATTCTTAAAAGAAAGGTTCTATAACTAAAAGCCGGCCGATGATAAATGAAAATAAATATAAATGAATAGGGTTATTACCTAACCTCACCGTTTGGTAATTTTGAAAATATACGAGTTCAAGGAATAAACACTGTCTTTAACTTTTTGTTATTTCCAACAATCTTCCTCTCAAGTATCAAGATAATAGAAAATATGTCAACCATCATAATTGCTGACTAAACTAATGAAAAATCACCCAATCCATATCAATAATGATAATGGATTTTCAAATATGTCCAGTAATTATTATTTTGAGAAAAAATTAATTCTGATCTTTTGATTTCTTGATCTAATGTGATGAACAAAATGTGATTCTCAAAAATTTTGCTTCATGTATTACGAAAAAACATGTCAAATAAAGTTCCGAATTTTAATACGCCTAAATAAATTAATAATAAATGTCATTTTTTGATAAATGAATATCAGAATAAGAATAAGCCAGTGTACATCTGATTTTTATTGTTTTGTACAGTATATATATATATATATATATATATATATATCTGCAGGTCTTCGTAAGGTAGCTTATATCACCTGGGCGTACTTCAGTAGGAGTCGGTAGATCCTTTTATACAGTTCTGATGCAGTTTTCAGGCTGATTAATATGTTTTCATATGTTATTTAACGTGAGCGTTTGCCTCTAGTTGTGCATCTCTGTTCAATACTTCTGGTGTGGTTATTGAAGTTGAATAAGTACCGTTGTGTAGGACTAGGGCAGCATTGTTTTGTGAAGGTCATAAGTATATTGTAGCAGTAAGAGTTGTGAAGGAGTGGCGATAATCGGGAA
Organism: Chrysolina oricalcia; assembly: GCA_944452925.2. Taxonomy (NCBI): domain Eukaryota; kingdom Metazoa; phylum Arthropoda; class Insecta; order Coleoptera; family Chrysomelidae; genus Chrysolina; species Chrysolina oricalcia. The sequence continues at coordinate 17,809,184 of OX101809.2, read as the reverse complement.
TGGTCGAGTTCATGTAACTGATTTTTATACATCGTCATTATTTTAGAAATTTTTCTAAACAATGACCCATTTGATTATGAAATTTTATAACCATCGCCTTTCTCGTGAAATCTGGAATAACATGGATCCATTCATATTCGCCATTGACTTCAACTCTCCTTTAAATTCATCAATATTCTTTCATATACTTCCTTAATCATTACCTCATGAAGTAAATCGCTGAATTTTTCTTTGGTTGGATTGAACTTGGCCTTTTATTTTCAATAAGTGATAATAACATATGTATTGACTTTGTTCTTTATTTTCAATTCATCACTGAATCTAAATAAAGATGATTATATGTAGTTATTGTTCCCATCTACTGCTCCACTACTCAGACTATCCACATGTACTATTTTCTCTCTCTCTCCTGATCTGTTTTATCTTAAAATCATACTCAGACAGAGTAATATACCAGCATGCAATTTGGGGTATGATGAAAAAATGCTTGACAATTACTCACAATGTTTTAATCATATAAACTAATTCAACTGATGCATCACAGCAAGGGCGCAGTAAAAGGGGGTTCTATTTTCGCGTTAGGATTATATAACTGCAACACTGTTGATTTCTGCAGACAATTCTTCAGCCTAAAAATGTCCTGTTGGCTTTCCCCAAACAAAATTCACATAACTCAGTCAAGTCTGATCTAGTTGTTGCTGCAGAATTGTCAACAAATCGTCGTAAAAAACAGTCCGACGTACAATTCTCCTCAGTTCCTGCTTGTTTTTTGGAACTGTAACTCCTTAACTGCCTTAAGTTTCGCCGGACCTGGAAATTATCCATATGAGGTTAATTTAAATACCAAAAACGTCACCCTTTCCTTTCCAAATTCTCATTTACTTAACTCGAAAGCCAATTTTGCTTGTGAAAAATCAGTAGTAACTTTTCCTGAACTTTATAAGCATTTCTGCCCAGTCCATAGCACCAATGAGAACATCATCCAGATATGACACTGCTACTGTATTTTTTAATGGACCTACACTAACGATATCAATTTGGAAAAGTCAAATGTTGACTAAACTGAAGCAAAGTCTTTGCCATACCATCAGGATAAATTAGAGCAGTCTTCTATTTTGATTTTTCATCTAGAGGGATTTGCAGATAATCTGACATTAAATCTATTGTACAAAATATTTTCGAATCAGTTAAAATGTTTAAACAGTCATCCACATTTATGGTAAGTCTTTTTCACCAGAACTCTTTGATACCAATAATACAGCAGATGCTTGAGAAGAATTTGTTCCACTCATTCTTCCACATTCCCAGCATGGTTTATCATCATCCTGGATAGTAACTGCCATGAGATTTGTAGAACCTAGTTTGTGGCTACTCAAAGCAAAACAATTTCGAAACTCATCGAGCAAATTTAAGAGTTTTTACCGACTGTATATATCTACTCTTCAAGTTTCAATAAATTATAGTAATGGGTTCTCTCTCAAGAGAATGTCCCTAATTTTGTGTATTCTTGGTGTTACCACTGATTTGTTCTATGCGATCTTCCCCTTTCAGCTCAACTTCAGCTTGTGTCATTGGCAAATGACCAACTTTCTCGCCAATTCGAATTTGTTTCAACTTTATGGATTTCTGTACAAAAACCTGCTCTTTCCAGATTTTTGATGGTTATTGCATATTCCGGAACGGTTGTTCAACTTCATTTAAGAATCTTTATTTTGACTGCATGAGCACATAAATTGGATGATTATAGAGCCGTATAACATCTGGTCCACCGGAAGAATTTTAAGACTGCTGTCGTCAATAACTATATTTTACCTAGCTTTCAAGTAAAATGTTTTACTCAATCTATTTTTCAACAAACTTTTGATGTAATTTGTTAACTTTGTTGAGCTCTGGGCTTATTAGATTCGTTCTTCAAGTTTTTCATAATGCATTTCACTGGTTTTGTGTGACTGTTTAAGACGAGGCTTGGTAATTATAAGCTTCGCATCTGGTACATTTTGGAGAGAGGTAACAATTTAGTTGGTGAATTCTAGGAAGCAATTGCAAGAGGGTTACTGTGGTATGCAGTATAGGCCTTCATTTACTGCTTTTTCATAGGACTGAAAGGTAATGGTAATAATTATTCTGATGTAAGAGATAGAATTTGAAATAGCTCTAGACGCGATTATTTTGCAGGTGTTCTATTTTGATTTTGGTGAGGTATTTACTGGCGGATTTATACTCAATTTCATTCTAAAAATTAGTTATGACAGAAGAGAAATTAAGATTGAGAACTGATTTTGTAAATGATTCTCAGGGGTGTCGAATTTCTATATACACAGATGTTTGTATTTTGTATTTTTTTTGTATTTCATGCATCCTTGCTGAATGGTGTATTTGTTGGGTTGTACTTTTTCTAGGTTGCTGTGTTTGGGTACAAATTGTTGTTTTGCAGCTTGAGTATTATTAGTACTGGAGCTTTGGCCCAAAATAATCGAGGTGATATCTTAATAATAATAATAACTTTATGGCAATGTTCATCATCATGCAATTCTATTTCACTTTAACTATACCGGGTGAGCACAAGGTGAGGTACACTCCCTATTTTTCTATAGTTTTGAAGATGCAAATTTCAAATTTGGTATGACGCTAAAGTACTTCAATACGCTTATTTTAACGGTTCAACCGGAAGTGCCCCCAAACACATTTTTTTTTCAATGAAACTTTTTCTGATTCAAACGACCTTCGGAATTGTAATAAGATTATATTTCAAAATTGAAAATCGGTTCAAAAATAGCGGAGATACAGTTGATCATTGACTCGAACGAGGTTGGCTATGAAAATCAAACTTAAGAATCAGAAATTTATTGGTGCTTGTCAAAACTACAGTTTTTTACACATGTCAAAAATAGAAATAATTTTTTTAACATAGAATATTTTTTAACATTCAAATCAAGTATAAATAAAAACAAGAATAAAAACAAGTACATACAAGTCAATTTACAATGTTCTGTAGTCAGTATAATTTATAAGAACATCATATTATTTATACTACAGTAAGGATAAAAATTTGAGTCTACATTTAAAAAGGCTATTACAGTTTATATATTCTTCATAATTATAGAATGCTTTGTTTAAGAGCATGTTTTTTATCGTAGCAGAGAATTTCAAAGGAGGTAATGTTAAGATTTCTTTTGGAATTTTTGCAAGGAATAGAGGACCATAATAATTTGGAGCAATCCGTGAACATTTAAGTCTGAGGAATTCATTATGAATGGTGTTTTTGTTTCGGGTATTGTAGTCGTGTATGTCACTGTTGAGAAGGTATTTGTTTTGGTTTTTATATGCATACATAATGCATTCATAGATGTATCGTCCAGGAATGGTGTGGATCTTATTTTCGATGTATTTTTGTTTAACATCTGCTCTGTATGGGAGATCTGTTACTATTCTAACAGCTCTTCTTTGTATGCTAAAAACTGTGTTACTATGACAGGAGTGCCCCCACGCCAAAATTGCGAGGCAACCTATTGATTGAAATAATGCATGATAAGCTTGCCAACATACCTCCGAGTTTACTACACTTTTAAGTTTCCTTAGGAGAAATATATTTTTTTAAAGCTTCTTAGAAACTGAGTCGATATGGCTTCTGAAAGTCAAATTTGGGTCAATGTAAACGCCAAGGAATTTAACTTCCGAGAGATTATCCACATTTTCATGTTGCCTCAGACTGAAGGTCATTTTTACTGTTTTGGATTCGTTTAGTGAAAGCTTATTTGCTATAAACCATTCGTTATATTTGGTCATATTTGTCGTCATTTTTTCTGTCAGCTCTGTAAAGTCATCACCTGTATTTATGTTTGTGGTATCATCGGCAAATAGAATTAATTGTGTGTCACTTACGACAGAATCAATATCATTGATATATATCATAAAAAGTAGAGGCCCCGGAAGAGAACCCTGCGGAACTCCATGCTTTACATCTGCCCAATTTGATGTTTCTTTGTTGAAGTAAGTTGTTTGTTTTCTTTCATTTAAGTAACTTTGAAGTAACTTTATACTATGTTGATCCAACCCGTAGTAAGCAAGTTTCATCAATAAAATTTCATGTGAAACACAATCAAACGCCTTTGCGAGATCACAAAATGCGGCACCCACGAGTTGCTTCCTCTCAAAGCCATTTGTTATTGTCTCAGTAGATCGAGAATTGCCAGACTTGTTGATTTATTCTTTCTGAAGCCATATTGACAGTTTGTTAGAATATTTTCAGTTTCAAAGTAAGAGTACAGTTGTGCTTTTAGTAAAAACTCATATATTTTTGAAATCGCAGGAATCAAGGTAATTTTCAGTGGAGTTTATATCTCCCTTTTTGTGTATAGGGATCACTTTTAATAGTTTGAAGCATTGAGGAAAAATTCCTTGCCTAATACTCATGTTAAATAATTTTGTTAATGGAATTATGATGGTATTTTTTAATGATTTAATTAAGAGTTATATTCATATTGTATATGTCTTTACTTTGCTTGTTTTTTATACTATCTAATGCATCACGTACTTCGATAAAGCTTACTTCTCTGAAGGCAAAAGAAGATGTTGACTCTTTATTTTTAAGATGTTCTCTGCAACATTTACAAAATGTTGATTTAACTGATCTGAATCTAAAGTAGAATCAGGTGTAGTTTTTGTTCTTTTACTTGAATTTATGACCTGCCAGGAAGCTTTGATTTTATTTCCAGAATTTTTAATAAAATTGGATTTGGTTTCTTTTTTTGCGTTTTCGATATTCAATCTAAGATTCTGAATGTGTTTTTGCACAGTATCGCTAGGAGTATTTGCCTGTACTTGTAACCAGAAAAAGAGGTTATCTCGGAGATGATGCAGTTTACTATTGAATCAGTTCATATGGTTGTTATTTCTAGTAACCGTTTTTGCAGCAGGGTAGCACTGATTCATATTGGATATTAGTTTATTCATGATTTTATCAAAGTTTGAGTCTACTGATTCGTTTTCATTAAGTGCATTGTCTCGATAAAACTATGTAAGCAGTACTTGTTTGATATTGGTTAATGCTAATTAACACGCTCGCCAAAGGGGAACGATGGGCAAATACTTTTTTTACATTATTTAGTAGAAGTGATAAACGCTCTCTTCAAGTGTTGTCCTGCTATCTAGTTGTGAGCAGTCCCTTTTGGTTATGTACACATACAATTTAAATACCTCAGTACACTTTCCTCTACGAGCAAATTGAACAAAGAAAACTGTTACTAGCTCCCGAACAATTGTACTTATTCTATAAAATCTAATTTTTTGTTTCGCTTTCCTATGTTCAAAGCCACCTTCTTTGAAGAACATCCAATTTTGGAAACACTCATAATGAAACATCTTGTCTTTTTGATTCCTTTCGGAATTCTCCAAATCTTTTCAAATTTATCATTTATCAACATGACGAAATGAAAAGTGTTTGCTCTAATTGAGAAGGTAGTAGTGAGCATTTGTTTATGGGTACAATTTCGGTTTGAGGGAATTTATGGGAGGTGCAATTCCGTGAGAAAACCAATTTTCAACTGTATTTTATATACTCCGGAGTTTCCTCTGGTAACTGCCGACGCTGTTCGTCAGTTCAGCACCGTATATTGGTAAACAGAAGTTTGTTCACTTCCAGTCGGCTCTTTTGATGCATCGGGTTGAGATCTTTTTTTTCTGACATGCGGTGGGGCAAGAAGAGTCGGCTGAATGCTGTTCTGTCTCACTTGGTCTTACATACGGTGTTTGGATCTCAGATTGATTTGGTTGCGCCGTAGCTCGGCTAAGCGTAAAATTCGAGGTAGGGATGTTGAACCAAATATGGCGGCTGGTGATTATACGTCTGTTTACGTATGTACGGAGGTTTAAGTTTGATTGTCATGGCCTATCTTGTTCGATTGAACAAGCAACTGTATCTCAAATTTTCAATTTTGAAAAACAATTTTGTCACAAGGATTTTGTCTTTCGGAAAATCAGAAAAAATATCCAGAGTGTCACTTGAAAAATAGTTAGGGGTCACTTCCGGTGAATTCTTAGTTGTAGCGTAAAAATAAATTTCATCAAGTACTATTGGAAATTCAACAATAGATGTCATCGCTAAGGTAGCGTACCAACTTTATGCCAACATAAGAACAGAAAATTGATTATAAGTTGTACCAAATATAGCGCTGGCATCTAATGTTGAATGCCCAATAGCGACATACCAAATTCAAAACCTTCCACCTGGTACACTCATACTATACAGGGTGTTCTCAAAGCTGTGGCCATGTTTTTTAATAGGATGTAGAACTTTTCAAAATCGATCATTTAACCAAAAACCACTTGTGTAAGTCGAAAATTAACAAAATTGCTAAACTCGCTATTATGAGACTAGGCATTATATTAACAGTGGACTTTCAACACGAGCGCTGGCCTGAAACGTGAACAAATTTTTTAAAAATTCCACAATTTTCAATTGATGATATCACCGTTATTTCTCTGATTTCTACATATTGTTAAAAAAGATGTTTCACCTTTGAAAATACCTAAGCAGCTCAAATATGTGTATACTGAACTGTGAATAAAATTTCATTTCCAAAAAACTAAAATCGGAGTTCTTCATAAGTTCATGCAAGATTTCACACTCCCATCTTATGTCAGACAGATTTTTAGAACAGTCGTAAAACCAAATGATCAAAAAATTAAGCTGAATGCATGTTAGGTTCTATGAATACACAAACTTTTTCTCCTCTTACGTAATTCAGTTCAGAATATTACAACTTCAGTTTACCTGAAGTTGTAGAATGAAGTATTAAAATGAAAAGGATGATGAATGATATGAATGAAATCCAGAAGAAGGCAAATATTGGAGCATCTTTGCACAATATTCCAACATTTACAAACTCATATATTTATCAAAAATATATGAAAAACCGTTGATTCAGTTTATTTCCGGCTTGCTCTGTCACATCAAAATAACACCAGAAAAAAACAAGAAATTAATATGAACTCACCTAGCTCTCCCTTTCCAAAAATTATAGGACAATTCATATTCCGTGTTCACGTAATTGTTGGGCATTTCCCAAGAGCACGTGAGATTGTCAAGATTCCTTCCGATACACGAAAAGTCCGTAACATTTTGAGGGGCAACTGAAAAAATAATAACCATAAATAGGCACACCAATACATTCTCAAGATGTTCAGAGTAAAACTGAAGACTTCTAAGACACCATAACATTAATGTAACGAACTGAGGCCGGCCCTGTCGCCTCATTTGCATTGATCGCTTCACCGGCGTTCGCCCGTGGACAGCGATGATGTCACTACTCACGTACTCACGTAGGTCGAAATGCCAGTAGGCATTTTCTAAAACGCCCAGAGCCACATAGTCGGACAATTCTAGAATCTCCAGAACAATCGCGAGAGAGATCTAAAAGGATATAAATAGACAGCCCAAATCAGAGAGGGCAGATAAAGTTAGAGTTCAACCAAGACAGTCTGATTTGAAGTAGATAGTGTGATATAAATTGCAATATGAATTAGTACTTATAGTTTATGTGTAAAATAAATTAGTTTAAAACTGTTTATTGCAATAATAAATGTCCTTTATTGGTAATAAAACCAAATGGCCGTCGACCAAGGTCCTTCAACCAATAGTGATTACAAAAATGTCTACAATTTTACTTATGTGATTGTGAATAATCAGCGAGTGTATGTAGAGAGTGACCCATTTAAAAGCAGGCACCACTGTGACTTATTTACTTCTGGTCTGATTGAAACGTTTTTCATCTATGAACAGAGTTTCAATAGCTCTATTATACCGCCATAACTTTGAAATAAAATTCGAAATGACAGGGACTCTTCGATTTTTTTTCAAATGTAATAATCCAAAAAACTTGTTGGCAACATTTTGAAATAAAATTTGACTACGCCACTGGAATGGTGACATGTTTTTTACGTCGTAACTGTAGACGTCTGAAACCGTCGGAAACTTTTCTGAATTCCTACGCATTCCCTATGTAGCCTTCCGTGATGCAGGAGGGAGTACTTTGTTTTATTCAATCATTCAACAGTCCGATGTTTTTTACCATTTTTACAGATTTTCGATTATGTTTTATACACTTTTTTCGGGAAGGAGGGGTGTCCGAGACCTCTAACCGACATTTTTTTTCATCCTCATTTTTCACGTTCGAAGTGCTGGAAAAGGGGATTGCCAGTTTTGAACAGACAGGCAGACGGACGGACGGACGGACAAGCGGACAGACAGACATACAAGTTAAATAAAAGCATGTAATAAAAATGGCAGGTAATTGTCCTGTAGATAATTTTTTCTGAGAATTATCTAGATTACTAATTTTTACACCATTTTTCAATTTTCTAAGGGTCTAGAGCACATTATATATTATGTTTTGTATTATATCAACAATGTTCTTGTTAAATTTGTTATTTCAGGAATAAAGGTAGATATTGTGCACATAATTTTGGTACATACCTCCCACAACAACATTATTCATACATATTAGTCTTTCTTCAGTTTCATTTTTTGTTAGACCTTGAGCAGGTTCAGTGAAGTGGCAGAAATAAGCATCATTCTCCACTTTACCTGGTTTTTCGATATATAGTCGTATACTTGTGAAATTAACAATTTCAATCTGAAAACAAAATTATACGTCAATACATAGTATTGTCAAAACTAGACTGGGTTTCTTCATATTCAAGTAAAATTTGATTATTGATTATATAATATATACAGGTTGTCCCAGAATAAAAGGGACAAACTCCGGCGGTGAAATCCTCACTTCATTTCAAGGCTAAAAGTTCCAATAAACATATACTCTAAAGTGAATATTAACTGAGATACAGGGTGTTGAAAGTGACAAAAAAAAGATGTTTTCAAGAATAACTCCATAATAGCTCACCTTTTCCTAATGAAATTTGGTGTGTCACATGACAGCATTCAGTTCCAAATTTCAATGAAAATCACATGTTTGTAACTTCAAACAGGGGCGTACGGCAGACGGGTACCCCTAATCGCCCCTCCCCAACTTTCACGCCACTGGATTAATATCTATTTCGTCTTCTTTTTCTTAATTCTTGATATTTTCTATACAAAAAAGGGTTAGGTTTCGTTATAAAAATTGTCAACGGTTTTCAAGATATTCGAGTTGAATAAGTGCGTGCGTATGTGATTCGGAAACTCATTGTTGATTGTTTTGTTAGAAGTTGCTATGTAATTTGTTTCAAATATCGGGAAATTTTTGTGAAAAGATCCCTCATAAATGCCAACAATTTTCGAAATATTTGAATTTGTACTCATTGCATGGTGTGATATCTCTTTGTTGGTTATATACATTCCTTTCAGAAATGAGGAGATTTTTGTTCAATTTCAAATGTTTTTCAGTACTACAGTTTTATTGGTTGCTAATCTTAAGTAAGTAGGTAATGCTTAAAATTTTTTTTGCCATCTTCTGAAATTCATCGAGAAACACCACTGTGGGCACAATATATTTGAAATTTCACCATAATGCCATGATTTTCAATACAAAAGACATAGCAACGTTTAACAAAATAATCAACAGTGACTTTCCTTATCACATACGCACGCACTTATTCAACTTAAAAAATCTTGAAAACCGTTGATGTTTTTAATAATGAAACCTATCCCTTTTTTGTATAGGAAATGTTGGGGATTAAGAAAAAGAAGATAAAATCGACATTAATCCAGTGGCGTGAAAAGATGGGCAATTAGGGGCACCCACCTACCGTACGCCTCTGTTCGAAGTTACAAACTCATGATTTACATTGAAATTTGGAACTGAATGCTGTCATGTGACATACCAAATTTCATCAAGAAAAGATGAGCCGTTATGGAGTTATTCTGGAACATAAATTTTTTTGTCATTTTCAACACCCTGTAACTCGGTTATTATTCATCTTAGGGTGTATGTTTATTGGAACTTTTAGCTTTAAAATGAAGTGAAAATTCTACCATCGGAGTTTGTCCCCTTTAATCTGGGACACCCTGTACATATATAAATATAAATATATATATATATATATATATTAATATATTAAAAGCCGTTTATTTCCAACAGGTACACAAACCCACTTGTAGGAAAATACAAAGAATACAAAGTATTAAATAATCTAGCAGAATAATTTTAACTTTATCAATATTTATATAAAGGTAAAATATAAAATTTAAAGACAAATAAAAAAACAAACAAAAATATGTGTTAAAATATGTTACACAAAAATACAGACAGGTGAAAGGTAGGGGGATTATAGCACTGATATAAGCTTCCGAGATAGATGAATATCTTTTCTCTTGTTCACATTTCAATTTAGCTGTACATGAAAATTTCAATCTACAAAAATTTGTCAGCGGTTAGGTATGTTTATATATTATTTTTGCCATTGTGTCATATATTCAAAATGAGGGTATATCATACTGAATGTTATTTACCATATCTCTTGGAATTGGTTCTCCATTCTTAACGAAATATAAGTATGAACTGACATTTTCTCCATACTTTTTTGCCGTTTCCTCATTGAGATTACAAGTAATATTCAAAGGTTCACCATACTCAAGGACTATATCGCCAAGTGGAATAGTAACTGAAAAAAAAATTTAAATTAAATAACATACACAAAGTCACATACTGATGTGGCATATCACCATAATTTCTCACTTTAAATGTAGGTGAAGAAAATTGACTTATCTACTTTTGTTTTATTCACAGTTACAAAAATAATAGTCAGGTATGTTTTGAACAAGGATGTTACATCTTATCAGAATGTCTTCATATGACAAATTTACAATTAATTCTCTTATTTATATAATGGTTTATTATATACCTTGTTTAAATATAATACATTTGTATGTATTTATATCTATGGATCAATGAAAAATCTGACTCAGGTTAAAAAGCCTCCAAAAGCCCTGGGTGGAACATAATCTAATTACTAAAAATTGGAGGTGTACAGCAGATTATAGGATTGAACATTTGAACTACTGACTACCTCAAATACTATTATACTGAATAGGTACTCACATCCATAAGTTTTAGGCAGGTTTAAACAGTTTCCAAGTATTTTATCTTCTGCCCTTACACATCCAAAAAATAAAATTAATAAACATATTCCATTTGTTTTTTCCATTACAACTGCAGTTTCTGGAAAAAAAATACATTTTATTGTTGAAATAATATGCACAACAAATATATATTTCAATAACTAATGTGAAAAGTACTTGTTCCTGTCAATCTTCCACATTACATATTCTTCCAACAGCCTACTGACATTTGGAAATTCAAAGTTGGAGTTGTTGAAGGAAGCAATGCTACTACATATATTTTAAAATTAATGACAACTGGCCTAGTCTTCAAATTGATGGCGGTTGATATTCTCACAGTGGCAGTATTTTTTACTAGTTTAATTATCACTGTAAGTTTTTAAGAAGAAAAATGCAAGTGTTTCAAAACAACAAACTCTTTAAAAGTACGTATTTGTTGGTTATATCAAACCTACAAAGTTATAAAACATAACAGTCTTGTAGCACCTGTTTATTATAAATTAAATTCTGTCTTGTAATTAGCACTGATTTATTAATTTCGTCTTTAACCTTATCTAAGATGAAAATAATTAATACATCTTCTAAGAACCAAGAGAAATCCATTCAAGAACTATTTCGAATAATTTTGTTTGTTTGACGTTTTATCATTTCCTTGAAAACGTTGACGGTCGACAGATAAATTCAATGATCTATTTATAACAAATACAAAATATTTCTTTTTCTTTTCGATGTACCCAATGGTTTCTCATCTAAAAACATTTCCAAATGGTCATTGGAAATTGGGTAACTTAATATTTCCCCTTTTATTTATTAAAATAAACATGGATTCAAATCAAAACAAAAAATTGCAATATAGTATAATCCCTAAAATGAATGATTCAGCCAAGTAGTCGATAATGTAGTTTTGAAAAACAAAATTGCTTGTGAAATCGAACCATTATTTATTCACTGAAAACATTGAACATTGGAAAATAAGCTCAAATAACATACTTATCTCGTTCTGTGATGCACCATTCTGAAAACACCAATACTTCTGGGAAATGACAATATACGTATACAATCAACAGTATTAGGAACAACTACATTTGATGAAAGGGATCCAATCACCAATTTATCACTATCTGAACTACAATTAACACTTCACAACAGTCACTAATAAGGCAATTTGAAGAGTTTGAGAAATTATCAAATCTCGGAATTACTTCACTTTCACCAAAATAACTTAAGAACAAGTCTCAAAACACCAGACATGGGACATGGGACAGAAACACAGAACATGGAGTAAAATAATTTCGAAATTTCTTACGCAATCATCGAAACCACAGAACTTCAAGTGGGGTGCAGACTGCAAATAACTTGTTTCTGTAATCTGTGAGGCAAATATTTACTTTTTATAACATTATTTTAAAACGGAATTTGTATGATTATTATTTTAAAAAAAAGAACAATAATTGTTTTTCTGCAAAGTGATTCAAAACTTTGTTTTTGAAACCCTTATTTGGATTTTTCTCTTTCTTCGTTTAAGGAATTCAATACTTGTTGAAACTTGAAACAACTGACAATAAGCAAAACAAACATAAACTATCTCAGCCTCAAGTACGAAAGCACCCTGTGACGCACACTTCTCTTTTCATTTCTCATTATAACTTTTTTTCTCATTATAATGACATTTTCCTCATTATAATGACATTTTTCTCATCATAATGACTTTTTGCTCACTTTAATGATTTTTTTCTCGTTAAATTGAGTTTTGTCTCATTATAATGACTTTTACATTATTTGCTTTTACATTTTATTGGTGACGTTGGTGGGTTCTTGAAAATATATTTTTTTTTAGTTTAAATCATTACTATCAACAAGTTTATTGATTTATTCATTTATTTATCTAGTATACACATTAGAGTAGATGCACATAAGTTCAATATTGAAACACGAAACAAAAAAGGGTAGGGGGCAATTTTATAAACTTCATTTTAATGAGAATGAAGTCATAATAATGAGTTTTCAAAAGAATGAAGTGTGCGCGACACCCAAAGAGACTAAACTAACATGTTTATTAGTGAAGTCTCCTTGCGTGACACCAGGGTGCTTTCGCATCAGGGTTATTATATCTATATAATACTGACAGGGTTACCTCGAAACCTCTATCTGAGCCGCTTTCCATTTGACCCAGTGAGAAGCTGTGAGTAACTCCTAGGAGCTCCTGAAGTGATCTCACAGACCACGAAAGAACATGTTCTCATTAAATAACATGTATTCCTGTCAGTTGAACTGATCCTGAAGTGATCTCAGGGGTAGTTCAGGGGTAACAATAGGCGTTCTCGATTGGCGATCGGTTCTGGTAACGGTTGACGTTAAAATGACAGAATTTTTGACAGCGGTTCAGTTTCTGGTTCAAATAGTGACGTCATGGTGAACACCGAAACGAATGGATAGGTTAGTCGGTTGCGGTTAACATAATTCATCATAACCTATTTAATACTCAAATACTTTGTTATATCTTCATTTTTCAAGAGGAAATGAGTCTTTTGTATCGTAATTACACTCTTTCTCTAGAATTTTCATCTAGAATTACTTGGTTGGGCTCTAAAAGAAGAAAAAGTGTTGGAGTGATTCAAGTTTCCTTATGTCCCATAGAGATCCGAAATACTTAATACAGATCTTGTGAAATAATCAAGTGCAGAGTCGTGCAGAAGCAGAACGTACTTATTTATCATCTGAGAACACCTAACAGGTGATAATCAACTGTATTGTCGAAACTGCACCAAAACAGCACAACCATGAAGTAACGAGTATTAATTCAAGCACCTTAAAATCTGATCAGAACTCTGGTGCTCTTCAACTATGACTAATAAGCATCTCAAATATGTATTATTAAACTATTTCATTGTATCAAGCTGGAAGAACACCCCAATTCTGGTCACTACTACACCTCAGCCGAAGACAGAACAGACTGGTGTATGAATTTGATGATAGTTGCCTTTGGAAATCCCATACATCCTATCCTATTTTACAGTAGAGCAGATTTTCTCAATTCTCCGGACATCTTTAGAAGTTTTCAACCAATGTACATTCCAATTCTTCAGATGATGTGTGTTGCAGGTTTTTCCGGGTTTTCGTACAGCTGTGAAAGCGAATGCTCCACGGGAATTTATTTAAGCTGGCCCAGAGCACCAACTATAATTATCTTTTTATTTTTTAATTTGTTATTGTTGCAAAGTAATAAATATTTTTCACATAATAGCAGACTTTCGATACAGTCTAAATAAGAAATAATGGCAGATGTGTTACATACACCTGGTAATAAAAGTAAGCATTCATCTTCTTTTCCCTCAAAAGATTTCAATTTTCCTTTGATGAAATAAATTTAAAGCTGAATTATTTTTCACAACAAATCCCAAAAAAGTTCATTAGTCTCCATTTTTAGCGCCACATTCATATTAGGCTCAAAAAGAAACAACAAATCAGAGAAAGAGTATACCGCTCATTAGAAATTCTCCTATTGCTGGTTCTACGGAATCAGGACCGGGTTATATCCGTGACGTCATTGATAATGAATCGAGAACGGTTGGTTCAACTACGGTTAACTTTTCGGTGATACCAGAGTCAATCGAGAACGCCTAATCTCTCCATGAGAGAGTTCACTAATGGTTGCCAACTTCGATTTTTGACATTTTTGTATGAAAAACTAGGAAACTCTGATTTGATTCTTCATACAATCATTAGTAAGCAATGGAATTGTATAAGCCACCTATTCAATATAAATATGCCTGGGTAAGCAATAAATGAGATATTCCAATCTAAAATAATTATCATTGATATCTCATTTATTCCATATCCAGGGAAATTTTCATTGAAAATCTGGCTTATACAATCCTAATGCTTACTAATAAAGGTATGAAGAATCCAATCAGAGTTTCCTAGTTTCCATCCAAAAATCGAAGTTGGCAACCATTAGAGAACTCTCTCATTGGAAAGCGCCTAGCTAAATACAAAATAACTAAATAATTCGTATATGTTGGCAGCAGTGGCACTCTTTCATCACCTCAAGAAGAATGAATTCATTCTTATTTTATACCTAAAAATTTATTCTTCTTGCTCTCACCTTACTTCTAAGGCGCTTCTGTTACCTATGAACTGAACCGCAACTGAAATGAATACTTGGTATTATTGGATTTTTCGTGGTCTGTGAGATCACTTTAGGAGCTACCCCAAGTTTCTCGTAGCTACTCCATTTGGACCTTCGGATAAGCTTTAAAACTACTGGCACGTTTTTTGGCAAGTTTTCTTCATGTCAGGGTTCCTGGCAGCCTCAGGAACCCCGTAATATGATTGAAATTGTTCATAACGACGGGAATATTGAGATTTTCCATAAAATACAGAACCCTAGGGACTTTAATTTTATTTTTAGGGATTTTTCTCACAAAATGGCGCTAATTTCAAAATATATCATTTTCCTGTATTTAAAAAAAATTGCGTATTTCACGTTTCCTAGTTGCCAAATAGTTGATCGATCTAGAAAATATTCTGAGTGGTAACTTTCACGGACAAACAAACTTTATTACCTTTCTGATTAAAATGCTCTTGGCCTGAATACTTTGAGGTTACATCACAGAATTTGTATTTTGTCAGTTTTGTGCGTATGTGTTACATTTTAATCATAACTGTTAAAATGGTTGAATATCATTTGTACTTTTGAACTTTTTCATGGAACGAATGTGCACTGACAAAGAAATAACCCTACACTCAGTGCCGCATTTGCCAGCTATCAATTATCCATGCTACCAAGTACCAGTTAGCAAATTAGCCAGTAAGCAAATGCTACGGGCCCCGCGCCTGTGCGCAAAGTAAAAAAAAACTATCAAGTAAGATATGTTATTTATACCTCCTACAGAAAATGAATAAAGTTAGAAATGGGAATAATAACTATAGTGTGGAATGAAATTCTAGAACACTTGCAATCGACTAACGCTTCGTTGCAGTCGTCCGATCAAGATCTTAACACGAGATAGGTACGCTCTTTATAAATCATTACAAGGCTACTTCCAAGCAATACGATCCAAATTTTCAGATATAGAGGCCAAAGCCCTAATTGGTTGTGAAGAATATCAGCAATCGACTTCAAGAAAACCTAGCAAAATACAAAGTACGACCTTTTCAGCAGCAGCTCTAGTCACAGACCTCATCAAAGAACATCAAACACCTAGACAACGTTTTGAAATTCGTGTTTTTATTGTTGTAATTGTCTGCATTAGCTAAATGCATGGAAGCTTACCATCAAGTGACTAGTGTATTTGGAATACTTCGGCAGAAAAGATCTTAAAAAGAACTATCGTCAATTATTTCCTAGATGATGTCGAAGACAGTCTGGGCAATGAACTGGTGCAGTTTGCGAAGCTGCTGAAAACAGATGTGGCACGAGGCTCAGGAACTCCAAGTTTATAAACTGTTGACATAAAATTCATTGGAATCGTGTTTCCCAAATGTTGGAATAGTGTTTCGCATTCACTTGATTTTGATAATCACCAACTACAGCGGAGAATGTTCTTTTTCAACGTTAAAGCGTTTTAACAATGTGTTAGGGAGCACAATGGGACAAGAACATCAAACGACCTCAATATAATGAACATAGAAAGTGATTAACTTAGAAATATTGATTTGACGAGTGTTATCTCCAAATTTGCTCGGATTAAATCACGGAAAGTCTTTTTGTAAATGTGATGTTTTATTTTATATTCTATACTTTAATACTTAATGCAAATCAAGGGCCTCTTGTTTACATTTGCTACGGACCACACGGTGGCTTTATCCGGCACTTCCTAGACTACACAATACCTCTTTCAATAACAAAACTCTAGCTCTAGTTTTGAATTTAGCGCCATTTTGAAAGAAAAATCCCTAAACAAAATTAAAGTCCCTAGTGTTTTGTATTTTATGGAAAATCTCAATATTTCCGTCGTTATGAACAATTTCAATCATATTACGGGGTTCCTGAGGGTGCCAGGAACCCTGACATGAAGAAAAAATGCCGAAAAATGTGCCAGTAGTTTTAAAGCCAAAAGTTGTGTGGTGGCATCACTAAATCCTTATCCGAAGTCCTCAATTAGACGAGGAAAGTGTGTCGTCACAAATGTCATTCTTGTCAAAAACTGATTCCAAACAAAGAATTTTAGGTGACTTTCTCTGTTGATGATTTGCTGCTTTGCTTATTAGTTTGTGTTTGGTTGTTTAAATTTTGTTTTCTCAAGCGAAAGGAGTTGAAAAATCTTTACGGAAACAATCGGACAAGCTGATTTAAATTTGACGGATGTTTCTTTGGAATCAGTTTTTGACAAGAATGACATTTGTGACGTCATCACTTTCCTCGTCTATTGTAAAGTGGCTCAGGACTCACATGGGTAAAAGGTCTCTCCCATGAATTCCATCTTATTCTCTGAGTTAGGCTGAATTCCCACAGATCCGACGTCCGATGATACGATGGTACGAAAATGTTCTGATTGGTTGGAAAAATGTCCTGATTGGTTGATTTGTTGTTACACCTACCAATTCAACCAATCAGAACATTTTCGTACCATCGGATCATCGTACATCGGATCTGTGGGAATCCAGCCTTATTCGATGAAAAGTAAAATTCTACGGTGCACGAAATTTCACCCCAACTGACATTTCGGAGAATGTAATCAACAGCTAATGTGAAATTGAATGTCACACGTCAACACCACATAGCGGGTGCGTTCCACAATAATCACGGTGTTATATGGGCATGCTAAAAACGTCACATAGAATTTCTTCTTCGCATTAGTGCAATTATTGCATAATTACTTAACAGTTCATTATTGCGAACAAACCCATTCCATTTGGTACAATGAAATATTCCTAACTATGACATGACATGAATGTGAGGACTAGATATTGCAATGAATTGACGATACCAAACCACAAATGTACTTACTATGAGAAAGGCCCAAACTACTATAGGCAATCAAAGCGTATAACTCACTACCCCAAGAATTGAAAAGCATCAGCAAAAAAATATAGAATCTCCATTATTACATATCTGAAACAAAAATGCTACTCTATTGCTTCAACTGTTGGTGGCATTAAAACATTGCTTTTAACATTTTACTTTTTTCTTGTTGTATTATATTCAACTTCATTACATGTATATCTTATATATATATATATATATATATATATATATAATACTTTATAGCGTACGATCAACTAGAGACACAGCAAACGTCAGAATTTACAGTACCATAGAAGATGAGTTACATTTTAAACCTACATTAAAAGAAAAATATTGACAGGATACATACATTCACAGCTGTAAGATATACATGTAATGAAGTTGAATATAATATATAATAATATAATATAATTCGACGTTTCGGCTCCGATTTTGGAGCCATTTTCAAGAATAAGAAGGATAGGTATAGTGAGGAAACGTGATTCTACACTGAGGTCTCAGTCTGCCTACTCCTCAGGTATTATCGCGTTAGGATTTTGTGACTTGACGTCGTGGTCTCAATCTGCCTACTCCCCAAGTCTCGTCACTGGCTCTCTCTAAGGTCTCAATCTGCCTACTCCTTCGAGAGAGAACTGAATATATATATATATATATATATATATATATATGTATATATTATATATATATATATATATATATATATATATATATATAATAATATAATATATATAATAATAACGAAAATACTCTCGAGCTAGACATATGCTAATGACTGGAACGTCCGTAAGGAATGTAATTATATTATACTGGTATATTATAATAATTACATTTCTATGCCTAAGTTATGATCACATATATTGACATTGTGAGTTCTGTGAATCGTGAGTGATGTGCAAGGACAATGAACATTATGCGTTTTCCATTTAGGTGTGTTAATTAAGCCCCAGAGCTACAAGCCCCTGACATCGGAAATGACTTTATCACTGACTTTTTCGCCAAAAAACTGTGTATTCGTCTTTTGACTTTTGTCTACTTGGCTTCATGCACTAATAAAACGGGCGGTGCTCGAGGGGCAAGGGAAATGTCAATCGGTGCTTGAAGCCCCACTAAATGGAACGCAAGGTCATACGCTCTGGGTAGCTCTGATGAGCTCCTTACATTAAATGGAAAGCAGCTATTATTTGTAGAGGATGGCCCGATCGACTGATTTTATGGGCCTGTCAAATGACGTCAGCGTGATTCCTCCTAATGGTTTACTATATCTATATATACATTTTAATGGATATACAAAACCATAGGGAAGGCATCGCGGTGACGTCATACATTGCAACTATAGGCGTTTTCCATTTAGGAGTGAAGCCCCAGAGCTTCAAGCCCCTGAGATCGGAAATTACGTTATCACTGACTTTTTCGCCTAAGTAACTGTGTATTCGCGTTTTGACTTTTGTCTACTTGTGCTTCATGCACCAATAAAACGGGTGGTGCTCGAGGGGCAAGAGGAATGTCAATCGGTGCTTGAAGCCCCACTAAATGGATCGCAGGGTCATACGCTCTGGGTAGCTCTGAGGAGCTCCTTACGTTAAATGGAAAGCAGCTATAGGGAACGGGCCATCTTCTATAAATAGTGTTCAGTGTCTTGAGTGATGTTTGCTTAGAGGAACGCACTCAGCGTATCATTTGACGCTTGACAGCTGACAGGATATTTTTTCAGAGTATTGGAACGCACTGTTGTGAGTGTTGTGTTTTGTTTTGATTTTTAATATTTAATTTTTATTGTTTTGTCTTATTTTCAATTTTATTAT
This sequence comes from Chrysolina oricalcia, assembly GCA_944452925.2. NCBI lineage: Eukaryota > Metazoa > Arthropoda > Insecta > Coleoptera > Chrysomelidae > Chrysolina > Chrysolina oricalcia. The sequence continues at coordinate 17,789,356 of OX101809.2, read as the reverse complement.
ACTGAAAAATGGTAGATGAAGGCATTCGGATGTCTAATCCACAATTCACCCTTAATTTTTAACACTCACAACAAAAAAAAAGGCAGATGCAGTTTTGAGTCTCTAATCTGATAGCCTTTAACCAGTCTAACCTCTCAAAGTGGAGACACGCAGGTAATGTGTAATTGACTCCCACAAATACTAAACAAACTGGATATTTGTTCATAGTTCGATAAACATGGATTTAAGACTGTAGCATTCACATTTGTATCAAAATGAAACATGTGTAATACTTATCTTCAGATGAGTGGTGAAATTATTTGAGTTAAGGAATGCAGTTGTCAAGCATTTTATCATAGTGATATACGAAAAATACAAGTTTTACTCTAATATAAAGCCAGGTAGAGAACTGATTAGAGGAAATTTTAATGATCAACATATTGGAAGAGGGATATTAGCAGAGGGCTAACTTTTTAAAGCCCCACTTATGTGACTTTCCATCAGATAGATAACTGTAATGTAACTTAATAAGTTTTCTTTCAGTGTATTTAAATGAAACACCAGAATAAAAAGAAAGCCGAGACAGAGTGTTGGAAAGGAAAATGGAACCCTTACTTTGAAGTTTTAGTACTCTGGAAGAGGCAATGCTTGAGGAGTCTACAAGTACTGGTGGTAAGAACTAGTAATATTAGGTATATTGTAATAAAGCAGTTATTATAATTTTTTTAAATTCCTTTCCTGTTGACTAGGAAAACTTCATGAAATATAAGGTTGACTCAGTTTTTATATATGACTGCTGTAATCATAAATTTGTAACTTTTGTGAAATAATCTTTTTTTTGGCTTACACATTAGTAGATCTTACAGACCTCTATGTTATATTTTATCATATCTATTTCCAGTCTGTCAATGTTCACTAAGAAAGCTTGTGTTTTTATTTTTATTTCTTTGTCACTTTCAGATGCTCCATGTTTGAGTTATAGTTAAAAGTACTCTTACTTGTTTCATTGTTAAAAGAATCTTTTTTCATTGACATTTACCTTCTTATAAATGGTTAATTGTTAACACTTTTCAATTTCTTTCAAGTCATGGTGTTTTCATCAAATCAGTCAGTGTCATTTTCAACACATCCTGTAAAAAATTTAATTTTCATAGGCCCCCTGTAAATGTGTTGGTTTTACCAATTATCTTTTTATAGTGTAATTATTTTATCTATTTCCAAGATATGTGTAATATCACTGATAATGCTGAGGCTATTACTCATTAAATGATAACAGTACCAGCACTAGACACAAACCTTACTGAAATTAATAATTTTGTTTTAAGAGGATGTTGTAAACACGGAAGAACATAATTCAAACAGCATGGGTGCTACTAGAAATTTGAATGTTGCTAGAATAACAACTTTAAAGGAGAGGAAGAAACAAATTGAAGATATTTTAGTGAAAAGAAATCAAGAATTAAGGCAATTATGCATACAGGTATGGTTTCATTTGTGATATTCTATAGTATTTACTTACATGGTGAATTTTTGAAATTTTTTAACCCCGTTTTTTTTGTATATAATTAAGAATAATATATTTTTTAAATTATGTAGAATCTAACCATCAGAAACATTTTAATCAATAAGAATTTCATCTGCAAGCATCTACCACATAACAACTACTGTCCGTTACGACCATTGAATTGAATTCTGTGCCAAATTTCTACAAAAATAACTGTAAGTTAGATAACTGGTAGCAAACATTAATTTTAATTAGAAATTGGGTACTTCTATACAGGTTTCAGATTAACTACTCATCATCAGTATAGGTTAGATTAGATCTAAAACATGGTAGTGTGATCACAGTATAAGTGAAGTCTACTGTAGGAAACCTTGACATATATATGTGCACACAGTTTTTGTTATGTAATATTTTTTATGTGTCTGTGGCCACTGATTAGTTTAGTGATTTTTCCCTTTTGGCTTTGTTTGTTCCATCTTTTCATCTGTTATGTTCTTCCCTTGTTTCTCTATCTGTTCATAGATAATTAACTATGGCAGAATTATAAAATTATTAGAAATGAGTATGTTAAAATGTTGACCCTACAAAAAATACTTTTATGTATGTCATGTGTTATTCAAATCATATGAGCAACGGCTACAAGTTGTACAATCATCTCCCAGGTTTTAATAAAAACACTATCCATTTGAACAATTTTCGAAAATCCGTAAAACTTGCTGACACTATACCTTACTATAATTTACCATTGGTGATACTATTCAAAATGGGTTTTGTTCCATGGTTGTACGTCAAACCGTTCAAAAGTTAACAGGAGGGGGGCTGAAAAAAGCCGCACTGTATATATACCGGATGTCCGCGGAAAGTGGCTCGCCCCTATACATTTCTTGTATTTGAAGATAATTGAATGAAATTTGGAGGATCTGTATAAGACTCAAAACTGCATCTTTTGACAAGTAACTCAGCTTCATGCAACTTCCGGTTTCACCAGAAGTGACATAAACTTTCGATTTTCAAATGAGTCACCTGGTATATTTTCACTTCTTTTGTCTCCATATGACAGAGTGAATACAACCATGTGTTACTTGTCACTTTTTGTAACTGAATTTTATTTTGAAATTTATTTTTTATTCTAGATTGCTGTGGATATCTTCAAATCACTAATGTCAGTCCTGCACATTATTATGTTTCAGAAAAACTTCTGTTAAAAAACTTTAAAAGATTGCATTCGAAATTTCTCAAAATGAAGGGTCTTAAGAGATTCATATAAAATTTAAATGCATCGTGCAACCTGTAATCAACAACTGATAAACAATAATCAAATAGCTAATAATATATCTTCTTGCATAAATAACATCATTAACAAGTTCTTTAAATAATTACACAATAAAAACCCAATTTACTTTTGCAGAAACGAAGAAAAATACGAAGTCGACCTCCTTAGAGCACCCGCAGACTGCAGACTTTTTATCGGCCGACGGTTTAATCGGGCTGTTAATCAGTATGAACATTTATGAAAGTACGCACATTATACCGATTTGGTATCGGCCGACAAATAAGTTTGATGGGCTTTACGATTGTCTTCAAACTGAACAATCGGCAAACTATCGGCCAACTGCTTAATCAGTATGGCGTGGAAGTCACGCGCGCACACTGCCGATGGTTTAGTCGGCCGACTCGTTCACTAAAACTGCATATGTACGGTAATCTAGTAATTAGGAATGTGTAAAATTGTCCATGTGATAATCTATCGCTGTAGAGCCAGGTAGCCGAGTGGTTAGAGCCGGTCGCTGGTTCAAACCCTAGCGACTGCAGAATTTTTCTGTTGGCCTGAGAAAGTGGTATGGTAAGATACAATGGACATCTCAGCCTACGTGTCATAGGGTCAGCCTGGGTGGCAGGACGAGCCTACAACGCACGAGGTGGAGTGATTAGTGGGTATACCTGAGGGGGATTCAATTCGGACTCAGGGGACTCCCACACCACCTTATGAGATGTGTGAAACAGGCCTGATAAGGTGACCATGACTGGTTTCAACCACCTCGTTCAAATTTAAAAAATCTATCGCTGTAGATGGGATGTACCCAATACTCCCGATTTCTCCTCTTGGTCGTTCTCCTCCGTTGTATAAAAGCAATAATAATAGTTCTATGAAATGTTTTATTAATCTTCATTACCACGTGATTACTGCTAACTTATGCGACTGTTCTCTTCAAATACCGAAAGTCCGAAAAGTAACTAGAAAATAATTTCAAAGCAGTCGGCCGACTGTTTGTCTGGTGTGCGCACCCACAACCAACCCGACAGTTTAGTTGGATCAGTGTGCATGCTTATAGCCCAACCCGATCAAACTATCATCAGATAAAAAGTTTGTAGTCTGCGGGGGCTCTAATCATTTTGTTTTATCAGTTATGTTTGTCAAAGGTTACTTGATGCATTTAAATCTTATTTTAATACCAAAAGATGCTTCATTTTAGGAAACATCTGAAGTAATTTTTAAGTTTTTTAACGGAATTTTGTTCAAAACCGTATAAGTGTGTGATATCAAATTAATCGTAATAAAATGGTCTTTTTTCCTAACCCGACGAGCTACCATGTTGCCATTTGAAAAAAATTAGTAATTTAAATTTTACACAGCACATACATTTTGACTGAAAACAGTAAAGTTGTAATTTTCCGAAAATTTTAGAGCTGAAATTAGCGATTTGAATGTATCCATAGCACTCTAGATTAAAATATATGCCGGGTGTCCGCGGAAAGTGGCTCGCCCCTATAACTTTTTTGTTTTTGAAGATACAAGATACAACCATGTGATACTTGTCATTTTTTGTAACCTAATTTTATTTTTATTCTAGAAGGCTATGGATCTCTTCAAATCACTATTTTCTGTCCTAAAATTTTGAGAAAAATACAACTTTACTGTTTTTGATCAAAATGTATGCAAAATTTTATTTTAAAATTTCTATTAGGTACTAATTGTGCTCAGATGGCAACGAGGTGGTTCGTCAGATTAGGAAAAAGAGCATTTGATTACGATTAATTTGATACTGCACATTAATAGGTTTCAAAAAAAATTCCGTAAAAAGTTTTTAGAAGATTACATTACAAATAAAAGATCAAAATAATATCTGAATGCATCGAACAACCTGTAACCAACACAACTGATAAAACAAACTCAATAATCCAAAAGCTAATAATATATCTTCTTTCGTAAATATTATCATGAATATATTCTTCAAATAAATAAATACCTAATTTACTTTTGCAAAAGCGAAGTAAAATATGAAGTCTATCTCCTTAACGATTTTGTTTTATCAGTTGTGTTTTGTCAAAGGTTACTCGATGCATTTAAATCTTATTTTAAGATGAGAGTTTCCGCATCCTTGAGAACCTAAAAGCGCTAGATGGCAATGCTATAGCTGCAATTCACTTCCCTACGGAAACAAAATTGTATGCAACAAACATTACTCTTTGTCGCGTCTCTATCACCGATCTGTAATATAACTTACAGATCTCACCGATCTGTAATATAACTTACAGATCGGTGGTCTCTTTTCATTCAGTTTCGGTGAGTTGAAATATTTTAGATTCGTCTGTACTTGGTAGGAATAACAACATGCGACGTTGCCTCTTTATCGTTCTCGAAGCTCGCAGAAGGAGTGTAATTTTATTATTAAAAGCTTTTATTTAACTTGCTCTGTGTTTGTGTGTGTCAGATGGGTGCAAATCTTGCAAACTGAATTACAACCACTTCCTCTCATCCTATGGAATTGAAATTTTACACGTTGGTTCAGTTCCGATGACAATACATTAATGTCGAATGAATTGCCCCCCCCCCCCCCCTGCCCCCGAAAGCTAGATAGAGAACGCGCAGGGTTTCGGAAGTTTTCTTGACAGATTTGGACGTCAAAAATTACACAAAAAAAGGTAGAAGGCGGCTCGGCCACCCCTCTCTTTTCTCGAAAAAAGTTGGAAAACTCGCGAATTTGAAATCTGAAAATTTCGTAAAAATAGTGAAAAATATCTGACCGTCGAATATTATGGTTGAAAAAAGAAATTGTTCCTCAGTGTCCCCCGAAAGCTAGATAGAGAACGCGTAGGGTTTCGGAAGTTTTCTTGGCGGATTTGGACGTCAAAAATTACACTAAAAAAGGTAGAAGGCGGCTCGGCCACCCACCTCTTTTCTCGAAAAAAGTTGGAAAACTCGCGAATTTGAAATCTGAAAAATCCGTAAAAATAGTGAAAAATATCTGACCGTCGAATATTATGGTTGAAAAACGAAATTGTCCCTCAGTGCCCCCCGAAAGCTAGATAGAGAACGCGTAGGGGTTCGGAAGTTTTCTTGGCGGATTTGGACGTCAAAAGTTACACTAAAAAAGGTAGAAGGTGGCTCGGCCACCCCCCTTTTTTCTCGAAAAAAAGTTGGAAAACTCGCGAACTTGAAATCTAAAAAAGCCGTAAAAATAGTGAAAAATATCTGACCGTCGAATATTATGGTTGAAAAAAGAAATTGTCCCTCAGTGCCCCCCGAAAGCTAGATAGAGAACGCGTAGGGTTTCCGAAGTTTTATTGACGGATTTGGACGTCAGAAATAACAGCGAAAAAAAATTAGGCTGGGGGTGCTCCCCCCCCTCTTCTCGAAAAAATCGGAAAATTTGTAAAACTAAAATCGGATAAATAAAATAGTGAAAAATATCTAACCGTCAAATATTAGGGTTTGAAGAAATTTCACTTCCTTGTTCCCCCTTCTCAGGTAGATAGAGAACGCAAAGGAATTCGGAAAATGTTTCAACAGTTTCGAAAAACTGGAGAATAATGATTGAAAAAACTTGATCTTCCTGTCACGGAAAAAATTAGGAATACTCGCGAAATGGAAATTGGGAAAATTCGTTAAAATAGTGTAAATTATCTGACCATCAAATGATACGGTTTCAAAAAAATTTACCCGTCTTCCCCACTCCAAAGCTAGATAGAGAACGCGTAAAAAATTCGGAAATTAACAGGCAAGCGACCATGCAACAATGACACTTCAATTGAAATGAACAGACTGGGAAACATTTCCAAAGAAAACTAAAAAAGAAATAAATAAATAAACTTTAAAAAACCTTTTTAGAGAAAACCTCTTATTTAAATCCACTAAAAAGAAGAAAATTAATTTCAAAGTGAATTGAAACCATCGCTTTGTTACATTATAAAATTTAAATGATATAACTTGTCTATGTATTTCTTAATGTAAATTATTTTAAATTACCTCAAGATTTATTCTCGCGACAAGCTTTTATATAATTTTATATTTTATAATTTAACAAAACGAAGGGTTAAATTTACTTCAAAATTTATTTCCGTCTTTTTAGTGCATTTAAATAAAAGCTTTTCTCTAAAAAGTTTTTTAAAAGTTGATTTATTTCTTTTTAGTTCTCTTTGGACCTGTTTCTTAGTATGTTCATTTTAATTACGCGTTCTCTATCTAGCTCTCGAGGAGGGAAGAGTGTGAATTCTTTTGAAACAGTATTATTCAATGGTTAGATAATTTTCACTATTTCTACGGATTTTTTCGATTTCTATTTTGCGAGTTTTCCCATTTTTTTCGTGACGGAAAAGGAGGGCGAGCCCCCCGATCGAATTTTTTTCATGTCCGAAACCGTTGAAACATTTCCCAAATCTCTATCTAGGTTTTGAGAGGGGACAGGGGAGGTGAAATTTTTTTAAACCCTAATATTCGACTGTCAGATATTTTTCACTATTTGTAAGGTTTTTTCCGATTTTAATTTCGCGAGTTTCTCAACTCTTTTCGAGAAAACGGGGTGGGGGCGAGCCCCCTACCTAATTTTATTTCTCGTTGCAATTTTTTACGTCAAAATCCGTCAAGAAAACTTCCGAAACCCTACGCGTTCTATATCTAGATTTTGAGGGGGAACAGGGGGGAGAGGGGGAAGTTTTTTCAAACCATAATTTTCGACTGTCAGATATTTTTCAATATTTTTACGGATTTTTCCGATTTCAATTTCGCGAGTTTTCCTTATCGAGAAAAGGAGGGGGCGAGCCCCCTCCACCTAATTTTTTTCTCGCTGTAATTCTTGACGTCCAAATCCACCAAGAAAACTTGCCCCTTCTTTCGGGGGGCAGGGGGGACAATTTCTTCTTTGGTTCTAATTCAACTTGCATGATTTGTACCCATCTAACGAACACACACACCCACACACAGCAAGTTGAATGAAATCTTTTAAAAATCGTAATATCCAACCTCAAAAACCCCCATATGGCCACATACCAATTTTGAATAGAAACGGACCAAAATCCGAAATCTCGTTCGACTTCTTGGAGTTTTTTTTTTCTCTAACAAAAATTCTATAATACATTTTCACCTTCTAAATTTCAATTTAATCAGAGAACTAGAAGAATTTGAACAAAAATATCAAATCAAAAAACTATTTTGGAGAAATTTCATTGAATCCAATAACGAGTTGAAAGATTTGGCAACGTCACGAATTCCTTTTCCGCAACGATAATGTTTTCTTACTACTAGGCTTTCAATTTTCATTCATCATTTCGATTGTAGTAAAATCTCCCTCTGTTAGGCAATAGCTGAACTATGTGATTATAAAAATGGGCGAAAACGCAGTAAATGGCGTACCTACACACAGTTTCAATTTGTTATAGATTTCTTGAGAATAAGTTCGTTTTTTTTTTCTTTATAATCTGAGTGATAACATTAGCTGATTCATAATCCTGAAATAAAATCAAGAAAATGATTTGTGATAACCTCAAACTTGATCACTTTTGAGATTTTTTTTCAGAATACTCATCCACTTTTAGGAGTTGCTATGGGTCAAATTCTGTATATTGATCATTCATCCACCTCTGTAGCAAATTTCAATTCATTTACTCTAATCATTCACTCACTGTCTATGACAAGGCGAGTCGCTGATTACGGTTGAAAATTGTTCATTGCGACTCCCACCTTAATACCAAAAAATGCTTTATTTTATGAAACATCTAACGTAGTTTTTCAAGTATTTTGGCTGAATTTTGGCGGTATCAAATGAATCGTAATAAAATGGTCTTTTTCCTAACCCGACGAGCCACCATGTCGCCATTTGAAAAAAAATTAGTAATTTCAATTTTAAAATTTAATTTTACATAGCACATACATTTTGACCCAACACAGTGAAGTTGTATATTCCCCAAAATTTTAGGGTTGTAATTAGTGATTTGAACGTATCCATAAGTAGCACTCTGGATTAAAAAATAAAATTCAAGATTGAAAAAAAAAATGGTAGCAAAAAGTGACAAATGATACATGGTTGTATTCAGAATGTCTGTGGAGACAAAAGAGGTAATTTACTGGGTGTCTCATTTAAAAATCGAAAGTTTAATTCACTTCCGGTGAAACCGGAAATTGCATGAACTTGAGTTATTTCTCATATCCTCCAAATTCCATTCCATTATCTTCAAGAACAAAAAAGCCTATGGGGCCAGCCACCTCCCGCGGACACCCGGTATATTTAGCATGCAAGATCACATGAATATAAATATTATTTCGAGAGTTTTTATTCAAGTTGTCGCAGCTCATTTCACTCTCTAAGCATATTTCTATCAGTAACTTTGTCATAGTTTGTGCTGATAACGGAGTTTTTGACAAGGTTACATCTTGGTATTTTATTTTTGCAATACAAAAAAGAACGTGTAAAAAATATAATCCAAATTCATCAAATTGGTCAAAAGCATATTAAACTAAGCAGCTTGGGTGAACTTGGTAGTAATGTTAGAGGATTTTTTTATCTTATGACATGTTAACTGAAAAGTTGTTTTTTAGGAAGCCGAATTGACTGGTATCACACCGCCAGAGATGCCTTTGGAACCAGGGGAGACGCTGCCCCTGATTAGAAGGCGAATAGGCACGTCATACCAACTGCCAGAGAACCTCGTTAAAAATACCAAAAATGGAGATGAATCAGTAGTCTATTTGGAATTGCAAATTCAGGTGCATGCCAAGTTGGCTGAAGCAGCATTAGGCTTGGCTAATGAACATAACATGACGAAGGTTAGTGGAAAGGAAACAAATGAAAATTTGTATGTGTCAACGGGTGTCATCGAATTTTTCTTAATTTAATCAAATATATTTGTAATTTTCGCCGAGGTATACTGGATTCCACATAAAATTATTTTTCAAACTGTTCTCGTTTGTATTATACTATAAAATAAAACCGAATAATTTTTAATAGTGTCAAAATACACATATTTCTAAAAATTGGAAAATATAAGGCAGATATCTGACAGAAAACAACTGCTTCCCTGGCTGATACCACTACAGACATTAAACTTTTCATCTGACAGATATTTGTACAACTTTGCTCAGCAGAGCTCATCTTTCATTTGGCTGGGGATGACCACCTTCATACATGTTTCGAGGTCCTTGCTTCTCATCAGTGCTAGGGTGGGTCGGACAACATTAAAGTCGTCCGTGTCCATGCCAAATAATAATTATAATACTCCCTTATAAACACTCGAAGAGTGTACCTTTGCGGGTAGAGGACAGCTATTATGATTATATGCCGTGGCGCTATGGGGCTACTTCTGATTTTTGATGGCGTATTCACTTTTCAGCTGCATGATAACCCGGAAAACCTGCAGCACCACCCCGGGTGGTCGGTAGACACTTCAAGTAAACACCAGGCTGGTTTAAGTTTGACGATAGTTGTGTCACTAAATATTCTGACGATATCTTGAATTTATTGGAGCCTCTGGGGACACCGTACATTTTATTTTATGAGAGAGAAGACATTGGCAGATCTTCAGATGATGTGGTGCTGCAGGTTTTTTCAGGTTTTCCTGCAGCTGAAAAAGCAAATGCGCCACTGGAATCAATCAAGTTGCCCCGGAGCATCAATTAACTTTTGTTGTTTTATATTTGTATTACCTGTTTTTTAATAAAAAACTATTTTAAAATGAATGATAATCCCTGTTTTAAATTATATGAGCTCAGAGATGAAACCGTGACAGTAAGTTAGCTACAGCTAATAATTCCGGTGACAATGCGTTATGAAATTTTTGTAAGAGAAAAAAATGGCGGCTACAATATGGTGGACGAGTTTTGTCAATATGGTCCGATTCGATTCTAAATTGGTATGTGTGGGTTTTCTGTGTCGGAGATTATGAATTTTATTTCAAATTTCATAAATTAAAAATGGCGCCTCCCAGATGACGGACGAGTTTTGTGATCAAGGTCCGATTCGTTTCAAATTTGGTACATGTGGGTTTTTGGGGTTGGAGATCATAAATTCAAAATAGCGACACCATCTATCTATCTATCTATTTTTGTTTTACAGTTTTTATTGTGTTTGTTCAAAATAGTGTTTGTATACAGCATCGGAAAGAATAAATCTTAGGTATTGTGGTTTAATGAGAGCGAAAAATGGTCAAAATATTTTGTTGTTTTTGTTTTCAATCAGTGTGTATCTATTTTGTTATGTTGATTATTATCCCAGACAATGGGATTGATAAAGATTCATCTTTTGGTAGACTATGAAACGCCATCATAGAACAGAATACCAAATACATCAACAAAAATGCGTAGAATTGCAAGAGCAAGTGGCTATGTTGAAAGAAAAAACAACAGAACAGCACAAACAAAAGAAAAAACCTCGGGTACCGGAAATTGGTGAGTATTTGTTTTTATTTAGTGTACTAATCCTGGGGAATGTTAGAGGTTGTGCTCGACTTTTAAATACACATTATTCTTTATTTGGTGTCATAATTCTTCCTTGGGTCCTCCGAAATAATAACACTCAGTATAAAGACTCAACTAATTTATTACAAAATAACATATGAATGACTGACATTACCTGACCATCTTACTCAGCCATTTCTCTCTTTATATACTCTACCATAAGCCATGAACATTCACCGCTTTCCTAATATTTTGCCGAAATTCTAATCCTGCTCGAGACTCGTTTTAGAATATGAAGGCATGAATACAACGACTGAACGGATTCAGATGAAGTTTTTCTCTCTGTATTCTCCACTTTCTCTCGATGGGAAGAAAATGTAAATTGTCACTAGGGGAAAAAACGATCTGAGCGTGCCCTCTCAGCACCACATTCATTTACATGTCACCAATAATTTATAAGCCTATCAAAGTCAGTACACTTTAAAAATGAGCATTTTTTTTAAGTTCAAAAAGCTACCTAGCGAATACTTATTGAACTTTTTTGTATAATTTCAATATATGACCTTCATTACATAATTTTTAATATTACGAAATGTAGGGATACTTTTATATTTTAACTGAGAAATCTGTAGCTTGTATCTTTTTGTTTTTTGTTCTGTCCTTTCTGACATTACATTACTTTGTATCTTCGAGATATTGATGGAAATAAAGAATATTATTCAAAAAGCAACGCATAATATTCATAAAGAAAAATGATAGAACTGATATTCATAAATTGATAGAAAATTTAAAAAAATGTAAATATAAAACTGTATTCTCGTATATCTATTCCACTTCACTGAGTATTTGATACTAAATTTTGTTATTATGTTATTATTATTTATTTATTATGTTAGGGCAGATATCCGACAGAAGCTAAAACTAACTCAGAGGGATTGTCCAGTGATTCCAGCTTTTATAAATAATAGCCCTGGTTAACTCTATCAAAGGCTTTACAAATCAGTAAGAATCTAGTCTGTTTGACCGCCTGGTTCGATAATAGCAACGATATAATTCTGATATATTATTAAATTTGTAACTGAAGATCTTCCATTGGTGAAACCACCCTGCTCTTATAAAATGATGTTTTACAATGCGCTACAAATTTCTAATTAAACAGTTCAAATAATTTGTTAGAATCTTCTCATAATACTCGATAATTTGTTGACTTGGACTTCAATGTTTTGATGTAATTGAAAAAACCATCAATTACTAATCTGTATTATGATGTCTACCACAATTTCAAACCAAACGATGCCTTAATTCGCAAACCGGCTAACTCCACGATACGTATCGTGGAGTTAGCCGGTTTGCGAATTAAGGCATCGCAAATATTGAATTATCTGCTTCTGTGTTGTTTTCTAGATGTGATTTGTAAAGAATTAGACAAAATTCACTCTTTCATGCTTATGCTCTTCTATAATAGGTTTCAACTAATAAACAAATATTACAAATTATATATTTATAAATGTTTACTGTCCTGACAATGCTACAACGCGATATATATTTATTACTTGGTCCGTTGTTGGTAGTGATGGCTAAAATTCTATCAATCAATCTTCAATTTTATTATTAATATGTTTCAGAGTTCATCAAAATGAACATCTATCATGAAAAATCCTTATAACATTATTGCAAATTTAAAATCCTGTACCTAATGTTTATATATTGAATTGGACGATATTTTGATACCAAAAATTAGCCAAGATATTGACTAACCACTCAGCTAATATGAATGCCAAGTATTCTCAGATAATTAAGCTCTTGGCACTGATGAAGCCTTTAATTTTTGTAATGAGGAGGCATAATATGCGATACTATAGTTTATAGTTCAATTTCAGTGCTAATCCCCTGTTCTCTTTCGTATTTGTTATATTTTTTAGCTGACGACAATATATCTATAAGTACAAATTCAAATGATCAATTCTTGAAAGCAGACGTACGACACAGTGTGCTGTCAGCTAAGCACAGTGTACCGAGTCAGAGCGAATCTGGTGTTGATCTCAGATTTACCCAAGAGGTTCCCAGACATCAGTACAGATACTCAGAAATACCTCATGTTGGACTTCAACCTGTTAAACCAGATGATCCCTTGAATTCGGGATTTTATAGGCTAAGCTTAAATGGATACAGCGAATACATGGAAAGGTGAAGACTCCTCAACACTTAGAAGATTTGTATATTGCACTCTTTCAATTTTTGTTTTAGGCGTGAAAATATAAACACTGTATATTCGCCGTCAAGCTACAACACACATCCTTCGAACATGTACTTGATGTCGAACTCTCAAATACAACCTCATCAACAGCATACAATCCATTACCAGCAACATAATCCACATATGTCACAGCATAGTCCACACAGATCTCAGCATAGTCCACATTTATCACAACATAGTCCACATTTATCACAACATAGTCCACATTTATCACAACATAGTCCTCGCATGTCACAGCATAGCCCGCTCTTGCCACAACATAGCCCCCATTTATCCCAGCATAGCTTGCACTATAGTCATTTGTCCCAAACTAGTTCACATTCGTCGCAACATAGTCCACATTCGTCGCAACATAGTCATCACAGCATACCTCAACACAGCCCTCGCAAGGTGCAACATAGTCCGCAACCGCCACAGATATCCCATCAGCGTATATCTCAGTACCCACAATATCCTTCCGATTTCACTGACATGGGACTGGCAAATCACAGGCAGTCTAGCCCTACTGTTTCCCTTACAACTAAACCCCACTATTACCCGCCTCACACAGCTCTCAGCAGGTCGAATTATAGGCACTATGAAAACGATGCCTACAGGAATCCCCATCAAATTCAGCCGCATCAACAGTACGAACAAATGAATATTATGACTTCGGGTGGGTTAGGTGGATGTTGGAAAAAATCTGGGAATGGAGAGCTAGTATGGTATACTTCAAACACGATTGATGCTAATTGGCAACGGGACAAGAGGTAATTAATGATTTCAAGATTTTTTTTCTGGAAAATTCACGCATTGAAAATGATTTTGGTATGAAAAGATTTATACAGTGCGGCTTTATAGCCTCCCCCCTCCTGTTAACTTTTGAACGGTTTGACGTACAAACATGGAACAAAAACCATTTGAATGTATCACCGGTACTACTTTTTGAAATAAGATACATTGTGATTGCCTGATAGAGGGGACAGGGGAGGGGGCACATCAATTTAAAGAATTCAAATGGCATGGGGGTCAAGTAACACATCGTTGAAAAGAGAATTCAATTAAATTCTCACATCAACTTGAAAATTTCGAAAGGCAAAGAGAGCGAAATTGTGAATATATGTGTTAACGAAAACAAAAAAAAATGATTGAAAAGAGAATTGAATTCTCTTTTCAACGATGTGTTATTTGACCCCCATGCGACTTAAATTTTTTTAATCGAGGTGCCCCCTCCCCCCACCCCCTTGGGACACCACAATGTCTTTTATTTCAAAAAGTAGTGTCTGTGATACCATTCAAAATGGTTTTTGTCCCATGTATGTACGTCAAACCGTTCAAAACTTAACAGAGGGGGGCTCAAAAAAGCCTCACTGTATTTGTCGATATGGCTATCCAAACGAACACGAAATTTTGATCACTGACATTGTGCGCGTTATTCGTCAGTAGGAAAATCCATTGAGACAAGTCTAACAAAAAAGGTTTACAACAAAGGTTCATAATAATTGATCATAAGAGTTACACCTGAGAGTCTAGTTTTTCATGTTCCAAATCCAGATATATTGATTGGCAAAATAATTATCTTCAACAAAGCTTATGTCATTTAAACATTAAAACACATGTCACCCAATTCTGAAAATTTTGTTGTTTTATCAACTGATATTAGGTGCTAGGGGTACCAGTCTTAATGATTTAGTCCTGATTCTGTCTGATAGTTTAGCCACATTATTTATATGCAGATGACTTCTCATGACTGCTTAAATATAAGAATGTTAATCATTGTAAACAAAAATTATTAACTTAGTTAATAAAAATTATCTGCCTGGTCCTGTGATAGATCTTTTGTGTTTTACATGATAGTAATACTAACTACTCAATCTTCCACACTCATAATACAAATACGTCGCAATTCAATGTCGTCATAAATATTACTACTATTTACATCATAGATAGCAAGTTTCTTGAAGTGTGTTTTGATTCCACTATATCATCAATAATAGATTGCAACAAATTATGAAAGACTCTGAATTCAAAATGTTACCAAATATGAAACTTAAAAATTTCATTATATTTGAAACGTCTCCAATTTTATTATGCATTCAAGAATGTCTTATGGTGTTACTGTATAGGGAAACATTCCAGCAGGTCAAAATGTCTTCCTTTATCAGAAGCGCATTTTAAAATATGCATTGTTTCATGTAGAAAAGTCTTTTGAGAACAAATAATTCTAATTAATAGTAGTGGAATTTTGATTATAGAACTACTGACATGTATTCACCAGAATCGAAATATTTATTTAAATAATAACGCCAAACATTTGGAAATATTCGAAAGGTAATAGTTTGCGTGACCTTTTATATAATTGGCTTCTACAGTATTTCAAGAATATTCCATTTCGAAAATTTAAACCTAACTTGATTATATTCCTAATAGATCTATGGACCTTACACAACATGAGAATTTCTTGTTTACCTCACGATTTACATAGGTTTGTCTCATTCTCTCATTTCAACCAATTGGTACCAACTATTTGTATGTTGGAGATGCTTTTGACATGTCACAAACTCTTGTATAATTTGTCAAAAGATGAATAAAGTGATTGATTGAGAAGAGGGATTTTAGATGTTTTTTTTTTATGTTCCAAGGTTTGGTAGTTTGGATAGAAGGAAAACCAAACGGGTATCATCAAATAGGATCTCGCCTAACATAGAAAATAAGTCGGCAACCATATCCACCGTACCCAGTTATCAGGGTCAAGGAAGAAGTTCTGTAAGGACATCAAAGGTTTGTTATTATTTGTAAAAATATTTATGATTCAGGGTGTTCTCAAAGATGATCCATTTTTTTAAAGAATGTAGAACTCATTAGAAAGAGGTACTTCACCATAAATTACTTCTATGAAATCGGCGAAATCAAGGAGATGAATCATTAATTGAAAATTGTATAAAAATGTGTATGAATTCCAGTATGGTTATGGCCAGCGCTTGTTTTGAGAGCCTGCAGATGTCAAGGTAGCGTACAGCTGCCTAAAGCTTTCTTAAGGCTGCTTCACATAATGGCAGTAGCAGAGGCGTTACCCCCTCCATTGATAAGATAACCAATGGCAAACATATTTAGATGAAGCTGAAAATTCGAGGTCACGCTGCTGAAAGTTTGATTCATTTTAACTTTTTGCAGTAAAATCTAGTAGTGTTCGCATTTCTAACCTTAAAAATATCTTGAAATTGAGTTAGTATTATGATTCCTTTCAACTGCTTTTAACAAAAAATTTGTTGAAAATTTCTATTCCAATGTCATTCATTCAGATAACATCGTCAAAAGGGGCAGAGTCACTGAAACTAATGCCACTGCTACTGCCTTTATGTGGAATAGCCTTTAAGCGAGTAGCTAACTTAAAGGCGAGAAAAAACTCGTCCGACAGCTGCAATTTTTCTGCGTACAAAATGGCTGCTAGACATGCCGCAGTAAAGTTCAAATATTTTAACTTTTTATAATTTAAGAAACTTGTTTCTATCGCGAAAGCTCGGACAGGAAAAAAGATTATTTTATTTTTTCACCATTGACCGTATCCTCAATTAAACAAGTTTCTTATAACAAGCCGGTCGATATACTTTTCTCTTTTCTATAATTTAAATCACATTGTAGTGTACCTTCGCCATTTAACTAACCTGAAATTTTAGTTTTTATCACAAAACGGTTTTCATTTGCATTTATTACATATTTTTAAACAAATTTTGGACGTGTGAAAATGTGAAATTCACCGACTATACCGGCTCTGGTCTTTACGAACAACAATAAAACATTAAATTTCTAATTTGTTTGATTGATGATTTATTCATTTTATTTTGAATATGTTAAAGCCGAAAACGGTCTAAACAAATAAACCAAGACGAAGAAGAAATTAGACAAAAGTTGTTGTTTTCTTTATTGTAAAATAAAAGAACGTAAAGTGTTCGTCAAATATTCCGTACTAGAAAATTTCAGGGAGATTATTACAATCTCGTTAGGTACTTGTAGGGAAACGCGGAACCATTTAATACAATAAAATCTTTGCCAACATTTTTTTGGTTCTTCTGTGTGTTGTACGAATAAAGACATTATTATTATTTTCCGTCAGGAATATCCCAGTCAGGCACTGCCTCCGAAGCTCCGACACATCCGGAGGGCGCGCTGGTTTCGTTTACCCCAATAACCACTCCTCACGTCCGTAGGGTAAGTGACTATTAGGTCCGAGATCATGTGCCCTCAGTAGATCGAGTTAACCCAGGATGACAGCCTTCTGCATTCGTCCGGATAAGATTTCTGTCATATTACGGCAAGCCGGTTTGATTTTCAAATTCGAGAACAGTATTTCCATCATTCCACCAAGGACTCCTATGGTCAGAACCACCATTTTTACAGAATGGTTTGGGTAAAGCCTGCGGAGTTCAAAAAGTAGTCCGTTTTTCCTCCTTTTTTCGGACGATATACGTTTCGCCTGGAGCGGAAAACTCAAAAACGAAAATCTTACTACTTCGATGAGGTAGAGTAGGACTACATCAGGTTTATTGGCTTGTATTTGCCTGTGAATGGGGAATGAGTAGTTCCAATAGATTCGGCACTTCTCATTCTCTACAACGGACTCAATATACCCCGGAGCATAAGAAAACACCGGTGTCTCGCCTATACCGCACGAATGTCATAGATGAGACCGCATAAGCTGGGCATGATGACAGCAAGTGCATTATGGTCTCAGGTGCTCCACGACACGCCCTGCATCTGGTGTCAGTGACCTCCTTACTCATCACGCGACTACGGTAGACCACAGACCACCTACTCCATAGACGCTCCACGGAAATGGTTAACATCGGAGATGCTTTTGTAGTTCGTTGTGACCACACGTAGAGGTCGCAACAATAGTATCTGTCAAATTATGACACCAATGCTGTCAGTTGGCAACGATTTTCAGCTCCCTCTTTAGCTTGGAATTGAAAGTAAACAAAAAAGCGGGAAACTTAAACGCAACTGGTCAACCACTGTTCACTTTGGAACTGTTGCATATAAATATTATTTCTATCTTACCATTGGAATCAACAGAAAACCATAGCAATGACTTAACGTTGATTTATATAGCAAGACAGATATAATATTTATATGAAACAGTTCCAAAGTGAAACCACCGGGGCATAAGTGGATATTGTAATTCCCAATTTTCAATTTTTTCAAAGGATCTTTGAAGTATGAACGATATTGTTTACTATTTGTTTGTAGAATACCAGACTCTTCGTGTCATATATCATGTATCTACACTGAAAAAGGGTGAAAAACTAATTATTTGAAAGTAAACAAAATTTTATTTTTTCAAAGGTGGGAATTAAACATAATTAGCATATAAAGGGTAATTTATTGTCCAGTAAATGAAATCTGTTAATCATCACAGCAATCGATGCCAGTTTAAACAGAAAATAAAAAAGTAATAGAACATCAAGTACCAAGATCGGTAACAATGGTTTACTGTTTAAAACAATATTTAGGGTGTGAGCACTTGACAAAATGAATGTTTTTTACAAAAGTGCATAAGATTTGGGACTCTGTAAAGGGCCACAGACAGTAACTTTACATCAAGGGTAAACTGCCTTAGTTGCTTGCACTTGTTTGATTCTCGAAATTGACATCGTATCAGTATTGCTGCCAAGTATTTCAGCTTTTCTATATTATGCTCCAATTCGTATTTATCCTTGTCTCGTTCATCTTCATGTAATCTTTTGCTTAGTGATTTTCTACGGTTTTGTTACATTTTTTGTGCAATACGTTCACTGATGTACATAACTATTTTTTCTTCCATTGGATTGATTTCATCTGAAAATAAAATAGTAAGTAAGTATACTTATTACATAACTGGATCGATAAAGGTTTAAAATAATTGTGGTTATGAAATATTCAAACTTTAATACTTGACCATCCTAAATTATCCTCTGCGATTTGGATGTAAAGTGACTAACTCATTTTGTTTTTTACTTCTGGTCAATCTAGGATAATATGGTACAGTTGTACATTTCATTTGAGGATTGAAATGTCAGAGCTGATGTTAGTGATGAGAAGTTCAATAGCCAGCGATCAGTCTGTATTTATTTAACCTGAATTGTTTTATTGATTGCACGTTCAATAATTGTTGAACACGTTTCTCTTACCTTGCAAATATAAAGTAGGCACAGCGATCGTAAGAACTCTAGTCGACATCGATGAAAGGTTCAAAATGTTTACGGCAAACTCTTTTAGAACAATACACCATTGCTGGTCCCATTTCATTGATTTCCTTATCATCATTGTTAGAGTGCACCGATTTTCTGTATCGTTCTAGTCATTCACCTGGATTTGTAAATTTGTGTAGCATTTCAGAAGTTCAACATTTTGAAATACAGCATTTCCTACACGACATAGTTTACACGACGAAGTTTACGGAAAATCGAAAAAAAAAAATACTGAATAAAAACCATGAAATCCCATTGTTCTGTGATATTCAGGGTGCAGAGACATCTACGTGTAGTCACAACGAACTACAAAATCGTTCCCGACCTCGACCATTTTCGTGAAACGTCTATGTAGTAGGTGGTCTGTGCGGTAGACTAGAGTGTTGAAGTCATCATCCTGGCAGGCCATCATGAATCCCTCAGTCTCCGACTTTAGGTCACTCAACCTGAGGAAGGCAAAGGTCAAATTGGCTTATCCGTAAGTTACGAGACGAAGTTCATCGGCTGCACGGGCTGCTGCCTTGAAAAGAAACGCTCCATTCCCTGCTTTTTATGGTCGCGTACTATGCAGAAATGGGATCTAAACTCCTGATGACTTTACACTATCTAGTACCATTCTGTTATACAGACACTCCAAATTCAAAAGTCCACTGCCTCCCCGTTGTCGGGAAGTATAACCGTGCAGCGGACGATTTAGGATGCAAGCTCCTATTAAGATGCATCATTTTGCGAGTTTTAACGTCGAGTTGTCGCAGCTCTTCCTGAGTCCATTTCATCACTCCAAAGGAGTAGAGTAGGATCGGAACGGCAAGCAAATTAGTTGCAGCAACTTTGTTCTTCCCCGAGAGTTCTGATGACCACGGAGAGAGTTTTTAACTGTGATTACATCTTGGGAGCGGCGTTGCTCCACCCCTAGGTAAGTATACGTCTCTCCGGCATCCAGATGATATAGGATGCTTCCGTCTACGAGCTGAACATCCTCTCCGTATTCCTCGAATCGTCCTCTTTTGATATAAACCGTGGCACATTTGCCGATCCCAAATCCATTCCGATAGCATGCGTATACTCTTCCACCACCCTCAAAGACTGATATAGGTCTCTCACTCGAAGGATATAGCTGGTTATTATTATTATATTATTATTACATGTATAATAATTGTGTTTTATTTGTCCCATTCAATTTAGAGCCGTTTTCGATTTTTAAATGTTCTGATAGGTTGCAGGTTGAATCTGGATAGGTATATACTTTAACTGAATTGGCTTTCTTATTTGTTGTTTAAGGTACTTAAGCTTTTGGAAACATCATGACATCGATGTCTTTTGCATACCGAATTGGAAAATCCCCGTATCACAAATTATATTTGAACATGTAATGTTATTTGGGAAACACCGAATAATAACATGTTAGGATTCATCATTAACCGATATTGTTTTGCCCTTTGAGTATGAACGGTCATGCGGCGTTTTTTTCATTTATGAATCGCAAACAATTCGAGTTTATTCGGATGATTATTATTATTATTATTACTTTTTTTTAAATAATGGCTTATGTCAAGTCAACTATAACAATGGGTCGTTGATACAGTGCGATTAATAGAACCATCAGATGAACATTGCCACCCGAAATGCAATATTGAGGAGCTTATTTGATTGATTGATTGAATGATATGTCCCAAATATCTCTGTATATCATTTCAGCAGAGTATCTCTTTTTTTATACGACAGCAAATTTTAAAATTTTCTTTTCCGTTGATACTGTATGAAGCTTTCTTGAAAGATGAACTCACTATCCGAATGAGAGCTACTTGGCAATGAAATTTTATTACACGCTTCTAATGCTGACGTCATATGTTATGTTGGGTCAGGGAACTGTATTTAAACAAACCATTCTGCCATTTGAGATAACAAGTTTACTTCAAATTGAGTGTTTATTATTGAAAATAATCAAAAATAAGGATTGTACGGTGTGTATCTGTACATAACAGGAAAACTTATTAAGTAAAACGCTCTTTTAATACGTATTTTGCTTTCTACATTTTAAATTCAATACATTTATACATTCTTGGCAACCTTGAATGCCGGGTCTGGTTATAATTTATAAATATATTAGATCAGTACTGAAGTTTTTAGAATATTAAAATAGATTTAAGTCTCCAATGACATAATGATTTGTTTAAATACAACTCCCTGACCTAACGTAACATAATATGACGTCAGCATTAATGAAGCTTATATTGCAGAGTGTCTGCTTTAGCTCTCTTTCGAATGGTGAGTTTTCAAGAATGCTGTATACGGGGTAAATGGAGAAGACAAAAATAAAAATAAATCGCCATTGTTTAAACAACACCATATGCGAGAGATTGGGTTGAAATTTTGTACAGATATGCGAGCCCTAACAACTATTATGTGTTGGAACAAGCAGTTACTTTGCGAATAAAATGCCAGTTTACCGAAATTATTTTATTCTAATTGTTTTTAATTGTAAATATGAAGTTGCAACATTTTTTTATGATGGATGGAAGTATTTTTACGGTTCAATTATATATTGCATATATTTTATGTCGATTACTATTTAATTAATTGTTTGATAATCAAAAAATGCTGACACTTAAATATTGGAACAAATGGTTTTTAACATAGTAAAATAAAAATTAACAAGGCGTAACATCGCCCTTAGCTTGAACTCTATTAGACATTGTATTAACTAGGTCTTCACAGACTTCAGGGGTGAAACAATCCCATATTTCTTGCAATTTCGCGCTTATTTGTGGTAAAGTACGTTGAAGATTATGTTTTAGGCATTGTTTCATTTTGTGACAAAACCTTAATTAATGTCATGTTCTCCCATCAATTGTAAGATTTAGCCGTATGGCATGAGGCTCCGTCCAGTTGAAAAATAAAACCTCCGGATGGATATAACTTTCCTGGTATTTGTCTGAGTTTAATATATACATACATCAATTTGAAATACCGGCGGGGTCAAGTGTTGAAAAGAGAATTCGATTATTTTTCAAACATACATTTTTTTTCGAATTTCGTTGTATTTTTTTTCCAATATGCATTGGAAATATCAATTATAAGTGCGGATCTGAAATTTGAACGGTTTTCGAAAGCCATGGAGAAATTGTAAAAAACGTACTAACGAAATTCGAAAAATTCTGATGTGACACTTGACCCCCTATGACAAAACAGTGTAGTAACCAAATACTTCTGACAATTTTCATTGTCACTTGAGTTATGGTATACTCAACTGGGGATGTGCAACCAACATAGACGGTATTTCTACTACAAAAATATGCAGTTATTTTTTATTTTTATGAAACTAGATCTAAGCATTTGTTGTTACCAGATGTTCATATATCATCATTTTATCAGAATAACCTGCAATACATGGGCTGTAAAATATTTAACTCACTATCTGAAGAAATACAGACATCTCCAAAACAGACCTCTCCAAATATTTTTATTTTCAAACGAGTGAAATCACTATTACTGTCCAGAAGCTGTTACACTTTGCACGAATATTTCAGTTTTTCTGAATTGTAAGCAGGATATTTACCTTTTTACTTAATTGATTTATTTTTTAATATGTAGGAATTTTTATATCCGTGTACCTTTAAAATTTGTGATGTTTTTCTTATTGTACTATTGTACTAATTTTTTAATATGTACGAATTTTTATATTCGATCTTTTACACTTTGTGGCGTTTTCTTTTATTATTGTACTACATTCTACATATACTACACTGTACTGTATATAAGTATGCGTTTGAATTGAAGAGATAAATGTATTATTATTATTGTGTTATTTGAAAGTTGATGTTCTCCTCTGTCGAGCAATCACCACGTCTTTGATTTCAAAAAGAAGTATCGGTGATACAATTTTTTTTGATGTCGAACCGAAATAAAAAGCCGCAATGGTTTCAGTATTTTGCCATCGTGAAAAATAACACCACAAAGAAACAGCTTGAAACTTCAATAAGAAACTTTTTCAGATAATAAGCCGCAGATCTCAGGACAATGGACAGTTAGTTCGTACGCAATCTCTAGGCAGTGTTGGGGCAATAAATGTCGATAGTGTATACCCCACTGATGACAGCTCTTCATATGGAAGTGATAATCGAGTTGCAGATGGAAATCTGACATTGAAAAAACACAAAGAAAAGGAATGGTGAGAAACTTCTTGAATCAATTCTAGACCTCAAATATGAATATTTCTCTATCACACGCTGAATATCATTCAGAAGTCACATTTGAATAAAAAATTAAGCTCTAGCAATTGTCGTATAGCTTTAGAAACGGTAAATAAACGATCTACTTTACATAGACATATCAGGGAAGTTTTTCTGATGAAACAAACAGTTTATGGCAGGCAAAATTATAATACTGAATTAAATAATTGGTTATGTCGAGAGCCAAGCTTACACCAAACTTTTGGGTGTTCTTATACAAAAGAAATTTCAAATTTGAATGAGTAATTATCCTCTGGATGTGATGGGGGGCAAAAAACTGGTTATTATTATATTCAGATTATATTATTAACAAAGATATGCCTTGAAAGAGTTCTACTTGAGGTATGGTATCCCACATACAAAACACTTTGACACTATCAAAACGAACTGTTAAATATTTGTCTAAAGTAGAGGACCGCAATCCCTGCATAGTAATAATAATAATTACTTTGAAAAGGGAAACATTCTCAATTGAAAATTGAACCAAACATGACAGCTCTGGAAATGGAAAAATCCTACGATTAAAAAATATAACTTTTTTTCAACATCTAACAGAAAACAACTACTTCCCCGGCTAAACCCACGCTGGACATTGAACTACATCTGATAGATATTGTGAAAAGACCATAACTTGAAAGAAAAAATCCGTAAGTAAAAATTTTCATTTTCATTCAGATAGTTGAAATGAAAAGAAGCTATTTTTTGTAATATCTAACAAAAAACAACTACCTCCCCTGCCAAAGCCACGCTGGACATTGAACTACATTGAATTGCATCTCTTTCGCTAGGCTTCCAATACATTTTGGTCGTCAAAAATCTATTTCACTCTTCTAAGATCATAGGGAGGTTCTTTTCACAATATCACTTCTATCAGATGTAGTTCAATGTCCAGCGTGGCTTTAGCCGGGGAAGTAGTTGTTTTCTGTTAGATATTGCAAAAAAGTTACTTCTTTTTATCGTAGGTTTTTTTCCATTTCCAGAGGAGTCATGTTTGGTTCAATTGAGAATGTTTCCCTTTTCAACATGAATACCCGCCCAAGAGAGGTTATTTTGAACGATGGAAAATAGCGACTAAAGTTTGTGTTTCAGTTGCAAATGATTCCACATCTGATTTTATGAACATCCTGTTCATATTTTCAATGAAATCAATAATTACTTTATTAGCACATTGTTTATGTCCCTTAAATTCCCTACTCACTGTTGTTGCCATTTTCATCTTTGACACAGTATCTATACTCAATCACATAATATTAACATAATTTCAATCCACATTACAGTATTAACTTCACTTACAGCGTTGCCACATTCATAATTTCAAAAATGATGTGCTGTGCAAAACAATCATAAAAGATTATGGGCATGTAAGTTTGCAAACTGTGTCTTGCAGTACATTAGTAAGCATTCCCAACTCCATATTTATACCACATATTGCTGAATATGAAATTGTCGAAGCTACACGACGAATCAAAAACAAAAATTCCTCAGTAATAGATGGAATATCATCAAAATTATTAAAGAACATATCACACTGTATCATTACTCCTCTGACATATATTGTAAATCTTGTTGAAATGCACTAAAAACATTTTATTAGTTTTAAGTATAACGAAGACAGAGCTATATGTTTTTGGTCACTGCCATGCGCAATGTGAATAATGTGTCTCATACGTATTAGATGATTATATTCAATATTCTATGGTTCCATGCTATGTTTCGATTTGTAGCAGTCAGTAATATTTCTAGTTCTATGTTCTAAGCATTTTTCTGTGTTATGTATTGTGTGGTACGTGGCATGAGGGGTGCTGCTTTTGTTTTTGGTTGTACTCGTCGACTTTTGCTTTTGCAAGTTGAAAGTTATTAAAAAATCTGGGATGAAATATCGACTTTTATTATTTCAATCATAAATTATAAAAAATCTATCGTTACAGAGATAAACCTGGTATTGAAAATTACCGCCAGATTTTCCTGTTATGTTCAATTTCTAAAATCGTAGAGCGTTTAGTATACAATATGATAACAATTTTTTTTGAAAAATATCATTTATTAACAGCTTTCCCACATGGGTTCAGGAAAAACAAATCCGTAGAAACCGCATCAGCTCACCTAATAAACAATATGTATATATAAACAATTAGATGATGGAAAATATGTTGCTTCTCTAATGTTCGATATGTCAAAAGCCTTTGATTGTCTGGATATCGGGTTTATTCTTGAAAAATGCCATAATATCGGTATTAGAGGTATTCTATTAAACTGGTTACAAACATATTTAAGAAACCGCTCTTTAATTGTTAAAATCGACACAGCCTATTCTAGTGCATATAACGTAACCCTTGGGGTTCCACAGGGATCGACTCTGGGGCCACTTATTTTTCTCATTTACGTTAATGACTTGCCTTTACACGTTAGTACGGGTGCTATAACACTCTTTGCTGATGACATAACTATTACAGTTAACGGAAGGACACATGACACCTGACGAACTGACAAAGAACATTAAAACTGCATACAATGAGGTTGGTGTAGCCAAAACAGAAATTATCAATTTCCACATCAGAAAAAATCCTCTAAACAACATAAACTTGGACCATTCACTCAAATTTACCGAGACAGTGAAGCTGTTGGGAACTTTTTATGACTCTGAACTCAGCTTGAGCAACCACATAGATCACGTATGCAAAAATCTGAACAAAGCTTTTTATGCAATACTTCAGATGAAAGCATATCCCAACACAAATGAACTGCTGAATCTATATTATGCATTTGCATATAGCCACATTTCATACAATAAAATGACCTGGGGTTTTGCCACCGATTGGGTTCGAGTATTCATTGGACAAAAAAGGATAATTCGTTTAATCTTTAATCTAAGCTTCAGAGAGAGTTGCAGGGAAACCTTTAAGACTGAACTTGAAAGGATTCCAGTTTACAAGCGACTACCACAGTTATAATACACGAATAATGATTTATACATACCTTTCTATAGAACAGCAAAGTTTAAGAAAATCCACATTACAACTGCATAATGTTATATAACAAACTGCCTGATGAAATGAATTGTCCAAGTTTAACATTCACTCAATTCAAACAAAAAATCAAGAGATGCTTAGCTAAAAGTTGCTTCCATACAATTGATGAGTTCCTAGCTGGGAATAATTCAGCATTCTCTGTATGATTGACTTCGCGTTTTGAAATTATTTTAAATTAAATTAACTAGTATTTATAATACATATTTTTCTGTGTTGTATTTGTGCAAAGTCTTTTAACTCATGTGTCACATTTTATCCATGTACCTTATGTAACTCTATTTTAAGCAATCTTTTTAAATTATGTTGTGTACTGTTTTATTATGTTGTGCCTTTTTTTGATGACTTGTGCTATACACTGTAGTGTCTATTGCATTAATAAATTACTTACTTACTTTTTATTATATGATCGAACTTATTGTAGCTTGAAAGAATTTTATTATAAGTTTTAACTTTTTTAATTTTTTTCATCTGATCAAACAACATTCCGAAGTAATGCACATCATTTTATAATTAGATATCTGCTTTTATTTATTATGGTTTCTGTTTTCAGTGTCATGCCCATATTATACAGTGTCCGTGATCGAGTTGGATAGATATTATGGAAACTTTTTTATTTTGATTACTCAGAAAATATCATTCCTGCTAAAATTTGGTGCATCCTTCGAAATGTACAATGGATTTTCAGTAAGTTACCAGTGGCGCACCAGTCAGCGAAAAATTGCAAATATCTGAAAATAGCCCAAGATACCGAAGTTTTTAAAAAGGAATAGTTGCAGAGAATGACAATATCTACCCAGATCTAAAATTTCAAGAAGATAGGACAAAATAAAATATAGAGACACAAAAGATGTAGACTTCGAATGAAAAATATTACTTTTATTATTTTGATGGATATTTCTCTACACCCCATCACCGTGCTGGTGGTGAACGGTAGAGCATGTCACCCTTTATCGATTTACGAACTAAAATTATTATGTTTAAATTTTTGGATTAAATTGGGGCAATACATCATCAAAAATAATGTAACGAATATAGTCTGAACGTTTTTACAGTAATTTATTGTACACATAAACTAAAAGTACTAGTTCATATTACAATTATTTATATTACACCACTTGAAATCAGACTGTTCTGATTGAATTCTAACTGTATCTCGCTGTATCTGACCTCTATGATATCGGCTGTCTATTTATATCCTCTTTTATTCCTATTTCTTCTCTCGAATATTCGCGGACCTCTAAAAAAAACGAGAGGGGCCAAGAGAAGTCGCTTGCTGTTCGACTGGTCGCTTCTAGAACATGCCGAACCATGTTCTAGAAAATGCCAGGTGGCATTCCGCATACGTGAGTGGTGACATCATCGCTGTTTACGGAACGTCGGTGAGGCGACAGGTCCGGCTCCAGTTCGTTACAATACCAATATTGTCCTTTCTCATTGAAATTTTAGATCTGGGGAGATATTGTCATTCTCTGTAACTATTAGGTACTATTAAGAAATTTCGATATCTTGAGTGTTGCACAAACTTTTGGCAGGAATAAAATATTCTGAGAAATCAAAAATAAAAAAGGTTTCCATATGTATCAAACTCTATGGCGGGCAATGTATATAGCAATATAAATGAGTTGACTGTAACTGTATTCGTGTTAATTTAGGCTGGAAACGTCTCTGGATGGACCAATATCACCTGCCCTACCTACCCTTTCATCGTCTCACCCGCAGATACCTCCAGTATTTACCCCCGAGGAAAAGCCGCCGCTCGAGATTCCCGCAGAATCGAATCCCTTCGTCAAAATGCACGATGCGAACGTAGAGATATTCAATAACAACATACCAAAAAATTGTACAGTCGTGCAGGCGGGGCACTGTAAACCATATCACGAAGAAACAAAGCCGTTTGAGATGGCCGATTTTTATAAGTACTCGACTAAATACAAGAAATCGCCGGTTAAGTCAGAGGCTGAATCTGGCAAAACCATGAAAAACTCGGGTAGCGTTCATTCTCAGAGGAATTTAAATGAGAGGTTTGAAAACGTTCCGAGTCCTGGGTATTCTTCGAGCAGCCAGGCCAATATTAACAAGTGAGTGTTATTATTATTGTGTTATATTATTTATGGAAAAACTGTCTACTTATTTATTTCTACTTCGACACCCCGTTACTTGAAAACGAAGCAAGTTAGGAGACCCGTTTACATGAAGTTCTCTTCATAAAATACGACAAGGAATTACCACCTGAAATTTGTTCACCTAAACTTTATTTAGTATCCACTCAGTATAATATAGCATTGTAATTCTAATATCAGATAAGATTTTTCATGAGTAAAAGAATTAAAGAAATTTGCATAAACCCTCGACAGGCCAATCAATAGAGGATTTTGTAGTAACAAAAATACTAGTAGGAAACTGACTGTGCCATCACATAAAAGACTGTTCGTAGTTATATTCTGTTATGTTTTGGACTCGCAACTGTCATTTATTAATTTGTTATAAACATTTATATACAAAAAAACGTATTTTTGTGTTTTGCTTGTAAAATGTAAACTAAAACAGCAATCTGGTTGCTTCAATGAAAAAAAAAAAATGAGACAATTGAAATAGGAACAGAATGAGTTTTTTACGACCAGATCGGATCATTAGTAACGGAGAAAAACTGGAAAAACCGAAAAATTCTGCGATTTTTTAGAAAATTTACAATTCCGCCATTTTTCAAGTTATAGGGTTGGCCCTTCTCACGAAAGTATTGAATCATGTGTACTTTATGTTTGCACAAAACAGGCGCTGTTGTACCATCAGTTTTGACACAATTGCAATTTGATTTTTTTCTGCACCATCTTGCAGTGTGCCTGGATGCTCTAGTGATAGTCCGATTTCAATTTCTAAAACAAATTTTGAAAGTTGAAGTATAGTACCACAAAATATATATTCTCATTTAGCGCTACAATGCTGCGAAATGAGTGAAAAATGCTTGCAAACATCACTGAAAACGGCCGAGTCCGCGTAAGCGGTCAAGTAGTAGGAGAGACCGGAGATAAGGGGAAATATTCTAATGAACGGGTTATGTGATCATGGGCTTGTATTTTCAGCAGGGAGAGCAGTATCGCTGTCACCACCACGTGATCTACCTTGCAAACACTGCTCTAGTTAGCAAAGTTGTCTTGGCTTGACTCCAACACTCGATTTACAGGAAATGTCCTTACACCGTTCAAGTCTACAATCTATTCCCTTTAGAAACACTGCTGAAATACTGCTGTCGAGACATGAAAAAGTTGCTATTTTGTCGACATCAGTTGTTTTTTATCTCTCACTGGCTATCGAACTGGGGCGGTGCTGGTGTGTCCAGTGTTGCCAAGCTGTTCCTAGATTCTCCGCAAAGAAACCAAAAGTTATTCGACATCCACTTGGATACTTTTTAATGTCGATATGTTGCGGCGCATGCGTATTGATTGCCGGTTGTTTTGATGTTACACCAGGGTTTCTTGTTATTATAGCTCAATCATTGGCTAAAAATTCAAAATCTCCCAATAGAAGAATAGAATAAGAAGACCCGGTCGCTGTCTACGCCGGTTAAAGGCCGGATGGGAACGGATTTCCAGCAGCGGGTCATGTCCATATAGCGCCGAATGGAAGCTGACGGACAAGAAATGAAGAGAGAGAGAGAGAGAGAAGACCCGGTTCATAGAACACTGAATACAAATGCGGCCATCTACGCTAGGTACACATGACAGCTCACGCTTATGGCGTATTGTTGGCTGCTGTCTGAGAACATGTCGCTCTGCTTTATTCAGTGACTAATCGGAAAATAGTACATAGCGCTGGCATATGAAGTTGTCATAAGTCATAAGACTGGAATTGGTAATATAAGGAACACGGCTACATTGTTTGAACGGGGATAGGAGTTAAATCATGTTTTGGTTTTGCTTTCACGTAGATTATGAAAAGTGAGAATAATTATTACACTACTGTGTATTCTTTGAAAAGCCAAAAAAAACTGTTCTCTAAGAGTGATTTATTCTCCGCTTTGTGTCATTGTCCGCATAACTCTCCGCCGACCTTCAGATTTTTCGAAAAGCGGAGAATTATCTGCCTATTGACAACACTGGGTGTTTTGTAAAATGTCTAATACTACTCAAATATCCGTGTGTGAGCTTAGCGTGTAAAGAACGCAAATATTTGCTAGAGAAGTCTAGCAACTCGACTGTCTGCAACTGCTCTAGCCTGTTCTAGACATCCCTAGATCACCAACTTGCTTGAATGTGTGACCACTGCATATATGTTTCATGTGTCCGCAGCCTTACTTTCTTGCACTCTACAGGCTTTTTTGGAAGCTTACTCTGGGTCAAAGAGATCACGTGATGGATCACTCAGATCGTCTACCCGAGTACGTCAGATCAGGGATTCTGTGACACTCGCGAACGTAATTTATTCCGTTAGATGATAATTACATTTCAATAATATTGTATAGGTACATTACAATAAGTGAGTATCTATAAAGATGGAAGGTCCATTAATTAACCTGATACCCCAAGAGTAAGAAAACAATATATAAAGTCGCAAAATGATAACAGAACAAAATTTTCGACCATCTGTTGACTGATCTGTATCGAATTTGAACACCCTGCTTCTGAATTGGGTTACGATATATAAACCTGAGTCGTTGATCGAGTAAGCAATAAAATTGTCGAACGCTGCTTGGTAACTCAGGTTTTATAACGAACGTACAGGTTGGGGATCGTGTCAATCCTAGCAGATTTTCGAAAGAGCCTTATTTAATTAAAAACTCACTGTAATTTAATTTGTAGTTACTTTATAATGTTGTAAAAGTCGAAACCGGTCGTAACAAATAAACCAAGACTCAATGGAAATTAGATAAAAGTTGTAGTTTTCTTTTATTAGAAATGAGTGTTTTCGTCTATGGATCAATGTTCATTGTGTACTTTCCAATACGTGAAATGAATATTGATTATAATTATAACACTGATTATAATTTTTTTTAGTACCAGTCAAGGAGGTCATGATGGCAGTACAAGTTTGAATACCAGTCTCGATCTTGAGCACATAGCAGTTTCCGAACATTTTTCCGATGAAATGAACGCATGGTATAAAGACCAACGAAAAGACAACAATAACACTGGCAGTCCCTCGAAGAGTAGATCAACTGCTACATTAGTTTAGAAGTTTTTATTGGAAAGTACAAGGCACAAAGAATATTTTATATATTTGTACATAGCTTTTTTTATATGTTACTATTAGAGTTTATAGAATTTAAGTATGTAGTGGTTCAAATACTGGCCAGAAAATTCAACAGGACGTTTAAGATAGGATTTTTACTAAAACCTCAATAGTGATTGAGAGTCAATTTCAGAACCTTAATAATTTGTTTGGTACATTCTGAAAATTCGTGAGTGAATTGACTTTAATCTTTTCGTTTGTCGTGGTACTATTTGAACTATATCAAAATCATATTTCAACAAGTAAATTTTTAATATAAGAACATATTCACTCACTTTGACAATTCGTCAGCATCTGGACCAACAAAAATTTCCTTTAATAGGGAAATAGAAAGGGAGTAATATATATTCTTCAGTATACTTCAGTTTGGTAAATTCGTGGAGACAGAGGTGGGTTAGGAAATTTTGGGCCCCTCCGTTAAGGTTATCTTGGACTCCTTAGCACGCCTCTGTATTCAGTTGATTAATACCCAAATGAAATTGATGATCTGTTAGAAAAGTTACCTTCTGACAGAAAATGTTTGGCACTTTCCTTATCAAACTAACTGATTGAGTAATGAAGTTGTTTTACGTCTGTAGTTAAATTAAATTCGAAAATAAGTTTATGGCATTGAGTAATGAAGTAGTTTTACGTCTGTAGTTAAATTCGAAAATAAGTTTATGGCATTTTCCCGTTTGATATGCCATAAACTGATTGAGATCTCATCTCTCATCAAAAACAGATTGAAACTTTTCTACTTTTTGCATTTTGAAGTCATGTTGTTGCTATGTTATTTATTTGTTTGTATGCAGGACACTTCTTGGCAAGCTTGAACGATTTAAATTTCTGTCCATTTTGGGATTATCACAATATTTGGTGTCATGACGATTTCAATTCCTCGGTCAAGTTGTGCGCTTACTTTCGGTTATACAGGAAGTTACTATCACTTTCTATTTGCAATTAATATGCATTTTTTATGATTATGCTTACATCTAGAAATTGAATGTATACTGTGGACCAGCCGGGATTTTAACCCGGGCCACTCAGTATCTAGTCGAGTGCACTAACTCTTAATTCGGTTTTTCACGTTGGTACGTGAGGATGCAGTATAGTATGATGATGCTGGAAACATTCACGCATGCAAACCGAAATAGTCTATTAGTCTTTCAGCTTGTGTCAGTTCTTATTAGGACGTCATACGATTTCGATTTATTCGGCTGAGACATGAATACTTGAGAATCGAAGTATGACGTCTATTGACGGTCCTAATAAAGCCTGAAAGAGTAATAGAACCCCTTTCTATATTCATGCGTGAATGTTCTCATCATCCTCGTACTAATGACATGAAAAACTGAAAGCATGTGAGCCGCCGATTTGTGAATTAAGGAGCGGCAGCACAGTTGGTTAGTGCACTAGATTGGACACTGAATGGTTCTGGTTCAAATCCTCACTGGTTCATAATTTCAGTTCAGTTTTTTAACAGACAACAAAAACCCGTTACATTAGTTTTACAGTTGCAAGTTCTTAAAATGGTCCTCTAATCGTTAATTTTAGCACAGATTGGTTACAGTATTGTGGAAAGTACCGAGAACAAAATGTATCTCACATTTTAGGTAGAACGTACAGGGCGTTCCAAAAGCATCACAAAATATGACATCTCTATAGACCGGGTTGCCGGTTGGCTCAGTGGTCTAGGTGTCGGCCGCTGAAATGTCAGTTAGCATTGGACGATGGTTCGAAACCAGGTGCGGGAGAAAAGTTTTCCTTAAATGTATCGGTATCGATAGACAGCTACATGCGTTGTTGAAAAACAAGTGTGATGTTAGTTGCCTAGATCCAATCCCGACGTCTGATACTTGGAATGCACATCGAATTCCCGGGGTAGTGCTCTTGGTTTTCCTACGGTTGAAAAGTTAATGCGCCACCAAAAATTAGTCGCCCCGGAGCTCCACGGCAAATAATAATATCTGTCTTATATCCGCACATGCTATGCCTTTAGGGACAAACCGCAGAAGATCCTAATTCGTTGGAGGTTGCTCTGTGTAGCCGGTTAAATAATTTGAAATTACAGTCATTTCTATGGGTATGTTTCACATAATTTGGAAGAAATCAATAGTAATGACGTCATTTTCAAGCATCAATCTCAAACTATTTGACCGTGAGCTACGGTTCACTGCTTATAACCCTGACAAAAAATATGTATACGTTATTATTTGAAATAAGAAAGTTGTTAACAACTTCCATTCTAGACTAATTTTAGATACATTTAGAAAATGTAATTATGTATTACCAAATTTTATCTTGAAACTCCCAAAACTGACGGAAATATGAATAATCAATCTGGTCAAGAAGAATTCTTTATACGCTCATTTAGTGAAAACGTCACGGCTGCCATTTTTTGTGATATGTCAGATTTTGGATGCAAACAACTTCACTGGACCCTCTACAGGTCTTTCAACTGGAGGCATTTAGTTTAGTTTTGCAACTGTTACCAATAAACTTATTCTAACCTAACTTTCAGGTAGCTATGTTCATTACCTGTTGGGCTCCTCAATGTAACCCAACAACACAAGAGATTCATGCAAATTTTAAACCCTAATTGCAACTATGAATTTTTTCGAGTCTATTTTTGTGCCTATTTTCATGTTAGCTAAATTTTCCCAAATGACTGATTTACTTTATTCCAGCATGTTTTTTCAATAATTGTTTCAGGCAGTAATTTCTGAGCTGCCAACATAAGGAAAGTGGACATCCATATTTGAGGTTAGATTTATTATACTTATGTGAATTTTATGGTGGATTTATGCAGCAGTCATAAGGTTGGAATAAACGGTAAAACCAATCATTGACGAATATTATGACTTATGACTGCTGCAAAAATACACCATTAGAGATATTGAAACGATGTTGCGAACAAAAGATAAAATTAATTTAAAAAAAATACTAATAAGCGTTATGGCCACTGTTACACTTATTTTAAAAAGAAGAGATCAAATAAAAGAGCTCTTTGGATATGGTGGGTGAAGCATTGGAACTAAGAGTGATATTTGCTGCAGTATATAATTACTGTACTGGCGAACCTGACATTTCCATAAATGTCCTTGAAATCCCCTCGATTCAGGGTGAACAAATAGAACCGACCTATTTATTTTCATGAAACTGTCAACAAAATGGTCTCGTGCGCATTCGTATTTGTTTTTAATTTCAGCCACAGGCAATCAGGAAAAGGCACAGTTGTAATAAGGGTTTTAGTTTTGTGATTTCCAGCTGAGATTTTTTTTTTGAAGTTGGCCGCTATGCTTTGTTTGCATCCACAACCGGGGACCTATTCCAATGATGACGCTGAATAAATGAGCGTATTGAATGAAATCTCTTATTTGTTCCATGCATTTGTTGAAGTGGTTCCAAATAATTTCGGTGTGACAAGTTTTTGATACTGTAAAAGTGCATCAAATACTGTATTTGCCGATATACCACTCTAACAAAAAAATAACCATTAGACCTATTTCGTACTGCTGATTTCTGTATTGTTGATGGTCTGCTATTAATTGTTATGGTAATAATAATGTACGTTGCAATGCACAATATAAACAATGCACAAATCAGCTTCTACTTTATATCCCTTTGTACTCTTCAAATTGTTCATGTCAAATCTTCATATTCTATCTGAACATTTTTGGTACTCCAAATCAACAGCAGATAATGTAATGGCATTCATTCATTTTGAGGTATTGGAGTTGTTAAGGCAGTGGCGTATACAAGGGAAACAAGGTGTAGTTAGTTTTTTATTTTTTACCAATTAGAACTCTGTTGAAATTGCGTCAATTTTCACCAGTATCACGCCACTTTCTCATATTTATTCAATCCCATTTCATCATCACACATTTTTTATATTTGTAGTGTTGAGGACATCCATTGTCTTTCTCATTTTATCTGTATTTGATGACATTTCGTTTGACCATAACCTGACTAAATTTGAGGTGAGGCTTTACGCATTTTTGTTGCCGGTATTTTTCTCGGATTGATCGATTTTGAGGACAGTCAGGAGCGGTTTCTTAGTGTTGAGTTCACACTTCTAAAAACACTCCAAACAATTTTTTTTCAAGAATGCTATTTCTTGATAGACGGAGGATATTCAGATGATTTTACAAATATTGTTGTGAGAATATATTGAGCTTATATTCTGATGATTATAATAGAGATAAAGCAAAATAAGAAATTCGGAATCTTTGAATAATAGTTTTCATGTTGTTTTAGGGATTTCGTAATCTGCAATAAAAATATTTGACGTTTGATATTGTTTGATGTCAGCTGATATACGTACTGAAAATAGGCTTTAAGACCCCTGTGGTAATAAAAGCACTTGGTACAATATTTTTGTTAAAAAGTTGAAATAGTTCTTATCATTTATTTGACAATTGTCAAATTTTATGACCCACAAATGTTTTAGGTGTACCAAACTTCCTCTGTGATTCCGAGACGCCCTTTACATAGAGTATGTAGATAATTCTTGAGTGATCTTTTTTAGTTTGGTTGATTGCACTGTTTTCTTTCATGATCTTCTCGAGAAAGATGTTCAGGTTTTCCTCAGTTCATACTGTAGATCATCTGTACTGTAGAATATAATCTTGAGATGCTTGCAGTGTTACTAGTGGTACTGTCGATGTGGGTTGGTCGTCTGTACACAGAACGTTCGAATTGGCAGAAGAGGGTGTTTTTTTATTTGCATCAAGTTGATAGAAATTGAAACAACAAAGGTCAGATGACGAAGGTTCCCGATACTACTGATATGTTTTACTGTGTCCAATGTTTATGGAAAAGCTACAACAAAAATATTTGACGTTTCATGTTGTTTGATGCCAGCTGCTATACGTACTGAAAATAGGCTGTAAGACCCCTGTGGTAATAAATACACTTGGCACAATATTTTTGTTCAAAAGTTGAATAGTATTTTTTATCATTTATTTGACAATTATTGTCAAATTTTATTATCCACAAATATGAAAAACTTCAATAAACTTATATTACTGAAGGCTTTAAATTTTAAATTGTTTTGTTCACTAGTTGGTAGGTTAGTTTATATTTTTGTTCATTTGTACTTGGATAGATTGATCGTTTTCCCAGTTTTGTTTTCCGAAATTTCATTTGATCTCACGAAAATTGCCAATCCAAGATCTTACATCAATTATTTTATATTGTACTTTGTATTGTGCTTAACACTACTAACTGTCTTATTACATACGTTGGGACCATTATTAAAATCTCGGAAAATTGAACTGAGTTAATTTTATGTTATTGACTGACTTTGATAAACAATTAACCCATGACAGGTGTCAATGAGTTTATTGCCAGAAGGTTGTTGATTTGTTATATTCAGGTTATCTTTTGAATTATCTGTAAGATTAATTCTCTTATATAGGATAGAGTCCTACGAAAATGGATTGTTGATTAAAATTCATTAAAAGTTTGTATTTATATCATAGTGTGTCCTATTTGTTATAACTGCTTTAAATATTATCTATCGGTATTCAATTTCTTTGATGTTGTGATATTAACAGTCGATTTGAATTAATAATTGTATAATACGAGTTTCAAATATAATTTGAAACAATAAAAGAAGTTGGAAAATCAGGTTGAACGATCTGGGCGATTATTTCAAAGCTCTAGTCAAATTTGTGTCGAGTTCTTCGAGGGATTAATCTTCTTCATTTTATAGTTGATAAAGATTATGATAAATTCATCATTTCGCTAAAATTATATTTGTACACGTCTGTCCAATTTTACACCTTCCATCAAGTAGGTACCTTTTTGCATTATTACTCAAACGTTGATCGAAAAAATGAGACACTATGAATTCTTCCTAGGACTAGATTCATTTTGAAAAATAAAAAGTTATTAATGAAAATGTTATTTAAATGTATTAGCACTAAGATGTGAAAACTAGTTTACTTGGTAATCTGGGCACAGTTTGTCTATGATATGGCAAAAATAATTTGTAGATTTCCGTCTGAACTGATCTCTTCTAAAATGAGCAAGCTAATGATTGTATTGGTTGTGATTCCTGGGCAATATTTGGGGTTTTAAAAGTTGAATCTTTTAGATGGGTTTATAGTATTGAATATTTTTATATTAATATATTTTCATATTGATGACGCATGTTTTATTTTTTCATAATTCCAATTTCCTTGCAATTTTGATTTCAGGATGGATAAATGCTCATTTTTTCAGGATAATGAAAATTAATAATTCATACAATACCTCTATAACATCAACGCATTACATTTTTCGACAGACAGGTTATTTTTATAACACTAACAAAATTCAATTTTCAATTTGGCATATTTTTGGAATACAAGGTGTACATTTTTCATATTCACATTGATCGCCCACCCCATATTATATTTGATTTTGAGCCAATTCCATAAATGTATGTAAAGTAGGGCTGAAATTCATACTAAATTGTGCTTTGTTGAATAAAAAAAGGTGAGGTGATTGAGGTTTCCGCGACCAATGTTTGAATTAGAAAAACTAATCGACTTTTGAGGACGTAAGTTGAAACGCCTTCCTAATATTTCGCCCTAGTGCGAGTGGCTAGCTTCTTCATAGAAGGTTCTTCCATCACCGATGTTGTTGGTAAACTGACTTGGTGCCGATCGTTAGTTATACTTATGTCCACAATGTGGTCTTTGAACCGTACTTTCATGGCCCTTATAGTTTGTCCCAAATACTTCTCGAAGCCATTACAGCGAATTTCATAAAGCCCCGACTTTTCTTTTTCTTCTGTCTTATCTTTGGAAGTAAGTACCCAAGGTTTGTTGAAGTTTATACGAAGTTTTGTATACCACATATTGAGGGTTTTGAAAAAGTTCGTATATGATGACATTTTTAGGAGGTTTTTTGTCTTTCTGAAAAGTTGTAGAGTTACGAAAAGGTTTCATTCGGGAGGCATGCATAAATAAAACTGCCAAGAATATTAGTAAATGCAAAAATGTACGCAAGTCAACCAACGGAAAGAAAATCATAAGATTGAAGAAAAGGGAAGTTTTCTATCTGAAAACAGACAAGGCAGTAACGTGGTGATTCTTATAAGTCAGATTATGATATGACGTATTGAAACCGGTCCATACAAATAGTTGACTAGAAACCCACTGCCCAAGATAATTTCCGATGTGAAAACCACCATAAACGAATGCAAGACATTGGTAACACCAAATAAAAAAAAACTACAACTCTAGAATCTGAATGGATCAAAAATATATGTTGTCTATCCAATATAGCAACCAATATAGGAACCTTGGGTTACTTGAAGAACCCTCAAAATATGAAGGTGGTATACAAAACTTCGTATGAACTACAACAAATCTTGGCTGAGAAAAAGAAAAGTCGGAGTTTAATAAGTTAGGCGTAAGGACTGCAAGAAAAAGTATTTGGGAAAAACAAGAAGGGCCGTGAAACCACGGTTCAAAGCGAGCACATTACTCATTTCCGATTTTTAAGACCAGAAAAATCAAGTGTGAGCGAACATGCTTTGGATCACGACCACCAGTTTGTTGACAAAAGTTTAAAATCAATTAGACAGGTTCATGGCCATTAAATTATCTATGCATTCGAGAGTCTGGAAACTGCCAATTGTGAAAAAAGAATGAATGCTGATAAGGGCCCTATTAAATTGTTCACGTTCGTAGTAAAATGAAGGTTTTTCGTTTTCATATCAAAAGTTATTGGTCATTATTTTTCAAGAAAAATGTTTTTAGTCATCAAATCCAAAACAATTGGAATAAAATAAATTTAGATCAGGTGAATGGACGATTCCAGTACCCCTGTTCAGTGTTGCCACAAATGATTTTCTGGTGGAAACCTCTGACATTTTTTAGACCTTTTCTGATATGGTTCAGGGTTGAAACAGATACAATTTTCAATTATAAAGAATCACGAGTGTTCCCGGATACATAAATCGAAGTAACATTGATGAAATAGACAAAATAAAAATATCCTAGGGAATTTTATCTGTCATATTGAAAAACGTACTAGCGTGAAATTCCCTAGAATATTTTATTTTTGACAATATCATCATTAGTACCAAAGAATAGGGGTTATGTTATGACCCCTACTCTTTGTTAGTACTTTGATTCGCCCAGGACTCTTTCTAATTAAAAATTGTATCCATTCCAACCCTGAGCCATGTCAGAAAAGA
Organism: Chrysolina oricalcia; assembly: GCA_944452925.2. Taxonomy (NCBI): domain Eukaryota; kingdom Metazoa; phylum Arthropoda; class Insecta; order Coleoptera; family Chrysomelidae; genus Chrysolina; species Chrysolina oricalcia. Next base: position 17,749,083 of record OX101809.2, on the reverse strand, counting down.
CCTGGAAAATGTCAGAGGTTTCCACCAGAAAATCATTTGTGAACACACTGAATAGGGGTACTGGAATCGTCCATTGCAAAAATTAGGTAAACAATAAGAGGAGGCACTAATAGTCTAGTCTACAAGAACTATTTTGGTGAATTTATCTTCAAGGGCACCGAAAATTATGATCCAGGGCTCAATCGATTCGGAAGGACCTCTAGAAACTTTTTGAAAAATTCGAAGGTGCGCCGTCAAAAATTGCATTAGTTATAAACAATTTAGTAAAAAAAAAATGGAGGGCGTTTGGTTTTTTGCAAATGTCTCGAAAACTATTGAAGATATCCTAAATTTGAAAAATGATCCTTAAAAAGGAGGAAATTTCCTGAAAAAAGTTTCACCTCCCGGAAATCTACCACCAATATTTAGAATTTTAATATAGAGGCGAAAAGCGGATGATGCGAGTCCCGCGTGCGCTGACTGATACGAATCCTTGAACAATAAAAATAATTTTAACCCATTAAATATCAATATTAGGAGATAAAAAAATTCACTTACGTTTTAGACACTTGAATAAACCAAAATCCATGGAAATAAAAATTTTACCGTAATTATTTTATTACATATGCTTTTGTTAATTAACTAGTCTTTTCAAGTTTCAAATTTATATACAAACCCTGATAATTGTTAAACTAATAACCTCAAATTTCTTTCTTTCTTTCTGTTTATCAGCAATATACATATTTTATATGTTAATTTGTACTTTGAACTATGAGACAAATCACTAGTAGTTGGAAAATAATAAAAATATTTGGTCGATATCTATAAAATGCCCTATATCTCCATATTAAAAAACCTGAGACCAAATTCCTTTGAGATCTGTGGAATCAGAGGATGTCCCTCAGTAAGTATAAAATCAGCAAGAGCCATTGTCGCCGAAACAATTATAGGATCATACCATATGGTCAAATCCTTTCGCCAGACGCTATATCGCGTTTGAAAATGTCTGATGTCGCAGTGGTAGACGAAACATCAGGTATAATCAGTATCGCAACCGCCGAATGGAGGCTTTACCCCCTTGCCCCAGGCATCCTTATCAATTTATTATAAGGTTGACAAAAAAATGATAACCTCTGAGAAATTCTGTATGTTCAGCCCCCTCAAAATAAAATCCTGGCTGCGGCACTGGGTATAATTATCACTAGACTGTGACAAGCCAGTAAACTACTATTTAGTTAGCTTTCGCCTTTTGGTGGTTGAATATCTTGTAGAATTCTATCTTTCAATATCTGCAGGTATTAACTGGTCTATTGGCGTGAATCATTGAATTTGAATATCTCCAAAAATCGCAATAATAGACAGACCATGTGGAAAATGCAATAGAGTTACGATCAGGCTATTCCATTGCCGCATCTATAGCTGTTATATTCCTATCGGTCTATTATTTTGGAAGTCCCATATTCAGAAAAATTTCTTCAATATACCGTAGCACTGTCTTGTTGCAAGCACACTGCTTTGGTACGAGAATGATCATTCCAGGTTAGAGATCAGGGGGAAAGTAAACAAACAAAAATTGCACGAATATTATGCAAAGTTTGTGGATTTTCCATCTAATAACGCAACTAATTGACTGTAAATTCGGCATTCTTGTCGGTTCGGGAAAAAAATCTAGGTTATATCGGCGGGAAGCACGGAGGGCTGTAAAAGGGGTTAAAGTTGGCACGGTGGCAGTAATGAAGTGAATTTTGAAAATACTTCTGTATTTGTCGAGATACCTATTGAGACAAAATTATAGTATTTTCAAAATTAACTTTTTTATTGTTACCCAGTAAACACAAGGATATCCATTGGATGTCCACTGGATATCCATGTCGTACATTGTGGATATCCATTGGATGGATGGATGGACAAAGGATGTCCAGTGGATATCCCATGGACATCCATCGACCACCAACTTGGACTTGCATAAATCTCAGGATTATTATACACGGTATTAGTAGGTATAATTATTTAAATTCATAAAGGAAATCATTGTACAATTAAAATAATTCAATAGGTAATTTAGGGTGGGAGAGTCAAATTAGGTATAGGCATCAGGGATAATGTTTTTTCCTTATGAAATATTCTAGTCAGGCCCTTTCAACGAAGCTCCAATATATCCAGGGTGACCCTTATTGGTATCATTTACGCCATCATCAATCACTCCCCTGGGGTAAGTATGGTTATTGTGACCGAGAATCATGTGGTCTGAGCACCCGAAGTGAACCAAGGATAACGAAGATGCATTATTTATGTCGAATTGTCGCAGCTCGAAAGGAGTAAAAGTATCGGAACGTCAAGTATGTTGGCTGCATCGACTTTCTTCCTGATGGTAGTTCTGATACTAGCCGCGAAGAGAGTTTTCAACTTTACCTCTTTGTCGCAGCTCGAAAGGAGTAAAAGTATCGGAACGTCAAGTATGTTGGCTGCATCGACTTTCTTCCTGATGGTAGTTCTGATACTAGCCGCGAAGAGAGTTTTCAACTTTACCTCTTGGGAGCGGCTTTGTTTTACCTCTAGGAAAGTATACGTCTCTCCGTCACCAGGATGATGTCGGATCTATATGCTTCCGTCTACGCTGGGAGGGACCGCATCATCAGTTTTATCCACACGTTTTCTTGACTGCAACGGACACTAGCAATAAGGGAGATGCAGGAAAGAATAGGTCGAAGGGAGTCTCCGTGAAACACGTTCCTTCTAAAGATTATCTGGTCTGTTTGGACTCTGAGGTAAGATCACGAACACTCGATTACGTCTCAAGTTTGAAATTTTTTCGGATTTCATTTTTCTATGCCGTTGAAATTATTCGTGTCATATAGTCAATACTCTCTGCCACGCTTTTTTAACTTTTTACATTTCTGCGGAGATACAAATGTCAAACCAGATACGTATCAAGTATTCTTGATGTTTCCTCTGATCATATATGGTGAATCGAGTCCTCCAGAGCGGCGTCAGCTTTCCAATAATGCACTCAATATTTGATCGTATCGAAAGGTTGCGCTTTTTACTTCACGGAGTCTTGCGTAAAACATCTGTCGATGAGCAGGATCTCATAGCAGATATCGACCCCCCTTCTGTGACCCATTTTGCGTTCATATATCCGTTCATACCCTAGGTCAACTACTGAGATTATTCGGGTATATATAGGATATGCGCGTAAACATATTATAAGATGCATTCATCAAGCATATATTTATTAGTCTGAAGTTCTTTGAATCCGACAAGTCTTCTCTTTTGGGAATGAGCACGACAAACCAATCCGGAATCTGTTGCTCCTCATCTAGCAATGAGTTGCATGGTTGTGGATGCAGGGAAGTTTTTTCGACCAATAGTTATTCAGCCCATTAGGACCTCTGGAACAGCAAAGATCTTCGAACGTCGAACATCTTCCGGAGGTTTACGAAGCCTCCTGCAAAAAACTTCGAACTACGCTAAGGCTGGAAATATCTAAGTTGATTGGTTGCGGGCATACTCATGCATAGATGTTCTTCCAGAGAGTATCCACTAGATCAGCGACCGGCAGGTTATTACAACACGTGAAGACGCTTAGCATAAGCAAGAAGTTTTGTCGAGAGACTCCTTGTTTGCCGCGATGCTTCTCGTCCGCCTAACTAATGACTTCTTTGCATCATTTGTATCCTTTCAATGCGGTGCTATTTGATGCTAAACAGTAAGCCTTGATTTAATGTGTAGTATGCTCGTCCTAATTTTGCGGCTATTTGACACACTGCGGGAGTGAAAGGACTAAATTGGCCGCCACGTGTATAGTCCATCACACTTTATTGGATACGAGACGCGTGTTCTCTCGCCAACTTTATCTTAGCTCATGCTTCTACAGTGTGTCCATAAAGTAACCCCCCCCCTGTTAACTTTTGAACGGACTGAAATTTTAACATGAAATTTTTTTTGGAGGCAGTTCATAAGCTACTTTCTGACGACAAAAAAATTGTCTATCTTTCAAAATGGCGGCCCGACGCCATTTTGAAAGAATTTTTCAAATGGCATGGGGGGTCGAGTGATACCTCATACAAAACGTCCTACAATGCTCTATACGTCCCCAAAATTTCAAACAAAAATATACTTACAAAACAAAATGGCGGTACATAATGTACGAACTCTCTTAGAGTAACCTCACCCATGTTAACTTTTGAACGGATTGGAATTCTGTTTTGATTTTTTTTTTTTGGTTCAATGGTAGTTCATAAGCTTCTTTTTGACATAAAAAAAAAAAAAATTAAAATGACGTCGGTCGGCCATTTAAATTGTTTTTTAAAGGCTATGGGGGTCGAGTGATACATCTTTTGAATTGCATTTCAATTCTCTACACAACAACAAAATTTTAAACAAAAATATTCGTCCAAAACAAAATAGCGGTACATAATGTACTCTGCTATGAGTATCCTTCGGATACTTTAGTTCTGGAAAAATCGTCAAATCTTCTAGGTACACCCTTTTACAAAAGTATTCTGTAATTGATTTATTATCAACAAACAGATAATCAAGCAAAATGAGTAATATTAATATCGACCCAGGTAATCGGGGCAATCAGTTATAATAACATCCCTTAATTAAAAGTAATTCCTCAAATTGGAACAATCCATCAATTAGTCATTATAATATGGTACCTGTGTAAAGGTATAAATAAGAAATTTCCTTATCACAACTCATAGTTGTTAACTCAATCTTGCACTTCACCAGTTTTTAATATTGAGGATAGCGATGCGTACAGTAGAGGAAAAAGTTTTTGCTGTTAAAGTTTACTACCAGTCTCAAGCGAATGATCATGCAGCTGTGCGATTATTCAATGAGATGTATTCAGGCAATCCCATTGACAGAAAATATTTAAGAGAACTCATTAGGAAATTTGAACAAACTGGGAATCTGAGTAAAATGAAGAAAAGTGGACGACCATCTGTCTCTCCAAACAAGCAGATTGATATCTTAGTGGATCTTCAAGAAAACCCTCAACAATCCACAAGTGAATTAGCAGATGAAAATGATATGCCACGTTCGAGAGTACATAAAATACTACAAAAAAAAATTATATCCCTATAAAATGAAACTGGTTCACGAACTTTCTGAAGACGATCCTGATCGTAGAACAACATTTGTTTCAGTGATGAGAGCACGTTTTTCTTGAATGGCATAAGAATAGACATAATCACCGCTATTGGAGCACTGAAAATCCTCATGAGTTCAGGGAAACACATACTCAGTACATCCAAAAAGTTAATGTTTGGGCTGGCATACTGGGCAACCGTATCATAGGTCCATATTTCTTGAGAGAAAATTTGAACGGAGTTCGATATTTGAGGATGCTACAAGAAAACATCTTTCCGGAAATAATTCAGGTAGCTGGAAATAATATAGAAAATATTCATTTTCAGGCCAGTAACCAACTTTTTAAATGAAAATTTACCGGAAAGATGCATCGGTAGGAGGGGTCCTATTGAATGGCCAGCTCGCTCTGCTGATTTGACCCTTTTGGATTTCTTCTTGTGGGGATATCTCAAGTGTACAGAACCGCTCCAGGAACGATAAATGAATTGGAGGAACGCATAAGAGACGTATGCAGGAATCTTACACCAGAAATGTTTGGAAATGTAAGAAGCGAGTTTCAGAATCGTCTTTTCATGTGCCAGGAAGTCAATGGCGAACATTTCGAACATTTATTTTGATTTTCTTTATCAATTTTTCAGATATTTATGTTAAATAAACATTGTTCTTTATCCTGGATGGTTTTCTTAATTTTGCTGAAATTCAATAAAACAATCACCTGCCTTCTCACTAAATTTCATTCGAAGATGGCACTCTTTTATCATTTTTTGCAAAAATACTTTCATTTAATGATACCAAAAAAGATTTGATGATTTTACTAGAGCACATTAATAGCAATCGAAAAGATCCTCATATGGCAGAGCTCTAACATTGTGTATCGCCATTTTGTTCTGGATGTATATTTTTGTTTGAAATTTTGGGGACGTATAGAGAATTGTAAGACGTTTCGAATGAGGTATCACTCAACCCCCCATGCCATTTAAAAAATTCTTATTTCTTTTTTGTCGTCAGAAAGTAGCTTATGAACTGCCATTTCATGCGAAAATTCCAATCCGTTCAAAAGTTAACAGGGGGGGGGTTACTTTATGGACACACTGTATATCTTGTGCATGTATGCGTCGCTCATGCTTTCCATCCAGCCTCTTCCTATGAATCTCCGCATCTACTCGTGCCAGTTGTTGCGTGTTCAAGGGCTTAGTATTGTAAAGCGCCCTGCGTATTCTGGTGCCCTCCATTGGCGGTATGATGCGAGCCTCCTCTATAGCCACACATCAGTCACTTTGTAACCCGATTGAGGGGGGGCTCTGACATAGCTTCGACCCCGAATAAAATGGGATACATAATCTCTGAGATTTGGGGCGAAAATGGTTGCATGCTCCAGTGCTTTCTAATCTTTAGTCTAGTCAACATGTACCATTTATTACAAAAATTTTGTATAGTCACCGAAAATTATGATCATGGTGTCATTCGATTCGTAATGTCATATAGAAAGTTTGAGGAAGAGTCATCCCAAAAGGTGCCAAAAGCAAAACTTATAAGCAATTGAGTGAAAAAAAAGTAGGGCTTTGATTTTTTTTTAATATCTCGAAAAATATTGAAGATTTTCGAAATCTGAAAAAAGATCTGAAAAGATCAGCATATTTACTGAAAAAAAGTTCCGACTCCTGAAACTGTACCACCAATATTTAATTTTTACAGAGCCCTGCAAATATAGATCCAAATAGGGGTAGTCTGGCTTCCGCGCGTGTTGTGTCACTCTGACACAACAACAACAAAAATTATTTTAACATATTAAATATGAATATTGAGGAATAAAAAAATTCATGTACTATTGGGATACATCAATCAACAATAATCCGCGGTTAAAAATGTTTATCCCAGTTTCTCCATAAATTATGCATTTGTTAATTAACAAATTTTTCTAAACTGAATGTTAACATAAAAATCCCGATAATTATTGAAAAACCCTAGGATTTTTTTCACTCTGTGGAGTTATTCTTGATAGGCTTACAAATAGATAACCGATGCAAAAATTGTAAAATATTGATTTTCCATCTTTTTATTAACAAACATTAAAAGAAGTGTATAATATTTTTTTTTAAATATCTTGAATGTATCGATTTCTAAGGATTTGAAGCTACATAAAAATATATATTTTTCAAATGTTTAACACCATTGTTTAAAAAATTTGTTATAAGCAAATACATTGTTTATGAGCAAATCAAAAAAAAATTGTAATATATTTTTTGAAGAAAATTATGATTTTTAAAGAAGAAAACGATTCCTTAAAAAAAATTATTTGTTGCTAAAAAAATTTTATTTACTTTTTTATATTCAATTTTTAATAAAAAAGTGGAAAATCTTTTTGTAAGCCTATTAAGGAAAACTTTACGAAGTGAAAAAAATCCTAGGGTTTAAGTTCAATAATTATCGGGGTTTTTATGTTAACATTCAGAAAAAAAAATTGTTAATTACCAAATGCATAATTTATGGAGAAATTGGTATAACATTTTTTTCCCCGCGGATTATTGTTAATTGATGTATCCCAATAGATAGCGATTTTTTTAATTCCTTGATATTCATATTTAATTTGTTAAAAAAAATTTTTTGTTGTTGTGTCAGAGTGATGCAACTCACGCGGAAGTCAGACTACCCATTTTTGGATCTAATTTCAGGGCTCTGTAAAAATTATAATTATTGGAGGTACAGTTTCGGGAGTTGAAACTTTTCTTCAGTAAATTTGCTGATCTTTTCAGATCTTTCCTAACATTTCGAAAATCTTTAATATTTTTCGAGATATTCAAAAAAAAAACAAAGCCCTACTTTTTTTCTATTAATTGTTTATAACTTTGGCAATTTTTTTCGGACCCTTTTTGGACCTCTCCTTAAACTTTCTACATGACATTATGAATCGAATGACACCATGATCATAATTTTCGGTGACTATACAATAATTTTGTAATAAATGATACATATTGACAATACTACATAGAGCATGCATTCTCGCCACATATATCCTTTTCTGGGGGGCTCATACTGCTCTAGCGGATATACAGAATCATTCCTTAGGTCATTTTCGTCCACTCAAAACGTTCTACTGAGTTACGGTCATCATTCTTTAAGCAGGTCCTTGTCATTGGCCCCAACACCGTGCCTTTGACCCCTAGTCCGGTGGGATGGGTTGTATATCTTGCGTTATGTGGCAATTTTTAATGACATACATAATTTGTCTTATATTCACTTGTCAGTTAGCTAAATTTAAAGGCGATAGTTGAAAATTCAGGAACCTAATTTAAAGAACAATTCTTAGCTTATGTAAAATGCGAAGTAGCGGGAAAATCAGCAGTGGCTCATCTTGTTTTGCAGCAAAAGTACTCCATATAGACTTTATATGGCTTAGCCTAGTTATTATAGAGGCAAGTGTAGTTAGATGCCAATGGAAGCTTAGAAATTAGTGATGATGGAGTTGGGCCTAACATCGGCTTTTACCATACAGTTTGTTGAAATAGTCAGCTAATTTTATTACTTTTATTTCGGACTTCCATTGTCTGAAGTGTTACTTTCAAAATGACGTTTCAATCGGTATGGGATCTCTCTGATCGTTATCAAGAGTATAATGATTTGTTTCGAGTTAAAGAGAAACGTTTATAGTTCTTGAGAGGTGATTAAAGTTACTTGCATCCTAACTGCGAATTGCAAAAAGAGGTGATCCAACAATTCTTGAAATAAGTAGGTAAATATATAGGTATATAGGGATATTTACTGCTTAGCAATTTAGGAAGCAAGTATCTGTCAATTACCACTCAAGAACTATAATTGCCTCTCATTAACTCGAAACAGGTCATTATACATCTGATAGTGATCGGAGAGACCATACCGCGATTGGACCGTCGCCGTGTTTCAAAGTAACAATAGTATAGAGGTCTCTCACGTCCACCTTCAACGTATCCTACGTCATCACCTCTTTTTCGGTCGCTTCAAACTTCAATTCTTGCTAATTGCCCCCCCCCCCTCCCGTTAGAAACGTTCTGGATCTGCCCCTGAATATTAGGAACCTTTAGGGGTGATGAATACAACTCAAAAACAAAGAAAACTACTCGAATACCAAAACCATGTTATTTCCACGTTTTGCCAAATGAGTTATTAGCATACAATCATGTGTGCTAATAATTTGTCTACTATCCTAACTTATTCCTCTTATGTGTAAATTTCTCACCTTAGGTTAAAAACCCTAACTCTAATTCAACTAGAGTATTTTTCACGATAAGTGGTTCCGACCTAATAACTGCAGAAAATCTACCTAGGTCGATTCCATTGTGTATGCCAAATTCGGCATCTGTGACAAAGTGATCGACCTAGTTTTACTGCAGTCATTAGGTCCGAAACCATTTATCGTTAAAAATACTTTTTAGTATTATAGATATTACACTATTATATATCCCATTGAGAAATGGCTGAATCAATTATCCTCTTGATGAAATTAGTTTAATTTGTGAAATTGAATTATATATTGTAGGGAATAAGGCCCTTAATTGTCCACATTCATATGTCTCCAGAGATCGTTCCAAATTCATATTGGGCAATACTCGCTTTTTCCCGTATCAAATATCTAATCGATGTTTTAGGGATATTTTAAGACATAATAAAGTATGTTGATCAAACTAGAAGGGATGTGAAAACACGTTTCTAAGAGCATATGTATACATACAGTGAGCACGTAAAGGTTGGAACAAATTCGTTAAACGCTTGATATGGCCATTAGGGAAAATAAGCTCAAACACGCCGAATTTATTTTTCAGTTGCACATTTTTTGGTCTACTGAGATTTTTGATGACGTCAATTTTTTTAAATGGCATTACCCTATTTTTATAATACTTTCGAAAATAACGCATTTTCCTATGCAAGTATGTCATATTTTTCTTAAGTAAGTAAACCGTATGTTCGAGAAATAAAAAATATTTCATTCATAGTAATGTTATTACATTACATTAAGTCTGTTAACGTAAATCTTTGACGTAAGATATCTCCACAAAAAAATCTAGTGGGGTTAGATCAGGAGATCTAGCTGGCCACTCTAAAAATTCAGCAGCAGCAGGAAAACCCGGAAAAACCTACAGCTCCACCCCGGGTAGTCGGTTGCACACTTCGAGCAAACACCAGACGTCGGGATTGGCATCTCGGCAACTCACATTGCTTCACAACAAGGTATGAGGTCGCTTTTATCGATACCGATGTACTTGAGAAAAATTCTCTCATACTCCTGGTTCGAACTTCGAACCGGGTCAGATGCAGGCGGAATATTCAACGGCCAGCACATCGAACATATACGTCCAATGCATCGAACCGCTGAGCTACCGGCCACCACATAATAATACATAATACATCCAATTGTTGATCTTCCGTTACGCCTGGACGACCTTTCGTATAATTATCACCGACAATCTCAAAATTTCTATATTTTGCTCCGACTTTGCTCACCGTCAAAAGTGTATGTAATAGGTCCATCAGGATATTTATTGTTAAATAAGTTTCCAACCTCAGCTTGCGTACGGGTCTTATCTCCATAACCTAACATCATTAAAATCTTTATGCCTTGCTTTTCGCCAAAACGGGCCATGATATCGAAATAACTTAATTATACCACAATTATTTGATAGTTAACTATTATTGTAAAGTCGAATATTCAAAGCATATTTACAGTCAGTGTCAAGTTGCATTGGAGAAATCAATGTGTCAAACGTCTGTTTTAAAATTACTAAAAATTTTAAGTAGCACCCATATGAAGTGAAAGCAATTGATGAACTTAATGAAGGTGATTTCGATAGCAGACAAGGATTTTTAGAGTGGCCAGCTAGATCTCCTGATCCTAATCCCACTAGATTTTTTTTTTAGGGGATATTTCAAGTCAGAAGTTTAAGTTAACAGACGTAATAGTACGTTATTATGAATGAATTATTTTTTTTTCTAGAAAATACGGTTATGTAACATAAGAAAAAATTTATTGTCATCCATACACAGAAAAATCCATTCTTTTTGAAGGTATTATCGAAATAGGGTAAAGCCATTTAAAAATAATATAATGAGGTCATAACTCGAATAACGACGACGCCATCAAAAATCTGAGCAGACCAAAAAATGCGCAACTGAAAAAGAAAATCGACGTGTCTGAGCTTTTTTCCCACATGGCCATATCAAGCTTTCAACGAAAATGAATTTGTCATCAAATTAGGCTCGTCTTGAAACCTATACTTAGCTCCTATCAGATATACTGAGTTATTTTCATTTTCATGAAAAACTGCCTTTATCAAAATTAGAAAAATCTCAAAAGTTAAAGAAAGAACGAAAATAAGTAACATTTGGTTAAAAATTTCCATGGAGATCTTTGTTGAAGATCGGTTAGAGTTTTCAAAAGCCATTTGAATGGGAATCAGTCATTTATTGAAGGTATTTTGACAAAAAAGTACCTTGCAACAAAAAAATACATTTTTACACAAAATTTACTCTTGAATGAATTCTATGAAATGTAAAGGAATAGTTGACAGTTTTCTGCCAATCATTGCATCGCTGAGGTCATTCTAAAAAAACAAACGAAGTTTTTAATTCAATTCCTGATTTTGAAATTTGTAAATTAATTTAAAAAATCGAAAATATCGATTATTGTAGAATTTCAGGAAAAAAACATTTTTGTCTCACCTTCACATTGTTTAATGAGCTCCAACAAAGGGCTCCTTGAAAAATTTCATCGAAATGTTACTTATTTTCCGAAAAATATATATTTTGAGATTTTGTTAGTTTTGAAAAATAAGTTTTTTCAAGAAACTGAAAATCATTCAGTGTATTTGATACGGGCTAAGTAGGTTTCAAGAAGAGCTTAAGTTGATGACAAATTTCTTTTGTTTTTTGAAAAACTACAAATACAGATTTTTTTCCATTTATGCGTACTTTTTGAATGTCACTGTATATTGGGGCCAGGTAGCAGAGTGGTTAAAGTGACATTGTTTCAATCACTTTGGCTGCCAGTCGGCGATGAATCACCACGTAAAAAGGTAAGACCTCGTTGATCCTTGGCTCGCACAAGTTTCGACTTCTGAGGGCTGTCGTTCGTAAGGGGACGATAGCTGGTTAACGGAAAAAACAATTTTAATAATTGATTAAATCTCTAAACCTTGCAAAAACTCTGATATTTGGTTGCAAGAAGAAACTGCAATGGTGCCCTCGCACTGAGGAACATATTGCTTATTTTGTTTATGTTTAATTGAATGTTTATGTGCCTGTTTGTGAAAGTGCGAGTTTGAATGTATTTATTCAACCTTATATTTTATAAACTTGACCAATAAGTGTTTATTATTATTACAATATTACTATTATTACAATATACTATACGTATATATATATATATATATATTTATGATTAACAATGTTTGTATATTAGGACTACCTATTTCAATCAATAAAGATTTCATTTCATTTATCACAAATATTTGGAACTTTTTTATGAGCACATATACATCTTTTTAGATAGTGTTCAATATTCATCGTGGTATTAGTTAGGGAAATAGTTGTTTTTTTGACAAATATTTGTCACATATCCTACAACGTAGTATTATTCAAAAGGATGTTATTTCGTCGTGGTTGAGAATATTCCTTTTTTATGCTTATTTGTTGGAATATGAAAGTCGATTTTTCGTAACTAAAATAATTTTTCCAGTAATTGGGAGGCCTCCACTCCTTTGTTACCCCAAGGCCTCCAGACCTCTAAATCCGGCCCTGGGATTATTTTGAAATTTAAGTTCCTATTTTTCAGTTTAGCTTTAGTATACAATAGATTTTCCACTTTCGCGCTTGAATTTGAACTCTGAAATAGATGGCGCACCAGTCGAGGAAGTGACGACTTGGTCATCCGGTCAACGGGGACAAGAACAGAATCCGACAGCAGATTATCATCCTTTCTGCCTAGCTCGTCGCACGGTGTGGTTGCGGAGTCATTAAGTTGTTATATTTCAAGTTGGTGTTCCTTTCTATAAGTTTTATTTACAACTGTTGCATTTAATTTATTCCAAAAAGTAAGTAAATACGTTTATTCTATTATTAGCTAGCTGTAGTTCGTAGTTTTCCCTAAATTTGCGAATAGATGTGCCTCACCACGTGTACAGTGTACTTCTCATCAATGGCCGCCATATGCTCCATTTATTTTAAAATTGAAGTAATCCTATAGTTGTGTGCTCACCGAACTGTGGTGGCTTTCATTTCAAAGTGTAGTTTATCAGTAAAATAAAGTGTTAGTCTTGGAAAAACTCCAATCTTTAAATTAAATACCAATATTTCCGAGTAGGTACTTGAAATGCATCCATGTGCAAATTCCACCTGTTGTAGTGTCGGCTTTTTGATTTCGATCGTCTCATTCGAATTAATACTTTGTTAACTCGAAGAGATGCTCGTGATCCTGTTAAAATGTTGTGAAATTTGTGTTAATTATATGTTTTTGTTGTTTCAGGCAAAATGGGTAAAGAGAAGGTACACATCAACATTGTCGTCATTGGACACGTAGATTCTGGTAAATCTACCACTACCGGACATTTGATCTACAAATGCGGTGGTATCGACAAACGTACCATCGAAAAGTTCGAAAAGGAAGCCCAGGAAATGGGTAAGGGATCCTTCAAGTACGCGTGGGTACTCGACAAACTTAAGGCTGAACGTGAACGTGGTATCACAATCGATATTGCATTGTGGAAGTTCGAAACCGCGAAATACTACGTAACCATCATTGATGCACCTGGGCACAGAGATTTCATCAAGAACATGATCACTGGCACATCGCAGGCTGATTGTGCTGTACTCATTGTGGCTGCTGGTACTGGTGAATTCGAAGCTGGTATCTCGAAGAACGGACAAACTCGTGAACATGCTCTACTTGCCTTCACTCTTGGAGTGAGACAAATCATCATAGGAGTTAACAAAATGGATTCTACTGAACCACCCTACAGTGAATCTCGTTTCGAGGAAATCAAGAAGGAAGTATCTTCTTACATCAAGAAAATTGGTTACAACCCAGCTGCTGTTGCCTTTGTGCCAATTTCTGGATGGCACGGAGACAACATGTTGGAACCCTCTTCCAAGATGCCATGGTTCAAGGGATGGGCTGTTGAACGTAAAGAAGGAAAGGCTGACGGTAAATGTTTGATTGAAGCTTTAGACGCCATCCTTCCTCCATCTCGTCCAACTGAGAAGCCTCTTCGTCTTCCACTTCAGGTAGGGATATTATTAAATTCATAATTCCCATTCGTAAACAATACCTGGTATTCCATTTGTTTATGTTCAAAATAACTGATTTTAAACCAAGTTTTTATTGCATTGCCTTATTATTAATCATTTAATATCCTTGTCATTGAAGCAAGTATGATGAAAAAACTTTATTCTGATAATCTGATTATTTATTGGCTTAATCTTTTCTGATTGTCCAGACAACTTTTAAATTGTGAATGTTTCAAATAGCAGGTTTAATAATTCTTTTTTATTTCAGGATGTCTACAAAATTGGTGGTATTGGAACAGTACCTGTCGGTCGTGTTGAAACTGGTATTTTGAAACCTGGTATGGTTGTTGTTTTCGCTCCTGCTAACATCACGACTGAAGTAAAATCCGTTGAAATGCACCACGAAGCCCTTCAAGAAGCTGTTCCCGGAGACAATGTTGGTTTCAACGTTAAGAACGTGTCCGTCAAAGAATTGCGTCGTGGTTACGTAGCTGGTGACACCAAAGGCAGTCCACCCAAGGGAGCTGCTGATTTCTTAGCTCAGGTCATCGTCCTCAATCACCCTGGTCAAATCTCCAACGGATACACGCCTGTTCTCGACTGTCACACTGCCCATATTGCCTGCAAATTCGCCGAAATTAAAGAAAAGGTTGACCGTCGTTCAGGAAAAACCACAGAAGAAAACCCCAAAGCTATTAAATCTGGTGATGCTGCCATTGTTAACTTGGTACCTTCCAAGCCCATGTGCGTGGAATCATTCCAGGAATTCCCCCCTCTTGGACGTTTTGCTGTCCGTGACATGAGGCAAACGGTTGCTGTAGGTGTTATCAAGAGTGTCAACTTCAAAGATCCTTCCGCTGGAAAAGTCACAAAAGCTGCCGAAAAAGCTCAAAAGAAGAAATAGCCTTTTCTTATTTAATAATTATGACTCCATTCTTACTTTACTTTTGATATAAATATTATTTGAATGTTTCAACAGAAGCTGGAGTTCAGAACTATTTTATTACTTGACTATGTGATCTGTAAATTTCTGATACTGGCGTATAACATTGGCAAGAAACAATAAACGTGGTTTTCTGAATTTTTTATTTTTCTTCATCCAAATGTTTGTCAAATATAACTAAATTCCTTTTAGAATTGTATTGGCAGGGGTGGCTTTGTTAATGTTAGTATTTCAAAATTCGATGCAGGGGATGGTGTGATAGCTGGTGATGCAATCTTTCAACTATACCTAGAAAAGTTAATATTGTATTGATTACAAATGAACTGGACTAATAAATGGGAGTAGTCTATTTATCTATTTTTAGTCCTTTTCATTTTAATCAATTCAATATTAATTTTCCTGAATTGATTAAAAATGAACAGGACTAAAAAATGAGAATGGACCAAAGCTATTGCTCCATTTTTAGTCCTGTTCATTATAATCAATTCAATGGTAATTTTGAGGTGAACGAACGCCGAAATGTTTGTCTTTATCGCAGAAGTACTAATTAGCATAATCAGCAGTCAAGTTTCAGTTTGTGAAAAATTGATTCGTATGAATTTAAAACATCTATCAGTTGATAAAAATCCCAAGAAACGTAAGTTTCTGGAATCTACTGCCATTGCCGGTTAAAAATGGCGGTCTTTTGTTGGATTGTTGATCTCCTTGTCGTATATATTGGCGAAGGAACTACAATTACAAAGGTTATCAACCTGTAGAATTAAAAAGAAAAATTGTAAAAAATATTTGTACTTTCGATACCTTCTAGCATCGAGAAGTTATTATTTTGTCTTCCAGGCGACAGTAAAATACGCGAAATAGAAGCTCTGATTGGTCACAGTAATAGCGGGAAGTTTAAATTGGCGAATGAACTACAATTACAAAGGTTATCAACCTGTAGAATTTCAAAAAAAAAATGTGAAAAATATTTGTACTTTCGATACCTTCTAGCATCGAGAAGCAAAAATACCAAATAATGTTGTGCCTCCGAACAGTGTTACCACACATTACAGAAACTTTGTTTTTGTGATCTGTGAGCCAGGAGACTAAAATTTAACAAGGAGTGTTTGATTCCCATAAGGCAATGGGGACACTAGTAGAAAGAGATGAAAGAACATTTGTGACGTAGTAGGACGTGTCAGGGCCGCCGTTCTCTATAGACAGTGACGGACTAGCTCTTGGTACATGAGAGTTACTGCTGACAGTTTTGTTGCTTGGTTCGAGTTCGACTCTGTACTCATATCCAAGTACGTCACTATGACGCGTTGATGCTACAAGTTTCTGATTGGCTAGAGCTTATTAAACCCTCCTTGTTAAATTTAATGGTGGATTTATGCAGCAGTCATAGGGAAGAATATTGCCAATGATTGGTTGGTCCGTAAATTCCAACCAATCACTGACGAATATTCTTTCTTATGACTTAAAACTTATGACTTATGACTGCTGCATAAATCCACCATTAGTCTCCTTGACCTGTGAGTGCCGCGGGTTTTTTACTAAAGGGGGGTTCACAACCAAACTTTTTACGTTTCGTATTCTTGTTGGTGAAGCAGAATCTGGAGTTGAACTGACTCAAAAAGCTAGAATATTATCAGCTAGGGATGACGTGTCTCTAACCTTTTACCATGTGATGCCATGCGCGAGATCGGTGACCATGCTGGGAATCGAACTCACGACCCTAGCTAATGATTGAGAGGCGTACACGCTCTACCATCACGACCCATAAAATTTAAAATTGTTATTTCCGTCATCCGGCTGCACCCCTACGTGCAACCCTGACGAGTCCTTGAGAGACTTGTGCACGTAGAAATAATAATATACAAGCCAACTTTTGCGTAAGTGCACAGACATTTTGTTTTGGCTGGAGGCTGGCTGGCATCAAGAAGAATAAACTATATTCTCTCAGATTCTTGGGCTAGCATGAAGTGATGATCATATGCATGTACCCTTGATCTGAAAAGTCGGCTACCGTAAATGATCGGAACCATTCGGTAATCTCTCGGTTAGCGTCCGTTGATTTTTAATTTAACATGTCGGAGATTACGGTTCACCGGAACCCAAGGAGACTAAAATTTAACAAGGAGAGTTTACTCCCCATAAGACAATTGGGACACTAGTAGAAAAGAGATGAAAGAACATTTGTGACGTAGATGGACGTGTCATAGCCGCCGTTCTCTATAGACAGTGATAGACTAGCTCTTGGTATATGAGAGTTTTTGCTGACAGTTTTGTTGCTTGGTTCGAGTTCCACTCTGTATATACTCATATCCAGGTACGTCACTATGACGCGTTGATGCTACAAGATTCTGATTGGCTAGAGCTTATTAAACCCTCCTTGTTAGTTTAGTCTCTTTTACCGGAACCAGCCACGAGCGCTAGTTGATTCAAACATTGTCAAGGGTATTTGAAGACAATGATTCAAATATTAAAAATCATAGATAACCATTGATGGCTTTCTTTATTATGAATGAAAACAAAAAATCAAATCATTAAAGGTACTACCTAGACTACTAGAGGTCGGGGACGTATCTATTTCAAAACCTAATTTGAAAACCTTGCCTATCCAATGCCACAGACCATGCACCTACTCCATAGACGCTCCACAGCAATGGTTAAGGAGACACTTTTGTAGTTCGTTGTGACCACACGTAGATGTCGCAACTATAGCATCTGTCAAATTATGACACCAAGGCTGTCAGCTGGCAACGATTTTCAGCTCCCTCTATAGTTCGGAATAGAAAGTAAACAAAAAAGCGGGAAACTTGAACGCAACTGGTCAACCATTGTTCACTTTGGAACTGTTGCATATAAATATCCTTTCTATCCTACCATTGGAATCAACGGAAAACCTTAGCAATGACTTTACGTTTATTTCAGTAGCAAGATATATGAATATTTATATGAAACAGTTCAGTTTGAAGAAAGATACTGTTTACTATTTGTTTGTAGAATACCATACTCTTCGTGTCATATATCATGTATCTACAGTGAAAAAGGGTATAAAACTAATTATTTGAAAGTAAACAAAATTTTGTAACTTTAAGGTGGGAATATAACATAATTAGCATATAAAGGCGAGTAATTTATTGTCCTGTAAATGAAATCTGTGAATCAGGCCAAGGAACCGGAAACTAGACTCAAATATAGCCACCTCGATCGAATTTTTCGTCGTCCGAAAAACCTCATCGAAAAACACCGCACAAGTAATTTCATAATTCTACTTTAGATATTACGTAAATTACGCGGTGTTTCCAGAAGAAGTAATGAGACACACAGTATTCATCAGTTATCGGCAGATTTTTGGCAACAAATGGGGCAACAGCTTATTATTTCAAATTTTCCGAGCCCGACATCGAAATAAACTCAACTTCTTCATCTGGCTCTCAACAAACATGATAGATGGCGCTCACTTCAATGTCAATATTCTGATTCGAAAGAAAATGTAGAATTCTCATAAGTAATTTCATGAAAATATGTATTTTTTTCTTCTTCAGTACTTATACCCAAGCCATATAAACTGGGGTTTTTCCACTTCAAAACTATTTCAACTTTCTTCCCAAAACTTGTCATTAATATCTTAACATATTCCACAACTAAAAATAATAAATCTGTTCGAATAGGTATTTTAGTAATATTGTAACAAAAACACAATTATCTTTATTTCGCTAATTTATTCAAAACGTAAAATAATATAAATGTTGATTTTTTATCCACAATCTTATGCAACCCGGCTTACTTCTGTAGATACGGCTTGTTGTATAGTCTCTGATTCCTGTGACTTCCCGCCTGGCATTTGTAGACCCGCAGTTGGAACTACAGATTACTTACTCTATTAGACCGGGGGATAGTGACAGATTTTGGGACACAATTTTACTCAGAGTGCCTTTTGGAGGACAGTATTGTCCGTATATCGTATATCCTCATGATAATAATGCATGAATCATAGAGTCGTCGTAGGTTCTTCATATTAAAAAATAATTATAATAATTATTATTATTCGGGTACGATGTTAATCAGGATGCCATGGGTTTCGTAATAAAATAATAATACTAAAATACTCGAAAAACCATTGGCAGGCCGTTAGGGTGGGTCCGAATGGCTGATGGTCACGTGAAATTGTATTTGAAAAAAGGAATTTTCCGCCCATCCTTATGGTATGCCAATGGTTTTTAGAGTATTTTACGTTTATTATTTTATTACAAAACACATGGCAGCCTGATTGGAATCGTACCGAAACACATAATTTTTCGAAAATATTATTATTATTTTTTAATATGGAGAACCTACGACGACTCTATGATTCATGCATTATTATCATGAGGATATACGGACAATACTGTCCTCCAAAAGGCATACTGAGTAAAATCGTGTCCCAAAATCTGTCACTATCCCCCGGTCTATGTAATCTGTGGTAAACAGCCTGGACTCGTCGATGTGTCTTTCCTTGTTCGATGGCTCGCCTCCTGCATGCATTCCCTAGAAAACACGAGAGCGATGAATGATGAATCATACATTTTTCGAGCTGATGAGGTCAGACCGACAGGTGCTTAGTGGGCAGGTCCGGCTCAAGCTCGTTACGATATTATTAGAAACATTTTCTAGAATATTCCATTTGGGTGACCTCAATAATGATAATATTAGCTATAATAATCTTCGACGATAAAAATATTCATGGAATATCTATTTCATATTCCTTGTGAGTATTCTCTCATCATCCATGAATGAGAGAACATTTTATGTATATTCTGTGCTATCTGGGCAGATATATGTGCTTTTTTTCTAGCTTTCTCTTAGACTGATCTCTTCATGTGGTGGTGGAAGAGGTTGTATCTTGATTCTACATATAAAAGTTGGTATGCCTCAAGGATCCATTCTGGCACCAAACTTATGTCTATTTCATATTATGAATTGTTGGACACAACCTCATGTCCATTATAAAGCTTTGCTATGCTTCTAGTTTCATCCCACATTCTATCTATAAATGCCGGTGTTTTTCAGGGTTTCATATTCTCGCACCAGCACTGTTTCTTCTTCACATTAATGATCTGTTCTTACCGCATTTTCTCTTCCAAAGTTATGATATCAGCATGTCAACCAAAAGATTACGGGGAAGGAACGTGCATGGACGATTTAAACATGCGCATGGGCATAGCAACAATTCAAGGCTGGAGATCCAACAACTTGGTAGAATTCAATGCGAGCAAAACATGTCTTTTCTCTAGAAAGGCCGATCTCACAGTGTCCAACGTAATTATGTCGGGAATATTCCTGCCAATGAAGTTCTCCATTTCGATGCACGGTACTGCCATCATCAGCAGTATCCTTTCATGGATAAACCATGTGAGGTCCATTGCTATATAATAGTGTTTCTCAAAAACTTGGTTTTCTGTTTCGTGACCAGAGCTGCCCAGGTAGCACATCATATCGGCTGAATCTTGGTTCCATTTTGGGCCAATATAGATATATTGTAAATGAAAAATCAATATTGGTCCAATATGGGTGAATATTCAAAAAACAATATTATATTAATAATATTGGTGAAATATTGGTTGAACTAGTTTTGAATGTAGATTATCACACGAAATATTGGGTCAATATTGGTTGAATAATTTCTACCAATATCGATAATACAATATTGGCTATATATTGTTTTCCACATCTAGAATAAATATTGCAATCCAAATATTACAATCATATCGATTATAGGGAAAAAACTATATTGTATTTCCAAGTTTGTTAGAATATTGGTTGAATATCATTTCCACTTTATTTGACAAACTGTAATAACTCATATTGAGTCAATATTGGTTGAATGATATATTGAATATCGATAAAACAATATTGTCTTCACATCGTTTTTAACATCTAGAATAAATATCGCAATCCCAATATTCCCCTAATATCGATTCTAGGAATAAAAACTATATTGTATCTCCAAGTGTGATTACACATTGGTTGAATATCATTTCGCCAATATTCAACAAATCTTATTAATTAATATTGGGTCAATATTGGTTTAATATTTATCGATATCGTTAAAACAATATTGTCTTGATATTGTTTCCTAGATTGAGATGAAATTTGAATATTGGCCGAATATTCAATGAAACATATTGAAATTATATCATGATCAAACCTCGATAAGAATTTGCTAGGTGGCTCTACATATAGAACGTCTTCTAAAACCTACGACAGTATATTAAATACTTCCCGTAACTTGTTTTCAAGACAGCTCACTCAGTGGTTATGGCGATCAAAAGGCAGACTCTGGTGTCACCTTCATCAACTAAAAGTCATTTAATATTTTACCAAGGTATTGTAGTAGATTTATACTCTAATTAACTGACTAAAATAATTTATTTAACGAAATACAATGATACAATAACACAATACTCTAATTTACATAACATCACGGAACTAGGTATTTATATTCGACTTTCACTTCACTGACTATCCGTCTGTCCGCTGCGTAGTTCTTTTTATAGCCGACGTTGACTTCTCTGAATGCTCCAGAATTTTCCATCGAATCGCCCAGACTCACCGCACCGTCCAGATTCTTCTCGGTGCAAGCGCATCGACAGTCTCCCGCGGTTGGTCGCTAGCTATACGTGAGAGTTCAGGTCCGGCATCGCCCGCAGCTTCGCCACATTGCCCCCTTCTTAGAGATATTTCGTCCCGAAATGTCATCCTTGGAGTGTGTCGATATTTGCAGGATTCCCCATATCTGCATCGTGAAGTTTGATGGAAATAACACTCCACAGTCTTCATGTTAGGTCGTGGAATAGGATTACAACAAACCAAAATCTGGATGCCGCTGGATCGGAATATCGTCTCCAACATACTTCTTATAACTCTCCAATCCAGCCCATCAATACCACAGGATAATTTTGGGATTGCCAAGTCCACCAGATTCTGGTTCACCATCGTATCTCTTAGTTGGGTGAGGCTCCTCCAGACATCTTCATAGGACGGTTTGTCTTGGGAATGCTTCTTGGTCACCAGGTAGTAGATGTTCCTCTGGCCCTTCTTCAGCTGTAGCACACCTCCAATTTCTGGATTCTGTTTCCGTAGTGTCTGGAGTTGGCCAAATTTCTTGGAGAATACTACAGCGATGCCCCTGGACATTCGAAGATCTTCTGCGACGCAGTGTGCTAGTGCGTAATCGACTGGCACTTTGAAAAGGTCCCGTGGCTCCTCTCGAGTTACCCCGTGTGACACTTTCTGTCCATTTGAGTATAAGGACATGAATTTCTGGAACGTCATCGCATCCTCTGGTGGTCTGAGGGTGCGGACTTGGTCATGATTTCCAGCGTAAGGAGCCAACCTGTTGAAATGAACGACCCTGGGTTTACCTCTGGGTGGCTTGTGGATTCGGTAAAGCAGGTCGTTTATCCTCTTGATGATCTTGTACGGACCTTCCCATGAAATCCGTAATTTCGGTGACAGGCCCCGGCGACGCATCGGGTTGTACAGCCAAACTAGGTCACCAACCTGAAATCCTCCAGCATCGACATTGATGTCATAAGTCGCTTTCATTCGGTCGCTGGCACTCTGGATGTTCAAACGGACTCGTTCGTGGATGTCCTCCATTCGCTGCCGGAGTTTACTGACGTAGTCCTCTCCCGCGGTATCCTGTCCTGGTGGCATCCCAAACTTTAGGTCACAGGGAAGTCGCAGCTCTCGGCCCATTATTATACTAGCAGGGGTTTGGCCGGTCGACTCGTGTACTGCGGAACGGTAGGCCATCAGGAACAAATGGAGATACTGGTCCCAGTCTCTTTGATGGTCAGAGACTACCTTGGACAAGTGGCGATTGATAGTCCTGTTCATCCGCTCAACCATTCCATCGGACTGTGGATGTAGAGCTGTGGTTCTCGTCTTGCGGATGTTCAGCAGTTGGCACATTTCTTGGAACAGGTTGGATTCGAAATTTCTGCCTTGGTCCGAGTGCAGCTCCAAGGGTACACCGAATCGACATATCCACTCTTTCACCAAGACGTCCGCGACGATGATGGCTTCCTGGTTGGGCAGGGCATAGGCTTCGGCCCACTTGCTGAAATAGTCCATTGCCACAAGGATGTATTTATTTCCGTGATCTGATACGGGGAACGGGCCGGCGATGTCAATGGCGATTCTCTCGAATGGACTACCTACGTTATACTGACGCATCGGGGCCTTGGGTCGTGTCCGAGGTCCATTGCTGGCAGCACAAACAGCACACTTTCTGCACCAGTCATTGACATCAACTTGACAATTGACCCAGTAAAACCGTTGCCTTACTTTCTGCAGGGTCTTCGTCACACCCAGATGTCCTCCAGCAACTCCATCATGGATCTCTCGGAGTACTTCCTGTCTTCTGTTCTTGGGCACCACAATCTGACGTCTGTCTTCCCCACCATCTTCGGACTCCAATACACGTTTCAGGACCCCATTGTCCAGGGTAAGGGAATTCCATTGGGCCCAGTAGGATTTGAGTGCTGGGGAATATCTTGCAATTTCCTGCCATGTCGGTCTTTGATTACTCTTTTTCCAACCGATGACTAACCCAAGATCTGGATCCTTTTCTTGGTCTTTCTGGACCTCGTTATCATTCCAGTTGTTGTCAACTGCCGTGGTTCTACAAACCGCTGCTTCCTTCTCTTCTGCTCGTCGGCAGTGTGAGCAGTCGTCTGGGCACGGTCTCCTTGACAGGGCATCTGCATTCTTGTGGCCACTCCCAGCTCGATGTTCGATCTCGAAGTCGAATTCTTGGATTCTTTCGATCCAACGTGCTACTTGGCCCTCGGGGTTTTTGAACTGTAGGAGCTATTTAAGGGCTGCGTGGTCGGTCCTTAACAGGAATCTTCTTCCGTACACGTATTTGTAAAAGTGTTCTACTCCCTTGACAACAGCCAACAGTTCTCGTCTGGTGACGCAGTAGTTACGCTCCGGTTTACTGAGAGTTTTACTGAAGTATCCGATCACCTTCTCTTGCCCATCCTGGATCTGGGACAAGACAGCTCCAAGTCCCACGTTGCTGGCGTCCGTGTCCAAAATGAATTTTCCACTCGGAAGGGGATAACTCAGAATCGGTGCGTTGATCAATGCCCCTTTCAGCTTCCTGAACGAGTCTTGGCATTCTTCGGACCACTGAAACTTTGTTTGTCCTTCCGTGAGCCTGGTCAGTGGTTTAGCGATGTTGGCAAACCCCAGCACATATCGGCGATAGTATGTGCACAAACCAAGGAAACTACGTAGTTGGTGTATGTCTCTCGGTATAGGCCACTCCTTCACTGCTCTGATCTTCTCGTCATCCACTGCTACTCCGTGCCCAGAGACAACATGGCCAAGGTAACGTACTTCTTTTTGGAACAGGTGGCATTTCTTGGGGCTCAGCTTCAATCCAGAATTTCTCAGTCGCAGCGTCGCAGGAATACCTCCTCCAGGTTTTTAACGTGGTCTTCGAACGATTTGCCAACTACAATAATGTCATCGAGATATACCAGACACGTCCTCCATGAAAGCCCTTTCAGAACCGTCTCCATTAATCTCTCGAATGTGGCTGGAGCATTACAAAGCCCGAATGGCATAACGGTGAAATGCCACAATCCTGAGCCGATGGTGAAGGCTGTCTTTTCTCTATCTTCTCGAGCCAGTTCTACCTGCCAGTATCCACTCTTCAGTTCAAGGGTCGAGAAAATCGTGGAGCCGGCCAATGTGTCCAAGGTGTCGTCTATTCTCGGAAGAGGGTAACTGTCTTTCTTCGTCACGTTGTTCAGTTGACGATAGTCTACGCAAAACCGTGTTGATCCATCTTTCTTCTTCACCAGCACGACTGGAGAGGACCATGGACTGTCGGATGGTTCAATAATTCCATCTTTCCCCATTTCACTAACTATTTTGTCAGCCTCTTCCTTCTTGGCAAGAGGAAGTCTTCTAGCTGATTGTCGGATCGACCGGGCATCCCTAGTATCAATTTTATGCTGAACTACATTCGTTCGGCCCCCTTTTCCTTGTCCGGTATCGAAGATGTCTTGGTACTTCTTGACTAATTCTCTCAATCTGGGCTGTTGGGCTGGTTTAATGCCCTTGGAAGAGATGGTAACCAATTTTTCCAGTTCCGCTGTCAGGTTGTTGTCTTGACTAACAGTTCCGTGTACACTCCTGATCACAGAGGAAATTGACGAGCAGTGCCCCAAAACAGATCCTTTCTTCAAGGTCACTGGGTAATAATTGACATTCATTACCCTTACTGGCACAAATTTATCAGCACGCAACAAAGTCTTGCCTAGTGCAATCCCTCGTCCAATTTTCTCATCATGAAGCTTGGGCTCGAACATCACCACGCTTCCATTGCTCGCACCTCCGTCCAAGCGAGCCTCAAGTATGGTCTCAGCCCTCTCGGGTACACTTACATCTTCAGCCAGCAGAACACGAATCATCTCTTCACTTCTTCCATGTAGCACCAGCTCTTCTCCGTTCACACGTAGAACGCCATCTTTGAAATTCAATTCGAACCCTCTGGATTTCATGATGTCCATTCCAATAATTGCCTCCGCTACTAATGCCCGATGTTTCACTTTTGTGCTGCCTAGAATCAGTTCAATCGGTAGCTCTCCAAGTACAGTGGCTGGCTCTCCTGTTGCTGTGCGTAGCTTCCAGGATGATGGTTCCATTCTCTCTGGTGTTTTAATAAAAGCAGGTCCAAGGATTGTCCTAGTCGCACCTGTATCTAGCAGCATGGTGCAAGGCTCGTTGTTGATGAGACAGTCTACAAAAACACCATTGTTTTGACGTTGAAGGACAGCGACATATGCATTGTTAATGGGGGCCTGCTGGATACAGGTCGACGATCGCCCCTCCTCATCGACCTTCTTTAGTTTTCCTGCATCGGTACCGATTCTTTGAATGTTGGACATTTGCTACGCACATGCCCAATTTTGCCACAATTCCAGCATCTTATCTGTCTTCTCTCAGGCAACATTTCCTTCACCACCTTTCTTATGGCAGCTTCCAGGTTAGCAGGCTCCTGTGGGTCTTCTTCAATAACTCGGACTTTACTTTGGCTTCTGCAGGATTGCTTCGCTGCCTCAAATTCCAAAGCGCGTGCCAGTGCATCCACGAGATGTGTTGGACGAGCTAGTGTTAATGCTTGTCTCGTTTCCTGGTCACGAAGTCCATCTAAGAATGCCTGAACTGCTAGTCGTTCCATTACCTTTTCTGGTGTAGCTGGGTATGCAAGGCGAACCAAGCGTGCAATGTCGGCTTCAAATTCCTGTAGGGATTCGCTTGACTTCTGGCAGCGGTTTTTGAGCTGTGAGTGGTATACATGTTCTAGATGAGTCTGTTCATACCGTAATTCTAGATGTTTGATCAGCTGCTCGTAGTCCTCTTGCTCTTGTGCCGTGAGGGTTTGTAGAATATTCGTTGCTTCTCCACGCAACGCCAGTGTTAGTGCCACAGCTCTATCTCCTGCATTCCATCCATTCGCCTTTGCTGCAGCTTCAAATTGTCGGCGGTAGTTTGCCCATGGTGTTTTTCCATCAAACTGAGGTGGTTTCATAGAGAGTTTTCCTGTTTCTGGACTGATTTTTACATCTTTCAAACCCCTTTGAACATCATCTAAGTTCAAACTCAGTTCCAGCATTGAATTTTCATTGACAGATTCTGTGGTGTGGGTAGTGTCATTCTGGTTTTCCAACTTACTGAGTTTCTCCTTTATTTTGATGATTTCCGCCTCGAGTCCGCCTCTGATTTCATCGCTGATTGTTTCCTTCAATTTTCCCATCTCTTCCTCGATTTCATCCTTGATTTTCTCCATCTCTGTCTCGACAGTCCCCATTCTTTCTTCTAATCGGTTTGCTACGCCACAAAGTTCTTCTTTCATGTTCTTCGAGTTTTCTAGAAGCTCTTCTCTCAGACTATTGGAATTTTCTAGCAGCTTTTCTTCCAGATTTTTCGAATTTTCTAGGAGTTTTTCTTGAAGTTTTTCTTCCAAATTCCTCGAACTTCCTTGAAATTCTTCTTTCAGACTATTCGAATTTTCTAGCAGCTTTTCTTCCAGATTTTTCGAATATTCTTGAAATTCTTCTTTCAGACTATTCGAATTTTCCAGAAGTCTTTCTTGAAGTTTTTCTTCCATTCCGTCGAGTTTACTCATTATGGAACTCATATCCATTCCAGAAACTTCGAATAGAAATGTTTCTGGGTCCTCGCCCTCCAGAACTAATCCCTCGGCAAGTCTTGTTTGAAGCACGACCTTTTTACCACTTGTGTCAAGTTCCCTCTCCTCCAGTTCTTGCTTCAATTCCGCAACCTTCAATTCAACCAGGCGAACTTTCCTCGAACACATTTTGTCTTAGTCTATGTCTCACAGTCTATTTCACGGGTCACCAGTCTATTATTATTATTATTGTCTATCTCACACAGTCTATTTTCCGGACACTAGTCTATTTTACTATTATTATTGTCTATTTCACACAGTCTATTCCACGGCCATCAGTCTATTATTATTATTGTTGTCTTTTTCACACGCGAAAATAATTGTCCGAAATACACCAACTTTCTGCTTACACGAACACTCTTTATTTAAACATAGCACTTCTAACACCACTGTAGTAGATTTATACTCTAATTAACTGACTAAAATAATTTATTTAACGAAATACAATGATACAATAACACAATACTCTAATTTACATAACATCACGGAACTAGGTATTTATATTCGACTTTCACTTCACTGACTATCCGTCTGTCCGCTGCGTAGTTCTTTTTATAGCCGACGTTGACTTCTCTGAATGCTCCAGAATTTTCCATCGAATCGCCCAGACTCACCGCACCGTCCAGATTCTTCTCGGTGCAAGCGCATCGACAGTCTCCCGCGGTTGGTCGCTAGCTATACGTGAGAGTTCAGGTCCGACATCGCCCGCAGCTTCGCCACAGTATATTGACATCCACCAATATATCCAAATGATATTGTACCAATATCGATAAATATTGTACCAATATCGATAAATATTTTGTGGCTATTATTGCTTCAACTTAACATTATTGCTCAACTTAACATTATTTGCTCTTACCATATTCCTATTTCCATCATATTTGAGAAGCTAAGCAATCTCGATGTTAGAAAGGGTCCGGGGCCTGACGTTATTCCCCCCATTCTTCCTAAAAATTGTAATTATATATTGTCTATACCACTATTTCACATCTTCAACAAATACTTGGATACTGGGATCTTTCCAGACTACTGGAAGCTTTCCTACATAACACCCATATATAAATCAGGTAATAAATCTGACATTACTAACCATCGTCCGATCTCAATTCTTAGTACCATCCCTAAATTGTTCGAGAGCATCGTTACAGATTATATGACTTTTGACTGCTCAGGGCTACTGATCTCAAACCAGTTTGGCTTTTTATCCGGAAGGTCATCAGAACTCAACTTAATCACCTATACCAATTTTCTGTCTAAAGCTCTTGATAGGGGTAGTCAGGTCGACTCCATCTATACCGATTTCTCCAAGGCCTTTGGCAGGGTTAATCACGAGCTTCTAACCCACAAACTCAGTAGGTATGGCTTCGGAGGAGCGATGCTGAAGTGGATTGTGGATTATCTGACAGGCAGGTACCAAATAGTGAGATTCCAGCACCATTACTCTTTTGACTTTCCTGCAACCTCAGGCATTCCCCAAGGTTCACATTTGGGCCCCTTACTTTTCAACATGTTCATTAATGACATCACTTCATGCTTTCACAACAGTAATGCCCTACTATTCGCTGACGACCTAAAGCTCTATCGTATTGTGAATTGTGTGGATGAGTTGCTGAGTTGCAGAGCGATATCTGCAGACTTGCTACTTGGTGCTTGTCAAACGGTATGGACTTAAACATAAATAAATGTCATATCATACGTTTTACTCGTTCCCATCAACCTGTCATTTTCGACTATACCATCAATGGACAACCCCTGGATGCTGTCGACCGTGTCAAGGACCTTGGAGTAATTCTTGATGACTCCCTAACCTTCACTTACCACATAACCTCCATTATAAAGAGGACAACTCGTGACTTCACTAGTCTGGGTGCCATTAAGATCCTGTACTGCACACTTGTTAGAACTCACCTTGATTATTGTTCCTCTGTGTCTGGTCACCACATTATGTAACCCATTTATCCAAGATTGATCGTGTTCAAAAAAGTTTTCTTAGATATGTTTCTTTCAAATCTAACATCTTTAGTGATTACGCCTCAATTGAGAGTTATATCAATATTCCAACTTTGGAGAATAGACGTAGTCAGCGAGATCTATTGACTCTCTACAAGATATTAAATGGTGAATATGACTGTCCAGATCTTCTATCTCAAATCAAATCAAATCAAATCACTCGCCTTACTAGACAGATAGCTACTTTTCATACTCCCTACCATCGTACCAACATTGCTTATTTCAGCTATATCCCAAGATCCCTTAGAGCGGCAAATTGCCTCGATATTGACATCTTCTCAACACCTCTTCCTTAGTTTAAAAATCAACTGTGTCAGTGACCATCTTGTCATTTTATTCCCCACTTTTACACTGACTGTACGTGTACTTTTACTTTTCATTGATCTTTTTAATGTCTTCATTATTATCAATATCATATATGTTGTGACTGTTGCTGTATTACTCACATAATGTATATCTTGTAATATATTTAATTGGGCTTGTCCTTATAAATAAATAAATAAATAAAAAGAATATTTCACCAAAACTATTTCTAAAATATTCAAACAATATTCGACCAATATCGCAAAATTTTCACATTTTACTTCTCGACAATATATTTAGTTATATTTTTATTTTTATTGTATACATCATATTCATTAAATATATACTTTTAAATATTGTGCCAATATTGTCAGAATATGGTATCTGCGATATTGTACCAATATCGCCGAACATTTTGAGGCCAATATTAGTTCAAGAATATTTCGCCAATATTATTCAAGTTATATTGGACCAATATCGCCGAATGTTCACATTTTTTCTCGCCAATATTGCATTTCAAATATTTCGCCAATATGTTCACAATATTGTACCAATATTTTACCAATATTTTACCAATATAGGTACGCTACTTGGGGCACCGAGAAGAATCTGGACGATTCGAAGGATTACTCGAAATTTCAGGAAAAATGAACGGTGAATATAAAAAGAACCACGTTTCAGAGTTGGGAGAGTCAGTCAGTCAGGAAGCGAAAGTCGAATATAAATATTTCAGTGATTGTTATATAAATTAGAGTATTGTGTTGAAGTTATTGAATCATTGTATTTCGTTAAATAAATTATTTTAGAGTGAATTTGTTCATAAATATACTACAGTGGTGACAGAAGTGCGATTTCTAAAGATAAATAGTGTTCATGTTAGTGTAGACAGTTTGTGTATTTCGGACAATTGTTTTCGCGAAAAATAGACAGTGACTGACAAACATTTTTTCGTGAAGTTGACAGTGTGAATTAACGGAGTATGAACTGATACACTTCTCGCGTGTGAAATAGACAATAATAAAAATAGACTGGTGGCCGTAGAATAAACTGTGTGAAATAGACAATAATAATAATAGACTGGTGGCCCGTGAAATAGACTGAGAGACATAGACTAAGACAAAATGTGTTCGAGGAAACTTCGCCTGGTCGATTTGAAGGTAGCGGAATTGAAGCAAGAACTGGAGGAGAGGGAACTTGATGCTAGTGGTAAAAAGGCCGTGCTTCAGGCAAGACTTTCTGAGGGATTAATCCAGGAGGGCGAAAATCCGGAAACTTTCTTATTCGAAGTTTCTGGAATTGATTTGGGTTCCATAATGAGTAAACTCGATGGAATGGAAGACAAAATGCAACAGAATTCGGTGAGTTGGAAGAAATTCAAGAAAAACTTCTGGAAAATTCGAATACTCTCAAGGAAGAACTTCAAGAAAACTACTGGAAAATTCGAAGAATCTGAAAGAAGAATTTCAAGAAAGTTCGAGGAATTTGAGAGAAGATATTCTAGAAAATTCAAAGGGTTTGAGGGACGAGCCTCTAGAAAACTCGAAGAACTTTGTGGCGTGGCGAATCGATTAGAAGAAAGAATGGGGACTGTCGAGACAGAGATGGAGAAAATCGAAGATGAAATCGAGGAAGAGATGGGGAAATTGAAGAAAACAATCGGTGATGAAATCAGAGGCGGAATCGAGGAAGAAATCAGCAAAATGAAGGAGAAAATCAGTTGAGTTGAGTTGAAGAAGCAAATTGACACTACCCACACCACAGAATCTGTAAATGAAAATTCGATGCTGGAACTGAGTTTGAACTTGGATGATGTTCAGAAGGGTCTGAAAGATGTGAAGATCAGTTCGGAAACAGGAAAGCTCTCCATGAAACCACCTCAGTTCGATGGGAAAACACCATGGGCAAATTACCACCGACAGTTTGAAGCTGCAGCAAAGGCGAATGGATGGAATGCAGGAGAAAGAGCTGTGGCATTAACACTGGCTTTGTGTGGAGAAGCAACGAATATTTTACAAACCCTTACGGCCCAAGAACAAGAGGACTACGAGCAGCTGATTTAACATCTAGAATTACGGTATAAACAGACCCATCTAGAACATATACAGGGTGTTAATTAAGTACGTTGACAAACTTCGGGTGGTGATTCTTTGAAGGTTTTCAGGACGAAAAGTTCATATAAACATATGTCCCAAACGGCTTGGTTTTCGAGATACAGGGCGATAAAAATACATTCTTTTCAAGATTTTTTAGAGTTAACTTCGAGATTTTCGACAATAATCAGTTCAAATTAGGCAAGTACAATCCATTCAATAGGGCGCACGATACAAAATAATGCATTTCTTAAATAATTCACAGGGTCCTCCTTTTTTCAGAGTCAAGCTTTGTTCAACCCTTCAGAATTTTTTTTTCCGCCGCCACTGACATATTATGAGAAAGGAATAATCAATGTTGTTTCATTTAACATCTTTTTGATATCTTGCATTTTTTCATTTACTTGTACGGTTCAGGGGCTATAATGAAAATATTAATTTAAACATTTTCCAGTGTGGCATAACATTAGAAAATTTGAAAATTAAACATTTTCAATTATTGTAAATTGATGGAAATATTTTTTCAGAATTAGAAAAATCTACGATGAATAAAAATTATACAATAAAAAATATAAAGACAAGCTTTTATACAAATGCACTGAAAATGAAAAAATAATTTGTTTCATTTTTTGTAGGTTATTCTGTGAGTATCAAAATCTTTCTGTACAAGATTACCTAGATCAAACAATGAAATGAATTATTTTTTCCTTTTCAGTGTATTGTATAAAAACTTTAAAATGTTTTCTTTTTATAATTTTCATTTTTAACATTTTAGTTTATTTTTTATGTGAAACTGAAAATCTCCAACCCAAAAACTATCACATACCAATTTTGAACAGAATCGGATCATAATCACAAAACTCGTCCGCCATATTGGAGCCGCCATTTTGTTTTTTAACAAACATTTTTTTAATGCATTGTCACCGGAATTACGGAAACCTGCCAAATTTCAAATTAATCGGAGTATTAGAAGTGGGTCAAATTCAACTAATATTAAATTGTTTGTTAGTTAGTTACAAGTGAAGCTAAATAAAAGGTTGTTATTGTAAAGATGTGATTTCTTTTTGTGATATCTAACAGAAAACTACTATCTCCCCGTCACTGCGGTACGCTGGATATTAAACTAGATCTGACAGATATTGGGAAAACCTTAACTTTCAACCTGAAGATTCTGATGGTAAAAATGTGCATTTTCATTGAGATATTTGATTAAAAATGTTTTTACCCATCAGTCTTGATAGAGAACTCATACAAATTTTTTGTTATTTTAAAAAAAGATATTTTTTAGTTTTCAATTGAACGTTTCCTTTTCAACATAAAAAACTTCCGAAAGGTAATCCTGTAATGGAAGATAGTTAATAGGGTTTATCTAATAGTCGCAGATCATTACACATTTGATTTTCATTTATGAATCTCTGGTCATAACTCCGAAAAACTAAATCAAACAAATTTTTGTTTCCGTACAGAGTACATTATTTTATCAGAAATTTCGGTTTGTTTTTTCTTCTGCTGTAACGCAGAAATTTTGTAATCAATTTGAATTCATAAAAATAGCAAAGTGGGCTTTGATATTAATTCATTTATTTAAATATCAACAACTTGACAGTTATCGAAAGTTGAGAAACTGTCTCATTGTTAATTCTTCATCAGTGCAAGCTATAAAGCAGATTTATTCAATATTCCTTTGGATAAAATGGTTGAATATACAAATTCAGAAATGGCAGACATGCACTTAATGTATGGAATGGCTGATGGTAACGCTCGTGCCGCCAGACGAATGTATCTAGAAAGATTTCCTCAATGTCATATTCCCAGCACACAAATGTTCATCAATATTCACTCCCGTCTTCGTGAAACGGGTACTTTCAAGAGGTCTGCTGTTCTCATAGGAAGACCCAGGAGAGTTAGAACAGTTCAGATAGAAGAAGCTGTACTTAACGAAATTGAGCAGCATCCAGACAGCAGTACAAGACAAATTGCGGCACAGTTTAACGTAACCCATGTATTGGTATGGCAAATTTTAAAAGAGCAACAACTTTATCCCTATCACATACAGCGTGTTCAAGCTCTTCTGCCAGGGGATTTTCCAAAGAGATTAACTTTTTGCACTTGGATTCGAAATAAATTGTTGGAAAATCCATGGTTTTTATCTCAAGTGTTATTCACCGATGAGGCATTCTTTTTCCGTAAAGCCATTATTAATTTTCACAACAATCATATGTGGGCTGATGAAAACCCACACGCCGTGATTGAAAACCATTTTCAAGAGACGTTTTCTGTGAATGTTTGGGTTGGAATTGTAGGGAATTTCCTTATCGAGCCACATTTTCTGCCTCATAGACTCAATGGTGACCATTATCGACATTTTCTTGAATTCATCTTACCTGGACTCCTAGAAGAGATCCCACTGAGGGAAAGAATTGGAATTTGGTTTATGCATGATGGTGCTCCAGTACACTTCAGATTGGTTGCACGCCAATATTTAGAAGGGAATTATTCTGATCGCTGGATTGGGCGTGGTGGGTCACAACTTTGGCCACCAAGGTCACCCGATATGCATCCACTTGATTTTTTCCTCTGGGGGCACCTTAAATCATTAGTGTACCGAACTCCAGTTCAAAGTGAAGAAGACCTGAGGAATCGCATACAGGAGTCATGCGGAATTATAAGAAACACTCCTGGTATTTTTGAGCGTGTCCGCCAGTCTATGGTTAGGCGCATAAACGCATGCATTGAAGTTGGCGGTGGCCATTTCCAGCAGCTGCTCTGACATATCAATTTCAATAATGGTCCTTTTCTGAACTTAATTTTATTCCTAGGGAATTTATGCTACTTTGCTCTAGTATTTGATAATAAAGTTATTCACTATTGAAAATGTCCAAAATTATTTTGCCATAATTAACTTTGTGCAATACATATTCAACCTGAGTTATGGTAAAAAATGTATGCTCCATAACATTACATTTTCTCTACACGAGCAGAAAATAGCTATTTGTGTAATGAGAACAAAATGACGTATTGCGTCACGCGCTAATCTTTGGAGAGTGGCAATGACACTTCGAGAAATGAATTATTTTATATCATGCGCACTATTGAATGGATTGTACTTGTCCAATTTGAACTAATTTGGATCGATTATTGTTGAAAATTTCGAAGTAAACTCCAAAAACTCCTAAAAAATGTATTTTGATCACCCTGTACTTCGGAAACCAAGCCGCTTGGGACATGTTTATATGAACTTTTCATCTTGAAACCTTTCAAAGAATCACCCTTCAAGTTTGTTAGATTATTTGCTTCTCAAATTTCTTTATGTTATGCGTTACTGGAAAATGTTTGCGTTAATATTTTCATTGTAACTCCTGAACCGTACAAGTAAATGAAAAACATCAGGAGAGCAAAAAGATGTTAAATGAAACAACATTCATTATTCTTTTCTCATAATATGTCAGTGGCGGCGGAAAAAAAAATTCTGAAGGGTTGAACAAAGCTTGACTCTGAAAAAAGGAGGACCCTGTGAATTATTTGAGAAATGCATTATTTTGTATCGTGCGTACTATTGAATGGATTGTACTTGCCTAATTTGAACTGATTATTGTAGAAAATGTCGAAGTTAACTCTAAAAAATCTTGAAAAAAATGTATTTTTATCACCCTGTATCTCGAAAACCAAGCCGTTTGGGACATATAATTATATGAACATTTCGTCCTGAAAACCTTCAAAGGATCACCTCCCGAAGTTTGTCAACGTACTTAATTAACACCCTGTATGTACCACTCACAGCTGAAAAACTGCAGCCAGAAATCAAGCGAATCCTTACAGGAATTTGAAGCAGACATTGCACGCTTGGTTCGCCTTGCATACCCAGCTACACCGGAAAAGGTAATGGAGCGACTAGCAGTTCAGGCCTTCTTAGATGGACTTCGTGACCAGGAAACCAGACAAGCATTGACACTAGCACGTCCAACACATCTCGTGGATGCACTTGCACGCGCTTTGGAATTTGAGGCTGCGAAACAATCCTGCAAGAGCCAAAGCAAGGTCCGGATGATGGAAGAAGACCGACAGGAGCCTTCCGGTCTTGAAGCTGCCATAAGGAAAGTGATGAAGGAAGTGTTGCCCGAGAAGAGACTAGTGAGATACCGGAACTGTAGAAAACTTGAACACGTGCGTAGTCTATGTCCAACCCTCAAAAGAGGTCGAGACCAACGAAGGTTGTTGAGGAGGGGCAATCGTCGGCCTATACTCAGGAAGCCCCGGTGAATAACGCATATGTCGCTGTCCTTCAACGACAGAACAAAGGAGCCTTCGTAGACGGTTTCGACGGTTTCATCAACAACAAGCCTTGCGCAATGCTGCTGGATACAGGTGCGACTAGGACAATCCTTGGGCCTGCTTTCACTAAAACATCAGAGAGAATTCAACCATCATCCTGGAAGCTACGCACAGCAACAGGAGAGCCGGCCACTGTACATGGTGAGCTACCGATTGAACTGATTTTAGGCAGCACAAAATTGAAACATCGGGCATTAGTAGCGGACATTGAGGACGATGCAATTATTGGAATGGAGTGAATTTGTTTATAAATATACTACAATACGATACCTTCGATGCGATTAATCACTTATTAAATAGGCATTATTCGTTGGTAGCTTCGAACAAAATGGTTTTGTGCGGCTTATAAAATAATCCATTATTAATTTACTGTCCAATTTTTCAAAACCACTTCACTGAATAAGGGAACCATATGCATATAGAGATATGATCGCAAAGCGACCATTAGAAGTTAGTTTCACGGGAAAGTGAACAGAATTTCCAGTCAGCGGTTTACTCAAACATTAAGGTGGACTCAGTTGATAATATTTTAATAAGCTCTAACGACGATCTTTGATATTCTCACACTCTTGACTGCTAATCTTTTTACTACTATTTCATGCAAATTAACTAAGTAAGCAGTTTCTGAAAATGAGCATTTTTTTTGTTGAGGTGGAGGAAATCTTCTATAGAGAGGTAATAAATCTCAAAACTCAAGACCAACTGTGAGACTCCAATGATATATGAACCACAGATGAATAAAATAAAAATGTTTGAATTTGAATATGAACCTGACCTATATATCCTAGAATGAAAATTCCATAACCCAATGCAATTCCTCGATATCAAAATACAAGCAAGACTTATCTCTACAAAGGCCAATCTCACAGTTTCCAGCTATCTTGATGCTCGGTAATACCATCAGCACTGCCCTTTTCTGAGAAAACCACGTTTGTTCCATTGCCAAAAGTGTCTTCTCTTTCGCACCAAAAGTTTTTTTTATTCCCGTTAGCTGCCTATGATCTATAAGGCACAGATCCGACCTGTTCCCATACAAGAAGGGCAGCTCCTACACATACATTCGAGCATTAATATTACCTACATTCGTCTCGTCGGTGATGCAGTACCCACAAACTAGCTAACTTCTCTAGAACACCGCAAAAAATTGGGGATCTTTGAAACGCATTCTTCGAAAAAAGTGTTCCCGGATGAGGGATGCAGCATCCAGAAGTTCAAGAAAAAAAACAATTTATATCTAATTCTCTTGTTTCTCACGATGTTCTCTGAACACAACTGATTTTTTTTATGGAACCAGAAGTTAATAAAAATACATAATGGCACAATTTTCGACAGAATACCAAAGATGATCACATTTTATATTAGATTACACAACCTCTTTCAAGACTTTTTCGATCTCAATGGCCTTAGCCATTGTTAATGATAATAATAATTTCAAGAAGCTAAGATATCGAAAAAAGTTATATGACCCACAGCGTTTCAAGCATTAAATCGAGAAAATTGAAAATTATTAATTTTTGGATCCCTTTACAAATACGAAATATTTTTCTTCTGAATAGCTTAATTCCAGTAATATATTTGTATTTTGATGATCTTAATTTCTACATATCAGATATCACTAAATCAGGATCCTCGCTGTTACATCGGTTCGTATCTAACAGTTATATCAAAATTCTACGACTATTGTGATGATATGGCAACCTGAAAACATTGTGTTCTCCTGATTATTATCAAGTTTCGATGATAATCGTGCATGAGCGTTTCACTTCGCACATAAACTTGAAAACTTTAGACCTCTTTAATTTGACGCACTAATATTAATACGAACTAATTTATAATCATTATACGAACCAATGTAGTAGCGAGGGTCCTGGTATAATCAATTTTATTCGATTTAGTGCTATTTGGTATTGAGAAAATGGAAAAGTTCTGTCATTATCATTGAAATACAAATGATCCACTAAAGACAAGCTATTCAGAAGACTTTGATATTTGTAAAGAGATCGGAGGATATTCCAAAAAAATTATGTCTTCAATTTTCTAGATGTATGGCTTGAAACTCTATATTGAAATTATAAGCAACTTTTTCAAATAATTTTTTTAATATCTAGCCATCTTACCCTACTTTTGGCTTCTTCATAGTATTTTTTTTTCAATTTTCCCCCATATCAGTAGTCACGTGACATGTGTCAAATTCGATTTTCAGCTTATCGGACATGCACAATCGATCAACTGAATTTTTATATGACAATACTCTAAAAATATTTTTTTCCCATGTTTATGATGGGCACTGTATATAAGGGATTTGGCTTGGCTCCGTTAGACCTTATTCGCAATCTGATCCGGATCAATAACGTGTCAGAGGATCTTTATGATATATAATAAAAAAATGATGAAAGCAGGGTACGTAGCTATAAAATATCATGAACGGGTGGAAATCTCCTTTTACCTGAAAACGAGTGCAGATTTGTTCAAAAAATCAAATACATTATGTCAGTCAAACGGCTACACCCTCACTAGAAACCCTCAGAAGTATTCGGGATCACGAGGGCCTTTTATTTCAGCGTGCGATCCCAAGCCTGGTCGAGAATTGTTCCTGAATGTGTCTATTTAAGTATATGACAAATTCAAGCAGATTTGAACTTTTTTGACTCCACTCCACTCTCTCTTACACGTTCCATAAAAAATTGTATCTCACAAGTTATAGGAAATGCAGGAATATTTAGTGAGTATTTTGGGAGTGTATACGAACCCAACTCAACTCCATCCCTTCTGGAACTATCAAGCACATCTAACAATTTTGATATAACACAAATCACTATGGAAGAAATTTTTGCTACCCTATCACAGTCAGATAATAATAAGGGTTGTGGCCCTGATGGATTAACTGCAGTATTTTTGAAATCTTGTAAGAAATGCTTAGTTGAAACTCTTCACATACTGTATAACAGATGTCTACGAGACGGTATATATCCCAAAGTTTGGAAAATCGCTCAAGTAATACCGATACATAAATCTGGTGACATCAACGATGCTAGAAATTATAGACCGATATCATTGCTGAGTTTATTTGGTAAAATTTTCGAGTCCATAATTTGCACGAAAATGTTTTTTATGGTAAAAAATTCCATCACCACTTCTCAACACGGTTTTTACAAAAAGCTCTCTGCAGTAACGAACTTGGTACCCTATGTACAAAATATTTATAGTAATATGGAGAAGGGAATCTCAACGTGTGCTGTGTACACCGATTTTTTCAAAGGCTTTTGACAAGGTTCATCATCCTACATTATTAATAAGGCTCAGAAATTTCGGTGTGCATGGTTACTTGCTGGATCTTCTCATCTCATATGTTCAGGATAGATACCAGCACGTAGCACTGAATAATACAGTCTAGCCTATTGCCTGTTACCTCAGGAGTACCCCAGGGCTCACATCTGGGGCCACTACTATTCAGTATTTATTTGAGTGACGTGGAGAAATGCTTCCATCACTCCAATATTTCATTATATGCCGATGATATGAAAATCTTCAGTCCTCTGAATTCTCTTGCAGACTATAATCAAGTACATGACGACCTCGATCGGTTCTCTGATTACTGTAAAATACATAAATTTTCACTGAATATTGAGAAATGTAGTCAAATCATATTTATCCGTAGCCCGAATCCACATATGTTTCCGCTCAAGATTGACAATGACAAACTGTCTATCTCTGATGAGATAGTTGATTTAGGTGTAATTTTGGATACCAAATTGACATTTGACCGTCATATTGATAAAATTGTTAAGGAGTCTCTGAGAACCCTCGGTTTCATATCAAGAAATACCAGGAATTTTAAAAATTTCTCCTCTTTACTGATTCTGTTCAATACTTTGATGAAGCCTATCCTTGAATACTGTAGTGTAGTATGGAACCCATCATAACAAAAATATATAAAGAGATTTGAGTCTGTGCAGAAGAAAATGATCAATATTATAAATTATAGATTCTTCAGATATAGGCACTACTTTCCATATGAAAGTAACCTCATTTTCTACAAGCTCGTGAGCCTATCTCTTAGGCGTGACTTCAATGGCATATATTTCATTTACAAAATATTCAATAATCTCATTAATTGCAATGAATGT
Organism: Chrysolina oricalcia; assembly: GCA_944452925.2. NCBI lineage: Eukaryota > Metazoa > Arthropoda > Insecta > Coleoptera > Chrysomelidae > Chrysolina > Chrysolina oricalcia. Next base: position 17,708,706 of record OX101809.2, on the reverse strand, counting down.
TCAACACCCTTTTCACTGAACTGTTCATCATATAATATTCGTCATAGACAACTATTTTTTACTCCTTATTTTTCCACAAATTATTTTGGTAACTCTCCAATGATTAGATGTACAGTTACATTTAACACCATGTTATCTGATGACTTGGACATTTTTACACACAGTGTGAACTGTTTCAAAAGAAAAAGGAAAACGCTCTTAACAACTTGCATTATGGTTACTTAAACGAGTTAAAAAATTTATTTTAGATTTGTAAACTAGACTTAGTTTTGCATTATTGATTCCACAACTGTCTTTTTATTGTAATTGTGTGTTATCCTGTAATTGGGCTCGCCCTGTTGGGTAACCTATGTATTAAATAAATAAATAAATACATAGTTTGTGGAATATTATTTAAAAATGTTTTATCATAATTGAATTTTATAGATGATTAATAATTTTAATGATTAATTGCAGTTTCATGGGTATATACATTTTTATACAGTTAGAGTTATAAAAGTTATCAAAATGTGAAAGGGTTGAAACAACTTCACCTCATTTAATCGGAGGTTTGTTTATCTTTTTAACATCTATATCACCCAACGTTTTTTTTGTCTGTGCTGATTTGAATCCACCCAAACCCGCTTTGGGATTGGGTGGCCGGGATTCCGCACTACCGCTATGGTTTTTTGGTAACATGCTGACTGTTTGGTACACCACCCTTCCACCCCCAAGTTCAAAGAGACTAAACTAACAGGAGGGTTTAATAAGCTCTAGCCAATCAGAATTATGTAGCATCAACGCGTCATGGTGACGTACTTGGACATGAGTACAGACTCGAACTCGATTCAAGCAACAAAACTGTCAGCAGTAACTCTCATATACCAAGAGCTAGTCCGTCACTGTCTATAGAGAACGGCGGCCATGACATGTCCTACTACGTCATATTTCGTCACAAATGTTCTTTCATCTCTTTCTATAAGTGCCCCCATTGTCTTATGGGGATTAAACTCTCCTAGTCAAATAACGTTTAATCTCTTTGCCCCAAGTTTACCTCTCGACCACAGGTCTTCAACCTTTAGTGACTTGGTATGTCAGTAATTTCCTGTCTCTTCGCTAGAGTAGTAGAGCCTGCATGGTGTCTTGTGGTGTGGGGTCTTTGAGTCCGTCTGTACTGTTGTTTAGTGCTAGAACGTTTACCTCTCACCCAGACGACCCAGCGTCTGCAACTGATGTGGAGAGGTTTGGAATCCACTCTCAGGTTTGTCAGGTAAGCAAGCTATCGGTCTTAGTTCTCCTTTGCCCGCACATGCTCAGATGAGCTTCTGAGGAGTTTATCCGACAACCTAATTTTTTTATCGTTGTTTTCGATCGGTTTCATTTATGAGACATGTTCTTTGGGTCCTCCGTGATGAAACCTGTTGTTAGTCTAATGAGCGAGGCTCTCGCGTTCTATCGTATACTTTGAGTTTCTTGATGTTCTGTCCGGCTTCCAGTGTGATAATTCCCCATGCCTCCTCGTGCGTGCTTGTGTTTGCTGCGTCTCTTGCTTTATCGAATATATTTCTGGCTAGGTGGACTTTAAGTTCTCTACGAAGGCGTAGAAGGGCCACGAGCAATTTTTTTTTTGGAATCCCTTCTTTAATCTCGGACCCCTGACTTTAATCTCGGGCCCCCGACTTCAATCTCGGACCACCGACTTTAATCTCGGACCCCCGACTTTAATCTCGGGCCCCCGACTTTAATCTCGGACCTCCGACTTTAATCTTGGACCCCCGACATTAATCTCGGACCCCCGACATTAATCTCGATGGTCCGACTTTAATCTCGAACCCCCGACTTTTATCTCGGGGGTCCGACTTTAATCTCGGACCCCCGACTTTAATCTCGGGATTCGACTCACTGCTCTAAGATTCTAGAATTTTTACCAAAGAATCTCTTATAAAGCTTTAAATGGTTGAAAGGACAAGGTATATTTATTTCATTGAAAAAATTAACAGGATGTTCATAAAATCAGATGTGAATTCATCTGCGACTGAAAGACATATCAGTCCCTATTTTCCATCGTTCAAGATAACCTCTTGAACGGTATTCATGTTGAAAAGGGAAACATTCCCAATTGAAAATTGAAACAAACATGACTCCTCTGGAAAGAACTTTCAATACAACTACTTGCCTAGCTAAAGGCAAGCTGCACATTAAACTACATCTGATAGATATTGTATTATATAATAATAACAGCCGCTCTCTACCCGCACAGGCTATGCCTTTGGGTACACACTCTTCTACTGTTTATGAGGAATTATTATTATTATAACTTGAGAGAATACATTTTATTTAAATATATTTTTTTGTTATATCTAACAGAAAACAACTACTTCCCTAGCTAAGGCCACGCTGGAGATTGAACTATATCTGATAGATATTGTGAAAAGCAAACCTATCCTGCAAATTTTTACTTTCAGATTTTTTTCTTTCAAGTTATATATTATGATCTTTCCACAATATTTATCAGATGTAGTTCAATGTCCAGCGTGGCTTTTGCCGGGGAAGTAGTTGTTTTCTGTTAGATATAAAAAAGGCTTAATTTTATCGTAGGTTTTTTACATCTCCAGAGGAGTCATTTTATTTCAATTTTTAGTTCAAAATGTTTATCTTTTCGGTAATGTATCTATTATTGCATGGGACAAATAATGTTGAATTAGGTGTATCTAATTAATATATCTGTAAATCACACTTAGGGGGCGCTTAAAGATTTCAAAACTTTACTTCTATAGCGTTTTAATAAATGGGACTTTCATTCTTTGCTTCATTTCTAAACCATTTCACCACAAGTATAATCATTATAGAAGAACCCTGAAGATGAAATGATTAACATTTGAAACGTCGCATCGGCCAGATAATATTAGTCCCAACAATCTATCTAAGCACATCAATGTAACTATTATCTTCCAGACTGAGATCCGGAATGAGAACAACAAACTCCGTGTGCTGATTCTTTATATAAACATAATATGATATTTGTTGTTGTTTGTTCAAAATTTGTTCTTTCCGTCAACCAGCTGCACTCTTACGAGCAACCCTCATAAGTCTCCAGGAAACTTGTGTGAGATAGGAGAGACCAGAGGCCCTTAACTTTTAACGTGTGATGCCCTTATGGTTGACATGCGAACGTTCGACCATCACCCCCGAGATTAAAGTCGGACCCCCGAAATTAAAGTCGGGGGTCCGAGATTAAAGTGGGGGGTCCGAGATTAAAGTAGGGGGTCCGAGATTAAAGTCGGGGGTCCGAGATTAAAGTCGGGGGCCCGAGATTAAAGTCGGGGGTCCGAGATTAAAGTCGGACCCCCGAGATTAAAGTCGGGGGTCCGAGATTAAAGTCGGGGGTCCGAGATTAATGTCGGGATTCCAAAAAATAATTGCTCGTGGCCTTCGTAGTATATTTGGTTCAATTGTTTTACCTGCACACGGTCACGGTGCGGCGACTAGTACGACTTCGGCCATCCTTAGGGCCAGTTGTTTAGGTCCAGTTAAACTGAGGATGGACTTCCCAATGGTTTAGAATGTGAATGTCGTTTATTGAATGATGTTAAAGGGTTCACATTATAACCATTGTTAAGTCGATCCGGAGTTTAAACTGAACGTATCCAACCGGCCCTCAGAGAGTTATTCTTGAACCTCTGGAGATTAATGTGGTATGTTCGGGACTTTCTACTTGTCAATTGATTCCTAAAATTTTAATTTTTTTCTTACACTGAAAAGTACTCTTACTAGATCTAAATAATTGACAACAGAAAGTGATTTTGGTCGATTTTAATGAACTTTTCTTGTTATATAAGTGTTTATATACGTATTTGAATTCAATACATTAAGTGGGTATAACTTTGCAGCTGGAGTGAATACTGTCATACCAATCCCACTAGATACACACTATTACAACTGCGTATATGGTGTAAACATACACAGCATTGGTTTTCGAATCATAATATACACCGCAGAGTCATCGATCACAACTCTCATAAGACTCAAGTTTGATCATGCATGTTACCCAAATCATTTTCGAATAAATATCATTCCCACTAAAAATTATGATCGAGAAGGAGACCTAGATCATATATTTTTCTCATGCTCCAAGTATTCTCCGATCAGTAGAGTGAACTATGTGACAAATTTTGCAGTTTAAATGTCGAATCCTTTCAATGTCATGTCGATCTTAGCATCAAACAGCATAAAATTGTGTGAATGTTTGATGGAATTCCTCAACAAGGCAAATATCAAGTTGTAGTAGATTTTATGGTTGCTACCCAGGTAACACATCATATCGGCTGAATCTTGGTTTCATATTGGGCCAATATAGATATATTGTAAATGTAAAAATGATATTGGTCCAATATGGGTTAAAATTCTAAAAACAATATTATATTAATAATATTGGTGGACTATTGTTCTAAATGTAGATTGTCACATGTAATATTGGGTCAATATTGGTTGAATAATTTTTACCAATATCGATTATATAATATTGTCTACATATTGTTTTCAACTTCTAGAATAAGATGAATTTTAAATATTTGCCGAATATCCAATGAACCATATTAAAATTATATTATGATCAAACCTGGATAAAAATCCGCTAGGTGGCTCTACATATAGGAACATATATCAAATACTTCAAATAACTTGTTTTCAAGGCAGCTTAATCAGTGGTTATGGCGACCGAAAGGAAGACTCTGGTGTCACCTTGATCAACTAAAAGACATTTAATCATTCACCATTGATATTGTACCAAAATCGATGAATGTCTTGAGGCCATTATTGCTTCAGGAATATTTCAACAATACTATTTTTGAAATGTTTAAACAATATTGACCAATATCGCAAAATGTTTATATTTTACTTCTCGAAAATATAACGTTTGAATATTTTGCCAATATTTTCAGAATATTGTACCAGCAATATTGTACCAATATCGTTGAATATTTTAAGGCCAATATTGCTTCGAGAATATTTCACTTTTTTTTTTCTCGCCAATACTGTATTTCCCATATTTTGCCATTACGTTCACAATATTGTACCAATATTCTACCATTATAGGTGTGCTACTTGGGTATATATGTAGACCTATCCTTGCGTTGCATATACCTATCAATCCGTGGTCTATTTATTGCGTGTCTTATAGGCTAAGAGCCGGAGAGAGGTCGAACTTCACTCATCTGTTAACTGGATGAAACATATTTTTCAGGAGCGCCAAAGTTTATATTTCAGTTCAATAACGCCGCAAAATCAAAATATGATTCTAGAACGGAATATAAAAAAAGACGCCGGCTTTGCAGACCCGGCGCCCCCAAACAGTCGCATGTGCCTCCGCCGGCCCTGACCATGGTAATACCAAATAAAACGGAAAAGGACTATTGTTATTTCAATTACGTAAAGTGGACCCAATCTTCCCAAAACCATTCGGTAGTTGATGAACGATTAGCAACATTATGGTCATCATTATTATTTTTAATATACTATATGCTGATCTGGAATAAATCGCACTATTGCTGCAAAAAATGAAATGAATGGTTTGCACAGTTCACTACCTCTTGCTCGCACAAGTTCTGCCTCTGAGGGGTTTTCCCCGAAAACCTGGGAGATTAGTAAAAAAACAAAAATGTACTTCCCTATAATAGCACAAAGTAGTCCTAAGGGCGACCTTTTCTGGTATAGTGGACATCCAAAGGACTTAATCATGTCACAACTTTGTACTGAATTCGAACGTCCATCGCGGACATCACCATGGACATTGAAAGGACTTCCTATTTTAGTACAGTGGACGTCGGAGAAACTCACTAATGCTACAACATTGTATTCGGACGACTACCGCGGACATTCACTGGACGTCCTATTGGGACACTAACTGGATATTATTATGATCCTAAATTTGAATCAATCAATAGATTGTCTGAAAAAAAATCCCATATTTGGCCACGACACAGTTTATAGCAGTTACAGCTCAAAAATACCCATTTTTTATGGTTTTGATATTTCGTCACTTGTAGAGTAGAATAAAATGATTTCAATAAAATAAGTACCTACAAAAAAACAAGAAATGGGAACTTGAAATAGAATACTGTGCATCAGGAATAGGCACGTATACACGCTTCACGTCCAGGGGTCCGGACGACTTTTTTCTACTAGTACATACAGAAGCCGAAGAGAGGTCGACCTTCACCCATCTGTCAACTGGATGAAACATATTTTTTATGTAATTTAATAAATAGATTAATACTCATAAAATGCCTTGCCTATCAAAATATGGTCATTTATAGTTTTCTTGGTATTATATAATACTTTTTAATATTTTTTTATCAAAACAAGTTAATGTAGTGGATGCAATATCTTTAATACAAAAATTGTTTAATACTTTTTAATTCATTTTGAAAATATTATAAAGACGTTGTTTTTTAAAAAACTTTTTTTTAATTTATATTTTTATTGAGTTTTCAAGTCCGCACGTAGAAATAATCACCTGCGAGACTCTCGTACGAGACCTGAGACCTCACCCAAGTAGCACAAATTACTTTTTTAAATCGCTAACAATAGTATTACCGCATTCTTATATAACTCAATGTTATATAAATTAGAGTTGACAACAATATTTCAGCATCAACGAAGTATCTATACGTCCAAAATAGGCACAAAAATACAGCCTCGATAAGATCTGCAACAGGCACAATAATGGTTATGTAGTACTATGACAACCTCTCCGCTGTGTTTTATCAGTTCTTATAAACCACGTTATAAAGCTTCTAAGTAGCTGCCGTTTAACGTCTGTTAGTGAGCTTTTATAAAGTAGAGTTGCTTTGTATAAGGGTTATGGGATGCAATTATAAAGCAACTGTATTGAAGTGTTCGCAACGGATTCAATGTAGTAACTTTTTAGTTGTTTCAAAACAGAGCCATATACGAGTTTAAAAAGCTATATAAAATTTAAAAAATCATGGCATTTTTGTGAACTATGAAAATTACTGAGTGATAGTTTTCAACTATTATATTCTTGAATACTTTTTGCACTATTATGGTTTTGTTAAAGATATTTTATAAGAGATTGTATTATGTATTGTATTATGAAAATATTCGGAATTGTATAGTGTATGAGCTGTAGTAGTACGATTTTAGAGGTTAGGGAACTGTGAGGTTTCGTCGTTTGAAAATAAGTTCCATTGAGGTAGAAGGCTCCAGCTATATATAGCTCCAAAACAGAATTTCTGTTGTATGAATGCTTTATAAAACACGCCTGTTCTACAAGCTTACAACATTCATAAATATACTGTATAGATACTGGTATAGATGGCAAGCTGTCAAATTTAGTTTATAAATTATTTAAAACTCAGTATTATATAGCCTCTATAGAGAATCAGCGATGCTATGAAACAGTTGCGTGATTATTATATACAGGCTTAAACGACACTTATGAATGTGCATACTTTGTAAGAAAGATCTCACTAAACCGTTTATAAAGTAATTAAACGATATATTAGATGCCTTAATAAAGCAGACTCGTATTTAAGCGCTGAGAACGTTTTAACAGCAATTTTATTCCACCGAATCTCTTTATAAGCAATTTAGTGCAGAACAAAGCTTTAATGTAGCCTATTAGCTTCATTGGCTGCAAGAATGAATCATTCATAAAGCTTTAGGCGCAATAAGAGCTGCTCATGTGTTACTTGAGCAGGCACGAGACTCGAGACGAGACCAATAAAAGTCTCGCCTTGTCCGAGTATCGTTTCGTTTCCGATATGAGACCATGCGAGACTCTTGATTGTTATTGTAATTTGTAATAAACAATAAAATTGGGGAAAAATTTCGGTTAGTGACCCACAGCTAAATTAAAAAAAAAAATGTTTTTGGAACTTTGGGCTCCTCTACACAAAATACAAATGAAATTTTTGGCGATCATGACTGTTTTCGAAGATACAGGTCCATTTTGTTGTCAAACTTCACCATTTGACAGATCGAATTTCTATTATTGAAAACACATAAAATGTGTCCTGTTTCCAATAAAAACACCACACACTCTTATTAACCTGTTTTCAACAAAGTTTAACGACATTTTTTTTAATGCACCCTTTTTCATAACATAGGCTGAATTCGAAAAGTTGGAGATAGCCGAGAACCCATGAGAAACGAACAATAACAATTAAAAATACCATGATTCGTTCACGTTTTGAAAAATGGTGAATTTTTTTCTGGTAAAAAGTGTTGAAAACAAGTAAATAGGACTGTGTGTTGTGTTTTGATTAAAAGGACAAATTTTGTGTGTTTTCAATAACAGAATTTTGATCTGTAAAACAACACAATAGGCCTGAATCTTCGAAAATAATCGTGACCGCAAAAAAATTAATTTGGATGTTTTGTAGAGAAAATTCAATGGGTCTCTCCAATCAAAGTTTTACCAAAATTAGTACATATTCCATAATTAAAAGACGAACAAGTTTACAGAAGAGGGGCGCCAAACCCTGATCTCGCATGAGCCAAATAAATCCCTTGATTCGGCCCTGACCATGGATTCATTCAACTTTATCATATTTCATTTCATAATTTTGTTAAGGTACTTATGTGTTATAAATTTGTAAATATTTATGTAGGTACCGCAAGTACATACCGCAAGTACATAAATACCTAAAATCTAGCTGCTTTCTTTGGCAGCTCTTTTAGTATCGATTATTTATAGTCGATATAGTCCAATGAAGATTAATGAATTTGAAGTTAATATTCATGACACTTCTTTCATGTTACGCCACTGGAATCAGATTCATGTTTCTTCTTCCTGCGCACCGACTGGCGAGGACACTCCGAACTTTAGAACTTGTCTGTCACCCGTTTCAGTTTGTGAGTTGAGAAGTCGCGGAGAGTGCACTGTTTTTGTCCGAGTGATGTGGACTCGCACATGTGATGAATTTGAAGTTCAGTGATACCAGCCGTTTCCGAATTTTCCGATTAGTATAAGCTAACATGATTTTTGCTAGAAACAATCGGTAAGTCCCTTTTTCCTCAATTGGCTATGCTTCAAAATTCAGCTCTGCTCTCACCACCGACTGATAACAAGGATGCTGGACAGAGATATCTTGATTGTGTTGGAATGTTCTTATTCACAGTCAGGTAATACACCTGGTTTACATTTGTCAACCACTTATTTGTTGTACTTCTTGTGAAACAATTTAGGTTATGGTTTACTGTATGATGTAGTTAGTGCAATACACTAGATTGACTTGATCTTGGCTCCATAGCAATTTTTTTATTTGTTTTTGGATTATATACGTAGTAATTTATTTACTTCTAAACCGATCATGCGGTAGCATATATTTATCTGTCAACCCTGCATTTGTTTTTACCTGTCCTCCACCAGCTGCGCTTTTTTCTGCATGAGAAGATTACCTGTGAGATATCTCAACTAGGTACCTTTAAAGGAAGCAATTTTCTAAAGGTGCCTATTATAAAGCATCTCTAGACATTCCGTTCTTTCTGTCCTAATAATAATCAATTTAAATTTCATTGATATCAGACTGACTGGGTACCTACCTACCTTTCTGAGAGCGAGGGATAATCATCATGGGTTGAATTGTTGATGGAATGTGGACTCGCATTTCGGATAAAATAAAATAGATTCATGTTAAATTTGACATGACGAAATTATATTAAAATACCTACCTACGTTTGAGAATCTATCAACGAGTACATTTATAATTGGTTAGCAATTTTGTTTTCATTTGATGGATGTAACCATGTTAACCAAAATAATACAAATAGGTAGTTTAAAGTTGTTTATATACAGAAGAGTATGCAATTGATAAATGTGATACACAGTCTATCGAAATGCGCATCTTAAATTTTGGCTCCTTTTTAATGTTTCAAATGAACTATTATTATGATTGGTATTAATAGGTACATACTTCTAAAAAGATAGTGTGTGATTATTGTTCGAACATACCTATAAGTAGGTACCTACCTGATTTTTTTTACACACTCCAGGCTGAAATTGTAATTTTTAAATGATTGTACACGCAGAAAAAAACATGGTTAAATCAACAAAATATCATTCAATTCTTACAAATAAAAGTGTCAGTATCTCACAACTAAATATTAAATCGAATGAAACAAATACTGTAATTGATTTGCTTATTTGCAATCCTTTTAAATTGAATGCATTTTGCAATTGATTACCTATATGTTTTGTTGATAGAAATTCTCGTTTTTTCTTCTTGCAAGCATTAGATGTTTCAGTCGATCATATGATTTGATATTTCAACATTACCTTTCAGTATTTTTATTTGAGTTTGATTCCAATCAACAAAATGTTTTGTTAACTTATTCAGTGCATCTTCGGATTGAATTCACAAAGTACTAAAACAATTATTTTCGCTCAACCAAATCATAAAATTTTGAGGTAATTTACTAGTTAGTTCGTTGAACATATCTTTCAAACGAAATATTTGTGATAGTCATAACGATTCACATAAAATGTCGAACTAATTCTGATACAATTGTCGGATACATAGAAAAGTAGGTATTTGACCGAAGTAAGTAAATATTTTCTCATGAAAACAAAATATTTTGTTCGTTCAATAAATACTGATAGTCTTTTTAAACTTGTATTTGCTGCAGCTGCAAGTGATTTATTTCATTCGATAATAAATTCTTAACCAGTTTTGCAAAAAATCGCAATTTTTTTGAAAAAAAATATATATCTTATATGAAAATAATGAACTTTAAAATCACTTATTTCGTTATTTCATTATTTTTCTCTATTCGTCCAAAAGTATTTGTTGTCTAGATTCACACTTTGAAAATCTCCTCGCCGACATACAAAAAAACTTGTGTTGACATGAAAATTTCGGCAGCGTGCCGCGGCTTTTCTGTCGGAACAAGAAAATTTGTTCGACTTTGTAATGTGCGGTTGATGCGAGACGGATCATTTCTTAACTTATAGTCGGCCTATTCGTTCATAAGTAAATTGTGTGTTCCTATCCCTTCTAGTTTAAATCGTATTGAAGGGTGTTTTCAAGAGATAGATGAAATTCCCAGAGTGGTGTAAAAAAAAGAAAGTATTTGGAAATATTTTATTGAAAAATCGATTAAATCAGACGGAAAAACGGGAAGCAGAGCGACCTGATTACATTTGCCCAAGTCTATGTTTGCGCCATATAATTTTTCTGAAGAAATCCGACTGAAACTTGCAACAGTCGCTTTTCTAGGACGAAGAGAAGAAATAATTTTTCCAGTATCCTTCGCTACATATAATTTAAAGTAAAAAGAAAAACTACATTGTATAAACGTTTCTAAGACAAAGATGAGAATTGTACGCATTCCACAAAAATGTTCATAACATCTTTATCAATCGAGATATTGGGCAATTTTTTTTTTGTTGAAACTGCATTATTTATACTTTATTACACTTGCCCCAAATACTCTAGCATACGATGCATTAAAAACCCTGATTACATTTGCCCCAAATGCTGGGATAAGTGTAAGTAGCGAACATAACTTATTATTTTTGTTTATAAATAATGCACTGTAGCTAGTAGAAGAAAATGAATTACTTCAGTTATTTAATGATTAGATCTGTAAAAAATCAAAAATTCATCTATTTTAGGCCTCTTGATATTATAATTTACAGTGTAACTATCGTTTTTCTGATTACACTTACCCCACTTCACCGGTCACCCTACAACGAATTGTTGACCGGTAGATACTGACAATAGTGATAGTACTGATATTGCCAGTACAGTTCTGTGCCAGTACCAGTACTGCTAGTGTTGATCAGGATCAGGATTTTTAAATAAACTATCTTCCCTTTTTGAATTTACTGATAAGTATCTGCTTCGGATACTTATTTTTACAGCAATTTATAATTTGATTTAATTCACGATTAAAATTCGAAATATCATTTGATTTAAATCGTCGCAACCCTGATTGTAACAACAAAATTATTTTTACCGTGTACTGGAAATAGTGCCAAATTCAATTGAAATAGTTTTTTGTGTAGTTGAAGTCTTGAAATTTAGCTAACAAATCAGACAATGAATTTCAAATTTATATTTATTCAGACGCCATACAGAGCTTTCAGCAAACAAACAAATCGCAATCCCCGTATTTTCTATCGTACCTTTCACAACAAAGTTGTAAGAAAGTATATAACGGCATAGTAGAAGAAAAATCGAGAGGGGTCCAAATTGGTTTAATCTGTACTTCAGAGTTGTGGGGTTTGCACACTCGGAGAAAGATTGGGAGATTACTAGGGAGAATGAGATTTGGGAAGGAAAATGCAACATCCCCCTCAGAAAATATTCCTGTACGTTTCCACCAATATAAATGAATTTCTATTTCCGGTGTAGTATATTCACAATTGAGGACTACTTTATCTACTGCATGTCTATTTTCTGACGAATAGATACATCCCATATCTTGCGTAATTATCTTGGGAAGTAGAATCCTGACAGCTTTCAGGATTTATGCATACCTAAAAATGCACTCTCAAGCGCTGTAATGCCCATAAGAGTCGAATACGGGAGTAAAACTAACAAAACACTATTCTTAAAAGCGTTATCGGTGTTTTTATTATAACGTTAGCAATGTACACCAAAATGAACGCATAAATCTATAAATGATATATCAAGTTTATACAATCTGTTCCAAATTCAGTCGACAACATCGCCAACTCTGTTATTATTGACACTGCGGATTCAGTTAAACGGGCCGCAAAGTACCCAGCTATCCAGAAGATGTCAAATATACGTCGTTTATACGCCATCAGATCACTAGGCTGACGTCACCAAATGACGTACTTATGACATCTCAATCACATAAAAAAGTCACAGCCCCGTGACTTGAGTAGCTGACGTTTATTATCATAGTGACGTATATGACGTCTTGGTAACGTAGCACTAAAGAATATAACGTCTTGGCAACGCCACTCAGACGTATAACAAGTCTTGTTAGCGTCACATTGACGTCTTGGAAACGTCACACTGACGTATAGTTTTAGTCATATTTTTGATGATATCAGGGCTTCTGTATTTTTGGAATTTCAAATTTTTGTTAATTCTCATGTGTCCAATATATATTTGTTTAGCTAAAGGTACGTGACATTTGGAAAACATAGAAGTATTGACATTATTGTGGAACATGCTAAACATTGACACATGGCAGATCAAAATTCAACATAAAATTCTCTCCCCGTTGCCAAATTTTTTGGAATGCGTTTTTCCTGGGTTCTTCGATTTTTACCGTTATCTATCTAGTAGATCCCGACCATAAAAAAATCAACTGAGAACATATCCAGTTGTACAATAATTTAAGGCTCTATTCAGGCTAGCAGAGCTCAGGATAAATTAGCCTGAATGGAGCCTAAAATTATTGTCTAACTGGATTTGTTCTGAGTTGTATTTTATGGTTGGATTCTGCTAGCTTAACGGTAAAGCTACCAGAACCCAGGATTTTTAAAAAAACGTACTCCAAAAAAATCGGTGATGGCCTAAAATTATGGTGTGATTAGATTTTTCATAAACATTCGTTTAGCGGTTTGGTTCTGCCAGCTTAACGTTAAGCTAGCAGGTCCAGCAATATCTCCCACAATTCAAGAGAAACAAATTCGGGAATAGGGTAATAAACAATCCTAAAATTATGGCCTAAAAAATTTTGAAAATACCAATGTGCTTCTGCTAGCTTTACAAGGTGCTATCTGACAGATGTTGTGCCTTTCGTGCCTTTCGTGGTGTTAGCCAGGGAACTAGTGTTTTTCTACCAAATAGTTGCCTCATACCTACCTAGCTTTGCAGGATTCATAGAGAGATGGGTACTTTGTAGAAATTGTTTTCGTTTTGTTATGTCCACTCTTCGGCAAACTTCTCGTAATTTGTCCGAACTCCTATCATTAGTTAATAATAATAAGAAAAGAATGATAATTCGGATATGATAAAATGCTCAGTTTTTAAAATGGATTAAATGTTCGAAAACACCGCCTTCTTGATGAAAACGATGAACACATATTTGGGTTTTTCTGTAAACACCTAGGTACACGTTTCTAACGACATTTTCCGACTCATTCACGTTATTTTGTTTGATGTAGGAAATATCGTTTTTGGAGAAATCACTCCAAATAGAAATCAAAGGATGGCATATTTGGTACGAGAGGTTTAATCAACACGACCATTAATAGCAATCTATCTGATTTAAAAAATAGTGAAACACTGAACAGTGAAAAATACTGATGACACTTGAGAATATTTGACTACATGAAAGTAATATCAATGAAGATTCAAGACTGCTTGAATGCCTATATTAATCCTGTAGGTTACCATACGAATTAAAATAAGTTTTTCCAAATAGTTTCAAGTTTAGCAAAACAAGTCGTAGATGATATTTTTTTGAAAGTATGATCATGAATCGATATGCATGATAAAATATAGGGTGTTCCTTTAAAAAATATAATTTTATGAAATATTTGGAGATCGTTTCCGTCAATCATTTTTTGTCGGAGCTGGTAATGATGCCGACTTAATTTGGAACAAACCGTATAAATTGTTTCTTTCTACGACTATTTTTAACATAAATGAAATAACAAATGGCGTTTATTGTTTATGAAATATTCATTACAAAAAACGAATTTTCAGTTGAGCGAAAGAAAAGAAGAAAATATTTACAATGAAAACTAGCGTTTATCATCGCTTGACAACGATCTGTCATACTGATAATTATTGTTCTTATTTAATCCAATATTTTCAAATTGATCTGATTTCATTGGGGTGTTGGGCAGTTGTTCGTATCCCTGAGAGGTCCCCAACGAGTTAAATTTCGTTGAGGTGAGCGCAGTAGTGTACATATTTTCTTTTTACTAGTAATCTCCCTAGAGCTTGGATTATTACTGATAATTTTGGCGAGTACTTACAGGAAATTTGTGTACGAAGAAAAATTTCAGATTATCAATCCAAGAAAGGCCGTGGTAAGAAAATTTCACACCAAAATAACATTATTAAATTAAAAATATTGACATTTTGGTTATGAAATATATGAACAGAAAGTTTGACAGAAATATTTTCACTTGCAGATTAATAGTAAAAGGTAACTGATATTTGTTCATTATTATGAATAAAGTTTTGCGTAATAAAAAAGCCGGAGTACTTTTTTATATATTTGCAGGTGTTATATACTAAATTTACAAAAATGGGTTGAAACAAATCTGTTTCATACTTATACAGTGAGTAATGTTTACTAAAATAGGTGGAACCTTGTTTTTTTTTACTTTCATTTTTCAGGTATCTAAACAAAACTTTAGAATAGCAATGTTCCACCGGTTTTAGTTTAATAAAACTAAGAAGACTGTTTAAAATAAATCTATTCTATAGTTAAGTACATTCACTAAAATATGGGGAACGTTGTTTTATATCACTTCAAGTGTTATAGCTGCGGGTACAAAATACATATCTAAATAAAATTGTGAAAATGACAATGTTCCTCCAATTTTAGATTAATGAAATGACTAAAGATTGTTTAAAACAAATCTATTTTAAAGTTATAAACTAAGGTATGTTCACTGAAATAGGTGGAACGTTTTTTTTTAAATTAATTATCTTTAGCTTTTATAACTGCAGGGGTAAGGTATCCAAGCACAACTTAAAAAGAAACGTTTCACCGATTTTAGTTCAATGAACCTACAAGAATTGTTCGAAATAAATCATTTTACAGTTATAAGCTAAAATAGGCGGAACTTTGTTTTTTACCTCATCTTTCTTCACTTGTTATAATTGCAACTATTTTAATTTTTAAATTAAAATCTCAAATCCATTCCATGAGTCATCATTTTGACACAAAGATGTCCACTTATTAATATCGCCCAGGGTACCCTGGAGGAAGAATATTTCCGGAAATATTTCCTGTAAACAAACAGAATACGAGTGAGTCTCTGATTGGCTTGAAAATGTAGGCGTGAAATTTTTGTATGAACTTTTGAGAAAATGGGAACCCATCTGTTTGTATGGCAATTTGGTAGCGACTAAGGAAACCCTATTAAACTAAACGAATTAAATGTTTTGGCTCCTATTAGGATAATGTTCATGTTTTTTTTTCAGAAAATATTGAACAACTCAGGATCCATTGATCAAGTTCCTTGTGGGCGTTGATTTTGTAGCAAAAGGAATTTAATAATTTTTTACTCCTATAGAAATAATAATATAATAACTATATCTGGCCTCAACTACTGATTGATAGGAGATATAGAACTATCGGAGTGTTTTGACACACTAGGAAGCAATTTTGCATGACCTCAAATTCTTGATCTTAGTTATTGAAACATTTTTTTTCTGAAACATTTTCAGACTTGAAACATTTCTATTTGTTACCGGTATGAAGTTGGCTATGACAGCATACATTTGCAGACATTTTCGGCAAACACCAGATTACTAATCTTCCCTCAGTAGCAGAAACGCAATATCTACATGAAATCCTTAACTGAGAAAAAGTGCTCTAAAGTGGAAAGATAGCACTTTTACTACAAACTTCTCAATGGTACTTTTTTACTGTATTTTAACAATGATACTTTCTACTTGTTTTGTAGTGTAGCTACAATTTCAATTATTTTATATTATTTTTCTATAAAAAACCTACAAGTAGTTAATGTATTTCTTTCTAGCAACTATGAGATACTGCAATTTTCCAAATATATTCACAAATTAAAAGTGTAGATTCTGCATTTAATTTATGATTAATTTGTTTTCAGAAATTATTCACTGCGTTTCTGCTAAGCCGACTAGATGGATCTCATTGGATCTCCATATATGATTTTTTTTCACTTACTGTGTTTTTGCTACTGGGGGCAGTAATACAATTGCATCTTATTGTCACAAATGAACGTCTAAGAACTGGAATGTGATTTAATCCCAAATTTTAGAGCACTTTTATCCACTTTCAGACTGCGTTTCGTCCAATAAATAAAAAGAAACACAGAAAATTTGTTCGAAAGTGAAGGCAGTGATGTGCAATACTTAAATGTTACATGAGCGCAATTCGAATTAATTCTTACCGAGCCCATGAATGATGAAGGAGACATTGCATCGTGGAATTCATTAAAGTTTGAACATACCTATAGGTATGTCAAAAGTCGACAAAAGCCAAACACCTGCATAAACTCTTACCACGAGGCCAACTCTTCTTCTAATTGACATCGGCAAGGGTCATTATTATAATCTCGGAAAAGTAGAGCTTCTGTAAATTCCTATTTTTTATTTTAATTCTCGTATGTTGAATTTTCTAGCCCAAAATAGTCTTAAGGGATCGATTCTTCGATTTTAGTGAGACATACCCTGTATATCTAAGCAGATGCATCGTATTTTCTCCGTGCGAGGCCAACTTATCTCAAATTGCTTGTAAACCAAATATAGTAATGGCAATATTGATAAATAGGACATTTCTTATCGTAAGTACAATGTCGCAGAATAGAATAACAAACATATTGATGCGCAAAACATCTCTATAAAGGATCGAATCTACCAGATAAATATTCCTACGTCAAATATGTCTCATCAAATATAGGCGGAAGGTAATTGCTAATTATTATAATAATAGTAATAATGTATATGGAAATCCATATTTTACCGAAACTTTTTTTTTGTTAAATCAACTTTGATATAGGTACCTACTTTCGTACTTACTATATTTAATATAAGACAGACATTTTAAACAAACTTCATTTATGGTCTAAACGTTATTTTAAAATAATTTTTGAGATAACAGTCGTCTTTTTAATAAGCTGCAGCCAGCCCTACGATAGATACATTTTTGAAAGGACTTTTCTATTTTTTTGGCACAAGGCATATTTTTATTGGTTCTCGTTATACATAACCGCATATGATCAATAATAGTGTCGTACCTTGAATGCTTATGCAAATTGGCGTAAATGCGAAAAGTGACTGTATTCTTCTTAAAGTTTCAAGTATCCCCTTGACAATGTTCCTTCTAAATGCTAAGTAGTCCAGCCTCTATATATCCTGCTTGTGAAATTTCCAGAAATTTTTCTCTGCTTTAACTAGACATGACAAAATCATTGGAAATACTGCTTCTTACTAATAATGAAAAATGGGTTAAATAATAATCCAGTCTTCCGCTTCAACCTATACAATAGGTGTATTCGTCAGTCTCCAACTGAAAACTACTACTGCCACCTACGACCGTTGAATTATATCTGTTAGATTCTTGGCAAATTTTTTCTACAATAACAACTTTGCAGTGCTCTTTGAATACCATAGCTGAAATTATTTTTCAATTTAATTGGAGGAGCACTTCCGTACCGGTTTCATGGTTATTGACACTTATCAGCGAAGGTTGGTTCTTCCTATTAAAGCGAAACACCATTTCAGCTTTTCTTTGGCATTTCTAAGATGAACACTGAAGCATGCATGCAGTGCCATTTCTAGGTTCCAGAGAGCACACCGACTAATATTATTATGGCATACAAAAAATATAAAAATATTATCTAAAAGAGATCAAGTTGCAATAAAAACTGCCAACAACAAGTTTCTCACAAACTCCAGCAATACAGTTGGAGACTGATAAATGTTGAAATGACAAAAATCGAAGCAACCGAAAGGTACCATGACTATATCACATGAAGAATTCAATGATTTTTTTTTGTAACATAGCAGAGAATATCTTAAACTCTTTACCAGCAGTAGATAAAAACACCAAACATTTTTTGAATAATCTTCCGAAACCCAAGGAATCTTTCTTCTTTTTGCCTGTGACAAAAATGGAGGTTTCAGATGCCATACAAAACCTTGAAAGTACAAAGTGCTGTGATGTTTACGTTCTGAACAGCGAAATTATTAAAGAAACAAGTGAGATAATTGTGGAACCTCTCTCTATACTGATCAATTATTTATGTCTTTCCGAAGGCACATTTCCCAAATTCACTAATTCACTAAAATTCACTAAAATAATACCTAATTTCAAAAATAAAGGAGTGAGGACGATGAAGACAATTACCTCCCAATATCTATAATTCCCATATTTGGGAAAATATTTGAAATCATAGTGAAACAAAGGCCAATGAGCTTCTTTGAAAGACGTAATTTTCCCAATAAAAACCTATTTGCATTCAGAAGCAATTGCTCCACTGTTAAAGCAATCTATAGGTTGTGCAAGACATTGTCGAGGATTTTGAAAGGGATGAACATACCCCAATAACAATGTGTGACTTAAGCAAGGCTTTCGACTGTGCCCCGCATGAATTTGACTTCTTACCTTAAAAATAGAATGCAGTCAGTGTACATCAATGATGTGTCTTCAAAATATCAATATATGAACCATGGTGTACCACAGGGCTCGGTGTTAGGGCCGCTCCTGTTTATTATATACATGAATGATATTTTCCACACCATATCTCCAGGCTTTTGTGTGTGCTACGCTGACTATACTACTTTCATTCAATTCCACAAAAATATATCTTCATTGAACGAAATCTTCACTGATGTTAATTAAGCGTAACTGTCAAGCTGACGATGGCTTGAGTTAGCAAACCCATATTGATACATTATGCAAAATCTATCCACTCAGCTATTTATGTTGAGTCGTCTTAAAAATTCAATAATCCAGTCTACCCTTCTATCTTCATATCTCGCTCTTTTGCAATCTCATTTGAATTACGGAATTACCTTATGGGGGAACTCTTTTGGTTTAACGTGCTGACATCGGAGCTTTGGAAGAGAATAGGGTACGAAGGTTACTATCATCCGAAAAGCTGTGCACTGGTCATGAGGTAGCTCCCAACAACTCAATGATATGAAGAAGAAATGCTGTTGTTGCTAGAATGGATCCCTGTGGAACACCAGCAGTTATAGGTCGGTAGGTGTCGAATGAAACTCCATCAACCACCACTTGTAGAGATCTGTCTGAGAGAAAGCTGGATAGCAAGGAACACAACTGGGGGGGGGGGGCAGTCATGAAATGGAACCTTGGTGAGGAGTCCCTGATGCCAAATACGTTCAAACGCTCAGAAGATATCTAATGCCACCAAATTCTTCAATAGATATCTGCCATATGTGAGAAATAAGCAAGCATGTCACCATGACCGAAACCATATTGACGATCATTCACAATTCCTGAGCATTCTATATTTTATGAAGTGATGTTGATGGCTCATTTCATGACCTTCGAGATAACAGATAGTACTGCGATTGGTCTGTAGTTAGTACGTAGGGTTTTTGGGACCTGCTTTTTGTATAAACTAATATTTTGTTCTGCCCGATAGAGGCATTTTTATTTAAGTTTTGGTTGTTTGAAAGATTTTCTAGCCGGTTATTTTTTAGAAAACTGTGCTACGTTCACAACAGGATACCGCCGATGTGGTTGGAAACCGTGCTCACCACACTATTATCGTGCCATGTGCTAGCCGCATATTCATAATATCTCTTTTCAACGTTTTACTGTGTTTCAGCGGACAGTTTGAAAGTGTATCTCTCCTATTGTTAAGTGGACAATCATGTTGATGAGATACCTGTATCTTTGTCAAGATGAACTTTGCCATTTATATCCAAAGGCTGGTGTAATAAGTAATAAATGTTGCTTAATTTTATTTTGGAAATAATAGATACGTTTATTATTATTATTGTTCCTGTTGCCTCCATCGGCTTCGCGTTAATTGTGTGAAAAGCAGAATGGAACTAAAGAAATTGTCGAAAACCAGATGAAAAATAATGTCGCTCTCAGCTTGAATTAAGTATCACAAAAATGGAATACAACATTTGCTCCCAAACCAAGATCTTTGTATTTTGGATTACGAATCGTTGAAGATCCCCAATAGGGCTCGAACCATTCGATTTATCTCAATTTGGTTGTTCTAACCAAGAGGTTATAACCCCATCTGAGGTTATTCTCTAACGAATTGTTTAGAACCATGGCGCCCAACTTAGGACACTACAGATTCATCCACACTGAAATTCCTTAGATGGTACCAACTTTTCATTCAGATGATTAAAGAAAGTCCTACGCTTTGAGAGCTTAACAGGTTGATCCAAGCTCTATGCAAAATTTATCATCTGTTTCTGGAAATTGCAACGTAAACTAGTTCTTCTGCTAACATTACTAAATGGCATTTAGCGTACGGATATGGACCGCGCTGAATGATCACTGAATCACAAATTCTGTTTTTAATTCTTTTTTTTAAACATTGCGTTGGCAATTCCATTCTTTAAGTACATAAGTATCGTTACTGTTTCATTTCAGTGGTTAAAAACCCTCCTGACAGACTAGATCTGGATGGTATGTCGGTTGAAACAATCACGCTGACATAAGAGAAATCAACAACAATTTTGTTGTAATATGAGTTCGTAGAAAAAGTACTGTATGTAGTGCGTTCAGAAACTCCTATAGACACTAGTTACTAAAAGGCGTTTATAACACATGTTACATAATAGTATACTATTGGAGTTCTCCCAATACATCATTCTTCTGGACATTGAAGTAAACCCACTTCATCAAGACAAATTAGTGGTGATTCATCATACCACCTAAATTGAACTTCGCATTTTAATCATTTCAATTGTATTTTCATACTAATGTAATCATGTGAGTAATAAAGACGTTAATTATTATTATTATTATTATCTACTGTTACATACCGCAGGCTTGGAGAGAGGCTGTGGTGGTGTTCATTCCAAAACTGGTAGACGCCTCATGGATGAAATCAGTGTGGTCACTGGTTGTCGACAACCAGATAGTGAAGCTACACGACGCTGGTTTGAAGACTCAAGATTACGCTGATGACCTGGTCGTCACCATCAGGGCAGACATGACGGAGTAATTTTCAACCTCATGCAGGTAGCCCTTAACATAGTCAGAAGCAATTCCATTCACAAAGAGGCGAAAGTACGAACTAAAAGTCCCAACTCTGAATGGAACACAGCTAACATTTTTCAAAGAGGTCAAATATCTGGGCGTTATAATCGGCCAAAAACTGACATGGAACAGCCAAATCAACCACATTCTTTCCAGGGCTTTAGTGGCAAGCTGGACATGCCGCAGAGTCTTCCAGAAAAGATCTACTGGTCATACCAAACGTTCACCAAACCTATGGTCACCTATGCTTCACTGATATGGTTGCTGAATGTAAAACAAACTTAGGCACAAATCAAGTTGCAGAAAGTGCAGCGGCCATATTTACGTGCACTGCATCATTAGAGGTACTGCCAAACCTTCCTTCATTGCACCTATGTGTAATGAAGGAAGCAACAATGATAACAATGATCCAGACAGAAAACTTAAAGGAAATCTGGAAATATGATCAGACATCTGAAGATTTGGGAACCTATTCTAAACCGACAGATACATGCCAGTTAGGTACAACTTCGAAATGCAGTTTGAATTGGTGAACAACCATCAAATTTGTACAGAGAACGTACCACAACTGGAAAGGGATGCATCAGTATGGCACTGTGGTACACTGATCCAAGATGGATGAAAAGGCTGCAGTGGGCGTACAGGGCCAAGTTTCACACTTTCAAAACCCCTTCGTGATACACCAAACATCTTTCAAGCAGAAGTACATGCTATAGAGGTATGTGCCCACGAGTGCCTCGAAAGAGACACACGGAGGGAAAAAATCTTTATACTGTCAGATAGCCAAGCAGCACTGAAAGCTATGAAGTCATACACTAAGCTCACTTGGGACTGCAAACAATCCCTGAGACAACTGGCAGAAAACAACCAAGTGTTTTTTGAAACTCATGAAAATTTGTTGAGAATTATTTGAAAGAATATATTTCATCGAAAATGCAGAGGTAGTTTGAGATGGTCTCATGAAAAATGACCTTTAGGTTGACTGGAAAAGAAGGGACTTTCTTTAGCCGTTTCGTAACAGCTATCGTTATTTTTTGCACCTCATCAGTGCAGCGTTGTTCATCACGGTTACTCTCCCGCGGAGTCCCGCCACTCGCCATCGTCCGCCGAGATGAATAGTGCAATTTAATCATATACTTCATTTCGGCGTCAGACCAGAAAGCACTCCAGTGGGATACTTCGAAATACGAAATGCTATATGAAATACAATTACTTGCAAGTGTATTACATTTTTTATACATGGTCATTCACGGAGACTTCCGTTAGCTCGACATCCAAACGAATTGAGAGATCGAAATTGTGTGAGGTTAGGTTTTCGTATGAGGCCAGCCATGTCAACCAAAATATTGCTGACTACCAGTTTCGTTTGGAAGTAAATGTCAGCGTCCTTATTTCAAAAGAACACTCTGTATTACATTTCGGTTTTGTGCTGTAACCTATACCTAAGATCAACGGCTTTCCAAATATATAAAGTGCCCGCCAGAGATTTGGCAGCATATGGGGAATTTCTTTATAACTCTAATGGCGGTTTGTTTCTACATAACTAATAACTAAAAAATGTGTTGTAACTCATATCACGTGATCCCAGATTTGGTGGGAAATTTAAAAAAAGTTGACTGTGGTGCCGCAAAAATTGTCCAATTGACAAGATATCGAAAAATGTTATTGAGAAAATGTGTTTGGCATTCATCGTGGACCCCATGTAACAATTTTGAACCTGACTGAAAGAAAAAAATAGTAATTAAAAATATCATGTTTTTTCTCCATCCTTACCACGAAACATTATACATTCTTGTTTTACCTGGGAATAGCTAACCTAATTTACAAAAGTTTGGTTGAAAACTAATCAAATATTTGTTACATAGACATTTTGCGGAAGCTACATTACGATTTAATCTTGTCAGTTGTCACTAGGTACAGTTATGCCCTGTATATTGACGCACATGAGCTTATTCAATATTCTCAATCCGTAAATAATTTAAACGAACTAATAAGGTGACTTTGAAAAGATCTCCTTTTCTTGTAACAATAACAAGTGCCACAATTACTTGTTGACAATTTTGTTGTAGTTGTCATTCTTTATCAGTTTTTGTGGTTTTCAATGACTTCTGCACTGAGTATACTAGAAAAAATAGAAATAGTATTGCTATGTGGCGAAAATTATTATAGCACAAGAAAATTAGCTGAAATTTTCAATTTAATCCAGACATTTTCCTACGGTGGCAAAGGTATGACAAGTACTTGAAATAGTTGAAAACAAATATAAAATTGCCCACTTAAGGCTGTTGTAAATAATGTAAACAATCTTTTTAATGACCGTCATTGAGACACCAAGAGTTGATAATTAAAACAATTAAAACTACGCCAACTTATATTGAGCGTCACCGAGAGTTCTGGCGAAATTTCAATTAAAAAACACATAATTATCTTGATCTCTTTGTGAGGAAAACTTTAAAGAGCAATGATTTTCATCCAAATAAGCCAAAATATTTGATTTTTCAAAGCTAACTTATTAAACAAAAAATATAGCTAATTGAATAAGCTCTTGTGCATCAATACACAGGGCACTAATTACTAAACTTCGAGACAAGACTAAATCGTGTTTTTTTATTTCTATTCCTCAAAATGTCTGTCACAAAATAATATTTGATTAATTTTGTTTGTAGATAAAACAAGAATGTAGAGAAAAAAAAGGCTATTTTAGTTTTTTTTTCGATATGGCCCAAATTGGTATTTGTGGTCCTCGTTGGATGCCAAACGCATTTTTATACAAAATTTTTCGAAATCTTGTTAATAAATAATGTGTTGTTATTAAGTTTCAATTACAAATATTAGTTTTTTTCTGTTTGACTCGGCCGTTACTTGATGAAGATCCGTATAGTACTATAGAAATATTAGTTCGTTAAAATTTTATTTACCTACTGGTTGAGAATATTGTATAAGTTCAAGTGCATCAATAAACAGTCCATTACTACACCTAGTGGCAAGACTAAATCGTGTTTTTTTATTTATCTCCCTCAAAATGTCTGTCACAAATATTTGATTAGTTTTGAACCAAACTTATGTAATTAGGCTTATTGAAGCTGTTTCTAGATAAAACAAGTACTTATGTATAATGTTTCGATGTATAGAGGGAAAAATAAATAAACTTAAAAAAAAAACTTTTTAGAGAAATGCCTTAAAAAGAAGAAAAATAAATTTTACACTATAAAATTTTAAATGATACAAAAGCTTGTCGCGAGAATAAATCTTGAGGTAATTTTAAATTCAATTTATAATTGGAGATAATAATAATAATAAAAAACCTTTATTCATCGATAAAATACAATACTCAAATACTTAAAATATCACTAATCAATAAAATGAACAAAGTTAGCCAGCGATAAGTGCTATTTCACTTGTTTCGCAGATACTTCTCGCGACAAGCTTTTATATCAATTAAAATTTTATAATGTAACAAAATTATGGGTTCAATTCACTTTCAAATTTATTTTCTTCTTTTTAGTGCATTTAAATAAAAGTTTTTCTCAAAAAAGTTTTTTAAAGTTTATTTATCTACCTACTTCGGGACATTTCAGTTAAAAAAAATACGATCCGTCTCGCGCCAACCGCACAGTATAAAGACGAAAGAATTTTCTTGTTCCGTCATAGGAAAGCCGCGGCACGCTGCCGAAAATTTTTGTGTCACACAAGTTTTTTTTGTATGTCGCCGAGAAGATTTTCTAACTGTAAATCTATAAAACAAATATTTTTGAATAAGTGATTTTGGAGTTCATTATTTCCATATTTGAGGAAAAAATCAGTATAAATAAAAAAAAATCACGATTTAATCGAAAAAATCAGATTTTTTTATTTTTCAAAAAAATCGTTATGTTTTGCAACTCTGAATTCCCAACCATCCGATCGTGAGCCAGAAGTAACATAAACGAACAGAAATACAGATACTTCAACGGCAGGTCGAGTCTTTTGCTGTCCAGCTTGATATTTACCGAACGCCGCTCTTTATATCGAAAGGCAAACTTTCGGAATTCATTCCTTCCAGGAGGTATGAAAAGGCATGTCTATAAAGCCAGCAGAGCAAGGTGAGCAGAATTTATTTTTCATTATCGGATAATAAGGCGCTAATTAGGAGCTATTTAATTGCTCTATTCCGAAATTTTGTGCTCCTTTTTTTTAATTTGTCATGTTCTCCTAGCTTAACAAGAAGTTAGCAGAGCAAGATGGCGTATCCATATTTTTTCAATGGGGTAATTATCAGCTAATTAGGAACTATTTAAATGCCCTATTCCGCAATTTCGCGCTTTATTTTCTGAAAAAATATGACATGTTCTGCTCGCTTAACAAAAAGTCAGGAGAGCAAAATACCATATCTATGTTTTTCTAATCGAGAAATTATCAGTTAATTAGAAGCTATTTAACTATTCTACGGAAGCGTAGAAGGGCCATTATTTTTTTATTTTTATTTTTCTCCTCAATTCCGAGTTGCAACTCGGAAAATTACTAAATTCCGAGTTGCAACTCCGAAAATTATTAAATTCCGAGTTACAACTCGGAAAATTACTAAATTCCGAGTTGCAACTCGGGAAGTTATTAAATTCCGAGTTGCAACTCGGAAAATTATTAAATTCTGAGTTGCAACTCGGAAAATTACTAAATTCCGAGTTGCAACTCGGAAAATTATTAAATTCCGAGAATAATTTTCCGAGTTGAAACTCGGAATTTAGTGATTTTCCGAGTTGCAACTCGGAATTTAATAGTTTTCCGAGTTGCAACTCGGCATTTAGTAATTTTCCGAGTTGCAACTCGGAATTTCGTAATTTTCCGAGTTGCAACTCGGCATTTAGTAATTTTCCGAGTTGCAACTCGGAATTTAGTAATTTTCCGAGTTGCAACTCGGAATTTAGTAATTTTCCGAGTTGCAACTCGGAATTGAGGAGAAAAATAAAAATAAAAAATAATGGCCCTTCTACGCTTCCGTACTATTCCGAAATTTCGCTTTTTTTTTAAATATGACATGTTCTGCTAGCTTAACAATGAGTTGGCAGAGCAATATGACAAATCCATATTTTTTCAATCGAAAAATGATCAGCTAATTAGGAGCTATTTGAGTGCTCTATTCCGAAATTTTGTTCTCATTTAAAAACAATATGTTATGTTCTGCTAGCTTAACAAAAAATTAGCAGAGCAAGGTAGTTCGTCCATTTTTTTTTCAATATGGAAATTATCAGCTAATTAGGAGCTATTTAAATGCCCTGTACCGAAATTACGCGTTCCATTTTCTGAAAAAATATGACATGTTCTGCTAGCTTAACAAAAAGTCAGCAGAGCAAAATAACATATCGATCGATGTTTTTTCTAATCGAGGAATTATCAGTTAATTAGGAGCCATTTTAGTGCTGGCATTCAGAAATTTCGTTATTTTATTTTTGTTTAAAATATGACATGATCTGCTAGCTTAACAATAAGTTGGCAGAGCAATATGTTTTTTTTTCAATCGAGAAGTTATCAGCTAATTAGGAGCTATTTGAGTGCTCTATTCCGAAATTTTGTGCTCATTAAAGCAAATAAAATATGTTATGTTTTGCTAGCTTAACAAAAAATCATCTGCTAATTAGGAGCCATTTAAATGCCCTATTCCGAAATTTCGTGCTCCATTTTCTGAAATAATATGACAGGTTCTGTTTTAGCTTGTGTTTTTTCTAATCGAGGAATTATCAGTTAATTAGGAGCTATTTAAGTGCTATATTCCGATATTTTGTTTTTTTTAATGACATGTTCTGCTAACCTAACAATAAGTTGGCAGAGCAATATGGCAAATCCATATTTTTTTCAATATAGAAATTATCAGATAATTAGGAGCTGTTTAAGTGATATATTCCAAAATTTCGCGATCCATTTTTTTAAAAATAAAAATGAGAAAAATATTTTTAAAGAAAAGCTTTTATTCGAATGCATTAAAAAGAAAATAAATTTTGTTTTAGTTGTGTGACGTAAGCTGTTCGTCGAGTAACATTTTCAAACGCGTTTGTTTGAAAGTGGCTAAGAATGTCTGGAGTTGCTAGACGTCGTAAGAAAATTCGGATTGAAATCCTTTTTTCTGATTTAGTTTCTAGTTCAATTGTTTTTTTAGGTTGGGTATTACAAATACTACAGGATTTCTAATTCTTATCATTCCAGTATTACTATTCTTTCTTTAGTATTCAAATCTTTATAACTTTAGAAACTCCACTTTGCTTTCAAAAGCTTGTTGTGCAGGAATACCTTTTTAATTACAAAGTATTGAAATCAATAATTTTATCCAGAGGTGGCTCTAAAAATTAAAAAGGTATGGTAAAAGGTGGGAATAATAATTTTTGGGCAACTTATTGTTAAGTTAGCAGAACATGTCAAACTTAAAAAAAGAAAGGGAAATTTCGGAATATAGCACTTGAATAGCTCCTAATTAACTGATAATTCCTCGATTAAAAAAAAACATAGATACGTTATTTTGCTCTGCTGACTTTTTGTTAAGCTAGCAGAACCTGTCATATTTTTTCAGAAAATGGAGCGTGAAATTTTGGAATAGGGCATTTAAATAGCTTCTAATTAGCTGATAATTTCCCTATTGAAAATATATGGATAAGCCATCTTGCTCTTATAATTTTTTGTTAAGCTAGCAGAACATGTCATATTAAAAAAAAATAACAAAAGCGAAATTTCGGAATACAGCATTTGAATAGCTCCCAGTTTACTGATGTTCCTCGATTAGAAGAAACAAAGATGTTATTTTGCTCTGCTGACTTTTTGTTAAGCAGCAGAATATGTCATATTTTTTCTGAAAATGGAGCGTGAAATTTCGGAATGGGGCATTTAAATAGCTCCTAATTAGCTGATAATTTCCGTATTGAAAATATATGGATAAGCCATCTTGCTCTGCTAACTTTTTGTTAAGCTATGTCATGTCATATTTTAAAAAAAATAACAAAAGCGAAATTTCGGAATACAGCACTTGAATAGCTCCCAGTTTACTGATATTCCTCGATTAGAAGAAACAAATATGTTATTTTGCTCTGCTGATTTTTCATTAAGCTAGCAGAATGTCATATTTTTTCAGAAAATAGAGCGCGAAATTTCGGAATGAGGCATTTAAATAGCTCCTAATTAGTTGATAATTATCCTATAATGAAAACTAAATTCTGTTCACCTTGCTCTGCTGGCTTTATAGACATTGAAAAGGCAGACATTCGAGTGGAATGTTAACAATTATTTTCTCTTACTACGTCTTCATATTTTAAGTGATATTCATATGCGAACTTTGCGTAAAACGCCCTTTCCCTATTTCCCTTGGCACTCATGAAGTTCACTTTTCAATCCTGCGGGGTTTCACCTCTGTCCTCTGGCTTTCACGTAATTATCTGAAATTGTCGACTCCGTAATTGGTTCATTAAATTCGTGGAACACAAACGCAATCTTTGACCTGAATCCATGGGGAAAGACATACCGATTATATCGATGTTTTCCACCTTAAATACAGTTTGGTTGTAAGAAATCCCAGAATAATTTATTTTTAAATAAACAAAGTATTAAATTGCGTAAATATTGTGGATCGCGTCTAACATTTCAATTATTTCTTTGGCGTTGCTGCAGTTGTGCGCGTTCGCTTGTTTGTGTCGCTCTCGAGTAGTGGGGAAACTGTTGTAAGTAATTTCATTTTCAATTATCGGAATAACTCTTGTCTTGTCTCTTGTCTAGTGTTGTGATGTCTGGGGCAGTGGGAGTGGGCTTTCGGAGAGAGCCCAGACAATAAATATACTAGTGGCTATGCTAATCTCAATATTGTACAGGGTGTTACTAAATGTCATGTACATTCAGAAGGGGGTAATTCTTTGGCTTATTTCAAGACTAAAATTTGATACTGTGCGGCTTTTAATAGCCCCCCTCCGCTCCTACTAACTTTTGAACGATTCGACGTACAAACATGGGACAAAAACCGTTTTGAACGATATCACCGATACTACTTCTTGAAATAAAAGACACTATGATTGCTAATTAGGAGCTATTTGACTGCTCTATTCCGACATTTTGTGCTCATTTAAAAACAATATGTTATGTTCTGCTAGCTTAACAAAAAGTTAGCAGAGCAAGACGGTTCATCCATTTTCTTTCAATAGGAAAATTATCAGATAATTAGTAGCTATTTAAATGCCCTATACCGAAATTTCGCGTTCCAATTTCTGAAAAAATATGACACGTTCTGCTAGCTCAACAAAAACTAAGCAGAGCAAAATAACATATCGATGTTTGTTCTAATCGAGGAATTATTAGTAACTTAGGAGCCATTTTAGTGCTGTATCCCGAATATTCGTTTTTTTTAAATATGAAATGATCTGCTAAGTTATCAATAAGTTGGCAGAGCAATATGTTTTTTTTTCAATAGAGAAGTTATCAGCTAATTAGGAGCTATTTGAGTGCTCTATTCCGGAATTTTGTGCTCATTTAAACAAATACACACTCTCGGACAAAAATATTGCATATTTTATCACAAGATTTTTTTCATGGTAATTTCTTTTCCCTTAAAATAATAGTACAAATCACAAACTTTGAATAGTGTGCCTTTGCCACTATTAATTGCCACTATTAATGTATATTGTTTTGTTTATTGTTGTCAGAATGACACTTCGAGTACATAATATGTCTTGATTCTGTAGTTTTCTTAGTGAGATGCCGCATTTGAGCCAATTAGTTTTTTTTTTAAATTGTTACTTTGGTCAATGAGGGACGCAGATAAAAAGATATTGCACGGATATTGCATATCCATCAATCGACTGTTTTTCGTATTGTGAAGCGATACAATGAGACTGGGGAGTACAAAAGGCGGCCTGGTCAAGGACGTAAGAGATGTACAACGCCAAGAGATGACTAGTATTTGAAAATTCAATCTTTGCGAAATCGCACGCTTACAGCTCCGCATCTCAGAAATGATTTACTGAGCACAAGACAAGTTTACATGAGTGTCAAAACAGCAATAAGAAGACTCAAAGAAGTTGGTTCAAATCCAAATCGCCCTGCCAGAGTTCCTCGGCTTCTCCCACGTCACAAATCTAGACGGTTATAATTTGCCATAACCCATGTCAACTAGAATGAACATCAGTGGGAAAAAATTCTTTTCACAGATGAAACAAAAATACAGTTATGGAAACCAGATGGACGAGGTCCAGTATACAGAAGATCTGGAGAACGTTTCGCAGAATGTTATTTCTTGTACATAATGTTAGCTTTGGTGGTGGTTCCCCAGTATCTTGAAGATGTTGGACTTGAGGCAGTGGAGAGTCCCATAGAACATTTTTGGGACATTCTAAAAAGACATATACCGAGCACGAAATCCAGCTCCTAACTCAATTGCAGAATTAAGAATTGCTGCACAGGAACAATGGAATCGACTTCCACAAGAAACCATCCAAGACCTTTTGCGGAGTATGCCCAGAAGGATGCAGGCTATCGTTAGAGCTAGGGGAGGAAACACTAAGTACTGAACTGTTATTAATGATGCCTCTCAAAGAACTTTTCTTTGTCGTCATTTTTGCTTGTTTTGATTAAATATTATTACCAAAATTAGTCTATTCCATTACTTCCTCTACAAGTGTGTTATAAAGTTTCAATATCTGGATTATTTGGCAATCAATATACGTTAAATACTTCAGCTTGTTTGTGTCGCTCTCGAGTAGTGGGGAAACTGTTGTAAGCAATTTCATTTTCAATTATCGGAATAACTCTTGTCTTGTCTATTGTCTAGTGTTGTGATGTCTGGGTGGGGCAGTGGGAGTGGGCCTTCGGAGAGAGCCCAGACAATAAATATACTAGTGGCTATGCTAATCTCAGTATTGTACAGGGTGTTACTAATATCATGTACATACAGAAGGGGGTAATTCTTTGGCTTATTTCAAGGCTAAAATTTCATACTAAGACCAATCAGTAGAGCATTTTTCCCTAACAAAAATACTAGTTGAAAACCGACTGCGCCATCACATGGAAGACAGTTATATTCTGTTATGTTTCACAACTGTCATTTATTAATTTGTTATGAACATTTAAATAACAAAAATCGTGTTCTTTTCATTGTTTTGCTTATAAAATGAAAACTAATAGAGTAATCTGGTTGCTTTAATAAAAAGAATTGTAGATAATTGAAATACAAACAAAATACATAGAATGTTTTATGACCGGATCGGATCATTAGTAACGGAGGAAAACCGGAAAAACCTGACACTTTTACGATATTTTTAAAAATCATAACTCCGCCATTTTCCCAGAAATTGGGTTTGCTCTTCTTATTCAAATTATTGAATGCTCTGGTGGATCATTAGTTTTGGCACAATTGCAATTTGAATTTTTTTTGCACGATCTTGCAGCGTGCCTGGATGCTCTAGTCTAGTGATAGTCCGATTTCAATTCCTGAAACAGATTTTTTTTTTGAGGCAAATCAATAAAAAATTTCAAATGACATGGAGGTCAAGTGCCATATAGTTGAAAAGAGAATTTAATTCTCTTTCCAACCATCTAAATTTTTTCGGATTTCGTTAATATTTTTTTTTACCATTTGCACACGAAATATCGAGTATTATGGTGGATTTATGCAGCAGTCATAAGTCATAAGTTTTAAGTCATAAGGAAGAATATGCGTCAATGATTGGTTGGTCCGATTATTCCAACCAATCATTGACAATATTCTTCCTTATGACTTAAAACTTATGACTTATGACTGCTGCATAAATCCACCATTAGTGAGGATCTGCATGCAATGGTAGGCACCGTTATCTCAATAAATTTGAACAGTTTGATGTGGAACAGTGGGATTAAAAATATTTTGAATTATTTTCCGATACTACTTTTTGAGAGAAGACACATTGCAATTACTCTACAGATGGCGCTGGGGGCATATCAACTTGAAAATTTCGAAATGCAAAGAAATTGAAATTGTGAAAATATGCATTGAAAAAAAAAAATAATGTTGAAAAGAGAATTGAATTCTCTTTTCGAACGATTTAAATTTTGACCCCCTATGCGAATTGAAATTATTGGGCACTCACAATAGTATATTATGCAACGATCATGTAATAATCATTACATGAGAGTTGCATACGCTATTTTTTCTACACCCGATAAATAATAAAGAACTATAAATATTATATTTATATTTGTATTGAACACAATAACAGTAATTACTCGTATTTCTATAAAAAATTCTACAAAATTGTAATTAATGGTATCACCTCGGGTATTACCATGGATATGGGAAAACCATGAACATTCTATTTATATTTATATTAAACATAGTAATTGTAATTAATCCGATTTCTTAAAAATATTAAGATAATTTTTTTTCATTTCATTTATTTATTTCATATAAAGGACATTTACATTACATTTCATACAGATATTTTTCTAAAAGTATATACTAGTTTGTAGGTCCAAGGACCTGTACGTGTACGGGGTAGCAAAAAAAAATTGTAAATAAAACTTGGTGAATAAAATATATATATCAGTTATTTTATAAGTCAAGACTAATTAGAATAACAAACACAACTTAATATGCTTTACTGTCAGGTGTGCATTGTTTGGGATTAATAAATACATGTATTTACAATAATTATGTGATATTTAAGTATTTAGTTTGATTTTTACCAATATATTGTTTAGATTTTTTTTGGGAGGTTTAAAAATTGGTTATTTTTTATGTTCGGAGGTAAAGAATTGATTATTTTAGGAGCTATTGATGTAATAAACCTCTGGTTTGCATCTTTCTGCTAAAATGGGCTTATTAGTACATTATTAACTTTAGGCCAAGTTTCGTGCTTATATGTTGGACTAATTCTCAATTGGGGATGTTTATAGATGAATATGCAGCATGTGTGACAATATAGCGAGCGTATACTTACTTCATTGTATAGTGAAATTGTATGATATAATTTTTTTTTCTAAGTATTATTTTAATAATGTAATTTTGAAAGACATTATTATAAAGACCACCCACACAATAATACCATATCTTAGGATAGATTCTATTAACGATTTGTGAAGAATAATTAATAATTTTTTATTTATAAACTTCATTAACTCATAAAATTTATATATAAATCTTCGTAGTTTTGCTGTTAAGGCATTAATGTGGTATGTCCATTTGAGATGTTTATCAATAATTATACCCAGGTATTTGGTTTTATCAGTACAGTTTATTTCAAGATTTGAGTCTGCAAATTTTAATTTAGAGAAATCAGGTCTGTTTACTTCCGTTAGAGAAAAGGCTATATATATATATGATGTTTTTCCTACATTTAAAGATAGTTTGTTAAAGTCATGCCGTGTTGAGCATTTTCCTTAACAATCTGCCGTGTGTTGTCTTCAAAAACTAAGATTGTATCATCAGCGTATGATATTATGGTGCCGCCTGTATGTGTGTCTAGTAAAGAATTTAAGTAAGTTATGAAAAGCAAGGGTATTGTGCATTTTGAAAAGTTTATTCCAGGTCCCAGCCTTCCCCCACTGAATTGGATTTCCAGCCACCATGACGTTTTAATGCAGTAATATCACCACCGGCATCAACTAATACGGTTGCAGATGTCCTTCGAAAACAATGCCCTGTATATAAATTCGGATCAGGCAGATTTAAATATTATGTAGCTATTTGCTTCCCTAAATTACAAAATTTATTAATACCAATGAAAAATTATGGGTTTCTATTGATTAAAAATCTGTATCGATATAAAAAATCTATATCATAATGATCTCATTATGAAACGGATTATGGGCATATACGTGTATTATTATAGTACGGTGTAGAAAAAGTCTTTTATTTCATGTTTGCAGGACAAACTGTCCAAAAGTTAACATGCCAAAAAATGCCGCACTGATTAAACATAGGTCTGCAAACACGTTTCCGATCTACATGGTGCTGAAATTTCATGATTTTTTTCAGTTTTTCCTTTATAACTCTTGCAGCTTCTACGGGTGTGAAGTTAGCGGCCACTTTATAGCAGCCGTTTTTATCTAGCAGCCAATTTGCCAGTGACATCGGGTGTGAAATTAAGCTTTTGATCCGAATGAAGTTTATTCTGTGTATACATATAGACTACTGAAAAGCCCGAGAATGATATACCGAGAGATGGTTGATTTACAGACCGTTTAAGGGGCAGTTTGTACTTGTCAATATTTGGAAAATCATTCTGAAACCGTCCTCAGTAATGTTTAGCCAAATTAAATTTCTGTATGTAGACTACTGCAAAGCCCGTGAATGATATAGGTACCGAGAGATGGTTGATTTGCAGGACGTCTTAGAGGCAGTTTATACCTGTCGATTTTTGGAAAATTATTCTGAAACCTCCCTCAGAAATATTTAGCCAAATTCGATGTCTGTATAAAGACTACTGAAAAGCTCGAGAATCATATACCGAAAGATTGTTGATTTGCAGGCCGTCTAAGGGTCAGTTTATACTTGTCGATTTCCGAAAAAACATTCGGAAATCCCCCTAAGAAATGTTTAGCCAAATTTATTTTCTGTAAATAGACTACTCAATTTCCCATGAATGATATACCAAGAGATGGTTGATTTGCAGGCCGTCTAAGGTGCAGTTTATAGCTTTCGATTTTTGAAAATTCTGAAATCGCCCTTAGATAGGTTTAGCCAAGTTCAATTTCTGTATATAGACTACTAAAAAGCCCGAAAATGATATACCGAGAGATGGTCTAAGGGCCAGTTTATACTTGTCAATTTTCGATTTTGCTTTCACAACTTCTTCGCTACATACCCGCTTATTCGTATCAATCCCATATCGGAACAATTTACCTACTACGAGAAGGGCTCTTTGAGAAAACCACGAAATAAATGTAAGCAAATTCGACTTGCCGGCTCACGATCTTTCATTTAGGGCTTTTTCAAACTCAAAATACACCGTTCTGAGAGAGATTTCAGATTGATTTGTAACTGCTCCTTAGACGGCCTGCAAATCAACCATCTCCATCTCATTCTTGGGCCTTTTACTAGCCTATAATTTGGCTAAACATTGATCAGGGTGGTTTCAGAATGTTTTTTTCAAAAATCGACAAGTATAAACCAACCATCTCTCGGTACATCATTCTTTGGCTTTTCAGTAGAATAAACAGTAAATGAACTTGGCTAAACATTTCTAAGAGAGGTTTCAGAATGATTTTCCAAAAATCGGCAAGTGTAAACTGTCCCTTAGATGTTCTGCAAATCAACCATCTCTCTGTACATCGTTCAGGGACTTTTCATTAGTCTATAAACAGAAAATGAACTTGGCTAAACATTGCTTAGGGTGGTATTAGAATGGGTTTTTCAAAAATCGACTAGTATACACTGCCTTTTAGACGGTCTGCAAATCAACCATCTCTCGTTATATCATTCTCGGGACTTTCAGTTGTCTATATTCAGTTAACGAACTTAGCTAAACATTTCTGAGGGAGGTTTTAAAATGATTTTCCAAAAGTCGGCAAATGTAAACTGCCCCTTAGACGGCCTGCAAATCAACCATCTCTCGGTACATCATTCTTGGGCTTTTCATTAGTCTATACAGTAGTCTATATACAGAAAATGAACTTGGCTAAACATTGCTTAGGAAGGTTTCAGAATGATTTTCCAAAAATCGACAAGTCGACAAGACGGCCTCTGCAAGTCAACGATCTCTTGGTATATCATTCTTGGGCTTTTCAGTTGTCTATATACAGAAATTGAACTTCAATCGGATCAAAAGCCGAATATAATTTTACACCCGACACCACTGGCAAATTGGCAGCTAGGTAAAAACGGCTGCTATAAAGTGGCCGCTAACTTCACACCGGTCAGTTTTTGGGATATTTAGCACTGATTTGGAATACAGGTTACGCTATATTCCACATCATTGGACATGCCAAATGGTTGTAAAAATCTACAGGGAGATATTTTTTCAGGTGTCATTTTACCGTTTCTCCCCCTGAACTTTTTTGTAGTACGCTGCTGGTAGATTCTAAATTACAAAATTAGTTCTCTGTTTTATTTTTAGTCTCTTGTAGTTTTATTGTAGCTACGATTTCCAGCAAGGTCACTGGTCTCGTGCATGGCATCCCACGTTGAAAGGTAAGGGCTGTCTTTCCCAGCTCGCACAAGTCTCTCGAGGATTTGTGAGAGTTGTGCGTAGGGGTGCAGCCGGTTGACGGAAATAACAATCTGTAGGTATTCAAATTTTCATCGTAAAAATATAAGTATACATTTTTAAAATTTCTGACCTTTAATTTTCTGCTGCCCAACAATGGCTATTACGACGACTATACACACAATTTTTAGAGAATGTTGCATCATCCATCCAAATCACCTTTTCCAGGAATCCAAAATCCTCCTGTGTTTTATCAGAAACTATTTGCAGAAATCTGTTTTTGTTTGCAAGTAATGGTCCTGGTGGTATTGGAAGGAAATCCAATTATGTTTTTTTTGAAATCCTATTTATACTGCAGGGTGACATCCTGAGAGTAGTTTTGTGCGTCATTTATTGAATTTTTGGGATACACCGTAAAGTAGCCAATACTGAAATCTCATTATCTTCATTATTCAAGACAGGATTTTTCATGGTAACTTCAGGTGAAAAATAGATATTTGTATCACAAAACAGGAAAATATATTTTTGAATGTCTCTCGAAGACTTCCGAGGGTTGCGTGTAGAGGTGCAATCGGTTGACGGAAATAACAATTTTAACAATTTAATGTTTGAAGGCAGAGGCCGGAGGCCTTACCTTTGAACGTGCGATTCCAAACAATATACAAGAGTAGTCGTAGTAAGCGTTTCTTGACGTACCCGACTCATCTAGTACGTAAAATGTCTTTCTTATAAAGTGCGTTTTTTTGGCCCTCCTTCCCCCCTGTTAACTTTTGAACGGTTGGACTAACAAACATGAAACAGAAACCATGGTATCACCGATACTACTTTTTGAAATGAAAAATAAAGTGGTTGCCCTATGAAAGGGGAGGGGGCACATCTATTCACAAATTTCAAATTGCATGGGGGTCAAATTACGCATCTTTTCAACCATATAATTTGTTTGGATTTTTGTTAATACGTATTTTCACAATCTTGATCACTTTGCCATTCGAAAATTTCAAGTTGAAGTGCTCCCAGCGCCATCTGTCGAGTTATTACAATGTATCTTCTCCCAAAAAGTAGTATCGGTAATACCATACAAAATATTTTTTGTACCATTGTTCAATCCGTTCAAATTTATCGAGATAATAGTACCATTCAGATCCGTACTGTTACTTGATATATCGAGTGAATATAGTAACAAAAATATTAACGAAATCCGAACAAATTTAGGTGGTCGAAAATAGAATTGAATTCTCTTTTCAACGATGTGTCACTTGACCCCCCATGTCATTTCAAATTTTTGAAATGATGTGCTTCCCGCCCCCTCTATAAAGCAGTCAAAATGTTTTTTATTTAAAAAATAGTATCAGTGATACCATTCAAAATGGTTTTTGTTCCATGTATGTACGTCAAACTGCTTGAAAGTTAACAGGATGGGGGGGAGGGGGGCTAAAAAAAGCCGCCTTAAACTTTTTTCTTGTTCATCTCTCTTTCTTAAAAACGGTACCTTATTTCTTATTGTCGCATGCTAGAGTGTTTTACCTCTAATGCCATTCATTTATTTTCTACAGATTAAAACAAACACGTGGACATGGTATTCATGACTAAATGA
The DNA here is from genome assembly GCA_944452925.2 of Chrysolina oricalcia. Lineage (NCBI taxonomy): Eukaryota > Metazoa > Arthropoda > Insecta > Coleoptera > Chrysomelidae > Chrysolina > Chrysolina oricalcia. The sequence goes on along the minus strand of OX101809.2, from coordinate 17,670,141 downwards.
GCATTAGTTTCCAAATAATTTGCATATTGAAGCCTTATAGAGGAATGAATGAAAGAACCAAATTTTGGTTATAGATATCATTTAGTTGAAATGAGCATATAACATTTCTTTTGGTCAACATAACAATGTAATACTGATTATTTTATCCTGTAGCTCTAACGAGAACCGACATCCACCTAAAGATTCTCTGCAAGGGTCTTTGGTGGTTTCTTCTGGAATTCGATTTCATTCTTCCTGTACAGCAATTCTTATTCTGCAATTGAGTTAGGAGCCACATTTCGTGCTCGAATATAATATGCCCCAACTATGTTCTATGGAATTTGGGGCCTGTTTGGTAACCACTCTACCGCCATAAGTCCATCAGCCCTAAGATACTGGATGACTGTTCTTGGAGCATGTGCACAAGCATTAACGTGCATCAGCACGAATCTTTCGTACCCAAGAAGCTGCTATTTTGAATTAAAAGATCCGACACATTCAGAGGGCGCCCTGGCCTTACCATTACCCCAATAACCACTCCCCATACTATGAGGTAAGCAGCTATTGGGTACGGGAATCGTTGCCCTGAGTAGACGCAATGAACCAAGGATGATAGCCTTCTGCATTCGTCCGGCGGTGATTTCTGCCTTCTTTTTGTTTGGTGACCACTCTACTGCTTTAAGTCCATCAGCATCAAGATTTACGATACTTGATTACTGTTCTTGCAGCATGTGCACATGCATTAGCACGAATTTTTCGTGACCCATGAAAACCAATGTACTATCAGTTGGCATTTATTTTTAAATGTGATTTTCCTTCTCTATATCCAAACACGTCCAGTTGGCTTCCACAATTTTATTGTTTTTTCAGAAGAATTTTCTCCAGCTTCATTGTATCTCGTTACTACACGAGAAACAGTCGATTTATGGATCTCAATCTCCGCTCAGTATTGGTTGTCAAGGCACACTATGCAATATTTAATTTGTAACATTATTATACGTCAAACAGTCCAGCATGAGACTTTTTAATATATCACGTTTTTGAAACAGACTAAAGAGAATAACATAATTTCTACTAGCCCCACACCGATTTATAACCTCATACAACACCTCAAAAAATTCATAGGTAACAGCAATTACTATCTGTTTCTCTGAGAATTCTGAAGCTTTAGAAAGTTTGCAAAAATATTTGATGATTGGCGATTAGTCGGTATAACCTCGTGTGAGTAAAACTTTCTCATTTTTCTATCATGTGTAACTCTATTGTTTGTGGTACATTCAAAGCTAGTGAAATTGTATCCAAAATTTCCACAGAATCGCACATTTGTGGAAAAATATTCATACCTACCTAATATTTTTCAGGACGAGTGAAATCAATGAACTTTTTTTTATTACTTTACATGCTTCTCAAGAAACTTGGGTCATTTTGTTGGAGATATATTTCCATTTCGTTTATCTTTCCCCATTTTCACTTCAAATTTAGTTTCAGAAAACACGCTAATTAAAATCACTTCCAGGCGATAAGGATTCGGGCGAATAAACTCTGTCTCTAACGTACTATGATGTTGTCGTGTTCAGACATGTAGAAAAGCGTAAAGTTTCAAATAAAAGTTGTTTGTGACCACATTATCATTATAATCAACTCGCGCGCACCGTTTCGGGACTGTCGATTCACACTGTATGATAATGAAACACCAGTGTTGCCTTATGCTCCGGGGGATATTGAGTCTGTTGTGGAGAATGAGAAGTGCCGAATCTTTTGGAACTACTCATTCCCCACTGCCATTTTATAATGGCAGCCGGTGAAGACTGAATTATATGTTTCCCCTTTACCACATACTTTTTTGTACATATTCCGGGCTGCGCTATTCCATAACCAAGTTATCTTCATCATAAGGGTTACTATACTGAAAGTCCTACAAATCAGGGCGCAAATTGAACTAATACAGGGTATAGGAATAGAAAAATGACCATAAAATATAATCTAATCATATGGTTGGAAGATTTTTACTTCCTTCACTTTTTCACATTTCGATCACTATTACCTACAATTGTTATAGTATGCAAAAAAGTACGCAAAAATACGTAGTTATTTGGTCATAAAATGGATTCATTCAAATATAATATTTTTATTAAATATGTAAAATATTCATATTTTGCCTGATGCCAGGGAAAACTTTGGAGACTCAATGATTAGAAAAATATATAAATTACGTGAAAGGCTCTCGCGGCCATCGTTGAATGAATGATGGTTTTTCGGGTTTTTAGGCCGACGTTTATTTAGAGAAAATCTCGACGTTTCGCCAACATGAGTGGTTGGCATTTTCAAGAGAAATGTTTACAGCTTCGATCGCTGAACACTGATCACTGAACACTACTACAAGTAGTGTTCAGTGATCGAAGCTGTAAACATTTTTCTTAAATGCCAACCACTCGTGTTGGCGAAACGTCGAGATTTTCTCTAAATAAACGTCGGCCTAAAAACCCGAAAAACCATCATTCATATAAATTACATGTTTATATTCGATTATCAAAATTATCATCACTCAAGAGATATATTGATGATATAATAATTTTTATTTATAATTTACATCAGTAAGTGAACACATATTTTAGGTATTCAACTTACGTTGGGAAAATAATGCAAAAATGCACGGTTATTTGGTCAGAAAATTTATTAACCTGAATGAAACATTTTTCTTACTATATTATGGAAAACGAAACACATATTTTGTCTGATACCAGGAAAACTTTGGAGAGACAAAGTTTTTCCGGGTTTTGCTGCAGCTGAAAAAGCAAATGCGTCACTGAAATCAATGAAGTCGCCCCGGAGCACCAATTAATTTTTGTTGTTGTTTTATAATTTGTATAACCTGTTTTTTAATAGTAAAGATATAAATAATACATTTACATTCGATTTTTAAAATTATCATCACCCAGGAGATATATCCACGATGGAGTAGTTTATATCGATTATTTTGATAAATAAATAAATATATTTTTGCTTCCATAATCTGGGATCAAAAATGTAATAACAAACACACTGATTTAAAGTTTTCACTATTAGTAATTCGCCAAAACTTTTCATACTATTAATTAGATGACATGACGAAATTGACACAGCAGGTTTTCTATTTGAGAAATGGTAGAAATGTTGAACGGAAAATAAGCAAATGATCAATGTTGAGATTTTCAGTTGAAATACTTTTTGAATTGTCTTAACCCTTTGAGGACTACTGGATATCAGTGAAAACCACATTACTAATGGCCCCCTTTTATTTTCCTATCGGTTTTAGATCGTATTCACAGTGTTTATTGTGTTGCCTACGCATCATTTTTACTCTTCTTGACGATTTCAACGAGTTTGGGTGGTCTTTAGTGACATTTATATGATGTCGAATTGATAGCGTTTCGAGACTTTAAGTTGGAAATGTTCAACGTGCCAAGTTTGGTTATTCCTAAATAAAGACAGGTACTGTTTTGCGTTGTTTCATCCAAAATGAAAGAATAGTTAAGTTTCAGTTAATTGTAAACAAAAAAAATGATAATTTTAGGCATTTGTTGAGTTGCAATTTTGCACGATTTAGTTCCTAGTGGATGATTTGTATATTTTTTGTTTATTTAAGTCTTATTTCCCCTGAAGCGTTTTTATCAAAAATTCTCATTATTTTTCACTTTTAAGATTTTCGTATTCTTTCAAATGGTCATTATTTACTTATGAACAAGTTGGGAATATAAAATTTTAAATTTTTCACGGATGAGTGGATTTATTTCTATGTCAAATTAATTGCCAAGTATACGAGCAATACTCAATCAGTTGTAACGGAGTATGGCTGGCAGATGAATGTAACGTTGTGCGGTTGCGGTTTACAAATTGTAATTGCCCAATTTCATTCAAAGTTTGTTCCAGCAGCGGGTTGCGAACCGAGTGGTAATGTGCAATGCAGATATTTCATGGAAGATGACACATCTTTCACTGGTAACATTTTTGCGATTTCCAAACATGTCATAGACATTTTCGATCCAATGCTGGAACACAAAATATTCAGATGAATAACGAAATGGAACTTTGCTCTGCGCATGATCATACAGTTAGCAACACGCTCGTGGAACAAACGTAGAAACAATTTTGAATGTTGTGAGGCTTCCTTTTTTTAAATTGTGTTTTTCATCCACTCAAGGAATACATATCGTTTTCAATTCACTATTTAAAGTTTATGAATGTTTCATAAGATTTTCATGAATCTTGTCTTCCGGGCCAGAGCTCTTTATTAGCTCATTAGTTATCTGCAAAATAGGAAGCAAGTTACTCGTATAAATGAAATAACAGCTTCAAGAAATTTCGAATAAAAATGGTGTACCTCAAGGTAGCACACTAGGGCCACTGTTATTTTTGTTATATATAAATGATATTGTCAGTTGTGTTAAAAGCTGCCAAGTCCATTTATTTGCAGATGATACATTAATTTACTTTTGTGCTGAAGACTTATTAACTTTTGTGGAGACTATTAACAACGTCCTGCAAAATATAGTATCTTGGTGCAATGAGAACTTGCTCAAATCGAATTCCTCAAAACCAAATTTTTGCTTGTTATAAACAACAATTTGATTATTTCAAAGATTATTTCGAAATCAGTATTTGGCAATAAGGAGATTGAAACTGTTGAAAAAATAAAATGTTTGGGTATTATGATAGACCGAAACCTCACATTCAAAGATCATGTCACATATTATTTAGGAGATAAAATCTCAAAAAACACGAACTTTTTATCCAGGGTAGCACCGTTTCTGAGTCAATGGTCACTCATTACGGTTCATAATACTATTATTCTGCAGCATTTAACATTCACATCCTCAAATTCTATACATGACAAAGAAAAATTAAAAGGACAGACTAAAAAACTACAAAATCGAGCAATGCGAATAATTTTGGGTGTTCCTAAAGATACATCGAATAAAAATATGTTGTGTACCTTGAATTGGAAGTCAGTAGAACACTGTTTAGAGTATCAAGCTTTGGTTTTTATACATAAAATGAAAGTCTCTTCTTCTTTTTCTTCTAGTATTTTCTTGTATTTCTGACTCCTCGGCGCCACTTTCTCCAGATTAGGTGAATAATGAAAATATCTCTTTCTCCCTCGTATTTGTCATCTAAACTGGTATTTAACAATAGTATTCACAATTACAACACACTTTCACAAAATGACATATACGTTCAGAGAAAAAAAATAAAAGAAGCACAGAAAAATCATTGATGCATAAGGGTTTGTTTCTTTGTGATTCTTTGAAGACCTGCGTTGCTTTGCATTTATTCAAAGTAGAGTTAGAAAGATACTTCTGGGCCAATCTCATGCACGAAGTAGTTAGTTGTAATGTACTTATTTATTCATTGATTTATTATGAAGTGTGTGAAAGGCGTAAAATATTATTTACAAAAACATTTTTTAGATGTATTCGATATATGAAGTATCATTTACATATTTATTATTATCATTTAATATTATTCACCAATATTTTTTAATTGTGATCGTTATTTTTGACAGGTAGTGTAAGTGTTTTATATTTTGTGTAATTTTACAAGTATATACTTATGTATGGTCTGTGACTTTGTAAATTAGTATTTTGCTAAATAAAGACGTAATAATAATTATCTTTGAAATGATGAATAAGTAAACTAACTTACAGATTTATTTTAATTAGATTTAGTTACGTAGACTACTCAAACATCATAACTACGTAAATTTCACTCGACGCGTGTTTCGCTAACGGTTATCATCATCAGGAGCTGAAAGCTTTCTAATTGAAAATACTCACTCTGTTGAATATTGATACCAGTAGTGACATCTCTTTAGTTAACTGTCATCTAATATATCTCAGTTAGATTATATGTTAATAGGTGGCACTGCTTTGGCTGTCATCATTATGATTATTCTGAAATGTTCTAGAATAGTATTCTGCTGTTGTCACGTTGTCAGGTCATGTATTATGTACGCCGCATGAGTTGTTGTGCATTATAAAGTTGTTACAAACTTCTGAACGAGTTTTTCTTTTGCAATCAAAATTGGATTTGTTGTCTACATGGAATAGGGCCCTTATCCGCATTCATACCATTCTGACATTTCGATATTTCCAGATTTTCGAATCCATCGAGTAGTCTTTGGTCATGTACTTGTCTAATATATCTTATGTTCATGGATTTTTTTCTATTTTCCATATTTTCAGACGAGAATAATAATTTAAAACTCCCAATTCACACGAACTATCGTCAGACAGCTTAAAAGATGAGCCAGTATTACACCAAGACGAGTTTCTATCGTGTTTGTTTTTCTGTAACGAATCATCCTGTTCTCCAGAGAGAAATCCCTCAAAAGCTCCTAAGCGCGTGTGGGCAAGGAAGATCCGGGACCGGCGATCGTGCTGGGATTTGAACCCACGTACCTTTGGTTGAGGAGCGAACAACGCGACAAAAAAGCGAAAAACATTTTATCACAATATTTACAATATAAATACAGGTTATAAAATACATAACATACTTTCAGTCCGATCACTTTCGCGATGTAAAACGAGAGATGAGGTGCGGAGTATACAGTGGCCGCCATAAATGTGACATATGGGGAAAGTTTATTAGTAGAGTACTGAAAAACAATTTCTTAGTGATCGATGCGCATATTCGACAACCTGAAAATCAGTTTGACACATGTCATGTGATAACTGGTATGACGACTAATTAAAAAAAAAACACTATGAATGGGCAGATAGTGGGGTAAGTTGGCAATATATCGAAAAAAGTGTACTGAAAAATTTGCTTAGAATTTAGTTAGTAAGTACTATTAGACCAGCGCTGATGGACGACAAAAAATATATATGCATGAAAAAAAAACAACAGCATGAGACCTACTAGAATAGGAGCAGAATATTGTTCGAATGAAGAAGAAATGGAGAAGGGTGGAACGAGGTGAACTTTTAGGGGTTGAAAGTGATATTTTACGGTTTTTTGCGATTAACAACGAAAGTTGATTTATCAAAAAAAGTTGAATGGCAAAGTTGTTGAGAATAAAAAGATCTACAACTTTTTGTAATGAATATGTTTCCACATTACCTCAAATTTTCCGGGAAAATCGGAAAAACCAATTTTTCAGTATTTAATTCTTTTCTCGTTCAAAAATAATTTTTTTTTCACGATATTTGGTGGAAATATAACTTATTATTATGTTTCAAGTAAGCTGTAATTTTTTTGAAGCGGAATACAGATTTTTCTTTTTTTTTTTCGACAAATTCCGAAAAACGTTTCAACTGAAAAGTTTCACCGATAAAGTTCGTCTTTTCAAGCTCGCCAGCCTCCAGTTTTTTTTTTGTTAAAGCGTCTACTATTAGATTATGTAATAAAAGAGTAGCACTAACAAAGACATTTTTTCCAGAAAACGCGAAAAAATTTAAAAACAGATTTTTAAAAATCAATTTTTTTAATTTTTGTTCTAACCTAATATTTATTTATTAAAATTATTGAAACGTTCCGAGAATAAAAATTTCATGTTACCTTAATAGGTTTAAAAAATAAACAAGGACATAAATAAGGATTTGATTATCATAGAAGGGCGAAAGGAGATAACTTTTGCAGCGAAAATTAACCTCTTACAAAAGAAGTTAAACGAAAAAGTTGTTGGCAATAAAAGGATCTACAACTTTTGTGTTCAAGATTTTTCCACATAACCTCAAATTATCCGGAAAAATCGGAAAACCCGTTTTTATTTGTTTTCTTTTTGTATGAAAATTGTATATTTGTCGCAAAATCTAGTGGAAATATATCTTTTTATGTTCTGAATAAGATGTTTTTTTTTGCAGCGAAATATTTATTTTTCTCGAACCTCTTTGAAGTACTCGGAAAGGGGTGGGCTCCTAGTTAGGCTGGTGCCAAAACGTATTTTAAATGTCTAAAATGAGAAAGAAAGTAACAGGCAAGGAACAGGTGGAGAATGTTGTAGAGGTTCCATCTTTGAGGAAAAAAAATATTTATGCACGAAAACACTCAAAATGGTGAAATTGGGATGCAGCTAGGGGTTGAAAACATGACTTCTTAGCTGAAAATGTTCGATAGAAAAGTTGTGGATATTAAAAAAATCGTAAACTTTTGTATCTGATACTTTTCGACATAACCTCAAATTGACCGTTAAAATGGCTAAAACCGATTTTTCAGTTTTTAATTTTTTTCTCGCGCATAAATGACTCTATTCACATGAAAATTTGTAGGAATATGTCTTTTTTGGTGTCGAATGAGCATGATTTTTTCGCAATTCAGAAGACTAGTTTTCGAGTAACGTACATTTTTCACAAAAACTATCCATAAGTAATCATTTTAATTTGAGGTTTTGTGGGAAAATCTTGAAAGTTGTAAATCTTTTTGTAGCCAACAACTTTTCTCTTTAACTTTTTTTTGTAGGAGTTTAATTTTCACTGCAAATCGTGAGAAACCATTTTTACCCCCAAAAGTTCACCTCCTTTCGCCATTATATCATGATCAAATTATGTCCTTGTTTATTCTTTGTACCTATTAAGGTAACAATAAATATTTATTCTCGAAAGGTTTCAACTGGTAATTTCAATAATTTTAATAAGTAAATATGAGTTTAGAACAAAAATTTAAAAAATTAATTTTTGAAAATCTGTTTTTTCATTTTTCTGGAAAAGATTTCCACAGTAGTGCTACTCTTTTATTACATAATCTAAAAGTAGACGCTTCAGCGAGATAACTGGCGGCTGGCTTGAAAAAACGAACTTTACCGGTGAAACTTTTCAGTTGAAAATGAGGTCGTTTTTTCGGAATTTGTCGAAAAGAAAAAGGAAAAATCTGTATTCCACTACAAAAAAATTACAGTTTACTTGAAACATAATAAGTTATACTTAGGCGAGAAAAAAATTAATATCTGAAAAATTGGTTTTTCCGATTTTCCCGAGAAATTTGAGGTTATGTGCAAAAATGTTGAATACAAAAGTTCTTTTGATTTGATAGGAGGAACTTTCGTTGCAATTCTCGAAAAACCGTGAAATATCGCTTTCAAGCCCTAAAAGTTCACCCCGTTCCACCTTCCTCCATTTTTTCGACTCCAATTTATTTTTCCCGTCATTCGAACAATGTTTTGCTCTTCTTCCAGTTAATAATTGTTTTATCTCAAAAATGCATCAGCACTGGTCTATATGCAGAGTTTCGAGTAAAAATTTGAGAAAATTGAAAATAGCTTTTTTTTGGAATCTTCTTGACTATAGTGAAACCTTTGTATTTCGGTGATAATGACCAAATTTTCTCATCTTCTCCAAACCAGGTAGATTGATTGAAAAATTGGCTTTTTCCCAGGATGCTCGCTGTTACATTGGTTAGTTTCTAACAGTCAAATCCTGAAAAACTAGAAGCTACAAAAAATGTAATTCGCTTGAAATAATTTCAAAAGTGATCCAGTTGAAAGCCGCTGGATTTCATTATCAAGTCTTCGAACCTAATCTCGTTGCCACCCGGAAACTAACAAAATGGTATTAAGTACACGCACTATTGTACGTCTTTGAGCAATTAGCGTAGTGAGGTAGGTTAAGGTGGGGCAGGTTCTGACAAGATTTTTAAATTATTAATATTTCAAAGATAAGATTTTTAACCTAATTCAGGTACCATGGATACCTTAGTGTATTTCTAACACTTTGGCATTATCAAAAGCGAAAAACTGCAGTGGTGTTCGTTCAGCTACATTTTTCACAAAAAGATGCATTTGTCCGAATCTGCCCCATAGTGGGGCAGATTCGGACAAGTAGTGGGTACATTCGGACAAGTCTGATAAAATTCAGAACCAAGGAGGAACTTAAGAGACATAAAAGACTATATGACAGAAAAAGTGTATTGAACGTTATAACCATCAAAATTGACATGGAATTTAGAAAGTGAACACATCCTGGATGTTCCTGGTGCTGCCTCGGGACTAAGTATTTTCGAAACTACATCTTCTCTGGAACAGTCGAAATATCTTGCAAGTGTCCGGAAAGCGGAAACCGTTTTTACACGTTCTCAAAAATTGAAGACGTAAGAATTATCATTATTGCAAGCTTCCACTCTACTGATGTAATAAAGTGTCCTTTTGTTGGTCGGAAAATTGACAGGCAAATAATCATTACTATGGATTACGTCGTCATCCCATAGCATGAGCTCATCGTCATTGTCTTGAAACTCGTTCAAAGAATCGGACAGATCGTACAAAAATTTTGTCACAGGAACAATATTCTGTGGTAAATCCACATCAGAATCTGGGGAGTCAATTTCCTTCAACTTCTTTTTTTGGTGCCTTTCCTTTACCCTTCTCAGAATCTGAGGAGTCACGTTCTGTTTTCTTTTAACATTATGATTTCATATGTAACATGTGGCACATTCGGACAGTCCGAAGCTACCCCACTTATTTGTCCGAAAGTGCGCCATGTTCCAAAAATCCATAAATAAAATAAAGATTCGCACATTTTTTATATATGCCGTTTTATGGAGTTATGTATCGCTAAATATATCTTTGGTAAATAGGGTAATACTTACCGCACTGCCGTTCTCAAGCCGAGAAAGGTTACGATAGCTCTATCGAAATGTATAAGAACAACTCTGTTTTTGAATTTTTTCAAATAAATAGTTCCTGACTGATCGAAGTCGCTAAACATTTCCGTATCACAGAACTACTCGTGAAAAAGGATATGGTAATGTCAATGTGGCAAGTGTCATAGCACTTTAAGGTGGTATATTTGAATTGTCCGGACCTGCCCCACCCTACCCCACTTGTGTAGAGTTGAGCGATTTTATCAGAAACGAACTTAGCCATAATTGATCCCAAAACTGTTAGTTCCTGAACATCAGATTTTGAAAGTGCAGGTATCACATGTGCTCATTTATACCTTTCAGGATATGTTTATTTCTCTCGCAAAACATTCATTGCGAATTATATGCAGATGTTCAGCTGAGTTCGTGTGATGTATTTGTGAAAGGGATACTTGTTTATACATATTTAACTAATTACATTGTAGTCTGTTTTTCACATGTTTAGAGAAAATTCTAAGGCATGTTGCACCAAACCATTAATTTTGCTCTCAACGGAAAAAAATAGGGTCTAATTTTTTTCAGTATTTCTTTCACGTTTGAACGAAAATGGTTGTTGCAAGTACAGCAATGCATAATCATAATAAATTTGAGTCCAATGTATTCAGAAAACCGAAATACACAGACATTAAATTTCCAAGTGATTATTACCATTGCGATAGTCAAAAATTAGCAGCATACAATTCATTGTTACACAGAACGTTCTCGTTACCTTTGTCTGCTATTAATCTGTATACAGAAATTAAAACAATCATACAGATAGGACAAAATAATGCTTTCAACGCAGCTACAATTCAAAAGTTAGAAAACAACGTCTATAATTTTCAACAGTAATACCACAAGTGGTTGAATTTTCGCGATAAGTCTGTCGATTCATTTCTGAACGAAACTCGTCCTGCGGACTCGTGGTGTTTTCTCGATACAATTCAGTTGAGTTCAGAAATAAAAGACAGACTTATGAGATAAATTCAATCACGAGTGGAATTTTATTAGACTATTTCACAAACAAAGTGAAATGAAAACAATCTGAAATTTTGCAGAATTAGACGAAATTAGATAAAAAAGTTAATCTGAGAAATTAATAAAGTTCAATAAACAGGAAATATTACGAAGGCGTAGAAGGGCCACGGTTTTTTCCTATTTTTAATCCCGACTTCTATCTCGGGATCTCGAGATCCCGACATCTAAGTCGGGATTCTATCTCGGGATCTCGAGATCCCGACATCTAAGTCATGATCCCGACTTCTATCTCGGGATCTCGAGATCCCGACATCTAAATCGGGATTTTGGCTATGATCTTTGAAGTCAACTTTAGTCGTCAGTCGTCACGCGTTCGTACGAAGGCGTAGAAGGGATTTTTCCTATTTTTAATCCCGACTTCTATCTCGGGATCTCTAGATCCCGAACTGCTCTGAATCAGCCATGGGTTTTCTATCCTTCCTGACGAAACGAATTATATTTAGAGTTCACAACCTCGCACGCGTAAAGAGTGTAAAGACTGACGAGTGACGACTGAAGTTGACTACAAAGAGTAGATATAGGCGATATAGCCGAAATCCCGACTGCTATCTCGGGATCTCGAGATCCCGAGATAGAAGTCGGGATCCCGACTTAGATGTCGGGATCTCGAGATCCCGAGATAGAATCCCGACTTAGATGTCGGGATCTCGAGATCTCGAGATAGAAGTCGGGATTAAAAATAGGAAAAAACCGTGGCCCTTCTACGCCTTCGTAAAATATTGATTGATTCGATATAATTTATCCCAAATCTGCTCATTTTTAAATGCATGCATAGCGTCATTGCTTATATTCGACGTTTAACTGTCACATATGCGAAGCTGAAAACACCGAACTTGACAGACCAATCAGAGTCAAGAGTCAAGTTCGGTATTATCGATAATCCGAACTTGACTAGAGCTTCTGATTGGTTCATTTGGCAAGTACGTGAAATAGTCGTACATATTACCATACCCCCGGGTCAAACAATCAGAAACTAAGAGATTTGTAACCTTAACGTACTTTGGAAGAAGAACAGAGACTAATGCGGGATTCTGTGGAAATAGACTAGTCAACATGCACCATTAAAAAAAAAATTGTACAGTCACCGAAAATTATGATCATCGTGTCGTTCGATTCGTAATATCATCTAGAAAGTTTAAGAAAATGTCCCAAAAGGGGCCAAAAAAAATTGCAAACATAAACAATTAAGTGAAAAAAAGCGGGGCTTTGTTTTTTTTTTGAATATCTCGAAAAGTATCAAAGATTTTCGAAATATTAAAAAAGATCTGAAAAGATCAGCAAACTTGCTGAAAAAAAGTTCCGAATTTTTACAGAGCCCTGACAATAAAGTCAAAAATGGGTAGTCTGGCTTTCTGTACTATTGGGATACTTCAATTAATAATAATCCGCGGTTAAAAAATGTTTATCCCAATTTGTCCATTAATTGTGCATTTGTTAATTAACAAATTTTTCTATACTGAATGTTAACATAAAAACCCCGACAATTATTGTACTAAAACTCTAGGATTTTTTGTCACGTAGTGAAGTTATTCTTACTTGGCTTACAAATAGATAGCCTATGCAAAAATTATAAAATTTAGATTTTCCACTTTTTTAATAACAAAAATTAAAAGAAGTAAATTCAATTTTTTTCAATATCTTGAATGTTTCTATTCCTTAGGGTTCAAAGCTACATAAAAGTAATTTTTTAAATTTTTTTACCAAATTTCATAAAATTGTTTTAAACATTGTTTATGAGCAAATCAATTTTTTTGTAATATATCTATTGATGAAAATTATGACTTTTAAAGAAAAAACGATTCCTTACAAAATGTATTTGTTGTTTAAAAAATTTTATTTACTTTTTTTTATTTTTTTCATTTTCAATTATTAATAAAAAAGTTGAAAATAGAAATTTTACAATTTTTGCATCGGTTATCTTTTTGTATGTCTATTGAGAATAACTTCACAAAGTGAAAAAATCCTAGGGTTTTATTTCAATAATTATCGGGGTTTTTATGTTAATATTCAGTTTAGAAAAATTAGTTGCATGCATAATTTATGTAGAAATTGGGATAAACTTTTTCTAACTGGCAGATTATTGTTAATTGATGTATCCCATTAGTACATGAATTTTTTTCCTTAATATTCAAATTCAATATGTTAAAATATTTTTTTTGTTGTTGTGTCAGAGTGACGCAACGCGCGCGGAAGCCAGACTACCCGTTTTTGGCTCTATTGTCAGGGCTCTGTAAAAATTATAAATATTGGAGGCACAGTTTCGGGAGTTGGAAATTTTTTTCAGCAAATTTGCTGATCTTTTCAGATATTTTCCAACATTTCAAAAATGTTTAATATTTTTCGAGATATTAAGAAAAAACCAAAGCCCTGCTTTTTTTTCACTCAATTGTTTATAACTTTTTCAATTTTTCAACCAAGCTACAAAATCAATATTCGCATTCAACGTATTCCACACTTCATTTTTAAAAATTCTTCAAGAAAAAACCCAGCAAAATAATGATAATATTAACCAGAAACATTTATTTTATTATTTCCACGGGATGAAATGGGGTTGAATGGATGCTACAAAATCAAATTTCCTCAGAAATGTGATCAATGGATAATTTTTCAATGAAATAAAGTCTCAACATTATTATAACTGAGGCCAAAACATTTTTTCATTTTCATTAGTTCGATGAAGAGATTCACGGTTAGCGAAAAATCGCATATTAAAAAAAAAGTTCGAGAATTTTTTTCTCCGCATCTAATTAGCGTCAAAAAGTCCACAAATGATAGATATTTCAGAACTGTGAAAAAAATAGAAATCACGGAAGTTGTTTAAACATCGCATATTTTTTAAAAAAAAAAGAGCGACAATTTTTTTTCTCCGCAACTAATTAGCGACAAAAAGACGGTAAATTATGGAATAATCAGTTATCAACTTTTTCGAAGTTGTCTCGCTTACTTCAAATAGGTGGTTTTTCCATTTCCAGAGGAGTCATGTTTTGTTTCAATTTTCAGTTGAGAATGTTTCCCTTTACAACATGGATAATCTACTTCTCAAAATTCGATTGTTCTAAATAGAAACGAGTAGTAGAGAAAACTCTCAATTTCTCAATTTTCCGTAAACACATTCCTGAAATTATATCAAAACAAATCGAAGTAATGTGATTCAGGTTTAAAAATATGGAACTTACGCAAAAATGTTCGTAACCTTGTTGTTAGTGTTATCATCTCTGCTGCTTTGATATTTCAGCGGCGCATAGAAATAGGATTTCCGAAATGAAGTAATGAGGTTCTCGCGTTTATAAATCCTTTAGTACAAACAAACTTTCAACCGTGTTGGAGAAGCGTGGGAGCTTATTGAATGAATGGAAAATTGAAATAAAAACAAATGAAGTCGCTCGGAGAGCCTGCAGATTTTTCGAGTTCCAAGAATTGCTTGATTTCATTTGAATTCGATTTCCCTTATAGGGTTCTTCGTCATCATCATCGAATCTTTGCGTTTAATAGCTTCAGATAATTGACGTTTTCAGCAAGCAGTCTCAAAATAAAACCGTATAGAATCAATAATGTTTTTCATTTGATGTATTGAAAGTAAAAAGATATGGTGCCACATAAGTTTTCTTTATAGCAGAGTTTGTCATTTTAAGATGTGAAGGTGTTTTTTGAATTGTACAAACCGTTTAATTTATCGTGTGATAACATTGCAAAGAGGTTAGAGTTGCTTGGTTCCAATGTGTCCGGAATAGTGCATAGAAATTCAAAAATCTTATAACTGATGGGAGAGTAGGAGGAGTAGCCTTTTATAAAGTGCCCCTTTTTTCAGTTCCCCCCCACCCCTTTTAACTTGTGTCTTATTTCAAAAAGTAGTATCGGTGTACTTCAAACCGTTCAAAAGTTATCCAGGGGAAGGGGGACTAAATGAAGCCTCACTGAATAAAAAGAACGCTCTAATACAAAATATTGGATCTTGAATCAGATGCTTCCATTGAGCAGTTGTGGATTTCTTTGAAGATAGAAGGCTGTGTCTTGTCACCCTATATAAACCTTCACACTTCAACACATTGCAATGTCTTCAAAAACTTGAGGTCAACATGAATATTGTACAACCTGAATTTGATCATATTTTATTTGGAGGCGATCTTAATATTGATTTACTCAAAAAAGGTAGCGGTGAAACCTCAAGCTTTATAGATTTCATTTCAAAATATGGTATGCAACAGGTAGTAACTGAACCTATCGGTTTAAATGATGGATCACAAACTATAATTGATGTCATAGTTACTTCTTGCGCCAACTGGATCTCAAATGTTGATGTGATTAACATGAAAAATATTTCAGACCTTACATCTTGTATGTTGTCAACTGAAATTGAAGAATGCTGGACAGAAAATTATTTCACACGTATAGAGACTACTTGATTTAGGATTATAACTTATTTCTTGAAGATTTAAACAATATCAATTTTGATCAGATTTATGACCTCCATAGTATGGACGAGTTGGTCTCTGGAATAATAATCTCACCTTGTTATCTGATCTCCATGCTCCATAAAAAACTGTCAGGATCACTGAAAAAAGGTTAACGTAAAATTTAAAATTTATGTTGAGCCTAAGAGATCAAGATCTTTTAAAATATAAGATAACTGGAACTGAGGCAACATGAAATGACTAAAAATATCAGGAATACGGTCAATATGGCTATTAAATCGAAAAAACGCACCTACTTGAATTCTCAGTTGAAAAAGGAAATTATCAGGCTTCTGGAGAACCTTACAAAATGTAATTGTAACGGGTGGAAATGATAACGATGCTTTGATATAGAACCTGAAATTTTGAATAATTATTACTGGTAATAAAGCGAATACCTGTGTCGGAAAAAATTACCTGGGTTGAATGCTGAATTCTCTTTCAGAGCTGTAACTGCGGATGAAATTAAAAGAATTATTAGAAAAATGAAATCTGATGCCATAGGATGTGATATCAACTTAAAAATTATTTTTCTAGTCACTCCACAACTATCTCCTTACCTCACGTTTACTATCAACAAATTCTAGAATCTGGAGGTTTTCTTTTGTTCTGGAGACATGCGGATGTTATTCCGGAATCCGGTTCGTAAGATTATCAATCCTATCTCTATAGCACATTTTAGGACCATCAGTCTATTGCCTATCTAAGATTATTGATTATTCTTCATTATTGTATAACGTTTTAGATTATTTTCGGACATTCTAGAACATTTTGGAACTTTCTGAAAAAATCTGGATAATTAACGCCTCTCAACATTTTTTTTTCTAAACTATTCATAAACTTGAAGTATGGGAAAAAGCTAGATATATCTCAGTAGGTACACATTTTTGCTACCCGCACACACACCCACTTCTACCCACCGCGACCAAACTCCCTTACTAACAGCAGAATACCTTCTTCATCTTACAACTGTGCGTGCTGCCTGTCATTTTTAGGTTATTATGGTGTTACGAGACATTATTTCGACGCATTTTCGTTAAACGATCTTTCAAAAGGCAATGATACGTATGACTTGAATGTAATTTGTGCCCAAAAGAATATTGTGTTCACGTAAATAAAAATCTCATTCGACACCAACATAATTTACTTCAACTTTCATGTTTTGATGTGTTGTTCCTATTGGAAGACATACTAAAACTTCATTTAAAACCACCATCTTCAGTCCCACGTTTGATGAAGGATGAAGAACACTGCTTGTGTTGTGGCTGTCCACATGTTTTCATCCTGGGCGTTGCTTCCTTACAGGTAAAATAGGTAATTTTTTTTGTCCAAATTTTACAAATTTTTTCCACTTCTTCTGGTGGGAAGATACACTGTATGATTTCTCGTAATTCGTAGTAGTTCACTCTATATATTGAATAGATTGATAGATACTGGCATAGATTTCAAAATGGAATATTGTATCTATAAGCTTCTAGATTCTAATTTCAAAATAAACAAGCTTTTCTAGAAAGCTGCTAATTTTATTTTTGTTCCTCTAATCCATGAACTACGAGTTACATTTTTCGCACGTATTTGCTGATTTTACGGGTAATAAATTGTTTGCGGCTTTTACGGCCTGTTCCACAATTTCTAGAGGGATAATATTTTAAATTTAATTTTCATTATCGCACATGTTCACTGATTTTAATTGCAAGAAAGACACATTTAGAAAATCTACTAAGTAAAAGTAAGTATGGCTTGATACATTTTAGATCTGTCAGATGTTCAAGGTAATTGTTGATATTGCAGAATATTGTTATGTCGCGTTTCTATTAGTTATAAATTAGAGATAGTTTATAACTAATAGAAGTGGAAAATTTGTATCTTAATGAATCTCATCAAAGTACAGGTAGGGAATGTCTAATAAATAAATAGAAGTATGGGAGCAGAAACAATTATATTATTCATAATTTTTTAGGCTGATGGATATGTTGACCCGTTCTTAATAATATATCTCTATTCTTTTCACTATAAATATATATATATGTATTTATTTTTTTTGAGAAAAACTTTTATCTGAGGTGTTTTGTCCGTCTCATGTAATAATAATAATAAATATATTTTATTGAATCAATTTGATCCAAAGGGCTATCGACCGAGGTCCTTCTGCCCACCGTCTCATGTATTTTAAGATCATTTATTTCTTCGAATAAAACCATTTTTCACTTTCTGTGACAAAACTTGCTGGTTGGTTAAAATTGAGAAGCACCTTTCTCCTGACAGTTCCATTTCATTGAACCACTTGAACCATTCTCTTCTCCTTTTAACTCTTATAATATAATAATATAATGTTGTGCTGTACATATCGTCACTTCAATGGCAGGCAATCTCGAAAGCTTGAAGTATGTGGCGCTAGTTAGGCTGGAGTCTTTTAATTGACATTTGTCAATGTGAGCTTATTCAAAAATTCAAATATTGATGTTTGTCATTATCACACACATGTGCACAATATCTATTGAAGGCACAGTCCATGTCATCTGAATACTAAAACTGAATGAATCATTAGGTGGCCATAGTATCTGCGAGACACCAGTCTCATAAAAAATTTCAACTAATGAGCTAGTTTCAAAATAACCGTTTCGTCATACACAAGGTTCCAATCTGGCATCAAACAAGTTGAATTCATTAATTATTCCATTTATCATTGTTTGACTGGAAACAAGAATAAGTGGAGGTTATGACTGATTACCTTAATATCAAAGGCTCGTTCACACCCTTGCGAATATTCGCAAATTTTTTGCGATTCGAAACGTACGGCGAAAAAGTTGCGGTGAAAGATGAATCAGTAATGCAGTACCTACTTCATAACTAACCCCAAATGCTGAAAAATTACATGTTATAATTCATCATTCACTGCAATTTTTTCGCCGTATGAGTCAAAT
Organism: Chrysolina oricalcia; assembly: GCA_944452925.2. NCBI lineage: Eukaryota > Metazoa > Arthropoda > Insecta > Coleoptera > Chrysomelidae > Chrysolina > Chrysolina oricalcia. Next base: position 17,651,159 of record OX101809.2, on the reverse strand, counting down.
CACAAAAAAATGCGAAGGTCCGCAAGGGTATGAACGAGCCTTAAGTCGTCTTTTTGCCCAATAATTTTCGCATTCCTATTTCTCAACCAATTTTTCAACTGCTTCACAGCCCAACCAACATATTTATCACTCATTTGACCAAAAAAAACTCTCGAAACCAACGAAAATAAATCAAAATACTAGTAAACACAATAATTGTCATGTGAATAACACGGGCTGTCAAAAACGAAAGGACTCCAACTACATCAGCGCAGCTATGCGGGAGCAATTTCGTACATCCCTGCCATTGGTTTGGTGCGTACCTAACAGCGTGGAGGTACAACAACTACAAAAGAAGAAGAAATAACCTCACTTTTCTGTTTGCTTTTGTAAATGAACGTTTTTCGGAATGTTTTCTATTTCTGTCGTGTTTTAACTGTTTCTGCTGTGTTATAACTGTTTCTGATATGTTTTTACTGTTTCTGCTGTTATGTTGAAATTTAGGAATGATGGATTTTACAATATATTATTCAACGGAAAAGAAATCTGTAGTTCACAATGAGCTTATGACAAAATGCATAAGATGTCCGGAGGACTGCTCATTGCTAATATCCTATACAATAGGAAAAGTTGGATCGAAAATCCATCAGAAAACAACTACTTTCCTGGCTAATGCCACGACGAACATTGAATTACATCTGATGAAATTTCCGTGCAGAGTTCCTACAAGGTTATCTCTGCAATTGCTTGGTTGCATGGGAATGATCATAGAAACATTCGGACCACCTATATATCGATTTCGGAGTGTTGCTCCTCATCAGTATAGGGTAGGTCTAGCAGTCAATAACTAATGACTGCAACGAATGAATCGACGACCATTCCCATTTAAAGACCGAAACTGAGATCGCGCCCGCACAGTGGATTAACTCCAAACTGCGAGCGCCATCCCAGCGCCGGAAGTCCAACCAAACAGTATCCGTGCTCCACGATCGTCAAGACCGTATATGGAACGGAAAATAAATCTGTAGTTCACAATGAGCTTATGACAAAATGCATAAGATGTCCGGAGGACTGCTCATTGCTAATATCCTATACAATAGGAAAAGTTGGATCGAAAATCCATCAGAAAACAACTACTTTCCTGGCTAATGCCACGACGAACATTGAATTACATCTGATGAAATTTCCGTGCAGAGTTCCTACAAGGTTATCTCTGCAATTGCTTGGTTGCATGGGAATGATCATAGAAACATTCGGACCACCTATATATCGATTTCGGAGTGTTGCTCCTCATCAGTATAGGGTAGGTCTAGCAGTCAATAACTAATGACTGCAACGAATGAATCGACGACCATTCCCATTTAAAGACCGAAACTGAGATCGCGCCCGCAGAGATAACCTTGTAGGAACTCTGCACGGAAATTTCATCAGATGTAATTCAATGTTCGTCGTGGCATTAGCCAGGAAAGTAGTTGTTTTCTGATGGATTTTCGATCCAACTTTTCCTATTGTATAGGATATTAGCAATGAGCAGTCCTCCGGACATCTTATGCCTCTTGTCATAAGCTCATTGTGAACTACAGATTTCTTTTCCGTTTCATATACGGTCTTGACGATCGTGGAGCACGGATATTGCTTGGTTGGACTTCCGGCGCTGGGATGGCGCTCGCAGTTTGGAGTTAATCCACTGTGCGGGCGCGATCTCAGTTTCGGTCTTTAAATGGGAATGGTCGTCGATTCATTCGTTGCAGTCATTAGTTATTGACTGCTAGACCTACCCTATACTGATGAGGAGCAACACTCCGAAATCGATATATAGGTGGTCCGAATGTTTCTATGATCATTCCCATGCAACCAAGCAATTGCAGAGATAACCTTGTAGGAACTCTGCACGGAAATTTCATCAGATGTAATTCAATGTTCGTCGTGGCATTAGCCAGGAAAGTAGTTGTTTTCTGATGGATTTTCGATCCAACTTTTCCTATTGTATAGGATATTAGCAATGAGCAGTCCTCCGGACATCTTATGCATTTTGTCATAAGCTCATTGTGAACTACAGATTTCTTTTCCGTTCCATATACGGTCTTGACGATCGTGGAGCACGGATACTGTTTGGTTGGACTTCCGGCGCTGGGATGGCGCTCGCAGTTTGGAGTTAATCCACTGTGCGGGCGCGATCTCAGTTTCGGTCTTTAAATGGGAATGGTCGTCGATTCATTCGTTGCAGTCATTAGTTATTGACTGCTAGACCTACCCTATACTGATGAGGAGCAACACTCCGAAATCGATATATAGGTGGTCCGAATGTTTCTATGATCATTCCCATGCAACCAAGCAATTGCAGAGATAACCTTGTAGGAACTCTGCACGGAAATTTCATCAGATGTAATTCAATGTTCGTCGTGGCATTAGCCAGGAAAGTAGTTGTTTTCTGATGGATTTTCGATCCAACTTTTCCTATTGTATAGGATATTAGCAATGAGCAGTCCTCCGGACATCTTATGCATTTTGTCATAAGCTCATTGTGAACTACAGATTTCTTTTCCGTTCCATATACGGTCTTGACGATCGTGGAGCACGGATACTGTTTGGTTGGACTTCCGGCGCTGGGATGGCGCTCGCAGTTTGGAGTTAATCCACTGTGCGGGCGCGATCTCAGTTTCGGTCTTTAAATGGGAATGGTCGTCGATTCATTCGTTGCAGTCATTAGTTATTGACTGCTAGACCTACCCTATACTGATGAGGAGCAACACTCCGAAATCGATATATAGGTGGTCCGAATGTTTCTATGATCATTCCCATGCAACCAAGCAATTGCAGAGATAACCTTGTAGGAACTCTGCACGGAAATTTCATCAGATGTAATTCAATGTTCGTCGTGGCATTAGCCAGGAAAGTAGTTGTTTTCTGATGGATTTTCGATCCAACTTTTCCTATTGTATAGGATATTAGCAATGAGCAGTCCTCCGGACATCTTATGCATTTTGTCATAAGCTCATTGTGAACTACAGATTTCTTTTCCGTTCCATATACGGTCTTGACGATCGTGGAGCACGGATACTGTTTGGTTGGACTTCCGGCGCTGGGATGGCGCTCGCAGTTTGGAGTTAATCCACTGTGCGGGCGCGATCTCAGTTTCGGTCTTTAAATGGGAATGGTCGTCGATTCATTCGTTGCAGTCATTAGTTATTGACTGCTAGACCTACCCTATACTGATGAGGAGCAACACTCCGAAATCGATATATAGGTGGTCCGAATGTTTCTATGATCATTCCCATGCAACCAAGCAATTGCAGAGATAACCTTGTAGGAACTCTGCACGGAAATTTCATCAGATGTAATTCAATGTTCGTCGTGGCATTAGCCAGGAAAGTAGTTGTTTTCTGATGGATTTTCGATCCAACTTTTCCTATTGTATAGGATATTAGCAATGAGCAGTCCTCCGGACATCTTATGCATTTTGTCATAAGCTCATTGTGAACTACAGATTTCTTTTCCGTTCCATATACGGTCTTGACGATCGTGGAGCACGGATACTGTTTGGTTGGACTTCCGGCGCTGGGATGGCGCTCGCAGTTTGGAGTTAATCCACTGTGCGGGCGCGATCTCAGTTTCGGTCTTTAAATGGGAATGGTCGTCGATTCATTCGTTGCAGTCATTAGTTATTGACTGCTAGACCTACCCTATACTGATGAGGAGCAACACTCCGAAATCGATATATAGGTGGTCCGAATGTTTCTATGATCATTCCCATGCAACCAAGCAATTGCAGAGATAACCTTGTAGGAACTCTGCACGGAAATTTCATCAGATGTAATTCAATGTTCGTCGTGGCATTAGCCAGGAAAGTAGTTGTTTTCTGATGGATTTTCGATCCAACTTTTCCTATTGTATAGGATATTAGCAATGAGCAGTCCTCCGGACATCTTATGCATTTTGTCATAAGCTCATTGTGAACTACAGATTTCTTTTCCGTTCCATATACGGTCTTGACGATCGTGGAGCACGGATACTGTTTGGTTGGACTTCCGGCGCTGGGATGGCGCTCGCAGTTTGGAGTTAATCCACTGTGCGGGCGCGATCTCAGTTTCGGTCTTTAAATGGGAATGGTCGTCGATTCATTCGTTGCAGTCATTAGTTATTGACTGCTAGACCTACCCTATACTGATGAGGAGCAACACTCCGAAATCGATATATAGGTGGTCCGAATGTTTCTATGATCATTCCCATGCAACCAAGCAATTGCAGAGATAACCTTGTAGGAACTCTGCACGGAAATTTCATCAGATGTAATTCAATGTTCGTCGTGGCATTAGCCAGGAAAGTAGTTGTTTTCTGATGGATTTTCGATCCAACTTTTCCTATTGTATAGGATATTAGCAATGAGCAGTCCTCCGGACATCTTATGCATTATATATTATTCAAGTTTAGATGATGTTCATCGACAACGGTATAAGATAAACTATCAGTGAATCGGCATTGATCCATATCTTCTGGAAGCTGAAGAATTATCAACAGATATTTAACGTTTACCCAAAATAATGAATCATGATCTGTTACTAAGCACACATATTTTGTAACATTTTGGATACGAATGTCAGAATGAAATCAGTTATCTCGAAAAGCATTCAATTTATTAAGATATAACAGTAGGTGAAAAGGTTGACATATCTTTAACAATTAAAGAATTTAAACAAATTGAAAGAGCAACTCGTGAGCAATCATGGTACAATTATCGGGCAGGAAGAGACACATCATGTAATTTCTTTATTTATATATCTCTATAAAGATTCATTAATAATTGGATTTTATTTTTTCTGCCAAAGATTCTGAAAATGGTCTGATTATAGAATGAAGTCAGTAAACTGCCATTTTGGACTCGACCAAGCTCAACAGTAAATTTTGTTTCTCTTCCTCAGAAACAGGAGATAAATCTAATGAGTTGGCTCCCTTTTATATAGGGGTTCATCTTCAGTGAAGTTCAGACACTTTGGGATCTGCAGGATTCAGCTGGCTTATTGCTTTTTTTCCTGTCAACGTAACTTTCTCCTGATTTCTTTTTATGTCGTCTATAGAAAATAACACTGTAGGTACATGAGAACAAATCTCCCCAAACCTGCTGTACAATAACAATGAGCACTAACAATACTGTCATATTCAAGACATATTATCCATGGAGTTAATAATTTATCGTTCAGTCTTTGAGAATGCTTCACCTAGAAAATTTTGCTATATTGTGAGCTTCTAAACTTTTATATGCTTTCATTTCATTCATTGTGAAAGCACTCATCGTTTCCACCAAATAATTAACAATATCAGGATACATTATTTCTGGGAAAGTGAGATATCTTCAGCTTCAAGAAGATATGGATCAATGCCGATTACTGATATTTTATCTTCACCGTTGTCGATGATCATCTAAACTTGAATAATAGGTATGTTGTAAAGTCCATTATTCTTAAACTTCAACATAACAGCAGAAATAGAAAAAACACAGCATAAACAGTAAAAACACGACTGAAATAGAAAAAAACTCCGAAAAACGTTCTTTATTTACAAAAACAGACAGAAAAGTGAGGTTCTTTCTTATTTTTTTGAAGTTATTGTACCTCCACGCACCAAACCAATATTCCTTTAGGTTAGGAAATTTAAGTTTAGTGGTTATTCTCAATCGTGGTTCTCATGAAACAGGTATAATTTTTTCTACAACCGCTTACCAAAGTAGCCTTTGACGCTGTCAGATCTCAACACGAATGTCGTTTTCCCAGAAATGTTATTTTGTGACAGCTTCTTCACTCTAGAGCGAAAATAACTAACTGTGGTGGTCCTGCAGTTAGCGTAGCTGCCTAGTAAACCGAAGGCCTGGGGATCGATCTCGACATTCGGTAATTTTTTTTTGTGCAAGTTATTTTTTTTTTCATTTTGTTAGAGATGTAAATCATTGGATATTCGTATAGCTTATACATTTGAGATTAACATTGAGTGTTAATTTTCTCATAGGTATTATTATGAGCCTATGTTGATTATCATAGGTAATATTATGTGCCTTCGTTGAATGAAGTGTCGAACGTTTTTATGTCTAAGAGTTGCGTTTCGAGAACAAAGTGTTATTGCCGATCCAAAGATCACCAAGCTCCTCTTCGCGTCTGGCGGTAACTCTCTTTGTCGAGCGGCAATCATTCACTTTGCGCTCTAAATACACAAATAGCTATTTCAGACGTTTTATTTTCAAAAAACTTTATTGGTTTGTTTTTATTTTCGTAGTACTTATTCTGTTGATATTATTATTCTTATCTTATCTCCAATAGTTTAATTGTTCTCTGACTGAGGTACCCTACCTTGATTGTTATTGTCTCTGCTTATTTTAATGGAGTGTGGTTATAATCTTGAGAACATTTGCTTCTTGCTGTTCATATATTTCTTTGAAGTATTTTCAAGTACGAACGTGAGTAACGAGAACATTTTCAAATTCAAGTTCTGAATATAGTTAGCTTGAAGTGGCGGTAATTTCAGTAACAAACCTTGGAATTGAGGTAACAAACTCAGCTTTTCCGGTTTTTTTGCTTTCGAAAGATGAAAGAATAACATAAACAGATTGTAATAATGAACTAAATTTTTCATTAGTTAATTAATGGTCGTCCGCCAAGTAGTATCAATATTTTCTCATGATAAATAGAACACTAAATCAGTTCATCTTATCAAGCTATATAACTCAAGCAATATTTTATGTTGTTTTACGAAAGTTTTCACTGATTTAGTTTTGCCACTGCAGACTGATTCGAACCCGACTGTTTTAACTAATATCGCACTCATTTTTCAAAGAATGAAGCTAATAGTCCAGGAGGCAGTGTTGAATTTTGTTCTGGTGTTTTTATCCCTCTCAATTTATATTCTTCAGTTGCACGTCAGCTAACCCTATAAACCGAAAAAAAAATAAGTGGTTTAAAAAAATTTCAATCCTCTCGAAATTTTTACTACGTATTTATTGAACACTGTGTTAATTTCAAAACTATGTATTGGCTATAACTCTGAAGATTGAATTCTGTGTTACAAAACGAAAAAACCGTTTTATCAGAATGGAGGGGGAGCAGTTTATTAGTGGAGGAAGTTTTCTGAATTGTCTTCTAAGCGGGGTAGCTACCTCAACTACAAAATTTTCACACACCTACCAAAGTGTATACAACTTGAGAGATTAGTGAAAAACACAAAAGTAATATTTTCTTCAACAAAATTCCAAAAACTTTCAACAGTTTTTTTTGCAAAAACTACTACAACCTGCGACTTTATAAGTGATGAAATGGATATGTACGGACAAGGCGCTATTATTGTTTCCACAGCGTGTTTTCGCAAAGTTTCAAAATTAACAGGAACATAACGTCAATCATTTCGTTAAGAATTTTTTTTTGTGTGTTTTAAAGTCGTCGACTACAGTGGATTAGCCTAGTATTTCCGGAGTGCACGGTGTAGCATTTGAAATACTCATCTATACTTTTTTTATTAGACCTGTTTCATTCAGAAATTGAATTGTTTTCAAGCAGTATTGTTCATTTCTTAGGCGTTAGTCGTTTTTGTTTGGGTTTATACACACAAGGAGTACATGATCTACAGTAAGTTGAACATCGCAGGTGTCACACATTGGAGGTCTGGAACCACACGAAAGGTAGCTAGATGTGATATGAGTATGGCCAATTTTTAATCGAGTATCGATATCAAACAAGGTTTCTCCTTTTTGTCATTATTGGGATAATGAACATACTCGTATATTGTACTAGAAAATCACAACCAACATCCTCAACACCTATATTTTTGAGCTATATTTTTCAAAAAATCAAATTGTATAATCAAAAATATTTCTTTGTACATAGTTTACACATACCTTCAATTTGAGGTATAACATGATATGAGTTGCAATTTAAAATTTTGGGGTGGGGGTAGTGACCCCACTTTGGAGACAATTCCGAAAACTTCCGTCAATACTAAACTGTTTCTCCCTCCATTCTGACGTGACGGTTTTTTGTTTTATAAAACCGAATTCAATCTTCAGAGCTATAGCTTATCCAAAGTTTTTAAATTGACACAATGTACAGATATGTAAAATGAAAAAACCAATAATCAAGCTGGAATCTGAGCGTCGGATGACTGAAATAATCATCTGACTGTCGCGTCGATCATTCCCCTATTATATCGGCAGTTGACTATCATTTTCATTAAACATGGTTTTTGAAATATTGAATAAAAATGTTCAGCTAGGATAAAATCTATTTTAACAGAGATTAAAGATTTTTTTACATTACTATAAATGATACTATGTCACCTCTATGGTATAAGTGTAACTTTTGTACTAAATGAAAAATATATGGAAACTAATGATTAATAAACAATTAAAGAATAAAAATATTGCAAATTTTGAGTTAATTGGTCAATTACAATAATATTAAAAAAAATCAAATAATTTTATAATCTTGATCGACGCAACTGTCGTTCTTCTTCCTCTTCACGACTATCGTTTTTCTCCCTCTTCTTCTTTCTCATCTTGCACCCTTCACCCTCCTTTTCCTCAGATTCTTGTTTTCACCTTCCTCAATTTTTTCTCTTTGTTCTGTGTTGCCTATAAACAAAAATAAATTTGATCACTATTTTTACATTTATTGTTTATTCGTAAGTTTTCAATAAAAAAATATAAATATTTAAAAAAATACCTGCTGTGGATACAACACCTGCTTTGCTGGTAACACCTACCTGTTGGAAGCTAATCACCATCGAACCATTTAAAATATATTCATTCTCCTTATCTTCCCAACCAAAATTTGTAGGTGAAAATTCAGTTGAAATCGTCAAATGAACACAATGTATGATGTGCGTAAATGTGCTGATATAGGTCCAACTTACAGGGTGGAAATGTTGCTTCATCAATTTTATTTTCAAAAGAACATCTGTTATTCATTCATTCACAGGCCGTAATGGTAGAGCATTCGCTTCTTAACCATGGGTGCTTGGGTTCGAATCCCAGCACCTTAAACGGTAACGGCATGTCTACTCTAGTTCGCACAGCTCTCTCGAAGATTTCTTTAATCTCCAGGTGACGGTTTTGTCTCCTCTGGAAGCATGGTTGATTAGTCTTTTTGACGCTTTTAGTAAATAATAAACACGCTGTAAAAATTTCGTGATGGATGAAATACATGTTTTTGCAACCTCCACTTTTTTATTTTTGGTTTAGAGAGGTATCCGACTTGTAATTCCCCATTTTCAATGCGGCTGGCGATTATTTTTCCCATCATTATTGTTTATACTTAGACTCCACAAATTTTCAAGTGGTTTGAAATTATTCTTTTGTTTTTTTTCGATGTGTTCTTAATTTTCTCACAGCCAACTTCATCTACCTGTACTGGGGCAGCTGTCGCTCAGATGAGTGCCCAAGAAAAAATATTTACAATATAAATTGCTAGGAATGGAATGATTTTGTCAATTGCAACGCTGTCTCAGGAACTATAATTTTTCCTCAAACATGCCTGTAGTTTTGTAACAAATAAAGTTGGGCATGAAACTTTTCCATACACTCATCAATTTAATTGTATTTGACGATATCTACGCTCGAACCGAATTCTGATAAATAACTTGATTTGATTTGTTTGTGTATGTCTGAATTTGTGAATATTCTGTTTCCGTGCAATCTGGCTAGAATGAGAGTTGATGAACGATTTTTTCAAAGTGTTTTATGCCGGTCCAAGGAGAATATTTCGAACATCTTTACGTATTTCCGAAAGATGAGACCATTCTGATCGCCTGGCTTGCAATATACAGTGCGTCTTTTTTTAGTCTCCCTGCTCCTGTTAACTTTTGAACGGTTTGACGTGCAAACAAGGAACAAAAACTATTTTCATCATCATCATCATCGATACTATAGTTTCTGAAATAAAATACATTGTGATTGCCTCATGAAGGAGTTGGTGGGAGGGGGGAGGGGAACATCAATTTAAAAATTTCAAATAGCTTGGGGGTCAAATTACACATCGTTGAAAAGAGAATTTAATTCTCTTTTCAACCACCAATTTTTTTATTTTCGGTAATACGTATTTTCACAATTTCAATCCTTTTGCCTTTCCAAAGTTTCAAGTTGATGGCCCCCCAGCGCTATCTGTCGAGTAATATATCTTCTCTCAGAAAGTAGTATCGGTAATACCATTCAAAATATTTTTTGGCCTGATATTCCACATCAAACCGTTCAAATTTATCATTATATTCAGATCCGTACTTATACCTGATATTTCGAGTGCATGTGGTAAAAAAAATATTATTTAGGTCCAAAAAAATTTCGTTGTTTGTAAAGAGAATTTTCAACAATGTGTCACTTGACCCCCCATGCCATTTGAAAATTTTGTATTAAGCAATTACAATGTCTTTCATTTCCAAAATAGTATCGGTGATTCCATTCAAAATGGTTTTTGTTCCATTTTTGTACGTCGAACCGTTCAAAACTAACGTGGGGGGGTGCTAAAAAAAGCCGCATTGTTTATTACTATTAGTATTCTCAATTGAAGGTGGTACGAAACATTTCTACTGCAATACAAAATAATATAAGTATAGATTCGTCTGGCAAGGACTAAAACCTTACCAAGGCGCATAGCATTTTTTCTGTTAACTGAAAAGGGTATCTAAAATAGTGTGTAGAAATTTCAATCGATATGCCTTAATTTACCTCGCTATTTTTTTGCAATTTGGTTTTAGAACCGAGGTAACTACCAGGTTGTTGGCATGTATACATTAATATAAAGCCTATTTGAAAAAATGGAGGCAGGTAAAACTAAAAAAAAATCATGCACCAGCTCTTGGTCTAGGTCCTTTGGCTAAAGCTTCGAATTTGAGAAAAGACTGCTTTTCAGAATTGAAAATTGGTTGAAACATGGCGTTGATACAGTTGATTGTTTAATCGAACAAAGTTGGTCAGCAATTATCAAAAATTATCTCAAATGGGAGTACCATTAGTACCAATAAAAAAAATCTCACAACTACTATTTCTCAAATAGCACCAATATCTTTTTACCGGTGGCTTTCAGTGGTGGCGGTGGCCGGTTCCACAGTGGAAAAAAAGGTTGCATGCGAATATTTTATCGAAACTGGAAGACGATATCGAAAAACTACAACTTAACTAACAATTTAAGAATAGAATAGCAAGTTATCGATTCAAAAGTAGTGAAACATATTTGATCACTATATCATACCTTAGAAAAAGTTGAGTGATATGTTATCATTCAATACAAAAAAGAAAATCATTACTTGTTCCACTGACATTGGCATTGTGTGGAATTCAGAAATGATATGATTTCAAAAGCCAGGCTGCTAAAAGATTTGGTATTTGGTAGATATGCCTCTGAATTGATAAATAATATTGGTCAAAAACTTATCAATAAAACAGATGATCGAAGGACAAGGACTTTTTTAATACAACGTATAAGTATTGCCATACAAAGAGGAAATGCTACATCCATTTTAGGTTCTATTCCTGCGAATAAAAGTTTGGATAAAATTTTCAGTCGTCCGCAAAGAATGTTTAAATACAAAAAATCTCCGAAATTAACAAGTTCTTTCATTTCTTCGACCAATTCGATATCAAGCAGGTCCCACTTGAGTTCTTTATCACGCAGTTCCATCGATAAAGGCAACCACCTTTGTAGATTCTTCCCAGAGAAAAATAACACCAACGAACATAACAAATCAATCAGGACTGTTGTACAGAGCACCGTCAAAACTCTTGGTCTCAATGGGTTGGAAAGTATTGGTAATACTTGCTTCATGAATAGTGTTATCCAGTGTTTATCGAACACAAGATGGTTATTGGAGTATTTGAAAAGAGATGCCTTCACAAGGGATATAAACTCTAACAGATCTAGGGAGGGAGCTTTAATCAAAGCATTTGCCGAGGTGATCAAGGAACTTTGGTCAGATGATTCGTCTAGTGTAGTTGTTAATACAGTCTCCTTGAAAAGGCAAATCCAAAGAATCGCTCCTCGTTTCATCGGCTTTGTCCAGGAAGATGCTCAAGAGTTCTTACGATTCCTGCTAGAAGGTCTACATGAAGACGTTAATAGAGTAACGGAAAAGCCGATAACCATAATGAGAGAGATAGATGAGAAATTATGTGACAGTGAGAAGGCTCAAGAGTCATGGTCAAGATACTTAAGGACGGACAATTCCAAAATTGTAGACAACTTCGTTGGCCAGTTAAAATCTACATTAAAATGTACTTATTAATTGTGGTTGGTCACTGTTCAGTCTCCTTCGATCCGTTTTGGGATCTTTCCCTCTCAATACCACGAAGAACAGACCAACTAAAACTATCGCAATGTTTGGATTCATTCAGAAGGGAAGAAACTTTGGTTGGTGACGAGAAGCCGAATGTGCGAAGTGAAAAGATAGAAGGAAGTGCACGAAATCCCTATCAATTCATAAATTCCCGAAAATTTTAGTAATCCATACGGTTTTCTCCGACAGATAGATTCAGAGAAAAATTGAATGTTACTATTGATTTTCCTTTAGAGCGATTAGATATGAGTAATTATACAGCAGAAAACGTAACCCCTTGTCGCTATAGTCTGTATGCATTGTCTAATCGTAGTGGGACTACCTATAGCTGACATTACACAGCCTACTGTAGACATCCGTATGCTTGCACGAGGCATGGATGTAATGATTCACAAGTGAACCCATTTTCATCTAGATCCCTCGTGAGCGGAGATGCCTATGTTCTCTTCTATGAGATCGCTTCTTTCATATTATACTATTATATATATTATAAGATCCAGTGACTGTAGATGTCATAAGTAACTTTCTGTTATATACTTATATTATATATGTTTTATTTGTATTTTTATTGTTATTGAATAAAGAGAAAAGTATATCGACAGGCTTGTAATAAGAAACTTGTTTCTATCAGGGATACGGTCAGTGGTGAGAAAAGAAGTTAAAAAAGTAGCAAAAAGAGTAACTTCTTTTTTCACCACTGACCGTATCCCCGATAGACACAAGTTATTGAATGAATATATTTCAGCCTCCTCATGTATTAAGTTGCCCAAAACAATTACCAATGGACCTGGTTCGATCCTAGGCTGCGAGATGATTCTTCTGAAGTGCATCGGTATCGATAGGTGACCACATGTCTTGTTGTAAAGCAAATGTGATGTGAGTTTATTATATGCCAATCCCGATGACTAGTGCCTGCTTGGAGTGTGCACCGACCACCCGAGGCTGAAGTGAATACGCCACCAAAAATAAGGAAGTTGTCCGGTGCGCCACGGCAAATAATAATAGCATTCCTCTACCTGCACAGGCTTTGCCTTTGGTTACACTCTATGAGTGTTTATTATTATTACTTCGTCATTTTGAGAAATTATTAACTATCAGATTACTCGTACGAAAGGTTTTGGAGAATTCCGAAAGTTACCAAAGATAGGTACAAGTGTTCTCAAAGTTGGATACTCTTCAACTAAGGCGTATCTTAATCAAAAAAGCTTTTATCAAGAAAGCGAGTTTGCTTGCTGTAGATATTGAATACTGAAGATTGTGTTTATTTAATTTTAATACATCTAAAATGATTATAAATCTGCTGGACAGTAATTTTTGTGATTCATTTTTATTTGATATGCAAGTGTTAACTAATTATTAGCTGATTCGGGGTCTGTTGAAACTTTATTTTTGTAAACTGGGTTAGTGAAGTCGAGAATATATCTACATTTTCTGATATATTGAACTGTTTTCATATTTATGAAATAACTGACAGTGGAAATAGTGGTAGGAATTACTTACATCGATGTGAAAAATGATGTTCGATCTCGAAGTGATTCGCGGCACGTTGAAGTTAATTGAGACTAGTAATTCTGGTTAGTCGATTAGAATGTAAAGGAATGTAAGGTCGGAAATTTCTCTATGCTTCCTCAGAGCAGTGAGATGGAATTCTTCTAGTATGGTGATCAAAGTAATTCACTGGGTAGTTTCATTTCATTTAAAGGTATGGAAATTTAAGAAACTGATTCTGAATTTTCTGTACAGAATCGATATAAATGAATTCCAAACAGCGTTGCTTGGAACGCACTAAAGAAAATTAGATTGCTTTCACTGCTTTGGTAGAAGTCAATTCTTCACTAAGTTGTTGAAAAACATTCCTGGAATGCAAGCCGCAGTTGCATTTTTTGTACATTCTCACCATACATTAGCAGTAAATCAACTTGTTCATTCCGCTAAAATTTTTGCGCCATCGGAATGTTTTTCAATAACTTACAATTCTCTAGTATTGAATAAGTATATGCTTTTTGTGTAGATTTCTTATGTTCAAAGCCGCCTTCGCTGAATAACATTCAATTTTAAAAACACTCATATTGAAACATGATTGTATTTTCGGTTCCGTTAGAAATTCTCCAAACCTTGTTTTATCTGATAATTCATCAATTTTTCAACAAGATAAAGTGAGAAGAGCTTGTCGCCATTTGAGAAATTATAGTTGAGAACGTTACTTTAAGGGTACCTTTCTGTTTTGAGGCAATTTTTAATAATTGTTGAAAAATATTGGAGGTGTAATTTCATGAGAACCCCAATTTTCAATTGGATCTACCTCTAAGCTTCCTCTGGTAACTGCCGACTCCGTTCGTCAGTTGAAATCTAGATTAATTATTATGGCCAACCTTGTTCGAATAAATAATCAACTGTATCTTCGCCATTTTTCAAGTGATTTTCAATTTCGAAGAAGAATCTTCTCATCAATTCAGAGATGTTTCGGATAGTTAGAGAAAATGTTCATGGTACAATTGAAAAAAAAAAGATATAAAGTGTATATAAAACGGATAAACTACTATACTGACATACCAAATTTGACATGTGTATCTTGAAGAATTAGGGTGTGCACTTCGTGGTCAACCGGTATAAACATAAATATCTTTGCCAATATGTTTCCTGTCAAACTTACTTTGAACACTAAGGTCGTTCCGTACCTGCAAGGTAATAATACAAATAAATCTTACTAAATCACACTGAATGAGACGTACGGATCTTTTCCGTTTACGACAAAAATAGTCTCCGCCACTGTTACTGGCCAACGAATTGATTCGAGATTGATTCGCATCGATATGATGCGTCACGTTACGGCTGTTTTATTATTTTCATTTATCACTTTTCAGTATTTGTAATGTTTCAATCTATCTATATGAGAAAGTGACTTTCTATGCACTTTTACAAAAAGTAGTTTGACTCGACAAAAAATACATATTTTTAAATTAGTTGGGGTCAAAATGTTTTACAATAAATAAAATAACTATCCGGGTAAGTGTACAATATTCTGAACAGATGGGTGCATGTTTCATTGAAGTCTGACTAGAAACGTATAGAGAATATGGGGAACAGCCTTAAAAAAAATATCAGCATTGAAATCCTATTTCGCTAACCAATCAGTAGACAAATGTTGCTAGAAACTAAAACAATTGCTGAGATGAAATTTTGAAAATCTTTCCGAAGAAATGTAGACTCGAAATAATAAGTTCATCGCCATTCCAAATTTCCTAGTTTACTGCCAATACTCATTAAGAGAAATATATCCTCTCTGGCAACTACATGCCTATTGCAAAAACATTACGGATGTTATGTTGCTCCTTACAGGTGGCACCCTGTATATTTCAATCAAAGAACCACTAAGATCTGGGGGTTTTAGATTGTTCTCAACCAGATCCTGGTGTTAGTTTTGAGATAAAAAAAATCCCTAGTATGTTTTTTCCAATTTTTCACTTTTCAATTGGTATCCGTGGAAAATGGGTACTTATACGAAATTTTATCAACCTGAAGGTAGATATGAACTTTTTAAAATCATTTTACTTTCAAGAAAATATGAGGGTGTTGCTGCTCGAAGTGGGACACACAGTATAAAGCACTGTGCTATCAGGCTTTGCCCCTATACAATTGTAACAAACTGCGATCAGAATTATTTTCAATATGTAAAAAGAATGACTATAGTTGCAGCGTAATTCTAAATTGCGGGAGGAGAGGTAGTAGGGATGATGTAACTTTCAATTGGTTTCCGTAGATTTTTAATAATCGGAGAGCGGTTATTCTGATTGCTGTAAAAAGGCGAGAGCAGTGTATTTGACGGACAGTAAATTGAAAATTTCAAGAGTACGAGAACGTTCCAAACATTTTGTTGGGGGTATATTCGAAGAATACATGTCAAAGTGTTTGTATCAGACTGCTTTCAATTGCAGGAAAGCCAAGTATAGTAATAGCTACTCCTATCTGCCATATATCGAACCCTTTGCAATGCCTAAATCATCAGGCATACTGCCGTAAAAACACAAGTTAGCAACACCTGATGATGCTAACTTTGTTGACGAAACGCGCGTCGAGTGAAATTAGCGTTGTAGTAGGGGGGATTGATGGAGTGGATTATTCCAAGAGTTATTTCAGTTTTCCTTTCATATCCTACAATCATTTATGGACAATTCGTATCAGTTTATCAGATACAGCAGTTGGAAGCATTTAAATTGTCACCCTGTACATGGATGAATCATATGAATTCCCCTGTTGTTGATGAACACCTATACTTTGTCAAAAAAGTGTTATGTTATTGGTATTTATCTATTTCTATGAACATTGTCTTGACATGCTGTAATGCAAAACCCTATGTGAGATATTTTTTATTTGAATAGAGGGATTCATTAACTACAACTCATACATGATAAATTCATTTCTAAGAAACATTAATCTAGAAATAGAGCACGAAAATCAAATGGATGCATTATACCCTAAACAGCAAAATCGCATTTTTGACACCCTGTAGCTCAAAAACTGGTCATAAGATCGATCTGTAAATTGGACTATATCAACAGGATGCCAGGATCTTAATTTCAGAAAAATTAGCAAAAAGTCATTTTACCTAGAAAATGTACTTCTGAATGCAAAGTGGAGAGTGAAAACACAAAAATCACACCTTGTATAAAATCTGAATTTGTTAAATCTGTAGATTCATAAAATAAATTATTGAACAAGAGACGAAATGATCCCACACAGAATTCAAAAATAAACTGTGAACATTCCGAAATAAACCAACTTGATACAGAAAACCAAATATGCGTATTACTAAAACAAATTAATTTAAACTATTGCGAGCAATCACTTATCAACAAATTCAACAGGATATTTGATAATAAATGAACAGGATATTGCAAATGATTTCTGCTCGACACATACCAAAATAATTAGAAATCCAAAAGCATATAACATTTTTGAATTCGTTCGTCCTTTTCGCAACCACAGAACTCATAAAACTCCCCAACTGATGTTATGATAAGATAAGATAAAATAAGATAAAACAAGATATGATAATTTATTGAGCTTTTGTGACATACAGTTATGAATAAGGTACGGCAAAAAGTAACACAATTACGATAAATACAAACACATTGACAGAGTCCCTGTAAGTAAAATTGAAAATTCGTCCAATTAACCGTATCCTAACAAATATAAAAATTTTTTTTGTTTTTTTTTACTAAATTCCCAGGTTTTTGGAGAAAACCCCTCAAATGCAGAGCTTGTGCGAGCAAGGGACATCTGGGACCTACAGTTTAAATAAAAGTGGAATCCGAACCACTTCAGCTCCGTGACAGGCATCCGGGGATCGAACCCGGGCCGCCTGGTTGAAAGTCAAACGCTCTAACATCACGACCACTTCGCTACCATGATTGGCCGCAGACAATTATATTTTGGCTTATAACTGAATATATTCGCACATTATGGACTGCGATTCGTACCTACTACTTCATCACTATCCAAACCTCCTACTCATCACTTTCCAAACCTCCAACTCATCACTATTCAAACCTCCGGGCAGACACGAACTGAGGACCAAAAGAAAGGACTACGCAAAATTTATTATTCTACCTGTAAATTCTAACACGAATTGAGGACCAAGTTAACTAAATAAAAACCTAGAAGAAAAACACAAGGGATGTCATGTTATTTTAGTATGATCTAACCAGAACGAACTAACCTTACGTAGACATTTGAGTGCGTGGAAATTGATAACGTAGTTAGGTTTTGCACCATTTTTCCTTGTGAGGAGTAATTTTTAGTATGATCTAACCAGAACGAACTAACCTTACGTACATTTGAATGCGTGGAAATTTGGGCCATATTAATCCAATCCTCACTTATAATCCCTTCGGTGGTCCGGAATTCGGTGCTGGTTTTAAGGGGCTCCAACTTTTAGTCCTCAATTCGGGTAAACCGAAACCCCCCACTCATCACTATTGAGCTGTTGATGTTCCTTCCGATGGTGACTGAAGAGTTTACGAATCTCAAAACCACAGGCTTCCAAAATTTCCTCTTGGAAAACAAATAGTGGTTTGGATAGCATTAATTCTAAAAATCATTTTTGTACCACCTAAATATGGTTACCAAGGGTCCCTCCCCAGCATAATATTCGTATTTAGGTGATACAAAAAATTATTTTTGAAATTTATGCTATCCACCACTACGTTTTCCAAGTGGAAGTTTTGGAGGCCAGTGTTTTTAAGATTCGTAAACTCGTTATACCTAGTCACTTACCATTGGAACAAAAAGTGTGCCGGAAAAATCAACATTAACCTCACTTACATAAGTTAATATGCCAGTACTCGTTTCAGCTATTAACATCTATAGCCATTATAAAGTATGAATTCACTCTATTCACGGCTATAGATGTTAATAGCTGAAACGTCGTGACTCTTAAACTGCAGATAATTAATTTTCTTTGTTTTTTAGACAAAGAAAGTCCAAAACAATTCTATTCAAACTGAAACATAATCAACCACTTTCAAACAGTACTCTTAACACGTAAGACAAATATTATTTAATAACATTGCGGGGCGCTACAAGATGTATTGCTCTTCACTTATTAAAAAAAGCCCCGAAATCTTTCGGAGTAGTCAGACAAGCACAATAAGTTATCTGATTGATTAGAATATATTCTTCAGATGGTTTCACTTAAAAAATTCCGTTACACTGAATTATTGGTAATATTCATCTACTTAGATTTATTGTCATCTATCTGTTTTTATCTATTTAATTTTTTTATATATGTGTATTTTTACCTATAATGATATTGTTCTCATTATCGTTAACATCAAAGATAATATCAATATCTACGTAAGCTAGAAAGGTTTTCTACTGTAGCAAAAAATAATAATATTCGAAATTCACCATGTTTTATATTTATATAGTTTTGAATCTGGATGAGAACAAGAAAATTATTTTTTCATCGGATGGAAAAGGCCAAATTATTGAAAAACTACTCCATTTTTCAGAAAGAAGACAAAACTTACAAGTGTGTGTCTCCAGAAGAAGGACTTCTCATAACATCGAGGTGAGCATGACTTAAATATATATCTTCTATAGGTATAGTATATTAATAATAATGGATCGGTGACAGCCAGTCGATCTGGAAAAACCACACAATTCATTGAACTGAAATTAAGGATGACAGTGATAAACATAGGATATTGTCGTTTCGTAATGTTTCACCATGGTGAATCAGTTGATCTTAGTCGTCGGTCTGAGTTGTATTGGTGTATTGTTTATCAATGTATCTAGAATTTGATTTCCAGCAAAAAATAATTCTTTGTGGTCGTGACTACTGCCTATTCCTTCAACGTGAGAGATTGATATGAGCTGAAAATGAAATTCTTGTCTACAGCTCTGGCAAAAGTCGAAAATGAGGGCATCCAATAAGTTTCGATCGTGATTTGGAGTAGCGATCTTCTTTCGAAGCTTTAATGGGCTCCTTGCATATTTTTAGTCACGTCATATTATGTTCTAGTCGAAGTAACTGGCTTTTTGCTCTATTGATAGTTTGGATTAGAGAGCTCTAGAAGAGCATCTACTAAACCACCGTTATTTGGGTGAAGTTCTTGCCATGGATGATCTCAGAGAAATTGTCTTATCACATCGTGTTCAATATCCAGCAGAAAAACACACTCTGATTCAAGTAAACGCTGAGAAGAAAATGCGAACACTGTGTCAGTCGGCTGAATTGTGATATGATTCAAAAGGTGAGGTATTTTGATTCTCGATGGAGCAGTAGTGAAGATGAGTTTGATGGCCGCAAGTGCAGCAAAAACTTCTGCATGGATTAGCGTTGACTTGAGAAAAAGTGTATAGGCAGACTGATTTTTGAACTCAGCAGTGAGTGTTTGTTGTCCTTCCAAATATTCTAGAACATAAGTGATAGAATAGATCTCTGCTTGATGATTTGCTTTATCTGTTTTGTTCGAGAAATCCCCAGAGACAGTGCCAGTATCCAGTTGAGAGATAAAAAAAGAAGCAACCACGAGTAACAGCTTGATATCAAAACTTATCGAGTGCATGAGAGTTTTTCTGACATATAGGAGAAAACATCTCCTGTACAATTTTGATAGCGAATACCAAATTGTGTTTCACTTAGCTTGAGCAAAAATAATTTCCCTCATTTGCCATAGCGGAAATAAGTCTTTAATTTTAAGGGGTTTATTGTCTTTCGGTAAAATAAGTTCTCATTTTCCGTTAGATGGAAAGATTGAATTATTTCATAAGATGTGCTCGAAGTTTGGACTACTTCCTGTTTCCAAGCAAAGTATTCAACATCCGGTGGTATGCTCTCTAAGGTGGCTGGGATACATTTTCAAATTGGTGGATAGCAGTGTAAATACGAAAAAAATATTACGAAATGGATAGCCGACGAATAAACGAGAGGATTTAAGAGAAATTGGGTTCAGGAACGGCAAAACGGAACGGAGTGAGGGTAGAATTGTTCAGGAAGTCAAATGGTTGAAGTAGTAAAACCGTGGTATGCCAGGCAATGGGTAGGTTGCAGTCAAGAAGGGATCTATTTTGTCCTAAATAATACTACAAGTTTGTGACATTGAGCGACCGCCATATTGAAAAAATGGTTATAGAACAAATAAAATTTTCTGCAATTTTTGTAGACATTTTCCAATTCGACGAATAGTTTATGAGTTACAGCGGAGTTACAAGCTCAGCAATTTTCTAAAATCGCAAAATCGCTACATTTTTAACACGTACTATCATTTTGTGCACATTTCCTTACCACAATGAGGTAGAGTGAGAGACATGTTTTTTTCTCATGTGGTATTTATTACCAGTATGCCTAATCCACGATTAGTTATTTACTGATGTCTTTTCTTCCGTTTCCATGCCCTAGATGGTCCAGGCTCACAGATATCAATATCTTCTTGCAAATTACTTTCCTGCTCTTCCAAGTTTTCATCTTCGTTCTCTTCTTCGCCCTCGTGTGCCAATAATGTAGGTCTTCATTTTCGACGTCTTCGTCTCAAAATATCTGCCCTGTTTTCACACGCGACTCCATGGCAACACTTGCAGATAACAGAACACTTCAAACCAGTTTTTCCTTCACCCATGTTTATTACACTGTATATCTTGAACATTTTATAGAGAATGAATTGTTATCTCTCCTAACGAACAAACTTCAAATAAAAGTTCTTCTGGACCCGCTGAAGGTGCAATGTTCTTAATTAGAAAAAGTCTACAATACTTTATTCATTCCTTGACTCATTCAGTCAGTCTGTCCCTCAATACAGGAGTATTTCCCAAGAAACTGAATATGCATACCTACATCGTTTATTATATTTTATTGAGAGGTATAACATTATCTCCCCCATTCAACATGGTTTTCGATATACTATGTCCACTATCACTGCTGTGACAACTTTTACTCAAAAATCCTGCAGTGTATCGTGGTCGGTGAGTGCCCTGTTGGAATATTTTGCGATCTCCGCAGGGGATTCGACTGCGTCGATCATACGACCTCATTAAATAAATTATATTCATATAGAATGTGAGGGAATGCCCTCAACAATATTTCACTAGAAACAGGAGCCAATTCGCTTCGGGTAATCCTAGATTTGAAAATAGTCATTATAAATATAATTCTGATAATGAAACTTTGACTATTGGAGTACCTCAAGGATCAGTGTTGGGACCGCTGTAATTTATATTATATTGCAATGAAATTGAGGCTGCGGTTGCTGACATACCATGCATTATGTTTGCAGATCACACATCAGTTCTAATTTCGGAAAAAGACGACAAATTTCTAAAGGAAAGATGTAACATAGGGTCAAATAATTTGGCTTCCTCGTGTGGCGCTAACTCACTCAATTTCAAGTGTCATAAAACTTTATTAGTAAGGTTTCACCACAGACAAAACAGCTGTGACAACGTTGGAATCATAATTAATCAGAATGAAAACACTCGCGCTAGATTGACTAAACTGGAAACTCTAAATGTATTTATTGCTCAAAAAATATTTGTACAAATTTTGGCAGGCGTTAATCAGAGAGCCCCTTTGCAGGTAATCATTCAACATTTGAAATTCTTACATTTCCGTTATTTTTCCTTTTTGAAATGTGTGTATTCGTACATACCATTAAGTCGAAACATTATTGGAATTTCTTTTACCATATTCTCAATACGAGAAAACGCAATTATATTCACTTAAGTCCCTTAATTGGGACTACAACACCTATATAAAGTTAGCGAGACAACTTCGAAAAAATTGAAAACGGATTATTCCATAATTTGCCGCCTTTTTGTCGCTAATTAGTTGCGAAGAAAAAAAAATTGTCGCTCTTTTTTTTTAAAAAAGATGCGTTGTTTCGCTAACTTCATATGAAGTTAGCGAAACAACATCCCTAATTTCCATTTTTCCACAGTTCTGAAATATCCATAATTTGCCGCCTTTTTGTCGCTAATTAGTTGCGAAAAAAAAAATGTGTCGCTCTTTCTTTAAAAAAAAATATACGTTGTTTCGCTAACTTCATATGAACTTAGCGAAACGATTTCCATAATTTTTAATTTTTTCACATTTCTAAAGTATCCATAATTTTCCGCCTTTTTGTCGCTAATTAGTTGCGAAAAAAAATTTGTCGCTCTTTCTTTTTAAAAAATATGCGTTGTTTCGCTAACTTCATATGAAGCGTAATTTCTATCATTCCTCAGGTCTGCAATATCCAGAATCTGCCGCTTTTTTGTAGCTAATCAGTTGCGGAGAGAAACAACTTGACCTTTTCTCAAATAAAAATATACGATGTTTTGACAACTTCTGTTATTTTTATCTTCTCTCACTTTATAGGTATCCAAAAATTGCTCATTTCTTTAAAAAAAAATATGCAATGTTTCGCTAATCTTATATGAAGTAAGTGGGACAACTTCCGTCATTTTTTAATATTTTAAACGGTTATTCACCTTACAGTTTTGTTTGTGTGGGTCAAATCTAGAAATTGAAATTTTAACTCCCTTCCTGTTGATCGATTGATCTGAAATTTTATGCACACCTTTAATTCTGATGACAATGCAATTATGTATTTAGTATCATTGTAAATCCAAGATGGTCACCACCACGAAATGGCGGACATATTGTTTTTCAACCCCCTCAATATGGGTATCATATGAAAGGGCTGAACTAGTAGAATACAGAACACCATGAAAAATTCCAAATCCAAGATGAACGCTGCCCCAAAATGGTGGACGACATATTTTGTTCAACTCCCTCCATATGGATATCAAATTAAAGGGCATGAGCTACAGAGGAAACCATTTACCCTCCATCGAACTAATGAAAATTCATTTTTGGCCTCAGATAGATAATATAATTTAAATTAATGAATGCTTCCATCACCCTGCAAGTTACAGTAACCCATAGCTCGACACTTGTTCATTTTGATACAAAACTACAACTCACGACGACTCACTCTGTAATAATGCTCACTTGTTATAAGTCTCAGAACTCTCAGAGTATATCGGCTAAGTAAAATTTGAGAAGGGGACGTTACAAAAATATGGTGGGAGTGAATATACGGTGCTTCAGCATATTCGGAACAAAAAAGAAATAAATCAAATTCAATTTGCTTATGGTACTACTTACCGCACTCTTGTGAAATATCATTTTGAAAGGAATTCAGTTACAAAAACAAAGGTCTGCCACAATTTTATTTAACGGTTAACTGAAATATGTCATGAATATTTTCTGAATCGAGAACAATTTAATTTTATTCCAAAAGAGATTTTATGGCAAATACATCATATTTTCATCATCATAACCTCAAACGAAGGATCCCAATTGTTACTGTCAAATTATGGATACTTCAAATTGATAAAAGGTAGAAATTGCGGAAGTTGTTTCGTTAACTTCAAATGAAGTTAGCGAAACATAGTAAAAAAAAAGAGCGACAATTTTTTTCCGCAACTAATTAGCGACAAAAAGGCGGCAAATTATGGATACTTCAGAACTGTGAAAATATAGAAATTGCGAAAGTTGTTTCGTTAGCTTCAAATGAAGTTAGTGAAACATCGCATATTTAAAAAACGAGCGACAATTTTTTTTCCGCAACTAATTAGCGACAAAAAGGCGGCAAATTATGGATACTTCAGAACTGTGAAAAATCAGAAATTACGGAAGTTGTTTCGCTAACTTCATATGAAGTTAGCGAAACAACGCATTTTTTTTTAAAAGAAAGAGCGACAAATTTTTCTTCTTCGCAACTAATTAGCGACAAAAAGGCGGCAAATTATGGATACTTCAGAAGTATGGTAAAATGAAAATTACGGAAGTTGTTTTGCTAACTTCATATGAAGTTAGCGATACAACGTATATTTTTTTTAAAAAAAGAGCGACAAATTTTTTTTCTTTGCAACTAATTAGCGACAAAAAGGCGGCAAATTATGGAGTAATCCGTTATCAACTTTTTCGAAGTTGTCTCGCTAACTTTATATAGGTGACTACAACTATACAGAGTTAGTTTAGTTAGTTTAGTTTTCTCCGTTAATATGTGGGTTATCGAAAAAAGTTCGGATGAAAGTTGAAGGGTATTTCACTCTGCTCCTTTCTATGAAATCAGATATTTTCTAGATGTGCCATTTGTGGAAAAGTGACGTCATCGGTATTTTTTTAATGTTGTTATAAAAAAAGGAGGAGAATATAATAAAAATGAAAGGAAAATAAATTACATGCGATCTGAGCTCGGGAAGTGGGAGGGGGTGAGTTTTTAACGGTAAAAAATGGTTTATATCGATTTCCGGCAAAACTACGAGTCCTATGATAAAAGGTGGATGGCAAAGTTGTAGGTAATAAAAAGATATACAACCTTTGTATTCACAATTTTTTTCACATAACCTCAAAATTTATGTGAAAAATTCAAATAACCAAGTTTTTGGTTTTTTATTTTTATCTTTTTCAAGAATTTTTTTTTTCTAGGAAATTTGGTGAAAACTCACCTTTTTATGTCCCTAATATACTGTAATATTCGAAAATAAGTTTATGGCATATCAGACGGGAAAATGAAAATCAGAACTGAATTAAAAAAATGTGGGTCAACCGGGACTTGAGACCGGGTCTCATTTGTCTCAATAACCGGCGATTCACACTTCGAATTCAGCTCTTTGTTAGTATGAGATGATAATGAGGGTTAAATGAAAAGATGAAACATTTTCGCATACACACCCAGTGAAATCATATTGATGTATCAGCTGGTGTCAATCACATAAAGGATTATCGACCGACTTCACATCTGAAAGGACCCCGCACTTTTTATAGGTAAAATGGTTCTCGGTGAAATTGTCTGAATTTTTAGTATATTGTAGTATTCACTGTACTGATTAAACGTGCAGAATCGCAAAGTTCGTTGATGGATAGATTTTGAAATAGTGATTTCTATTTAATTATTTTCTCGGGATTTGGAAGTGACAACTGCATTTTTTTCGTTCTTATCATCAACGTACCTTCATATTACTAAATATCATTCAGATGAGGCAGATTATATCATTATGTACAGAGTGAAAAATAAAAACATTTTAGTAATGTCTGAAAATTCGATGTAATAATGAAATATTGATAAAATTATTTTGGCATGCAATATACTTTACTTATTCCATCATTAATCACAATTTATACATTTCGTACAAGGTGATTTAAAAAATTGGTGAAATATATGGCCGGTTATTTGGTACATATCCTGTATATTCAAGTGAATTATCATCCTCCGAAGATAGCTAATACCGTATAAACATGATTTCGATGGGATATATAGGGTAAAAATTTCGATGATAAAAATGACAAAATATCAACGTTTCAGAAATCACCCTGTAATTCACGATTAACTCGGTGAAATTCCTTTATTATTTATTATTCAATATATTCATCATTCTCTTCTCAACACTGTCCCAAAAATTCAGTTTCCTACTATTACTAGTTTCATCGTTATTAATTGAGAAACTTATTACCATTTGCATGACGAGTTGAAGGAACAAGATTTTTCACAAATAGTGAAACGTGGGAATGTGGAGATCAAAATAAATATAATATTATATGCAGGGTGATGACCAATGACGGTCCATCCAATTCCATCCACCATTTAGGAACTGACTGAATATACGACACATAGGTACGACTTTAAACTCAGGCGTGAGCCAGATAAAATTCCTAATGCTTGGATAGTAGTGTTATAAATTCCGATAAAAAACTGAAATTTTAATCGAAGGGATAAAATAAACCAAATTCGATGTTTCGTCAGAACGGCCGAGTCCGACTGAGAAATTTGCGAGAGTATATCTCCGCGATAATTTCCACTAGGCTCCGCCCAATTCCGCGACGCTGCGATTCTATAAAAGAAACGCAGCGCGCACCGAAACGGCAGTATAGCTTTGGTTGCGAACTGAGTAACAACCTGCAAGAGAAGCTATTCTTTCAGTGAAAAGTATTTTTACTGGTTCCGCTGTTGCTGTGAAAAGTGTTTCACTTAATAGTCATAAACGACTATCCCGAAGAGTTTAACTCTGGGGCATTTTCCGTATTTCTTTTCGTTTCGATAAAGAAATAATCCCGAAGACTTCGCCGAAAAGAAAAATTTCTTCCAAAATACTGGATTGGTTTATATCCCGAAAGTAAGGAAAGAATCTAAGGCCAGCCATCCGATTCCGGCTAAGGGTACCAATCACACTGGGTGATTTTATTGGAAGTCTGGATTTTATTTATGGACCGTTCCTGTTAGCATTTCAGCTGTGTACAAATGGAATGAAGATAGACATCCGGTAAGCTTGAAACTGTAATAAAACCTGCTATCAAGTGAAACCTAACGTATTGTTTTGGAACAACAGTGTGTTCTTTTTAAATTTTTTGCTAATCGTACGTAATTCCGTTTACGAAAGATTAGACAATTGCCTTCGAAAATAAGTTATAGACTATATCATATTTGTTTTGGTAGTGAATAAAAGGTTACCTTAATATTAAATTGAAGACTTTAGTAGATTTGAAGTAAATTAAGCAATCACTTTTTTTTTATTTTTTTGATAATACAGATACGGCTCTTATACACAGTCTGTGGGCCAGAACACTAAGTGAATACTTATAATTAAATTGTTCTTGTTGTATACATATTGACTCGACCTTCGTTCTGGCTAACGTCCAGCTTGAGAAGGGTGGGTCGTATTTTTGTATTGTTTTCCGGGCTAGGCCCGACATACCTTTATTTTAGGGGTCGACTTTGCTAGGGCTGGAGCAGCCATCGTTGTAATCGTTCTTGTTAGAACCAAATAAAAGAATTCGTAAGCCCTGGCAATTTAGACCTAAAACGTTACAACCATCTTAAACAAATGTACATATTATCTATAATAATCTGGGGATTCGGAAGTCATATATTTCTACAGTAAATACATTTTTCCGAACCTGGCTAGCGACGAGCGTTTCTAGCCTGTTTATTAATATTTTCTCCTCTCCGGGAATTCATTTGATAAAGGGTCTTAAAAATAAATTATTATTCGGTGTTGGAGTTATGGATTTCAACACCAAGCGTACTGGCGACAAGGAACCCGCTGCTAGCCGGGCGGATTTTTATAAAATGGAATTGTCGCCTTTACGACAGTAGTTTGACTCGCCCAATCGAGTATGAGACCCCGGTACGGGAAATCACTTATCACTGAAGGTGACAAGGAACAGCCTTAACCGAATCCACCAGCAGCGCTACGGTCCCCATACAACAAGAAAACCCTATCGGCTATCGGGTACATTTTGATTCTGTCGTTGACGGAAAGTGAATGAAAAAGAAAAATCAATTAGTTCCATCAGTGATAATTATTATTAGCTTTACATATTGAATTACCTATATTGATGAAATATAGATATATGTTTCTATTGATAGCCAGCAAATATAAAAATCATGGAAACCTCTATCCGAGTGGAACTCGCGTTGGAAAAAACCGTCGCTGCCCAGATTCAAATTCTCCTATTAGAAATAAAACCGTTCTATATCAATCATTTTCACTTTTCCGATATAGTTTGTTTTTTATTCCGACAAAGCTTAAACCAACAAAATTCACTCAACTATTTGTACCTTACATTATTAAAATCATATATCTGATGTGATTTGTTATCTCTAATCTTCACCCTCTTTTACATTTATTTTTATTTCCACATTCTCACCTTTCACTATTTTTGAAAAATCTTGGCCACTAGTAGAATGTACGTGTGAACAAGTTCCTTCAACTCGTAATGCAATTGGTAATAAGTTCCTCAATTAATAACTATGAAACTACACTCAAAGAAATAATAGGTTAGAATAACCAAAAAGAGCATATGAAATTGCGCCTATCTAGTTCAGTATTTATATCAACCAGCAAATAATGGTCATGCATATTTAGTCACCATACTATTTATATCGTTATTTCGAACAGGAATACTAGTTCTTTATAAAATTAACCATTTTCAAGTACCACAACAAATGTTTTTGGTTACACAAGCAAATAGTAGTTTGTAAGTATTATCATCTTGTTGCCCAACAGAATGAGAGCAAATTACCTATTTTTTCTGTTTTCCAACAATTTTTTTGATCAGTAATCATTATATTCAGAACAACAACTAAATGAGTAGTTTATTGAACATTTTTTGTTAGGTCAACAACTTAATTGAGAACAGAAACTTTTTTTTTGTTTTCTGACCGTGTTTTGTATATATAGAGTGTTTACGTATTTGTTACCACCCACTGTTGAGTTTAATATCATATGTATCGAGAAACTGGAAATGTAAGAATTGAAAGGTTTTAATCGTGATTGGATTCTGCTACCAAACAAAAAATAAATATCGCAAATTTGAAAATATATCAGTTATGAATGGAATGTTGTATATATTAAAAATCATCCTGATATATACATAGGGATATTGACATTACTTTCAATTGTTTCTGGGATATTCACACTCAATTGAATATCGAAAATTCATCTGAATAACTATATTTCAATAAAAAACCCATGAGTTAGGTATTCGAATAAACATTACAAGGGGAATATCAAAATATGTGTGATGTCGATGCCTGTAATAATCCCAAATTTTCGTAATGAAATAAAAAACAGAATACGTGAAAATGATTATTTATTTTTATGCTATCTAACAGAGATATAACATATAAAGAAATGTAGTATATAGAGAAACAAAATGAACATTGAACTAAAATTATATTCATCACAAAGCAATAACATAAAAGAAAACTCGAATCATATAAATGATAAAGATCTTATATAATAATCATTGATATTTTGGCCGTACATATGTATTGTTATTGGGCGAAATGTATACATGAATTGGGGCATAATGAAATGCATGAAGCTGTGTAGCAAATATATAAAAATAATTAGTTTTATTCAATACTTTATATGATTGAAAATGATTATTAAATTTTCCAATTTTATGTTCAACAGATATGAAGTAACAATCTTCCACATTTTCTTTGTTCTCAAAACCAATCTGAACAATTTCGTATAATTTCAATGACTTTGAAAATAAAAAGAATCCTTCTCTATATAATGTATTCTTGTAATTTACTTCTTTAATGAATGTCAGAATTTTGTTGCTCAAGATGTCATATGCAGCATTGAATATAGTGAAATTTCTAATATGGTCATAGTAGAATTGCTTTTTCAATGTGGATTCCACAATGCTTATTGGTGAATTCTAAGTTCCCATCTAGTCCAGTTCTATTCAATAACCTATCGCAAAATTTAAGAGAACACTTGATACCAACACTGTAAGGAATACTTTTACGAGAATTTGTATTCTTAGTGTACACTTTGAGTTCTCTATGTTTCGCTTCAAATCGGAAACACCAAATGTATCTCAATGGTCCTATTTTCCTAATGATTGTTGGGTAGTGAGTGAGAAAATTAAATTTTGGTTTCAGAGTTTTATATTGAGTATGGTGTTGCTCAATTTCATTTGACAGTTCTTTCAAACTATTTTCATCAAATTCGACTCTCAACAGAAAATCCATCAATTGTATCAATGAGCAAATGAGTTTCCAGTGTTCATTTTTTGTTGGAACTAAGTCCCCAACAAGAAGTGGTAGGGTGTGACAGAATGTCCACATTTCAGCGGCAGACATGTCCAACTTCAATGATTGCAAATGTTTCATTTTTATTGGTGGACAAGAATTACCAATTTCAGTTGGTCTAAGGTTAAAAGATTGCTTTCGGCTATTCAAAATTTCAAAAGAAAATAATTTTTCGCTGCTTATTAAATGATTTAAAACTTAACTAACATCGTAATTACAAACACCTTCAAAAAAATTATGCATGATGTCTGCTACAAAATTGGTAGTAACATGAAAAGTACCTACTAATTGTATTGAAAATTGAGCAAAATACAGTGGCACAATCTTACTCAATATGTCACACATATTATGAACCTCAATATTTTGTACATATCAAATCAAATTCAAATCAAATCAAATTTATTTCAACAAAAACAGTCATTACAGTTCAGTTGGCTGGTATAGCAATTTCAAAGTTATCTAATTATTCATTAAATTAACAGTCTACAAACAGAATGTCGGAAGAATAAGTAGAATTTCTAATAATACACAAAGTAATCCTTGGTGAATACAATAGGTAGGTATATCTTATTATAAAATTAATATTGCTCTATTTAAATATAATAAATCATAACTTACATTTCAGTAGAGCAAAAAAATAAGTGTCCAAATCCCTAACTGTTCAGCAACTTTTTCAAAGCCAACTCTTCATCGCATAAAACAGTTCCCACTTCTTCCGAAACATAATTAGGATTAATGATCTCATAATTTACTAACTCTGTGTATTCACAATTATTGAAATCCATCTTTACTCAACAGCATGCACTAAACTGAATGAAATGCTCAAACTCAATTGGAAATGGTGTGAGATTACCCAGACAGACATGCACAAACCTGGCCAAACCATAGACTCTACGCGTCCAGCCACACACAAATGCGCAGAATGTTTTTATCAATTCTTCGAAGTGGATAGACTAAAACTATATTCAGGTTTTTTACAAACTGAAGGGCAGGTTGATTATACAATTACGTTTGTTTGTTCGCCAATTATGATAGTGCAGCAAACTAAAATTCTGTCAGGTATTATTTATGATCAGAAGAGTAGTACAATTATACAATTATATTTGTTTGACTACCAATTACAATAGTACAACAAACCATGATTCTAGTATAATTCATCTAATAACAGAAGTGTTGGTTAATTTTACGATTATATTTGTTCGTCTACCAGTTATAATAGTACAGCAAACTATCATAATGTTAGAATTATAAACTAATAATAGTTGAAAACTGAAGAAATACTATTATTAGTTTGACTCGACTAAATTTCACAAACTAACAGTTGGATGACTAAGTAATTGATTATATTGCACCCATTATTTAGGTTTATATTGATTTTGTTCCGCAACAATGTTTAACCAGTTGTTATGACGATCACATTTTCATTGAAAATATCATTAAAGTTATTTTATTCAACGAAATTAACAATATAGTTGAAGGAACATTTTTTTTCTTTGAATTAACCCATACTATTTCTTTGAGTGTAGTCATAGTAGGATACTTAATTTTTGGAACAGTGTTGAGAAGAGAAAGATGAATATATTAAATAATAATAAAGGAATTTCACCGAGGTAATCGTGATTTCTGAAACGTTGATATTTTGTCGTTTTTATCATAGATAATTTCCATGATCATCCTATATATCCCAACGAAATCATGTTTATATGGTATCAGCTATCTTCGGAGGATGATAATTCACTTGAATATACAGGATATGTACGAAAGAACCGGCCATATATTTCACCAATTTTTCAAATCACCCTGTACGAAATGCATATATTGTGATTAATGATGGAATAAAAATAGTATATTGCATGCCAAAATAATTTTATCAATATTTCATTATCACATCGAATTTTCAGACATTACTAAAATGTTTTTTATTTTTCACTCTGTACATAATGATATAATGTGCACCATCTGAATGATATTTATTAATATGAAGGTACGTTGATGATAAGACCAAAAAATAATGCAGTTGTCACTTTCAAATCCCGTGAAAATAATTAAATAAAAATTACTGATTTTTTACTTCCATCAACGAACTTTGTGATTCTGCCCGTTCAATCAGTACATTGAATACTACAATATACTAAAAATTCAGACAATTTCACCGAGAACCATTTTACCTATAAAAAGTGCGGGGTCCTTTCAAGTATGTATGACTCAACTCAGCCAAGTAAATATAAATAATGAAGTAGTTTTACGTCTGTAGTTAAATTAAATTCGAAAATAAGTTTATGGCATATCAGACGGGAAAATGAAAATCAGAACTAAATTAAAATAATGTGGATCAACCGGGATTCGAACCCGGGTCTCATTTGTCTCCTGCAATGTGCGTAATGTATTTGATGTGAAATATTTAGTTTTTCACCTTATTTTGACCTAATATCAAAAAAGCACCCTAATTTTCAATCGAAAATTCTCGCGTCAAAATATCAGCTTTTTCCAAAAAGTCGGTCTGCTTTTTGTTCGTTGAAATCTCTACTTTCTGATGGTGTAAAAAATATACATTACTATAGTAAATGTTCTCAGAAAATGCAAAAAATCGAAAAAAAATCGAATTTGAATTTTTTTTATCATTATGTACAATTTTATCAAAAAAATGTGATTGCTGCAATTTTTTTCAGTTAAATAGTTTAAATATTTAATTCTAATTACATTTATGTCAAAGAAAATCTCATAAAATATAAATAAACATGTAAATCGTACTATTGAATTTAGATACTTCATTCTGATTACGTTATTCATTATAATATTCTTAAATATGTTAATCTTGTTATTTATAAATACCTTATCTTGAATTCTAATCACTTATTCATTAATTTTTGTCTCTTTGATGACATTTCTTCATCGCTAGATTCGACAAACCTTTCAAATTCTAGTTGATCTTCGAAATCTTCAAGACCAGCACCTTCTTCGCCTCTAATATTATTTCCAGTCTGCATTGGTTCTTTATCCCTAATTTTATCTGAATCATTAACTTCCTCCTTTTAATTACCTACAACTTTGCCATTTAACTTTTTTCCTAGGACTTGTAGTTTTGCCGGAAATCGAGATAAACCATTTTTTACCATTAAAAACTCACCCCCTCCCACTTCCCGAACTCGGATCGCCCGTAATTTATTTTCCCTTTAATTTTTATTATATTTCCCTCCTTTTTGAATGGGTTTCATCCTATTTTTTTTTTCACTTTTTACCATTTTTAAAGGTTTCATTCAGCCCTGGTCTAATATGCTGGAGTTGGTTCTAAATCGCGTAGATTGCGCAATCTCTTAACGACATAAAATAGATCGAATTTATAAATATATGGGAAAAACAGTTTAAGACATTTTTCGGAAGATAAGGATTATGTTTCTGATTTGAAGTGATCATTTATCAGCACACTGTATATGTATAAAGTTGTACTAAATTGACGAATCTAGGTAAATACCGCACACGAATAAATTGGTTCGGATCTCGCGCATCTTGAATTTAATCTGGCGAACCAAATATTTATTTAGCAAGGAGTCCCATTTTCTCGTTATCACATTTCCTTGTGACGCGTTGGAAAGAAAATATTTCTGGTCAATTATATTCATTCCCTACAATGTTTGTGACTATGCGCGTAAAAGAGAATTCTTCTGGAAGTAAGTATACCAACTTTCATCTTCGATAATATTCTTGAACCAATTCATTTATCTATTTCGTTCAGCACATTCAGTCAAATGTCATTCTATAGGTGACCTATCACGACCTCTTCGTTGGTTATGCTGATTATTTCGTCATTATAAAGATAAGGATTGGCAGTAATAATTTGAAATTAATTTTATTGTTTTGTCGAGAAATGTCATTGGGATTTTCCTGGTTACTTCGAATATTCTTATCATGTATTATACCGCTCCAATATTTTACGAGTTTGTGGTAATGTTTAGTCTTAAATTTCTGTACAAAGCCGAAACTAAGGAAACTTCGAAGTTTATTGTTCATAAAAATGTTTAGTTTCAGTATTAGGTAAGCAAACAGAGTCATTACTGATATACGTAAATTAATCAAAATTCGCCTTTTTTAATAGTATATTATTCAACAAGCGTATAAGATGGCTATTACCCACGAAGATGAAATTGCAACACGAGCCGGAGGCGAGTGTTGTAACATCTGAGTGGGTAATTGCCATTATACGCGTGTTGAATACTATACTTTATCCACAACTATATAAATAATTTGATTAAATTGGAAAGTTCTAAGCTGAAAATTACGTTATTGTAAGAATACCTTTGTCATTAGATAGGTATGATCTGGCGCTTCTTTTATAAATTTACTGACTTCTTCGGGAGTGAAGGTTTTAGATTTTTTCGGTTGATGGCCATCGGACTGACGTTTTAAAAATGCCTGCAACTTCATGTAAGTCTCTAGGTGGATACTATGGTAAATATTCAATGTACTCTTCAGCATAGAATAATATGCCCACAATGATGATGACTTGTATTTTTTAGCAAGTTCAACAAAATACACTAGGATAACATTTTCAGAAAAAGACGATGTTTTTTGTGCCAGTTGCCAATCCATACTTTTGTACACCGCATCATATTTACCTTTTGACTTGTTAGGTAGGAGATTTTCTGTAATCGCTAGACGCTAATTTTAAAATGTCTGGCGGTGTACAAGACATATCTTCTAAATCAGATTCACTATTACATTTCTCTAATAATACCAGAGATAAGAATGTTCAGAACAAATAACTCACAAACCGTCTGACAGTATATCTACAAATACAGTGACAAGTAAATTTACAAATTGTCAAATTTGACGCAACGATTGAGTAATATTATTCCATCGAACTGTCATTATTATTCAATTCTATATGGTAATGCATGGCATTAATTGATAAAAATCGCATATTTAACAGATTTATTAATTAATAGTTGTGGATAAAATCTTTTATTCAACTTGCTCTGTGTGATGGTGTGTGGGTTTGTGTGTTAGATGGGTGCAAATCTTGCAAGCTGAATAAAATCCACTTCCTCTTATCCTATGGAGTTGAAATTTTACATATCGGAAATTGTCCCCCCTGTCCCCCGAAAGCTAGATAGAGAACGCGTAGGGTTCCTTGACGGATTTGAAAGTAAAAAATTAAAGCGAAAAAAAAATAGGTTGGGGGCTCGCCCCCCCTTTGTTTCTCTAAAAAAGTTGGAAAACTCGCAAAATTGAAATCGGAAAAATCTGTAAAAATAGTGAAAAATATCTGTCTAATATTATGGTTTAAAAAATAAATTGTCCCCCTCTGCTCCCCGAAAGCTTAGAGAACGCGTAGGGTTTCGGAAGTTTTCTGGGTGGATTTGGACGTCAAAAATAACAGCGAAAAAAAATTAGGGAGGGGGGCTCGCCCCTCCTGTTTTCTCAAAAAAAAAATCCGTAAAAATAGTGAAAAATATCTAACCGTCGAATATTAGGGTTTAAAAAATTTCACTCCCCTTGTCCTCCCTCAAAAGCTAGAAAGAGAACGCAAAGGAATTCGGAAAATGTTTCAACAGTTTCGGGCATGATAAATAATGATGAAAAAAAATCGATCGGGGGACTCACGAAAAAAATTAGGAAAACTTGCGAAGTAGTTCTGACCATTGAAAAATACGATTCTAAAAAAAATTACCCCTCTTCACCCCTCGAAGGCTAGATAGAGAACGCGTAGAAATTCGTAAAAATTTCCAACTGTAAATTGACGGGCAAGCGACGGTGCAACTATGGCGCATTAATTGAAATGAACAGACTGAGAAACATAAGAAAACTAAAAAAGAAATAATTAAATAAAGTTAAAAACAATTTTTTAGAGAAAAGCTTTTATTTAAATGCACTAAAAACAAGAAAATAAATTTTAAAGTGAATTAACCATCATTTTGTTACATTATAAAATTTCAAATGATTAAAATCTTGTCGCGAGAATAAATTTTGTGGTAATTTTAAATTTAATTAACAATAAGAAATATATAGATACTCCTCGCGACAAGTTTTTATATCATTTAAAATTTTATAGTGTAACGAAATGATGGGTTTAATTCACTTTAAAATTTATTTTCTTCTTTTTAGTGAATTTAAATAAAAGCTTTTCTCTGAAAAGTTTTTTTTTACTTTATCAAATATACAACTAGATGTTATTCTGAAACTCAAACTGAACATTAAAATAAGAATTAAAACAATCTGTCGATGAGTTTTCAAGGGGATCGGTGCCACAACGTTTCTATTACGACCAATCACCGAGGCAAAGTTGATTTCTTACCAGAATAAGGACTGAAATAATTTCAAGAGAGAGAATATACTTTATTATCCAATAAAAATAGTCTTGGCAAATATTGCAGAAATATAAACATATGAAGGAGACGATAATCGTTAACGAGGGAGGTTTTACTCTTTCGTTTCCCATCCCTTTGCTATCATGGTATTTATCTGTCAGAAAGCAAGTGCTCCCTTGGATAATATCATATTGAATTATATCAAACATATTTTTGTGTAATGAGGAAGTGGAGTAGTTGTTTTCTGACAAATATTTGTTATAGTGGCCTTCACTGTAGGTGGATGGGAGAAAAAAAGGGTAAAACCTCGATAGTTATCAGCTATCGTTCTCAGAAGGATTTTGAGCTCTTTGCTCAGATGTCTGATAGGTAGGAAACATATTTTGTTGAATTTACCATCAACCGGCTGCACCCTTACGGCTAGGGAAGACGTAGCCCTTACCTTTTAGCGTGTGATGCAATGCATTAATCGTATGAATATAAATAGTAATTCTAAAAATTCCTAATGTATAAAAATAATGGTTGGAGCCCGGGTTACCACGAGGTGAGGTACACCCCTCCAATTTTTCTATGGTTTTGAAGATTCAGGTTTCAAATTTGGTAATCTGAGAATTTACCACTTTCTTTTTTATCGGAAGTGACCCCACCTTTTTTTTTAAATAACACTCTGTATACTTTTTCTGATTATCCGAAAGAGCTCCGAATTTGTGACAACAATATTTTCAAAATTAAAAATTTATTGAAAAATTACTTGAACCATCACAACTGACAGCGTCGACAGTTACCAGTTACCAGAGGAAGTTTCAAGGTAAAAACTAATTGAAAATTGAGTCCTCATGAAGTTGCACTTCCCGTATTTTCAACCAATTTTTAAAAATTTCCTCAAAACCGAAAGAGACCTTTAAAGAAACGCTCCCAACTATCATTTTTAAAATAGCAACCAGCTCTTTTGACTTCGTCTTGTTGAAAAATGATGAATTATCAGATTACTTGCCTGAAAAGTTTTGGAGAATTTCGAAAGGAACCGAAAATACAATCAGGTTTCATTCAGTGTTCTCAAAATTGAATGTTCTTCAACGAAGTCGGCTTCAAATATAAGAAAGCTGGACAAAAAGCATATTTAATCATCAAAGTGACAGTTTGTTATACTTATTGAATACTACAGAATTGTAACTTGATTAAAAATATTCAGATCGCGCAAAAATTTACTCGAAATGAAAAAGTAGATATACCGCTAATTTATGGTGAGTGTATAAAAAATGCAACTGCGGCTTGTATTCTATACAGAGAACGATTCCCTCTCTGACAATGCCAACCAAGTGGAAACTATTTCGCATCTTTGGAAAGGCAATTCTGGATGGAACCAGATGTCAATGCTCATGAACCTCTCCATTTTATTATTGATGAACAGGCGGAAACGAACCTTCTGGCTGTTGTATAATCTGATCCCACCATGTCTCTTCGACAAATCGAACAAGAACCAGTTGGACGAGAATCAGTTCAAAAAATATTAAAAAACATGCGTTTAAGTCCTATAAATATCATCTATTTTACGATGAATCAAGATTTACGAATCTTGGAATGTTCAATAAATGACACCAGATACTGGGCAACTGAAAACCCCAGACAAGGGAATTGGATTGGATCTCGAATTATTGGGCCAATATTATTCGATGGTATATTGAATGGTCAACTACATTTGAGACTTTTACAGAACGAAATAGCAGGTTTCATAGAGAGTTTACCTTCATGTGTATTTAAGAAGCCGTTACTGTACACTAGTAGGTATTAGAAAAAAATTACTTGAAAAATATTGATCATCTTTTTTCTACAAGAATGGAACATCAAGACGAAAGGGAGTAGAAATTGATTAAAAATACCATTCATAAACAAGTATCAGTCTGTCACTCGTTCGAAGTGACGTCCATTATTTTCAGAACACAACTGTCCCTGTTCATAACAACTTGGTTCACATTCTTTGGAAATTGACTCTTGAGGTCATCGATATTTGCAAAGACTCTAACGTAAACACGTTCTTTGAGCTAGGGCAAAGTCCAGTGGTGTAAAGTCCAGTGATGAAAATGTATACTGCGTCATATGGTTGAAAGACAACCTCTATCTTCATTCACAAAAAATATGACTGCGCATTGGAAAAAACAAAGCCGTCATGTAAGTCTTTGACAAGTGACTGAATGTGGATAGGTGGAATTAAGCAGTCATTCAATTGCTCCTAATTAACCATTCAATGAATTTAAGTGTAAAAGGTAAATTATGCTTTTTTCTTCGAATAAGAAATTAAGATCGCCTGGACTATCTGGCTGAATAACCCGGTATATGAATGAAGGAAAAATTCATATGGTTGAATAGGAATTACAATAAACTGTCACACTTTGAATTTTATGTTTCTTTTGTTATTGGGATCTTGTTGAATCTTTCATTTTATTATTATTTTACGATTGATTATAACGACTATTCTATTACATTGAACGTCAATTATTGATTGTCTCGGTGCTTTCTCAATCAGTATGTGATTGATTTGATTTTCGTCCTTCCTGGTTAGTTATTTTATGTGAATTTTCACGCTTATATTTAGTACTACTAACTTCCATATCTAGTGCTGCTGCTAGATGCTAGGTATTGCTGGTAAATTATGTGAATGCAGTACGCCTATGGTTGTTATATGTTTATGTTGTACTCTAATTCCTAAAGAGGTTAGATGCATTCTTGATGTTTGTTCTTCTGATCATATATAGTTAGATCGTTAGAACAATCTGAAATATTAAAAAAAAAACTTGACGGAAAGTGAGATAGCTCTTGGCACGAAACAGAAAACCAAGTTTTTGAGAGGCACTTTTGGCAATGGATCTCACATGGCTTTTCCCATGATATGATAGTTCAAAACGTATTTTTTATCGTTTTTCAACTATTTACACTTGCTGGCACTTATAATTTCTCTTTTTTTGCAAAATTGTATAATATTTAGAGTTATTTTGATTTAAAAAATATAGAAATAACTAGCACTTATGGAAATCAAAAACAATAATACCCACGTTATTCCTAATTTAACGATATTTTTTAATATATATCATCAATGTTTTAAAACTGAAATAATCTTCACCTTCGTTTGACTACGTTTTAATTTTACAATGAAATTGAATGTTGAAAGTGTGCGTGATGATTTTTTTACGCACCAATGCTAAAAAGTACCACATAACGCATTATGCGTGAAACCTTAGTTTACGCACTGTCGTAGGAAAATGTTTTTATAAAAACTTACCAACCAGTTATACTGAATTTTTTTGTTCAACATTGCTTTTAAGTAATTTGAAATGTTTCGACTTCGCAGGGCTTTGCGAAACATGACCTCTCCAAGCACATTCCGCAGTTTTCAGTTGGCAAAGGAGTTGTGTTCATTTGAACGACTCTTATCAGATCTAGTAAAATTCATAAAATGAACGTTATTCATTTTATCTGATGGTCCGTGACTACTATCGTCCAATTTATCATTCGGAATGGTATCCGCAGACACGTGGCTGAAAGTCACTATGAACTTTATAACGACCAGCCGCTTTCATTAACTTTTTTCATACTGAGTGAACGAGTATTGGAAATATTTCATGATTCCGATTCATATCTGGCAAATATGGAATATAGTCCGTTTAAAACAACTTGAATAACTCGCTGAATTTCTACACACCCATCTTTTATTGACCCTTGAAGAAATAAAAGTGTCTGCATCAAGTTCGTTTTGCTGACTTCTTTCATATTTTCTATGATAAAACAAAAATAAAAATAAATAAATAAAAGTGTAAATCAGCATCTTCTATGAGCAGAGCTCATAGAAGAAAACATATGCCCCTTCGCCCAAAAGTGCCAAGTATCTGCGTATGTTGCCGTCCTAAGCAAAAAAGTCGTATCTGCAAAAACTCTGAAGCTGAGAATCTGTAGTTTCGACCGTCTTAAGTACGAAAAGTCTCAAAATTATGTACTAAAGACAAAATGATTGATTAACTTTATTTAAATCTAGTTTACGTAATTTTTTCTTTGGAGAAAGTTTAATTTATAGTGTTTCAAGACTACAGAAACCAATATCTCCATATTCACATTTTTTGTAGATACGGCTTTTTTGCTTAGGACGGCAGTATGGGTGTCTGCAGCAAGCCGTGTAGTGTCCTCTATATGTTGTTCCACTATGATTAGATGAAGCATATAGATTGTAGCGACAAGGTGTTGCATTTTCCGTTGCGTAGTTGCTCATATCCAATACTAAAGGTATTATAACATTTTTGTCTGAGAGAAACGTATCAAATGGATCACCATAGTTACTGGAAATGTATGTATTGATATAGTTTTCGTGCACTTCCTCTCTTTGCATTTTGTACAAGTAGGTTTCCACTGAGACAGGTTTAGTTGGTCTGTTGTTTTCGGAATCTGTAGAGAGAGATTCCAGAATGATCAAACCTTACTGTACGATGACCACAATATGTACATTTTAATGTGGATTTCAGTTGGCCGACAAAATTGTCTGCAAACTTGGAGTTGTCCATCCTCAAGAATCTTGACCATGCGTCCTCAGCTTTTTCATCGTCATGCAGTTCTTTATCAACCACTGTCAACATATTTAGAGGCTTCTCAGTGATTCTGTTTACGTCCTCGTGAAGACCCTCCAGCAGGTATCTCAAAAACTCATGAGCATATTGTTGGGCGCAACCAGTAAAACGAGGAGCGAATATTTGAATTTGACTTTTCAGTGGGACACAACAACCTGAAGTTATTGATAAGGACCATTAATTTATCAATATTGGATTAATAGACAATATTGAATTATGTACAAGGACTTTGAGAATATTGGATCTAAAACTTCAATTGCAGTAGATGACTAGGTAATAAACTACTGAGTAATGAATTGAAGTGTGTTTGTAGGTATTGCACAATCAACTCATTATTGTATGTACTGTAAAAGAATATAAAAATACAAGAACAGTAATTAGTGTTGAACATTACGGTGGACGACCTGGAATGATAGCAACCTTTGATAACGAAACAATGAATAATTTGCGACGAATACTACAGAACGTTTGTATTAAATGAAATTTCCCCCTCAGATAAAATCCTGAATGAACTGAAAGTTCTACCAGATTCAACAACAATGTCCCGGTCTTTTTTTAAATAATGAAGTAATTTCAAGTAAATTATAAACACAACTGCAAATATTTTTTCCCGAAAAATCTTATTTCTTCCAATATACCTGAAAAAAAAGTCGCATAAGTATTTTATTAGAGCGATATGTCATTACCAGGGTGGAGAGTGGAATATTTACATTCTCTAAAAGGATTATCTACA
The DNA here is from genome assembly GCA_944452925.2 of Chrysolina oricalcia. Lineage (NCBI taxonomy): Eukaryota > Metazoa > Arthropoda > Insecta > Coleoptera > Chrysomelidae > Chrysolina > Chrysolina oricalcia. Next base: position 17,609,137 of record OX101809.2, on the reverse strand, counting down.
CTGGAAAAAATCATATTGTAAAATTATAGAATGTAATGATGGGTATTTTTTTCCAAGATCTAACATGACAAATTTACAAACAGGTTTGTACTTCACAACTGAAGTTATAGTTTTATTTTGTGAATATCAATTTGACCATGTGAAAATACACTATCTCTTGACTTTTCTACTTAAATGAATGTTTATATTCATTTTGTAAAATCACAGTTAATGTATTTTTGGAATTACTTAATTACCATTATACTTACTATAAATTCACAGTATTTCACTCCGGTATTTACAACGTGATTTTGCCATATCACAATTCAAACTTCTAAAATCTAAACTTAAAATTTAAAAATTAATAATATTTCTAAAATCAAATCAAAATCACAGTCCAAGTCATTAGTCTATTTGAATTCATCTCAGTGTAGGGTGTTTCTGATTAGGAAAACATGTGATAAATAAGTATTGAAAGAGTAAAATCGAGTTGAACTTTAGTTATATTCATCATTATTACGCATTAGCCAAAGACAAAACGGACTGGTTTATTAAGTTTGACAATAGTTGTGTCACTAAATATTCTGATGAAATCTTGAATTTACTGGAGCCTCTGGAGACACCCTACATTTTATTTTATGGGAGATCTTCAGATGATGTGATGCTGCAGGTTTTTCCGGGTTTTCCTGCAGCTGAAAAAGCAAATGCGCCACTGGAATCAATCAAGTCGCCCCGGAGCGCCAATTAATTTTTGTTGTTGTTTTATAATTGTATTACCTGTTACGAATTAAATACTTTAAATACTAAAAAAAATTAGCTACATAGTTTGTTATCTTTCTTGTAATAATATCTTTGTACCATTTCTAGAGTTGTACAAAGTTTTTTCGGCTACATAGCTGAATAAATTAAAAAAGAAAACAATTTCAGTGCTTTCTCCAACGTTTCCGAGTGTTGTTGACATCATCTTATTCAGAAACTGAAAATTCAGTACAGATTTTCACTTTTTGATTTTTGTCCAACATGTTTAGGTGTTTTAATTTAGGTGATATTTACAGAAACTACAAACACACATAACTGTACTCATCTTTGTGATAAATACGATTTAATTTAGACCGCATCGTTCGAAAATCTCATCAAAACGTACCAAAACCATACCATGGATCAAATATTAACTAAGCAAAGTTTTAAATTTTAAAATTGTCACTTCCTAGTGACCTCTTTTTTTAGGTAACAATTTGACTGAATATGTTTTAACAAAATACTTTTTTGGCTCAATGTTTCAGTTCCGTTACTCAACTTCCAACTGTTTCCTATTTATGAAATTGTATCTTTAAAAAATTAGCTGGTTTTTAGGTTGAAAATGACCCTGAAATTTCTTTATCAATGGAATAAATTTGCCGTCTTCCTCGTTAGATAACTGGAAAGTATTATGAATGTGGAATCCTTCGTCACAAATATACTGCAGTAACTCAGCACACTGCAGATCCAGTTTATTCTTTTCCAGTTCTGTTGCCTGCTTTATTCCAAAAATTTATCTCATAAAAAACATGCATAAGAAAACTCATAGATATAAATACACTGGATTAACAAGGTGGCTCTATTCATTTATATTCATGAGAATCTTATCGAACAGAAAAAACGCACATAGCAACACACAGTAAAATGCCGAAGCATCCTTCATCGCAGCTGATTCCTTGTTGACTGAGGGGTCGTGATGATTAGGCAAGCGATGGTTCATTAGAGTATGAATAAGGCTAAATTTACATCATCGATTCATAAATTCAAAACTTCTGCAACGAAAAAGCAATCTATCTTGTAAAATTCGACTAGATTGGGTATATTCACAATATCCCCCTTATTTTAGACATTCTATAATTATCGTTTCTGGATTTACAATTATCAACGAAACTATATCACCACAAAAGATTGTATACATGTTATGGTGAATATCAAAACAAATAGTCAATAAAATCTCGATCACAGTTTCTAAAATTTCATTGATTTTTACAATGCACATATCCGAACACTAATTGACATTTTAGCAAAAACAATTTTAACATTTAACATTTTAGCAAAAACCTCTGTAATGTGATCCTTTTTCTGAGAGATGTTTTCTATTCGTTCGGGATCAGTTTATTCTCGTCAAACCAATTTTGAATATATATTTATGTTTCTTGTAGCTGCTTGGTGTAAAGTTTTCATTATTGTGACTGTTGATAAGGAGTGTGGTATCATCTGCATACATTACGTAATTATCACTTGGGTAGTCGTTTACATATATTATGTAAAATAGTGGTCGTTGGATAGAACCCTGTTGTACTCCTGTTGTGGTTATAGTTTTTGAATTCTTTACCGTTTGCTTCAACAAAATGAACTAAATCTCTTTTGTAGGTAACCAATATTTTTCCAGTTTAATAAAGGGTATTCCATGGTCTACCAAGTCGAATGCTATATAGTTTTGCATGCTGAATTTAAAAAAAAGGTGTTGTTAATGAGCCGCTATTAATATTTGAAGGCAAAAAAGAGCATAAATTAGCATGATAATAATGAGTTTCAGAATTCATTTTCTAGATTTTTCAAAATTATTGTATCATTGTAATAAATAATGTACCATAGTCGTCGAGGAGAAAAAACTACGGCACCATCATTCAAAAAAGTTGACATGCAGACAGGGTTGCGATAAAAACAAACCAATGAATAGAGGACTTCGGATAAGGATGCAGTGATGCCACCACACAACTTTTTGCTTTAAAACTACTGACACGTTTTTCGTCAACTTTTCCTCGTGTCAGGGTTCCTGACATCCTCAGGAACCCCGTGATATGATTGAAATTGTTCATAACGACGGAAATGTTGAGATTTTCCATAAAATACAAAACACTAGGGACTTTAATTTTGTTTAGGGACAAAGAAATAACCCTACACTCAGTGCCGGATTAGCTACGTGTAGCAAATTAGCCAGTAACCAGTAAGCAGATGCTACGGGCTCAGCGCCTGGGGTGCCTCGCGCCTGTGCGCAAAGTAAAAAAAAACTATTAAGTAAGATATGTTTTTGATACCACCCAACGAAAATGAATACAGTTAGAAATGGGAATAATGACTATAGCATGGACTGAAATTCTAGAACACTTGCAAGCGACTAACGCTTCGTTGCAGTCGTCCGATCAAGATCTTGAGATGACATACGCTATTTATAAATCAATACAAGGCTACTTCCAAGCAGTACGATCCAAATTTTTAGATATAAAGTCAAAAGCTAAGGCCCTAATTGGCTGTGAAGAATATCAGCAATCGACTTTGAAAAAACGCAAGCGAAATACAAAGTACGACCATTTCAGCAGCAGCTCTACTACACTGGAAGAAGTTGTAGAACATCAAACACCTTGACAACGTTTTGAAATTCATGTTTTCATTGTCATTAGCTAAACGCATGGAAGCTTACCGTCAAGTGACTGGTGTATTTGGAATACTTCGACAGAAAAGATCTTAAAAAGAACTCCAATTATCGTCAATTCTTTCCTAGACGATGTGGAAGACAGTTTGGGCAATGAAATGGTGCAGTTTGCTAAGCTGCTCAAAACAGATATTGCTGATATTGCCAGCAAAAAGAGAAAACACGAGGCTCAGGAACTTCAAGTTCATAAACTGTTAACGGAAAATTCATTGGAATCGTGTTTCCCAAATGTTGGAATAGTGTTTCGCATTTACTTGATTTTGATAATCACCAACTACAGCAGAGAACGTTCTTTTTCAACGTTAAAGCGTATTAAAAATGTGTTAAGGAGCACAATGGGACCAGAACGTCTAAATGACCTCACTATATAATGAACATAGAAAGTGATTAACTTTGAAAAAATATTGAGTTGACGAGTGTTATCTCCAAAGTTGCCAAGATTAAATCACGAAAAGTATTTTCATAAATGTGCTGTTTTATTTTATATTCTATATTTTAATACTTAATGCCTCTTGTTCACGGGCCCCACGGTGGCTTTATCCGTCACTGCCTACACTTACACAATATCTCTTTCCATAACAATGTAGCTCTAGTTTTGATTTATTGTCATTTTGAAAGAAAAATCCCTAAACGAAATTAAAGTCCCTAGTGTTTTGTATGTTATGGAAAACCTCAATATGTCCGTCGTTATGAACAATTTCAATCATATTACGGGGTTTCTGAGGCTACTAGGAACCCTGACATAAAAAAAATGCCGAAAAAGGTGTCAGTAGTTTTGCCAAAAGTTGTGTGGTGGCATGACTGCATCCTTATCCGAAGTCCTCTTTTGGAAGTGGAAATGGTTCGATTTCAACTTTTATTATTTGTCAACTATTACTCGTAACATATATCTCAATTCAATTTGTATGTAGATGCAGCTAAAAGAGACTAAAATGTTTTAACGATTACAACCCCACCACATCATGTTAAACCCTACAAGTGAAGAATGAAGTTGTAAGTACCCAAAAGGAAAAATTTTAAATAAAGGAAGATCAAAAAATTATAAGTAGCACTCGGCAGTGTTACCTGAGGAAACATGATTGAACATCTTGTTGAATAGGAAGAAAACAATATACAGCTTAGGTGGGATGATACATATCTAATAAATCCATATCCATTTACTAGTGACAGCGATATACTTAATGACAATTCATTACAATTGAGAATAGACATTTGCCTTTAGTTTCAGTTTCCTTTTGTATTATATTTTCCATTCTAATATTTACAGTCATGTAATTAATATATTTCATTTAGTAAGTAAGTATAAATATTATCAAATAACAAAATAACAAAAATCCTGAAATCTTTCTTCATCTCGTGTACAACTTATTGGTACGTAAAGAATAATAACTGAAGAAATCATATTGGGTTATATTGTTTTAGTTATATTCCAATATCACTTGTTACTTATGAAAACGTACCTTATATCTGGGAGCTACAATTACAATTACGTAATATTTAAAATGATGACACAATTATATTCAAATATACCGCCAAAAGTTTCTTTAGTAACTTTTCATGTGGAAACTTGACTCTTTTTAAAATGGACTATAGAAATTATGCTACAGTATTCAGAAATATATAATCAGCTTTAGGATCGCATCGCCATCTATTGAGAAGTATCTGACTTTCCTCTCTATTCTCGTAGGAATCTGTGAAATATTTTTTTTCTGCTGTTGAGGAAGGAGAACACCATAAAAATGATACATTTATGGTGTACAATAACAAGGAATCAAGTGTTGGACGTAAAACTTGAACAAAAGTTGATTTTATGTCTTCCCATTTGAAACGGGAAGGTGTAAACTATAAAACAAATACAAACAATCGAACCGTTGGTTGAGAAAAAGTGAAACAATTAAGAATCTTTCAACCGATTACCACGGTGGATGCTCGAATCGTGAGTAATAAAGATAACTACATCGTCTACAACCTTCAAACAAATAATTCAGACTCAGTTACATGACAAAAGATATAGGTATTAAAATATAATTAAAATCGTCAATGCTTCGGCACGATCTGTTTATAATTTTTTTTCCATTCAAAGAGTTTGAAATGAAATAGCCCATAACTATTAAGTAAATACAGTTCCTTTGTTGAATGTTGAAAATAATTGTTGTCCACTGAAACGTAGAGAAATACAAACTTAAACATCAGCAAAACTCCTGGACCTTGAAAGATGCATTTGTCTTCTCGACAATCCCGACGGGCTCTGCCTAATGAAATAGAAAGTGAGTTGGAGGCGTGAAAGAGAGAAATCCTGACGAAAACCAGCCAAAAATAGTCATTGCACAAATGGACGAATAGAATATACAGTGACCGGCAGATTTTCAGTTTGAAACAATCTAAATTTTATCGGAATATCTCAATCAATTTCATTATCTGGCGTAACAATATACAAACAGTACTTCATTGAAATACAGTTATAATAATAATGATACATTTATACAGGTATACAATGTTCAGTTCTTGGATCTTTATTACTTCTCATATATTTCAATTCAATATCCAATCTTAGTTTGCATGGTGAGCTCAAATAATTTATTTTGGGAAAAATGACAATGAAATAATCGAAAATATTCAAGCTGATTTAAAAATAATTTTGCTTTGGTTAAACAATCATAAGTTGACTTTGAATATTGATAAATCTTCCTTTATGTATTTGTCAAAAAGAAAATTCAGACATATCGCAAATTCATTAAATTTGAACGGGAAAAATATAAAATATTCAAAAACAACACATTTTTTGGGATTATACATTGACATTATACATTGACGAAAAGCCATATTGAAAATCTTCGGATAAAAATATCAAAATTCGATATAACATTCCTATGAAATTTTTAAAAAGGATATATTTCCGTTTAATTTAATTTAATATCAATATGGGGAACTGCCAATTGTACTATCTTGCGACCACTTAAATCTTTGCAAAACAAAAGTATTGAATGTATTTTTAAAAACCATTCCTTGAATCTACACCCCATTTATATGCTCCAAACAATCTTTTGGATAACAATAATTGAAAATATATATATTCATACATTCTGTTGTCAATAATGGAAACATTCATCTCTGGAATTTCATTCAACCGATACCATTCACAATCACCAAACTAGACAGTCAAGTCTAGAACATAGAACGCATAGAATAAAGACAAACATCGAAAAAAAAAAACAATTTTCTATAATGGAATTTTGATATTCAATAATACACCCAATAATTTAAAAAATATCATACAAAAAAATAGTTTCAAATTTCATTTAAAGAAATACTTATTACAATGTTACTTAAAAAAAACTGATGCAAACATTTTGAACTTGAAATTTTGTTGATTATTGTATTAGTTATAGATTTAGGTCCCTTTTAAGTATAAACATTTATTGTTTTTGGGGTCAATAAAGATTATTATTATTATATACAGATGAGGGTAAATAATATGGTGAATATCATAGCAAGACGTGAATGAAATCCCATTTACAGGTTGTAAAATTACATCGATTTGCAATAGTTTACAGTTTCTGACATAAAAGTGGAAAGTAGACATTCATGACAAGAAAATTGTAGGGGTGGTTTTCTTGGACTCTTATAAGGCATTCTGCTTCAAGGGCTGTTTACAAAATAGAGAACAATTCGTCAAAAACAATAACACGAATTCAAATGAACAACAGTCCAAGTATGAAGTGCCTCCAGGGTCGGTACTGAGACCGATATTCATTTTATTCATAAATGATAATATACATCACGTTAAGAAATATAAGCTGAAACAGTTTGCTTCACTTGTCTGCTGAATTAGGTGATGTGGAACAATTCTTGAACGAAGCTCTTGAGAATATACCTGATGGATCTGTAAAATAAAGGTAAAAAAATCACAACAATATTGAAAGAAAATGTGAAAATGTCATTAACCTATTAACGTTGCCTGAGTGTGAATAGTTGAACTGATTCAAAATGGTACATTCAAAAGTTGTGGAATATGAATAATCTTTGAAAAACTATGACTAATGATGAAGTTTATATACAGTTTTCAATAATAATAATAATAAATGACGTTTATTCAAAATATAGATATATAAATATATAAAGACAAATATTCAAATAATGTAAATGATAATAATGTTATATAATATGATATAAATATACAAATCTAAATGTTCAAATACAACTTAAATATGAATATATGTGACTGAATGAATAAACATATGAGTCGCCCATTTAAACCATTTCTGGTGTTTGTTCATGGGTTATATAATTATTTAATTACCTGGCTAGTGTATTTGAAGTGAATATGAGAAAAAATTAAGCCCCTATCAAGTGTTCTATTGGATCGGGTTCAATATTAAATACAAATTGTTTGAATATTTTTTTGAAAAGGTTGAATAAGTCATGATTTTGATTTACATATTCATTATGGCTATAATTTGTGTATTTTAGAGATTGATCTGCTTCTGCAGGAACTAGGGTTATTAGTGTTGGACTAGACTGTGATATGAATAAATCTCCAGAGAGGAACATTATCATGCAAAGACAAGTAGGTATAACATTTTCTCACTCAAATAAGTTTGTTTATCTGTATACTGGTATACTGTGGAATATCTGTTATCTCAGTTCAAGAAATAGAAACTACCCAAACACCAAAACTACGTCAATTTCACTAGACGCGCGTTTCAATAACAAAATTAGCATCTTCAGGAGCTAATGGTTTCTAATCGTACCTATTCTGCCCTAATTCTATTTATACCCATCTGAGTGGTTAAGCACTCTCAGTATCCCCACCCACATCAAATTGTCTAGTCTTATTGTTTATCTCATTTGAGTTTTACCTGCTCTACCTATATTAATTTTTTTAAGTTGTTTTCGATTTAATGATACAAATTTCTTGGAACTTGAACAATGGGCTGTATGGAATAGGGTCCTTATCAAAATTCTACTACTTTCATATTTCGCAATTTCCAGACCCTTGAATGCATCGAGAAGTATATGGTCATGAACCTGTCAAATTAATTTTAAACTTGAATCATCAAATCGGTAGTCGAGTAATTGTCTATTTGACGTCAAAAATAATTCCCAAAAACTTACTTAATAGTATAGATATGTCTTTTTTATTGCATCCGCATTATTCGATTTATAGGCAACATGGCATTCATATAACGACCATTTTATATTTTTTTCCTGATATTACTTATTATAATATATAATATTTTCAGAAAGTTACGTATGACATCTACAGTCACGGTACTAACTAGGAGTGGATTCGTTTTGATTTCGAGAGATCCGTATATCCTTTCTGATCAGTGGGTGACCACGAAACATGTTGGAACTCTCGGAATCAAATCGAAAAATACTCTATTTTCATTTTCACTTATAATATTTTCTACACCCAAAATTTCACTCTACAATTGTCGAATAACAAAAAAACGTATTAGTCGTGAAACGTTGAAATTTTCTAAAGCGGAAAAACTACACGGCATTGCTAACATTATATTATTCCTTTTCTCTCAGCAGTATCTACGCACTATATGATGATTAATTATTTTTTTTTTTGGTCGGTTTATTAAACAATTGTCGATTGGTCAACACATATTTGTCGTGAATCCACTGATTTCACAGTAGCGGAAAACCACCTTCTAATACTGAATAGCGGAGATAATCACATAATTTGATTGATTTAATTTGTCTGCACCAAAAAATTCACTCAACAGTTGTCGAATAACCAAAACATATTTGTCGTGAATGCTTTGACTATTCGACAATTGTTCAATACGTATGTACTGGTGAGAGAATTTAATATTTTATCAATTCGATTTGAACAACCAGTTACCAGCACAACTTTCGTGCAATGAATTACTGTAAGTTTGAAATATTTTTTGTTCTAAATACATAACTCCGACCCTGTCCAAGTTTCACATTCCATCTAGGTGGCGTAGTACAGTGTCATAATTTGTGACATTTTTGGAAGGTTCTATTGGAAGAACCTATTCGCTTTTACAGCTGCAGGGAAACCCGAAAAAACCTGCAACACCACATCATCTGAAGAGTTGGAATTGCTTAACAAGTTTCACATTCCATCTAGGTGGCGTAGTACAGTGTCATAATTTGTGACATTTTTGGAAGGTTCTATTGGAAGAACCTATTCGCTTTCACAGCTGCAGGGAAACCCGAAAAAACCTGCAACACCACATCATCTGAAGAGTTGGAATTGCTTAACAAGTTTCACATTCCATCTAGGTGGCGTAGTACAGTGTCATAATTTGTGACATTTTTGGAAGGTTCTATTGGAAGAACCTATTCGCTTTCACAGCTGCAGGGAAACCCGAAAAAACCTGCACACCACATCATCTGAAGAGTTGGAATTGCTTAAATGATAACTCCTAAAGATAGACCGTCAGATAGTGACAGATTTAGGTGTCCCATTTTCGCATACAAGCCTCGAATAGGGTTGAAAAGTACATCGATGTTGAGTAAAATGGAGGGAAATTTACGAGTGGCTCCTGGGGAGAACATATGGAAAAATCAAAAAGAATTTCCATTAAATTTTTCGACGACAAAATCTACTTATCCATTCGCGTCACTCAAGCCATTATGTTTTTCGGTGTAGTGATGATGGGTGGTGTAAGTTTTCATAGTTTCGATGGGCTTGTGTGAGAAAATCTATTAAAATCTAGATTTTTCCTTACAAGATTACGCCCTCATTTCAACCCTTTAGCCATCTGCAACACTCCATTTTACTCACCATCGATGTACTTTTCAACCCTATTCGAGGCTTGTATGCGAAAATGGGGCATCTAAATCTGTCACTATCTGACGGTCTAAGAGGTCCGTCGAGTTTTGAATCTCTGCCTTCCGGTAATACTTGATGTATGTGGTCTCCAGAGGGTCCAAAAGGTCCAAATCGAAAGAAAACATTTTATTAGCTTGACACGATGAAATAATTCAATACATCTGCGACATGCTGAATCATAACTGAAGAGCTTCGAAGTCAGGATCAAATTTGCAGGTGTTTCAACAATACTTATACATTTAGGATAGCTACTGAGTATTAATTTTGTAATAAGTAATATTATGTGCCTATATTGAATGAAGTATTTTCTGTAAGGGATGAGTATGTAGAAAAAATGATGTGGTAAATTTCGAGCACACAGTGTCAGTTTGAGCTCTAAATACACAAACGGGTATTGTGACGCAACGCATGCTTTTATCTTCATGATGTGTGCTGAAAACTACACGGAAAAAGTTCTGGCAAAAAGGAAACGCTCTGTACCGAAAAAAGGCAAATGAAACAAAATACAAAGCGACGACCAATAACTAAACTCTGTCGAGTGTAATGAAAGACAGTTTTACTCAAAAATAAATCTGTGTTGGAGATGTAACACCCTTGCGTAATACGTGAATAATTAATTCTAATTGAAATCACTGGTCCAGAAACTTTGCTATTCTACGAAGTCTGGTAATGGCTAGTTACCCGTTAATTAAATATGCATCACCACCGTTCCGAATGTAGCTTTTTTAACCGAATGTATTACTACAGTTAAAATGTTGAATTTTTTACTGTTCTGATAATGACTTCGCATTGAAAACTACATTTCGGGGTCATATCATCATACAGTGTGTCCCAGCTAAAACTTGTCACCCCCAAATCTCCGAACTCGTGAAAAAAATTTAACTTCGCTCAGACCCGTCGATTTTTATTTCAAGGGGGAACACTTCCACCAAATACATCATCATGGTGCTGTCAACCCCCTCATCCCCAGCACCCCCTACTTCAGAATTTTCAATTGAACTACTTCACTTGTGATACATAATTTTGAAGGGAATTCAATCCCAAATAAATCGATGTACTGAAATTGAGGATCGATCAAGTGTTGAAGTTTTAATGAAAAGTTAGCTTTATCAAGATATTTTTATTTTTTATCACCTAAAATGTTACCATCTTAAGAAAGGTTCAAAATGTGAACCATTCAGTTTCATACAGAAGTAAAAGCTATTTTCGAAATGTCTTCGCACATTGCTCAACATTTCTGGAGTCACTGCACGACACTCCACAAAAATTCTCCTGCGTAGATCATGAAGCGAAGTTGGCTGTGTATTGTTCACTTGATATTCTGTTTGGATAGGTATTGAAATAAAACACTCAATTCATACACTACTGCCGCATGCACGATCAGAACTGACTCAATGTTCCTATCGACAATAGCTCACTTTATTCATTACTCATCACTTTCGTAATAAGTCATACACGGGTAGCGAATAGACATTCATCAATACACTACAGGCTGTGTAATATAAACTTTGGATTTCGAATGACCCTATAAAAAGAAGTCTAATGGTGATGAATCAGGAGATCTAGCCGTCCATTGGTCCTCGTCTTCCAATCCATCTCCCTTTGAAATTGTACAATTGACGTACAAGTGCAAAAACATGTGGAAGAGCTCCATCTTGTTGAAAGGTGAGCTGACTTCAAGTAGCCTGTCATTGTCTTCAAGTAACTGAGTGATTCTGGGGTTCACAGTTGTATCAAGAAGTTCAAGATACGTTCGTCCGTTGAGGTTACCATCAATAAAATATGGACCTACAATATGGTCTCCCAGAATACCTGCCCAAACATTCAATTTCTGGGGAGTTTGTGAATAAATTTCCCTGTACCAATGGGGTTTTACGTCACTCCAGTATCTGCAGTTGTGCCTGTTCACATGTCCATTTATACAAAAAGAAGATTCGTCAGAAAAGCACACATTGTAGAGGTAATTATTTTCACCAATCAATAATTGACTCATGATTTCACAAAACTCTGTACGTCTGTCAGGATCATCTTCATTCAATTCTTGTACATTCTTCTGCATTTTATAAGGATGGAATTTTGCTTCATTCAGAATTCGATGTAAGCTGCTTTTAGAAACTCCAGTAGTCTCAAGTTGTCTTGAAGATTGAATGTTGTCCATCACTGCATGTCCTACAACTGCAACAGCGACCCCTTCATTTCTCATAGGATTCTCTCGTTCATTTTTTTTATTCAGCACTGATCTCGACTTCATGGACTTATTCATCAATTGAAGCACTTACTGATATGATGTGTTTTTTTCTGGACGAATTTCATTGAAAATTCCACACCTGTAATTTTGAACCAATCAAAATACGTTAATTTGACAGATCACCATGACAGCGGAGGTATTTTAGTGGAATTTTTTTTCTCGTGGGATACCCAACAGCGAATTATGCTGGAAATTTTTTGACGTTTACAATAACAGACCATTTTTGACAGACTAGTTTTTATTTGTTCACATAATATTTAGTTTTGATACATTTTAATTACAAAGCTAAGATGTTTTCCATATTTTTCGGACACCTCCTCTCTTCTTAATGGCGAAAATGCAGGACTATGTCTAATTAAATATATATAATATTTAGACACTAATTTATTTTTTTAGATGCAAATATTCGTGGACAATTCGGAACAAATTTTCTTTCTTCAAGTTGGAGCCACAATCCTCTATTAATGCGAATAAATAAGTCATGGTACGATGATTGATCATTACATCAGACAATTTCACGTATATTTTGATTGATGATTTTTAAATCAATTCATTTTTTAAACAAAGAATTTTAATGGTTTTACTGGCTGTGCAATATTCTTTATTGCATCAAAACGCGAGTTTTTGTGATGTTTTGAAGTGTCAAAATACAAAGATCACAGCTTCCTATGATTGATGCTTGCTGACGCTGGGCATGAATTCCATACCATTAAAGCGCGCATAACGCAGGTTAATAAAAACGCAAAAAAAACAATTTTCTACCATTTGTAGTTTCTCAAAACTTATGTAAAATCAGGGTTCGAAAATATCATGATATTTATATAAATATCATATCATATGATATATATCCGATATATATCGGATATATGTATACCCGATATATATCATATTTAAAATTCAATTATTTAATCAAAAAACATAATTGTTTCTAGCACAAACTATTGTTTAACATAAATACATTAACAAAAACCTATATTCTAAACAACAAAACGGTTTATTCTAACTCTAATTAAAAAGAAAAAACAAAAACAATTAATAAAATGAACATATTTTAACATTATTTTATTATTTCAACACAAACACATAATTAAAAACCTTTTCCAAACAACAAAACCTTTTTCTAACATTGATAACTCTAATTAAAAAGAAAAAAGCTAAAAACAAATAGATTTTAAATTTTAAATAACATTAACATTATTATGTCAACAATGATATTGGTATTTCCTCATCAGATGAAATATTAATATCAATATCATTCCTATTATTGACAATTACTTCAGAATCTTCAGATATGGCTGGTTTCCATGCCCAGTCAAGGTTGGTTTTCTTTTTATCTATATTTTGATTCATACGCTTGAACATAAAAACCAGTCTACTGACTTTTTGGTTTCCCAAGCGATTCCGTAAATTCAATTGAACCAAACCGAAAGAAGAAAAGGTCCTTTCAAGATATTTTTGGATGTATAGAATGATGGAAAACATTTTTAAATTAATAAATAAAATTATCGAATATATCAGATATATCAAGTAATAAATATCATGATATATATCGTGGATATATATCCTCCGAACCCTGTGTAAAATAGAAGAATATACTATTTTCTATTTCGAAATGGTATTCCCATGCAACTATAATGAGTAGAAATTACCAATTTGAAGGCCTAAATAATTGCTGTCAAAAGCTATGGCGCGCTATGAATCTGTACATTCAGCTTCCCGAAAAAACCTCTAAAATTATAATTTTCTACCACTTTTAGTAAGTTCAAATAACTATAAAATAAAAGAATATTATATTTTTTGTCCCTAAATGTCACTTTTGAGCTACTACAATCAGTAGTAATCAATAGTTTATAGGCTAAGAGTCCATTGGTGTGAATACAAACTGAATATTATTTTGTAATCTGTTCCTGTAGGTATGCATCTATAAAACTAATATTTTTGTCGTGTTCTACCACTTGTAGTAGCCCGAAGTAAATAAAAAATCAAAGAATGTAATATATTTCAATATAAAACTGCATTACCGTGTAACTACAATGAGTAGAAAACAAAATCTTAAAGGGCAGGCTGAGAAGCCATTACATGGCCATTACCGAAACTGCAAAGCACATTAAATTTGACAAAATTATAATTTTCTACCACTTGAAGTAATCCAAAATTTATATTAAATAGAAGAATATATTATGTTACGCTTTAGGTTGCCATTTCATGCAACTACAATGAGTAAAAATTTCAGAATTATCGCAGGCTTGTAACCCATACCTAGAGGATGGTATCGAAACTTCGACGCAATGTAAATTTGTTATATTTGCCTAGCAAGGTTTCCAGCAGTTGAAAAATAACAGAAAAATAAATGAGTTTTTAGTTTTTTATTTTATATGAATGGTTACAAGTGATAATAAATCTAATTATTTATTATATTTTGACTATTGTAATCATTGTTTATATGGAAAACACAATTATTATAAACTATGACAGGTTGATTGGAAGTAGTTGCTTGTTCTTGATTCAGAGATTCTCGAATCGTCTTTGCCAAAGTTGAAACAGACCTCATTGCGTCAATTATTTCCTGATGATGGCTCGAGTCTATTTGCAGATATGGTTTTATTGAGTGGCTGCTACCATGACCGGTTATTTTAATCAATTGCTGTTCTCCAATTCCCGTTTTGGCTAAAGTTGAAACAGCAGAATGATTTGTTATTTTGATCTTTTTGACATCAATTCCAATCAATGATGCAGCGGATCCAACTGGACTGTTCTTGTACCAGCCTTTGGAACTGGGATTCTTCCAGTTTGGATTTGGCGTCAAAAATAAACGCTTCGTTTTGGTGAGACATCGCTTGCTTGTTAGTTTTTTGAACAGTCTCACTGGGCATATTTCTTCGTTGAGTGTATTCGGTACTAGCCACTTACTGTCAGCCATTTTATTTGCGGCCTGTTGGTTCCCCTCTATTGTCAATTTCCTCCACAATATATTCGAGTTGTACTGCCGCTCCGTCATTTCCTCTCCAGGCCAATTCATGACCAGCAACGTGGAAAAAGTCTTTTCGTCCCAAAGCTCAATAATTTTTCTCAGCTCGTCTGCTGTTAGTGCAGATGAACTTTCCTTTCTCTTGATTGGATCCATTTGTAGCTTCCGGCGCTTAGCATTTTTTGCAGCTCTTGCGTTCAAAAATTGTATGTCAGAGAATGGATTGAACTTGCGATTATACTTTTCAAAAAAATATTCCTGCAACTGCTTGGCTGTGGAACTCCATAAAACTTTGATAACAGTCTCCTTGTAGTCTTCGGAGTTCTTTGTTGAACCCATAGTTTTCAAGAAAAAGCGCCAGTTCTTTCACAGGTATATCCGCTTTATCGAAATTATACGATTTTTCTGCGCAAAAGTTTGTAAACTGCCTCCATACGCTTGTCTTCGATTTCCTGGTATTCGCGGGTGTCAACTGCTCAATCTCCTAGCGAATATTTTCTTTACTTTCTTGACCGAAGCAAAACATTTTTTTACGTCGTGCCACTTGACAGCTTCGAAAGTGAAATAATAATTTCGAGGTTAGGGTCTCACTTAGTTACCATGGCAACTCAACAATCAAGTCGACCACACATTTTATGTTTCGCTGCTGACTTGATGAAGAAAATAATTTGCATTGTTGAGAATCGAAAAATAAAAATATTTGATTTTCCACCACAATTCGGTGTGGAATTTTCTCATTGAATACCACGCGAAGTCAAATTAATATCCGGAAATTTTTTCTCGTTCTGAATGTTTTTAGAAAATTTCCCTCGTCTACGACTCGGCAAATTTTCAAAATATTCATGAGCTCGAAAATAATTTGATCTCTAGTGGTATTACTAGTGAAAATTCGAGTCGTAGCTCTAGCACATCGTCCATTTCCAAATTACGCAGCTACAATAGATTTTCTCTCTTGTATAGGTACCTAGTATAAACCATGTTCGAAAGGCTTCAAATTGTTGAATGAAGTGACTCGAATACATCAAATATCTTCTGAACGATTATTACGGACAGCATATTATTTTTCAAAACAGTGGCGTACCCACAGTGAACCTTTTTTACGATGATAACATCTTAGGTGATGAAAAGTAAAAATATGTTGATAAAACTTAGTTTTCATTAAAACTTCAACAACACTTGATCGATCCTCAATTTCAGTACACCGATATATTTGGTGAAAGTGTTCCCCCTTGACATAAAAATCGACGGTTCTGAGCGATTTTCAATTTTTATCATGAGTTCGGAGATTAGGGGGGAGTTTTAGCTGGGACACACTATATGTAAGTTGAGATGCATTCCTTCTGACTCAAAGTCGCACCCGGCGCTGATGTAACAGCTGCTAATTGTGAACTAGTTTCGAACTTTTATGCTTCCGTTCATCTTAACTTCTGAAATTTTTCAGCATCATTCTGATCCGGCCTCGCGAAGTCGAGATGAAATTAAAATAGGTAATTGCCAAACAAAATGGGCGCCATGGAAACAGGCAATTAGATGCTTGCTCCAAATCATTAAAATCGCTTTCAACACCCTCTAATTCAACTTCGCAGTTATGCAACAGGAATCTAGGACGTCCCCGTTCCTCGGGAAGCCGAAGCTTATTATTCTTGAGAAAATGAGATAGATTTTCGCTCTTGGCGGTTTACTGAATGGCCCGGAATGGGAGATGAAAATCTGGATTTTATAGTCGTTTTGTATGATGGAATTTCAGAGATAAAGATTTTGTTAAAACGTACGAATAGGTACTCGAAGATGGGGATTTCTCTATAGACATTCAGGTTGTTAGGATCAACTCTGTTTTTTGGAAAATAGTCACTCATGTGAGAGAACGTTTTTTGGTATAGTTACAAATATTATTATACGTTGTAGAGTTCTAATCGCCACACACTGAAAAAAGTGTTTTGTGAAGTTACAGTTAAAATCATGGGTTATTTGTGGCCCTAGATTTTCACTGTAATTGATTACCTTTGTAGTTGTGAAATTTCACAAGAAAATTTAAAAATTCACAAATTCAAGGTGAAATTACAGTGAACGCTTCGGCTTGAGCATTCTCTAGAATACTTGTGAAATTGATATTATTTGTATTTCTGCGTTGTGAAATTACTTGAAACTTGTGAAATGACAACGTATAAATCACAGTACAACTAAAAGAGTATTGTGATTTCACAGGTTACTTTCACAATATGCAAACATGTTGTGAAATTAAATTGTGAATGTGCTTCAGTATGGCGAATTCACATTGTATTCATTTCTTGTCGAGGTGCCGTGGTGGTCGTGGTGGTAGAGCGTTCGCCTTTGGAGCGAAGGTTCGAGGGTTCAAAGCCTCTCGAACACTTCCGAATTTTTTTGTATGATCACATCAATAGAGAATTTCTCATGGCAAAATCGCAGTTCAAAATTTCCGTTTTATATGGTCTTCTTTGGGGAACAAGCTAATGAACCATTTCTAGTTTCACAGAACCGTTTACAGTCACCGTTTTTAAAGTAGAAGATAATTATTTCATTTGAATCATACTACCACAGGATAAAGATGAGAAAAGTTCTTGTTCAAGCTTTATGTACAATGATAATGACTTTTTCGCTATTAAATTTTCTTGAATATTAATATTTCGTCAAAAACTAAAAATTTACTTTTATCTCGAAAAATGTGGAAGAAATTGAAACATTCATTGATTTCATGGTTTTTTATTTAACACAATGGACTAGTTTAGTGATGTTGAAAATGCTATATTTGACGCGATGGAATTAAAATATAGATCAGAACTAGTAAATCAGAGTTTTTTCTAAATCCATCAATAAATGACTGAGATATAGATTGTTTAAATTTACGTATTTTAGCGCGGAACCTCTTTGGTCTCCGACTCGTCTGTGACGTCAATCCACATGTCTGAGATCGCCACACCACAAATAATTACGTATTAGATCCTTAGCCGCGCCAAGGCACACATATGTATCTAGTACTTTTAGGTCCAATTAACTCACGCCTCATTAGGTTGCACCACTTCTTCCTTTTATTCATGTCATTTGGTACATGAAAAAACAACTTATTGGGGTTTTTAATTGTCGTGCTTTTACACATAGGCACAATACAATATTTGTAGGATATTTTTCCATCGTGTAATGAACAATACACGACACGAACGGCGCAAGTGATTGTACACCGATAAATTTGTAAGCACTCTGCGAAGTGCGAATACCAGTCGCCTCGTTCATGTGGCGTGACGTCACACACTAGAGCGCTGCGTACTATGAAATTATTCTTCCAAGCGCAACTTCAAAGTCTCATAACTTTTTCATTTTTAGAAATATTTTACTGATTCTTTCACATTTTTGTTTCATTTTACTTAATTTTTAGAATTAATCCATGATAAAAAAATGTAAACTAGTCCATTACTGTGATCCAAAAATAAATGTAGAATAGAGACAATTCAATACATTTATAACTACAAAAGTAATGAGCAGTTCGTATTTTCTAAGCGTTTGCATACGATACTTACAAATAGAACGTAAACATCGTCACTTGAGTTGCATTTTTTCACATACTCATCACAATAATCACTCAAACACGTTTTGTCTTGTTTACAGTAGCAGTACAGCAAATTAACTAATAGGCGACGAGACGGTTATACTATTACCTGGTTATGCACACTGGAACTGAAATTCCTCGAGCGTCAGACGATTTCATTGGTCAGAAAATAAAGCAATCAATGCAACTGTGAAGAGTTCACAAATTTTCTGTATAAGTGATTGCATTCTGATTTCCAACGGAATCATGATTAATTCACATATTAGATAAATTCAGAATCTGAACAACTCGCTGAGAAAAATAGCCTAAAATGCAGATGATTATGAAAGATCAAATATCTTTTGTAACTCCCTACGAAAACACTTAAAAATTTGAACACCACTGTAATATTACAATGTAACCTTCATGTCAATGCAATATTTATTACATTGTAATATTATTATCAGTGTTATATTAGAGTGTGATATTCTTATCAATGTTATATTACAATGTGATGTTCTTATCATGATGCAAATTCACAATTCATTGGTAAATTTACAATAAATTTTATTTTACTCCTGAGGTCTTGTAATTTCAGAGGAGAGTGGGTAAATTAGTTGTATTTTCAAAGTGTGAATTCACATAGTGGACTGTAAAAACACATAAAAACGGTGAACTTACAATACGTTTTGAAAAAAACAGCAAGTATCTGTGATTTTACATTGCGATTTTACATCTTGTGTAGCAGTTTATAAGAAAACAATGTATTATTACTGACATATCTTGTGAATTCTACAGGTTATATGGAATTTCACAATATTTCTGAGAAAACACGTTTTTTTTTCACAGCATGCTTGTAAAAATCACTTGTTGTTGTTGGCAATTTATTTTAAAGTTATAGGACTGTAAACTTTCCCGTCAATATCTGCGCAAATTCACATTATGATCCCAATACTTTTTTCAGTGCTGAAATAAATAAATAAATAACATTTTCTCATATAATTTTCATTAATGTAGGAACCTCTCAATAATTTCATCACGAAGACAAGAACTAAAACGAAAAAGTTGATACACTGTATAAAACTGAACTTTTCCAATTTCTTTCCTATACTTAGAAAATACAGAACTTTTAGTTTTAGACCTATCTTGAGTAGAATATTCTTGTATTCAGTCAATATCATATCGAAATAATGCCGAGTCAGCAATAGTTACAAAGTATTTACTAAGTCTTTGGCATTCAAACTGATATTTATTTCTCATTTCTCGAGAAAGAGGAATAGCCTGTCTTGAACATTTTGGAAAAATTGTTGAATTCTCTTGCTGCTCTATAAGGTGCCGCCATCGATGTGAATCGAAAGAAAAATTTATGTTAAACAATAAGTACTTGTCGTTACATCATCTGAGGTGGATTTGTTTAAATTACAAGGTACGAGTCTTGTTATTTGGATATTTTAGGCCAATCATTTTAGCATTTATAGTAAAAAATGGGGGAAAAATAGCAAAACAATGTAAACTTTCACAAAAGTTTTAGTTTAGTGCGCAATGAAACTGTAAATATTTCCCCCCTCTAACAAGGTCGGCAACATTGTTAAAAATTTAAATTATAAATAATTCTAGTTATTTTGCACATAAAAATGGAAAAGAGTGTTACGGTTCAGAGGAAAGGCTGAGAAAAACGAACATAAAAATCATCATTTTTTAATCATCCTGTGTATGTAATCACTATGGGTACAGGTTCAATAAATGATGTGTCAAAAAGTTACATTTTTGACAAAATAAATTAGATCTGAAATCTCCCTTTTCGTCACGAATATTCAGCTAGATATATTAACTGAGGTCCATTTGTTGGCTCAAATCGCACCGTGCGGATATTTTCTAGCTGAAATTCAGAAAACTTGAAGAAAACATAGACCTTGTTTGGTCTGCACAATTGTGGATCTTTGTTCACTTCAAGTTACTCCACGTTAAGGCCATCCATCATCCAAGGTAGGTCCTGAGGTCTTATTTATTATCATTATCAACCCGATAAATCTTTGAACCAAGTTACCTTAAGTCTGACACACAACCCCATTTCAGGCCTTCTTTCTTTTGGATAGTTTCATTCTTTTACCGTCTACCCTACACCCTACGGGTTAACGAAGTCAGGATAAAAGAGCTTCATCAACTTCTCAGATTCACACCCCGCACGAAGAGCAGGAAGCCCATTCAACCTCTAGTGACTTTACCACCCAAGGAAAGAATCAGTCGAAAGAACACCAAAGAGACGATTATCGACAGTGAACTCAGATAAGCCCTAGCTTAGTCTTTCACCAATTTTATCTAGGCCGTATATTCTTTCACAAGTCAAACCAATTGACTATATTGCAATCAAAATAGATCAATTGTGCATGCGGAGCTCACCTGTTAGGGAGTTTATTAGTTTATTCCTTTTATGTAAACTCTAGTATGATCATACCAGGGGGCCACGGTTAACCTTTGTTGTATAACCCTACAGTGAATCATAGATGGTCTAGTATTACTGGTTTGTAAATATCACAATCCGTAATAGTTTATTAGTCTTTATTAATTGATTCATTTTATCTGTCATCTTCTGACAGTTAGTTGCATTTGACATATTACGAACTTCAATATTTCAAAATTATCCGCTAAAGGCGACTTTACAGTGCAACGACCAGTTGACTGTTACCAGCCGTTGCTCATCGATCACTAATAAACCCTATTTCTAATTTTTATGTGTTTAATTAACCCACCCCAATTAGCCGTGCAAATATAAGTCAATATAAACCCCTGTTACCTCTTTCTAGGAATTTTTCCAAGAGCGAGGTAGCAAAAAGTGGCGCCCAAACTTGGTAATTATTAGCAAGTCGAAGAATATATTAGTGATTGGTGAACCGGCTAACGTCTTTTCATAAATACTATCTATAACTTGGTGTTCTGGAGAATGGTTAGTTTTCACTTACAGAGGGAATCATTTTAGTTGTTCTAATAGTTTTTTTTCAATTTCCTTATATAGAGTGAATCACAATTGCGGATAATAATTTGGAGGGATATTGGTAATGAAATATCTAATCTCAAACAATTCAATTTTGAATTAGGTTATTGGGTTAAATATTATTTAGTGTTTGCACTTTCAAGAGCTCCAAACAGTATTGTTTGAGAGTAATTTTTAGACGTTTAGAATTTTCTTGATATTAGGTACTATCGTTTTTTTTCGTTTTTTTTTGGAAGGGTCGGGTTGTTTTTGAGATCCAATAACGCAATTATCTACGAGATGGAAGTCAACCGCTTATTAGGAGACGAGCTCTCTTATGAACTTTACATTCGAAAGTTGCCGATTGGGAATACGGTAGCTGAAAAGCGGGCAACTCTCCGTGAAATTCTTAGACAAGAAAAACAGATGGGGGAAACGATCTTCCCGAAGGTTTTTCTTGATACCACGGTTGAACATTCTACTTGTGAACGAAAACTTGACGAGTTAGAACAAGCAATTTTGGACTTTGATCATGAGAACAGGGAGAATGAATTTCGACGTATTTTTAGCCGGTTACTACATATTTCGTTCCGACTGAATCGTTTCACTGGGCGTGAGGTAGATGAGGATATTGCCCGACTGTCATTGGTTGCGAAATGTTCACGATTGATTGGTGACCTGAACTTGGTGAATGATGGAATGAATACTAGTCTCCATCCAAACTCTGGTAGTTTGAATTTGGCAAAAAACGGTAGCAATGCCACTTCTTTGAATCAATCACAGAGGCCTAGCACCGTTGCAAGGAGACCATGTAGCGAAAAGAAATCTCCTGAACCAAGCACACGAATAGAACATTCCATTCTAGACAGCCCAAATCCCCCTCTACTTGCTTCAGTTTTAGAACGCAGAGAAAATACCTCTGTGGTACATGATTTAATTGAACTCGAGGACCCAGACAGAGATAATGCTTCAGTCGAAAAGAATGAAATATGCCGCCGGTTTGGTAACATTCTTCCGCTGGATGGAGAAAGAGTGGGTCTACCGTCAAGGGCAGACACCCTGAACTCTTCTTCACCAGTGTGCTCCTCTGATAAAATTAACTATTACCACCATTTTCAGCAATCCTTGATACAGCCTTCAACGAAAACTGAAAATTTTTACTATTATCAGTTGTTAGGGAATAAACAAAATGGGTCAAGCCCTCGAATGAACTTTGCTCAGTGGCAGCCCGAAGTGGACCTGACCACTCCTTTAGAGCAACTGCATGTATCTCCTTGGCAGAACAGTTGTGTTAATGGAGGTGAAGAATATCGCTGGAGAGATATAAGCAGGTGGAACCTACGCTACAATGGTAGAACGAGCGTGAACGATTTCTTGGAGAGGGTAGAGGAACTGCGGGTTTCTCGTAATGTATCCAAAACACAGCTTTTGCGTTTTGCTCCCGAAATACTGGTACAAGATGCGTTATTATGGTACAGGACTAGAAGTTTCACTGACTGGGACGACTTGGTGGTTCAGTTGAAGGAAGCATTCCGTCCATATGACTATGAATATAGTCTCTGGGATGAGATAAGGCGCCGTACACAAGGTGCTCAAGAGAAGGTTCTGACCTACATCACGGCGATGGAAAATCTTTTCCGAAAGCTGGATAATTTTCCTAGCGAGGCATCTCGCGTTCGTCTGATAAGCCGAAATTTACTTCCCCACATACAAACCCAGCTTGCTTTCCAAAATATTTCGACGATAGCTGAGTTAACTAGACTTAGCCGTATAGTAGAGGAAACGGAGTTGAGGAATCAAAGTTTTGTTCCTCCCTCCACTTCTCATCGAAACCTTCTTGAACCTGAATTGGCATACAGGAAACCCCAGCAACAACCTCAAAAACTACCATCTATTGCTGTAGTCAGTTCAGAGAAAAAGAACACCAACGCAACCCCTGGGACTAGTTCATCTTCCCAAATAACCTCACCAGCCAAGTGTTGGAACTGTGGTAGCTCTGACCACAAGTTCAGAGGGTGCTCTCAACCGCGAAAGAGGTTTTGTTTCAAGTGTGGCCAGGAAAACGTTATTGCCAGTTCTTGTCACCGATGTCAAAAAAACGGGAAAAGGAGTCAACAGTTGGCCGGCTGTTGACTGAAACTTTTGAAAAGGCAGAACAGTCTAGGATCCTTCTGAACTACGTCCTGGCGCATGCCAAAAACGATACAAGGCCTTATTTGAAAGTAACTGTATATGGATGTCAACTACTGGGATTACTTGACAGTGGTTGTACAAACACAATTATTGGTGGTCCTGGTTGGAATATGATTAAGTCGATTTGTAGACTGGAAAAGACCACGCGACTGAGCTGTACTGTTGCAAATGGTCAATCCTGTTCAGTAGTGGGTACGGTGTCAGTGCCATTTGAGCTATATGATCGCATCAGATTGCTGGATGCATTGGTGGTACCTTCCTTACCCCATACTCTAATTTTAGGAATGGACTTCTGGCGTACTATGGAAATCATGCCTGATATGTTCTCTGGTGAGTGGTGTTTTCGGGATGATCAACATAGGCCATGTCCTGCGAGTCCAGCCCTAGCTTCCATTGATACTCTTACTCCTCGACAGAGAGAGGCGTTAGAGGCAGTCATTCAGGAAACTTTTTCAGTCATGGGAAATAAGCTTGGTTGCACTAAGCTCGTGGAACATATAATCCGCACTGACCACCCACCTATTCGGAAAAGACACTATCCCCTGTCTCACGCTCTTCAGCAGCAAGTTAACGAGGAGTTGGAGAAGATGTTACAGGATGGCGTAATTGAGCCATCAGAATCTTCGTGGTCTTCTCCGATCCTACTCATTAAAAAAAAAGATGGTCGATACCGTTTTGTAGTCGACTTCCGCGAATTGAATAAGGTTACTCTTAGGGATGCTTATCCTCTGCCATTCGTGAGTGCTACGCTCGAAAAACTACGGAACTCATATTTCCTGACTACCCTGGACATAAAGTCTGCTTATTGGCAAATTCCGCTGTCGGAAAGTTCAAAACCTCTAACCGCTTTCGTTGTTCCGAACAGGGGCCTCTTCCAATTCCGGAGGATGCCGATGGGGCTTCACAACGCTGCGGCCACGTGGCAACGATTTATCGACAAAGTGGTGGGATACGACCTGGAACAATTTGTTTTTGTATACCTAGATGATGTAATCATCTGTACTCCTACTTTTGACAAACATCTTGAAGTCTTGAAAGAAGTGCTGTCCCGTCTCACCAGGGCTGGTCTCACTTTGAACCGCGATAAGTGCCATTTCTGTAAGCCCGAGCTGCGATACCTTGGTTACGTGGTAGGTGCCGGAGGACTCATGGTAGACCCGGATAAAGTAGAAGCGATACTACAGATTCCCATACCTAAGAATGTCACCGAGGTCAGAAGGTTCATCGGTCTCGCTTCTTGGTACCGTCGGTTCGTACCAAATTTTTCAGCTCTCACTGCTCCTCTTAGTAACTTGCTTAGGAAAGATCACAAATTTGAATGGAACTCCGCTTGTGATGAAGCTTTCAAGGGCCTGAAAACCCATCTAGTATCGGCTCCCATTTTGACTTGTCCGAATTTTGATCTCCCCTTTGTTGTACAGGCGGACGCCTCTGATTTTGGTGTCGGGGCGGTACTTTCTCAAGTTAGTGAGGAGGGGGAAAAGGTTATTTGTTACCTTAGCCGGTCTCTGACCAAAACGGAAAGAAAGTACAGCACAACGGAGAAAGAGTGTTTAGCTGTTCTGTACGCCATTGAGAAGTTCCGGCCGTACATCGAGGGCTCGAGGTTCAGCGTCGTGACCGATCATTATAGCCTCAAGTGGCTCAATAATATAAAGGACCCTGTTGGAAGAATTGCCAGGTGGGCTGTCAGGCTCCAACAATACGATTTTGATATCGTGCACCGTAAGGGCAAGGAGCACGTTGTCCCAGACGCCCTTTCGAGATCTGTTCCTTTGGTGGATGCAATTGGGCCTGACAACCCTCCAAAAATTTCCAAGGACAAGTGGTTCAATAAGATGCGGAACAAGGTGGAATCACACCCCGAGAGTTATCCCCAGTGGAGACTGGAAAATGACGTACTCTTCAAACATACTGTCCGACCATACCCAGACCTTCGAGAAGAGTCAGATAGCTGGCTCATTGTAGTCCCGAAGGAAAAGAGGGCAGCTATAATCGCCTCCCACCATGAGCCCACCACCTGTGGTCATTTAGGTGTCTATAAAACTACAGCTCGTATTACAGGTAGGTACTACTGGCCCAAAATGCGGCAGGATGTAGCCCGGTATATACGGAATTGTCTTGTTTGCCTTAGCACCAAGCCCGATCAAAGAACCCCGAATGGCCAAATGCTCAGCAAGGCTCCAACCACGATTCGGCCAATGCAAATTCTTAGTATGGACCTCGTCGGACCTCTTCCACGATCGACTACAGGTCATTCCTATATCTTGTCTGTATTGGACATTTTCAGTAAATTCATTTTGCTCTTTCCTCTGCGGAAAGCTACAGGCTCAAAGATTGCATCTCTACTGGAAGAAAATGTCATACTGTTATTTGGAGCTCCGCAGAAGATAATTATGGATAATGGTACTCCATTTCGGAGTAAGGAAGTATCTTCGGTTCTAGCGAATTACAATATATCTCCTGCACACATCTCAAACTATCACGCCCAGGCCAATCCGGTTGAAAGATCCCACAGAGTTATCAAAACAATTCTTACCTCCTACATCTCCTCAAATCACCGCAAATGGGATACTTGCCTTCAACAAGTGGCTTGTGCTATCCGAACTTCGAGGCATGAGATTACGAATCTTACTCCAAATTTCATCATGTATGGCAGGGAAATACTGTTGAGTGGTACCGATCGTCACCCTTTAGCCCCCACTCTCGACCGAGAACCTTATGACCCAGAGATACGGTCTGAAGCTTTGAAAGCTCTTTTCAAGGATGTCACAAACAGATTGAAGAAGTCTTTTCAGACTAGCAGAGCGCGGTATAATTTAAGGCATAGAGATGAAAGGTACGTACTGAATCAACAGGTGTGGAAGAGGAATTACGCTCTGTCGGATGCCACCAAGGGATTCACATCCAAGTTCGCTCCAAAATTTGAAGGACCTTTCATAATACGAAAGATATTATCTCCATGGTCATATGAGCTAGTGGATCAAGATGGGAAAAGTCGAGGAGTTTGGCATGCCAAGGATTTAAAATCCCACCCACCTGAGGACAACGATTCGTCCGACGACGAGAACGTAGGGACCATCAGAACAGTTTTATAACATTACCTTTAATGATGTTAGATAGGTAATATCTATTTAGTTAGTTAGAAAGTTTTTTTTTTTGAGGAAAAAAAACTTTTCCTGGGAAAGAGGGGTGTTGTTACGGTTCAGAGGAAAGGCTGAGAAAAACGAACATAAAAATCATCATTTTTTAATCATCCTGTGTATGTAATCACTATGGGTACAGGTTCAATAAATGATGTGTCAAAAAGTTACATTTTTGACAAAATAAATTAGATCTGAAATCTCCCTTTTCGTCACGAATATTCAGCTAGATATATTAACTGAGGTCCATTTGTTGGCTCAAATCGCACCGTGCGGATATTTTCTAGCTGAAATTCAGAAAACTTGAAGAAAACATAGACCTTGTTTGGTCTGCACAATTGTGGATCTTTGTTCACTTCAAGTTACTCCACGTTAAGGCCATCCATCATCCAAGGTAGGTCCTGAGGTCTTATTTATTATCATTATCAACCCGATAAATCTTTGAACCAAGTTACCTTAAGTCTGACACACAACCCCATTTCAGGCCTTCTTTCTTTTGGATAGTTTCATTCTTTTACCGTCTACCCTACACCCTACGGGTTAACGAAGTCAGGATAAAAGAGCTTCATCAACTTCTCAGATTCACACCCCGCACGAAGAGCAGGAAGCCCATTCAACCTCTAGTGACTTTACCACCCAAGGAAAGAATCAGTCGAAAGAACACCAAAGAGACGATTATCGACAGTGAACTCAGATAAGCCCTAGCTTAGTCTTTCACCAATTTTATCTAGGCCGTATATTCTTTCACAAGTCAAACCAATTGACTATATTGCAATCAAAATAGATCAATTGTGCATGCGGAGCTCACCTGTTAGGGAGTTTATTAGTTTATTCCTTTTATGTAAACTCTAGTATGATCATACCAGGGGGCCACGGTTAACCTTTGTTGTATAACCCTACAGTGAATCATAGATGGTCTAGTATTACTGGTTTGTAAATATCACAATCCGTAATAGTTTATTAGTCTTTATTAATTGATTCATTTTATCTGTCATCTTCTGACAGTTAGTTGCATTTGACATATTACGAACTTCAATATTTCAAAATTATCCGCTAAAGGCGACTTTACAGTGCAACGACCAGTTGACTGTTACCAGCCGTTGCTCATCGATCACTAATAAACCCTATTTCTAATTTTTATGTGTTTAATTAACCCACCCCAATTAGCCGTGCAAATATAAGTCAATATAAACCCCTGTTACCTCTTTCTAGGAATTTTTCCAAGAGCGAGGTAGCAAGAGTCACAGATGACGAAAACGAAGAAAATATCATCCTTAATCTTCCCCAATTTTGCGACCATTTCCAAGATTGCCATCAGAGTATATAAATTATTTATTCATAGTTTTGTTACTAACTCGACCAAAAAAAAATCTGAAAGAGTGCCAAACGCAAAGAAACGTTTCTCTCTGTGTCATAAGTCTCGCCGAAACTTAGCCACCTCCGACGATGACTGCAAAATATTTCTTCTATTTATTTCACACCAAAAAATTTTGTTTGCAAGCTGAACTGATCATGGAAATAATGCAAAAGTGTTTTGAATTGGTCGGGAACGTAGGGAGTAATTTTCCAGAAAACATATGAAATTTGCCACCACTAAAGATTTCGGAAACTTTCCCAAAGGACCCCGCACGACAACATATGGGAAATTGGCTCTCGTTCAAATTGGCTGAAATTTTATTATGTTATAGTGGCATAAGTTATTAGAAAAATGGGTGAGTTTAAATGGTTTTGTATGTGTCGTTTCTGAGATGTAAGCCGCCAAATTTCGTAAAAACGTCGTAGTTGGGTAGGATAGACAAAGAAAGAGACTATTTGTAGTCGAAATAAGACAAATTTGGGATGAAAATTTTATCGGAACTCATTAACATGTCCAATTATAATCTCATTAATTATAGTACATTAGGGTGTATACGGAGCATAGTAAAAAAAGTCGCTTTTCGAGATTTTTTTTCTAGCACTATTCTAGAACCAATAAGTTATATTTTGGTAGGACATCATAGTTTCAGTCTATTCTAGGCGATAAAAATGTGTTTTGTTTCTTGATAACTCGCTCTGTTTGAAATACGAATTTTTAAATTTTGGATTATACTATAATAAATTGACAGCTTATTTTTGAATACAAAAAAAATATGTATTGCTTATGTTGAATCAATATTATTTTCATTTATAAACAGGGTACGTTACATTTTTTTCTTAGGCCTATTACAATGTTTTTATTGAATATCTCAAAAACTGTTCCATTAATTTGTACCTAATTTTACTCAAACTATTTTGATTATGTTGACTATTATATCTGAAATTTTTGTCAACTTGGTATGTTGCAACTCTATGATATTCATTTTTAAATATTACGGTAATACGATATATGGGGTTGTTGAAGTCGTAGTTATGTTATAATTTGTTCCTGAGTTTGCGTGTAATAATGAGTTCAGTCTTGTTATTGAGTGTAGTTTGAATTGTTTGTAGTATCAAACAAATTACTTCGAAAAGTTATATACTTAGTAGAATTTAATTTATCAAAAGGTTCCATAAAGTTTTGTTTAATCGATAGTAATAAACCCATATATCGTAATATTGTGAACTTTAAAAATGCATATCTTAGAAACGAAACATACAAAGTCGACAAAACTTTCATATGTAATAGTCAATACTTTCAAAATAGTGTGAGTAAAATCAGGTCCAAATTAACGGAACAGTTTTTGAGATATTAAATAAAAACATTATAAATGACCTAAAAAAATATAATGCACCCTGTATCGGACTGAAAGGTAACATTGAACAACTGAATCCATCAGAAAGTTACTTTATCTTTTGTCCAATCAACAGCAGTTATAAATTATTCCTTTTGTAGTAAAAACTAATTGTTTTCAGTATAGGGGTATAATCCAAAATTTTAAAAATTCATATTTCAAACAGAGAGAGTCATCAAGAAACAAAACATGTTTTTACGAGATAGAATAGACTGAATCTAAAATGCCTTGCCAAAACGTGACTTGTTTGTTCTGGAATAGTGCTAGAATAAAAATCTTGAAAAACGACTTTTTTGACTAAGCCCCGTATACACCCTAATGTACTGTCATTAATAAGATTATAATTGGACATGTTAACGAGTTCTGATAAATATATTTTCATCCTGAATTTTACTTATTTCTACTAAAAAAACAGTTTTTTTCTTTGTCAATTCTATACGACGTTTTTACGAACTTCTGCCACTTATATCTCAGAAACGACACATACAAAATCATTAAAACTAACTCATTTTTTCAACGATCTATCCTACTATAACATAAAAAAATTTCAGCCAATTTGACCGAGAGCCAATTTCCCAAATGTTTTCGTGCGGTAAAAATTTGGCAAATTTTATACTTTTTCCAGGAAGTTACTACCTAGGTTTCCGACTGATTCAAAAAACTTTTGCATTATTTCCATGATCAATTCAGGTTGCAAACAAAATATATTATATGAAATAAACAAAAAAAAATATTTTGCCGTCATCGGCGGAGGTGGCAGAATTCCGGCGAGACTTATGACATGGATAGAACCGTTAACGAAAGTTTGAATAAATAATTTATTCACTCTGATGGGCAACTTGGAAATGGTCGCAAAATTGGGGAACGATGAAGGGTGGTGTTTTCGTTATTTTGCGACTCTTGCATTTTTTCTATACATATACAGGGTGTTTCTTAAGTACGTGTAGAAACTTTAGGAGCATGTTGCTGACGTCGAAATAAGAAGAAAAGTTCCCATAAACACATGTCCGCAAGCTAATCGTTTCTAAGATACAGAGTGTCAAAGTTGAATTCTTATATTTGTTTTTGTGAATAAATTCCAAAATATTTGTGATATTCGAGTAAAGTTTGGTATCTGGGATGATTTTTCAATGACAAAATCAAATTTTATTGTAATTGTGAAAAAACTAATTTCTAATTGAATTTATTTTAAATTTAAAAATTTTGTCATTCAAAATCACTTGCATCGGTTTTATCGAATCTCAATAACTCGAAAATAGTTGCTCGCAGTGACATCTACCAAGAATATATTTTTTACACAAACTAAACAATGAATATTCCCAGATACCAAACATTACCCAAATATCAAAATTATTTTGAAATTGTTCACAAAAATAAAAATAAGAATTCAACTTTGACACTCTGTATCTCAGAAACGAATAACTTGCGGACATATGTTTATAGGATCTTTTCTTCTTATTTTGATGTCAGCAACACGCTCCTGAATTTTCTACACGTACTTAAGAAACACCCTGTATAATAACCAGAATTGTTTATAATTTACATTTTAAACAATGTTGCCGACCTCGTTCGAGAACGCAAATTTTTACTGTTTCATTGAGCACTAAAATTCAACTTTTGTGAAAGTTTGCATTGTTTTGCTATTTTCCCCCATTTTTGTGATTGGCTTATTTTGAGAAATCACTATTGAAACACTTTGGGCCACCTTCCACGGTAAGCGAACAGAAGTTTAATTTTACTGCAAATTTTCGGAACCAATTTTAAATGAATTCCAGGCCTTTTTAGTATATAATGATACAAGTTTTATAAGACACCATTTTGTAGCACGCGTTGTAAAAAATTGGATTTAATATTAATAAATAATATCAGAAATATCGGGTTGGTAACATCAATAAAATATTTAAAATTTGAAAGCTGTCAGGTAATTCATCTGTTTACATAAATTATTTAAATTTTGAATGCAAATATCTGTAATTACCTTTTTTAAAATGACTGATGAAGAAAACTCAAGTTGCATCCATCCTGAATTGAGAGTAATTGCTCAAACGGCTGTGAATGATTTGTTGCCCAAAAAATCTCGTTCAATATACGAAACGGAATTTCACAATGTCGAAGTATCTGATGCATCACCACACTCCCACTGCAGTTAAAATAACTTTTCAAACAATCAGACCGCTGAGCATAATTTTGTAAACCCAGTCCAAACCAGACCAGCTAATTTAATTATAAACGCACGAGAAACCAGTCATGTAATAATTAAAGTTTATAATAACTGCACCATTCAAGGCAACAAATAACACCACAACATTCAAAGGTTATTCTTCTTATTTGTTTAATATCTGAAAATTCCATCCCTCTTGTCTGACGTTCATCTGACAGTTGATGTTCCCATTGTTACCAATCTTGAAAAATTTAAAATGCGTATCGAAATAGAAGCCATTTCTATACGCATTTGGGTTTCATAATGACTTCATTTTAGACTCCAAATAGAAAAACGTTATTTCTACCAACTATTTGCTGCACTCGAATATCATCGAAAAAACCCCTGGTTATTAAATTAAATGGCAATCTTCCGTTGAATGAACAGTTGGTCGTTCATATGATGACTTTGAACTGTTATTTATTTTTGCCACACAATGAAAAATCAGATAAGAGTTTGATGTATTATTTTACATAATTTTTTGCAAGACTTATTTACTGTACTGCTATTATACAGATTTTAAAGATAAATCCACCAGATGTAAGTACCCTCTCAAAGGTGAACTGTGAGGCAATGGTATACGTATACAATCTGTATTTTTTTTGGCTTGACATGTGGTTCAAAAAAGCATGTATTCATCAGATTTTCCTTTTGGTGTTTTCAATTGTGATTTCACTGTTGGTCCAGAAACTTTTAGCATATCTTTCTAATTACTTTACAACCAATATTAGCATACTTGAAGTTATCCCTTTGAATTCAAATACCTATGCTTTGACTTTCCGCCTACGTTATGTCGGTTTTCAATATCTCTGATTTATCGTGGTTCCAAGCACAGTCCGACGGTACGAGCGGTCCGTCATTTTTATTTCATTACTATGTTACTGGTAATCAATCGTTCAAAAGGTTTTGATACGTATGGCTTGAATGTAATTTGTGCTCAAAAAAACATTCTGTATTCTGTTTGCGTATACGGAAAGCTCATTGAACATCAACAATATTTACTTTAACTTTGTGCTGTGCAACCTGCAACTGTTGTGCTCTGCAAACATCATTTATTTTTGCAATTTCCTATTGGGAGTCATGTTTCATTTCAAATCACCAGCTTCGATCCCACGTTTAATAAAGTAGAAGGAACAGGAAGACTGATTCTGACTGTCCACCTGTTTGCAAGCAGTGACGGCGTTTTCCTACATATAGAAAAGGTAATTTTTCTGGTCCAAAGGACCCCGCACTAATCTTATGGAAAACAGGTTTCGGTGAAAATCGCTGACATTTCAATATGATTTAGCCCATGAACCAAAGTTACTATTGCGCCAACTCTCTGAATGCTGGCGTTTGGATTCTACAGGAGGTCAAAGTTTGATATTTTGACGATTTTTCAAAAAATCTGGAATTTCATTTTCATCGTATCGATCCGAATTTTTACAGTGGAATAGTCCACAATATGGGCATCAAAAAGTTCAAATGACAAAAGTTTCTAGAATCAAAACTGACGGATATACAGAGGGTTAACCTTTGTTTTTGGTGAATTTTATCGAACTTTTTTCGAGAAAATATTCGTTTTCCTGCAGATCCATATGCAATTGATGTTACTTACAGTATATGAGAGGACGATCATATTTTGCATTTGAACCATCCATCCAACGTTAAGTATTTGGAAGATACGGGGCGATCAAAAATGTATGTTCTATTTCGGAAAAATGTATCCCTTTTTATAGTCAGCTTCCACCAATATATCTAGCTGATTTTTTGAAACTATGTAGCTAATATATTCACAAATGTGTCAACGTCTGTGCTAATTAATCTGAATCCAAATAAAGTTGCGGCGATGATCCAAAAAATATGGAGAAGGGATATTTCGGAATAATTTTGAAATGATTTCTAAAATCATCCGTGATTTTTTTTTATTTTCTGACATAATGTAAATGAGTCATTCTTGGTCAAAAAGTTGCACAGTGCCTACCTCGCGAATGCCACAGTTTGAATTATACAGGGGTTTGAAGTATAGTATTTCATCGATTTCTCCTATAATCAATAATTCCTTTGTAACGGAAAATAATATTGTTTCTTAGACAAACTTCGAAAAATTTCAACGACAAAATATCTGAAATGAGAATTCATGAATGAAACAATATTGTTTTCCGTTACAAAGGAATTATTGATTATTCGAGAAATCGATGAAATACCATATACTTCAAATCCCTGTATAATTCAAACCGTGGCATTCGTGAGGTAGGCACTGTGGAACTTTTTGATCAAGAATGACTCATCTACATTTTGTCAAAAAAAAAAATTCACGGATGATTTAAGAAATCATTTCAAAATTATTCCGAAACATCCGTTTTCGATATTTTTTGAACCATCGCCGCAACTTTATTTGGATTCAGATTAATGAGCACAGACGTTGACTCATTTGTATATATATTAGCCACATAGTTTCAAAAAATCAGCTAAATATATTGGTGGAAGCTGACTATACAAACGGATACATTTTTCCGAAATTTAGAATAATAACAGAGGTTTATGTATTGTGTATTTCATACATGATGCATGGCCACCTGCTCTTCGGCATTTCTCCATGAATATGTATTTGTGTAATTTATGTACTTTTTTGTGACATTTATATTGTGGTAAATAAAGACCTATTATTATTATTATTAAATTGAACATACATTTTTGATCGCCCCGTATCTTCCAAATACTTATAGTTGGATGGTTGGTTCAAATACAAAATATGATCGCCCTCTCATGTACTGTAAGCAACATCATATGGATCTGCAGGAAAACGAATATTTTGTCGAAAAAAGTTCGATAATAATTACCAAAAACAAAGTTTAACCCTCTGTATACCCGCCAGTTTTGATTCTAGAAACTTTTGTCATTTGAACTTTTTGATGCACATATTGTGAACTATTATGAAAATCCGGATCGATACGATGAAAATGAAATTCCGGATTTTTTGAAAAATTGTAGAATCCAAACGCCGACATTCAGAGAGTTGGCGGAATGGTAACTTTTGTTCAGGATGGCAGAGCTCCATCATATTGATATTTCAGCGATTTTCACCAAAACCGGTTTTCCATAAGATTAGTGCGGGGTCCTTTCCAGATTTCACTTTGTTTTCCACTTCTTCTGACGGGGAGAGCACACTGGATAATTTTTTGTAATTGGTTACATTTGCTTTAAACAATGCATGTGAGGGCTCATAAAGCCCGATACTCAATCATTTTTGTAAATAGGTGGTTCGGAAATAAAGCTCATAAAAGTTGGAAAGTGCATGAAGTTTTCAGCAAACAAATAATATCTATACGTACATTGTTTACATACAGTCATAGCTGAAGGTAGCACCAGTTGGTTTTATATTCATAACGGCAACCTGCAATATGCAAAATTGTATCTTTTGAATTTCACAAATAATGGTCGAATATCATGTTGGAGAAATGCAATGCAGGTCATGCTTGAACAGACGGTTTGTAAAGCTTTTATGAGTGTTAAAAAAATGCGTTTCACATTCATGTAAAATCGAATGGATTGGAATAGATAATTGTCGCTTTTTCCTGAATATTCGATCACAAATTTTAAACCGTTCCATTTTAGTTCGACACGCAGATGTTTTTCGAAACTGGCTTGTCTGTTTCTATTGTTGATGCCTTCCATTTCGTACGAAATGGATGGATTCTATGGCAGACAATGAATATTCTGTGAGTAGGTTATCACGGAGTTGTCATAGGCAACCATCTCTTCCTTTCGGAAATGATAATTATTGGGAAATCATTCCATAACCAGTTGTTGAAATCCATAGTAAGTGAAGATGTTGATAGAACAGAATAGACATTTATTTGCAGATAAGCAATAAACTGGTTCGGAAAGTTTACAGTAGCATTAATCATAAAGGTGTGTGTATGTAACAGTAAAACTTTTGTAACGAGTTCACATACAATATAACAATACATTACAAACTAAAACACACAAATTATAACTTTCAATTGGAAACGTGACAGGAATGAACCAAATTAGAAGTTTATACATAGTGTCATAAAATTACGACATTTAGATAGTCATCGACTGAACAATAGGATTTCTTTAGTCGGAGATTTTTGACTGACCTCCTGAATTAGCATACTTTTAAATTCTGAGGGTAGTTTGATGTATAATTTAGCACCACTATAGTGCACACTGGTCTCAAAAAGCGAAATATTATGCATATGAAGTAAAATCATTCCGTTGCACTGACGAATAGAGGATGAACTGAGAGCATATAATATAAAGAAAGGGCAATGTTGATATCCATTCGAATAAAATATTCCTTGCAAGAGTCTAGACGTCGAAGCCCCAAGATAATTAGGACAGCTCTCTTTCCCCAAAATATAATTCCATGCATGTGCGACTAGAAATTTGCAAAATAAACTTATTTAGCGTGATGATGTTGTGATCCTGGGCCTTAAGAGTTTTCTGATTTAAACAACCACTGCTCAATTTTTTGTTGAGTTGAATAAGGTGTTTAGTTGGGAATCGATGACTTTTTCAAAGCATTTGCTAAAGCGTTCAAATTTGACATCATAAGAGACTGAATTATATTATACAGATGCTCTTTGGGAGATCAAAAAACAATGGGTCATGGAGAAGTTTATACTAATTTTATTTACTGCAAGTATTTTTACGTGACACCGAATTGTTCAGTCTATCGATACTATCGTATACAATGATAGAAAAGGGTCAACGGCAAACATCGTTGTAGAGCTTCTGGTATATTTTTTGATAAGATATTGATATACAATAAGAATAGTAGTTGGCCCAAAATTGATCCTTGTGGTTCCCAGTTGTTTGTGTAAGAGCGCGATTTAATATTATATTTTGATATAATGACCCTTTGGTGACTGTTTGATAGATAACTTGAGAACCGTTGGAGCGGAACTCCTTCCAAACCATAATGAGTAAGTTTGAGTAGCAGTATTTGAAAACGTACACTATCGAACGCCTTTTCGAAATCACAGGACAAGCCATGGAAATAGCTTTTGCGTCCAGTGATCCCTAAATCATTTATCATTGGGTGAATATCGTATGTAGTCGATGATATGAAGTGATTTTATTATTAAATAAACAATGTTGAGTTGGTGATTTTGTTGGCATTTACAAAAAAGTGGTGTCTTGTGAATCATTATTTTCATTGATGAGTTGGTACATTTGTGGGCATTTTAAAAATCATGAACAATTTTTTACAATAGTTTTGATAACGTAGGGAGTAACGAGTAACGAAATAGGTTTATACTTGTTAAATTCTTGCTTATCGCTTTTTTTTATTAAGCGGGGTCACTTGTGACAGGCTGGAAATATTCCCTGCGCCAATGATTCATTAAAAAGTTCAACTATATCAGGTAAGAGAAAAAATTAATACACATTTTCAGCAGTTTTGAAGATACATTGTCAGTCAGAGCCACATGCATTTTTAGATTTCATATTATTGAGAGTTTCTGACAAATCTTTCTCATCAGTAAGATAAAAGAAAATTGAGGTAAGTTTTTTTTACAATAGACGAAAGAAAGTAGACCAGAAAAAAAACTTTTTCTGGCCGAGCTATGGAAAATTGTGATTCAGGGTTGCAAAGGCAATACAATACATCTATAGGACAGGCAGCTTCTCTATAATTTTTGCTTGTGATCTAGTATTCTGAACAAGTCTAGTGCAGTAGCTATGGTTATTGGATACTTTACCCACAGCTTTATGTTTATTAAGCTGTGCTTTACCTACAAGGAGATATTGTGTACGAATAATAGTGTACATGGCAAACAATTTACAAGATTATTATTATTTCATAATTTTAAAAATCACTTCTACAAGGATTTCTACTGGATAAGTCGGAAATTAGCCGATTATTATTATTATGAAACTAATAATCTATTGGAGGTGCTACAGTGACCCCATATATGATGGTCGGGTAGAGCAGTGATATATAGAAGAAATATCAATGAACCCAAGAGGGATCCTTGGGGAACATCCAAATCCACATGGTGCTGATTAGATTGATACTATCCAATATAAAATTTTCCACGAAATGAGAGAAATGAGTTCAATTATATTTGAGTCTGAAGCCGTTGGTAGATCGAAAATTATTGTCTAACGAACCATGAATACCTAATTGAAAAAAAAATTATATGAAGAACTTAAGGTCGGGTTCCCTGAAAAAAAGCTGTGCAAATAATTTGAATTTATTTGAAAGAAATGGACATTTTGAAAAAACACACATTTCAATCACTTTTCCCGAAACTTTAGAATCAGTTATAGGTTATAGATCTGAGGTTATTGATACAGGTGGAGTTACCTTTTTTGAAAATAGGGCTCTTTTTCAAGCAGTTTGGATACTCACCCGATGCTAATGAACAATCAATCATGAAAGCTATCGGTTCAGTACTGTAGCTACTTTTTGAGCGAAGATACATTGCAATTACTCGACAGATGGCGCTGGCTGCACATCAACTTGAAAATTAAAATTTCGAAAGGTAAAGCGATCGTTATTGTGAAAATACGTATTGAGGAAAATCGAAAAAAGTCAGATGGTTGAAAATAGAATATAATTCTCTTTTCAACGATATGTCACATGAACCCCCATGCCGTTTGAATTTTTTAAATTCATTCTTCTCTCCGCGCCCTCTATCGAACATGTTTGTACGTCGAACCTTTCAAAAGTTATCGTGGGGGGGACTATTAAAGCCGTACTGTATATGCTATTCTAAAACAAAATAAAATAAAACTCTGGCTCTCACATCAAAACAACAGTAAATAAATCAACAAGCTATAAATTAATAAACTATAAAGAAATAATAATAGCGTACTTGCTGAACGAAAAAGAAACAAGTAATAATGATAATATTACCAATCTTTCTAACAAGTGGACTCAGAAG
The DNA here is from genome assembly GCA_944452925.2 of Chrysolina oricalcia. NCBI lineage: Eukaryota > Metazoa > Arthropoda > Insecta > Coleoptera > Chrysomelidae > Chrysolina > Chrysolina oricalcia. The sequence goes on along the minus strand of OX101809.2, from coordinate 17,569,974 downwards.
GCAATTCTCACAAGGTAGTGTAGTGGCTTTTTCCAAATTATAACAGATTTTTACCCATCAAATTGTCAATTTGTATCGGTCTGATCTAAGTTACTTCCGAGCCTTGCTACTCAATTTCAAATCAAAAGGAAGAATCCATTTCAACTTGTTGAATCCCAACTTATTACCAAGGCAAACTATGACCTGCATCTCATTCAATATGCCAAGTTATTCTCAGTTCATTCTCATTATCAGAAAATAAAACGTCTGATTGCAAACCTGTTAGATAGAAATACAGTTTACTATCAGTTTGATGAACTTAAAATTATCAATTTTTTGTTTTTTTGGCATACTAGCTATTCCCTTAATAAACAACGATGAACATATCTGACGTCTGTCATAGAGGTTAGTTGTCAGTGATTTCACAGGTTTCAAAAAAATATTTTGGTAAATTCGGAAAAATTGTTCAACTTTGGACGTTTATGCAAAATATTTTTTAGCCTTTGAAGAAATTCTTTTCCTTGTCTGTTTAGCTGATTAAACTTAATTTTAGGTGATGGCTTTAGCTGCTGCATTCGTATAACAGGTGATGTTTTCCTAGCTAAATTCGAACACATTTGTTTCCAAGTTGAGATCAATGTACCGATTTTTATAGTTGCAAACATAAACTACCAGTAAGTACGTTTGTTTTCGTATTTCGCAATAAATAGCACAACACATAAATAATAAAAACACCGTCTCCATGTTAGTACCGGGGTCAACAAACGGGCGGCTTGTGATGACAATAATGCGTTCACTCATTTTAATGTACTCGGTTTGTTTCTAGTTATTATTGCCAATTCTAATAAGATGTGGAATTCTTGTTTAGTATGTGGTAGAATTGCTAATCGCATTAATGGAGGTCATTTGTTATCTATTGCAGCTGTTCTGCGTACGGAGAATGATAAGGCATGGATCTCTTGCTATGAAACTGTAGAGAACTTTGCGGTGGATTTTAGTAACTATTTTAGTAGATGTACTAAATGTTCATGCAATAGTTGGCTGTTAAATTCAAGGGACATAAAAACTACCGTAAAATTTCAAATAAGCGTTTATAGAACTAATGGTGGATTTATGCAGCAATCATAAGTCATAAGTTTTAAGTCATAAGGAAGAATATTCGTCAATGATTGGTTGGAATAAACGGACCAACCAATCATTAACGAATATTCTTTCTTATGACTTAAAAGTTATGACTTATGACTGCTGCATAAATCCACCATAAAAGTCCGCCGAGAAATTTGAAAAAGTGTTGCAATATGAAAATTGACTAACTCCGCCATTTTTCAAGTTGGCCCTTCATATAAAAGTATTGAATAATGTATAGATTATGTGTGCACAAAACAGGCTCTGCCGGTCCATTAGTTTTGGCACAATTGCAGTTTGATTTTTTGCACTATCTTGCAGCGTGCCTGGATGCTCTAGTGCTAGTCTGAAAACGGCTGAGCCCGTGTACGCGGTCGAGTAGTAGGAGAGACCGGGAGATGAGGGGTAGCATATTATCACGTAATCCGGTAATTAGAAAAATTTCCCTCATCTCCTGGTCTCTCCTAGTACTCGACCGCTTACGCGGGATCGGCCGTTTTCAGTAATGTTTGCAAGCATTTTCCACCCATTTCGCAGCAGTGTAGCGCAAAATGACAATATACGTTTTGTGTTACTATTACTTTCAAAATCTGTTTGAGAAATTGAAATCGGACTATCACTACAGCATCCAGGCACGCTGCAAGATAGTGCAAATATTCATGTACCTCAAAAAATTCGAGTTGCAATTGTGCCAAAACGAATGGTCCGACAGCTTTTGTTTTGTGCACACATAAAGTACACGTGATTCAATACTTTAATTTAAAAAATCGCAAAATGGGCGAGGACACAAAAAAATATTATCTCTCCAAATATGCTTTAAAATACACAACGCATAAATGAATAAACCCAGAAAATAGTTTTGGAGTCCAATTTCAATTACAGCCGTTCCCATTCGCTATAATGAACCCAGAAAATAGTTTTGGAGTCAAATTTCAATTACAGCCGTTCCCATTCGCTTCTGAAAATCAACAAATTTCAAAGCTACTAATATTGGTGCTCTTTGTGACGTACTCTCCCAGATCCAATCAGCGAAAGGGCGTATTCTAATCGGTTTGAATTTGAAATTTGAAAAAATTACAAATAAAGAAGATTGCCATTAGATGTTTTAAAGAGAAACATTCTCAGTTGAAAATTTTCACTTTCAGATTTTTTCTTCAAGTTATGTAAGGTCTTTCTCAATATCTATCAGATGTAGTTCAATGTCCAGCGTGGCCTTAGCCGGGGAAGTAGTTGTTTTCTGTTAGATATTACAAAAAAGTAACTTCAATTTTATCGTAGGGTTTTTTCCATTTCCAGAGGAGTCATGTATTGATTCAATTTTCAACTGAGAATGTTTCTCTTTAAAACATGAATCCCTTACAAGAGAGGTTATCTGTACGATGGAAAATAGCGACTAAATTCCAACTTTCAGTCGCATATGATTCCTCATCTGACTTTATGAACATCCTGTTCATATTTTCAATGAAATCAACATTGCCATTAGAGTTATTACAAGCTGCAGAATCCATTAAAAATATTTTTAAAATTTCGTGTTCTCGCCTTTTATTGGGTTTCTCCAACTTTTTTCCGTTCCTAATGATAAAAAACTTCAATGTGTTCGTATTTCAATTCTATACAATTTTTCTCATTGGAGCAACCAGATTGCTGTGTTAGTTTTCATTTTATTAGCAAAATACTTGAAAAAACACGTTTTTGGTATTTAAATGTTTATAACAAATGGCAGTTAAGAGTCCAAGCCATAACAGAATATACTACGGACTGTCTTTCATGTGATGGCACAGTCGGTTTCTTACTGGTATTTTTGTTCAAAAATCACTCTTTTTTTGCTCCATTGGTGTATACAGTGTGTCCCAGCTAAAACTTGTCACCCCCTAATCTCCGAACTTGTGAAAAAAATTGAAAATCGCTCAGACCCGTCGATTTTTATGTCACACTTTCACCAAATACATCATTGTGTTGTCAGCCCCCCCTACGTCAGAATTTTCATTGTGACTACTATACTTGTGATACATCATTTTGAAGGGAATTCAATCCCAAATACATCGATGTACTGAAATTGAGGATCGATCAAGCGTTGTTGAAGTTTTAATGAAAACTAAGTTTTATCATCCTAAGAAAGGTTCACTGAGGGTACGCCAATGTATTGAAAAATAATATGCTCTTAGAAATAATCGTTTAGAAGGTGAGACAGACGTTTTTATGAAAAAAAAATTGTCACCATTTTAAAATTGTTAACAAAAAATTGTTAAAATTGTTATTTCCGTCAACCGATTGCACCCCTACGCGCAACCCTCTGTGAGCCTAGCTCTGTGAGCTAGGGAAGACGCAGCCCTTACTTTTTAACGTGTGATGCCATGCACGAGACCGATGACCATGCGAGGCTTTGAACCCTCGACCTTTCGCTCCAAAGGCGAACGCTCTACCACCACGGCGGTGTTTTTGTATACGCATAACTTTGTTTACCCCTTGGTATTCGATGTATTCGAGTCACTTCATTCAACAATATTAAACCTTTCGCAAATGGTTCATAGTATACAAGAGAGAATATCCATTGTGGCTGCTAGGGCTACGGCTCGAATTTTCAGTTGTAATACCACAAGAGAGTGAGAATAAAGTGAAAATAATTCGACAGATTTTTCGAGAACTTGTTGCCAGGCAATAGACACGAGAGCCCGAAGGGCTCGAGTGGCTATTGCCAAATGGCAACAAGTTTGAGAAAAAATGTGGAGAATTATTTTCTACTTTATCGAACTCTCGTGTGGTATTCGATAGATTATTTTTTGATGCCCCAATCATATAGACATAGACATATTCTCTATATAACATTTTTATTCATTACGGTTATCTAAATTCATTTTTCAATTTGCATGCAAACTGATGACAGACGTCAAATCAAAAGTAACAGTGGTTGTCACACAATAAAAACAAAATACCACGAATATTTCCGAGGTAATAATCTAAGTAGAAAATTCCCACTATAATTATGTTGTGATTGGTTTGAAAGTACATCATAGCTTCAAATTGATGGTTTTTATTGGTTGCAAGATATGTCGAAAAATAGTCAATGAAATTCATCCAGAAAAAAACACATCTTATCAGTACGTGCTTCAATTGATGAATAAGTTCATGGAGTCGGGATCAGTGCTGAATATGAACGAGATATATGAACGAGAGAAGCCTATGAGAAATGAAAGAGTTGCTGTTGCAGCGTACATCGAATTCTGAAAGAAGCAAAATTCCATTCTTATAAAATGCTCAATGTACAAGAATTAAATGAAGATGATCCTAACAGACGTACAGAGGTTTTTGAAATTATGAGTCAATTATTGATTGGTGATAATAATTACCTCTACAATATGTGCTTTTCGGACAAATCTCCTTTTTATTTAAATGGACATGTGAACAGGCACAACTGTAGATACTGGAGTGACGTAAATCCCCATTGGTACAGGGAAACTTATTCACAAACTCTACAGAAATTTAATGTTTGGGCTGGTATTCTGGGAGACTATATTGTAGGTCCATATTTTATTAATGGTAACCTCAACGGACGAACGTATCTTGAACTTCTTGATACAACTGTGAACCCCAGAATCACTCAGTTACTTGAAGAGGATGATAGGCTACTTGAAGGTCAGCTCACCTTTCAACAAGATGGAGCTCCTCCACATTTTGTTGCACCTGTCACACACAGGGAGATGGATTGGAAGGCGAGGACCAATAGAATGGCTGGCTAGATCTCCTGATTTATCACCATAAGACTACTTTTTATGGGGTTATTCGAAATACAAAGTTTATATTACACAGCCAACTTCGCTTGATGATCTACTCAGAAGAATTGTTATGGAGTGTCGTGCAGGGACTCCAGAAATGTTGAGCAATGTGCGAACACATTTCAAAAATCGCTTATACTTCTGTATATGGAACTGAATGGTTCACATTTTGTACCTTTCTTACGATGATAACATTTTAGTTGATGAAAAATAAAAATATCTTGATATAACTTAGTTTTCATTAAAACTTCAACAACACTTGATCGATCCTCAATTTCAGTACACCGATGTATTTGGGATTGAATTCTCTTCAAAATGATGTAAGTATGAAGTATAGTAGAAAATTCTGAAGTAGGGGTGCTGGGGATGAGGTGGTTGACAACACCATGATGATGTATTTGGTGATAGTGTTTCCCTTGAAATAAAAATCGACGGGTCTGAGCGATGTTCAATTTTTTCCACGACTTCGGAGATTTGGGTGGTGACACACTGGGACACACTGTATGTGTATATCCTATACAACTTGATGACTTCTCCAATTGATTTTTGTAAATGTCTGAACGGATCAATAAAATATTATAATTTTTATTATGGGACAGTATGAAAAAAGGTGAAAAAAGTGAACAAACTCAACATGAAATGATATCGGGTTTCAATTATTGAAGACATTTTCTGGAAAATTACCGAAACGAAGTTCAATAACTATCGAGCATGAAAAAGATATAAAGCATTTAAATTAAGTATAACTTATTTTAAAAATTCACTGGGACATCTGGTATATGATTTTGTGAACTGTGGATTATTGATATGCTAATTATAAGTAATGCTAATCGAAACCACGAAAATTATTTATAATTATTCTGCATGATTCAATTACCAGTAGAATGATAATCATTACCACGTGTTCTGTTTACTGGAAAACAAGATAAAGCTCCAACCTATCTTTGCATATGTGATAGATAATATAAATATTTATGTTACATTAATCATTTTAGGGAATTCTTTACTGATGAGAAGTAGTATACATAAGCACAATCATCCAAAGAAACAAAAATTACTTTGAAATCCTGAAAGTATGGGCATCGTCTGAGGTTAAAAGAAGAAAACACTGACAGTCGGTTATTAACGCCATCTGAAATGTTTCAAACATTACGCGGAATTGGCAGGGCTTTCTGTACAGAGGCGGATTCAAAAAAGTTGTGATTTCAAAGGCACTTCATTCTGATCGAAACCATTAAATTAAACTGCAAATGTTTAATGAGCCCTTACCGTTGTAATATCGTAATTTGTCATCTTGAAGAGTAATAGTATATTTGACAACAGATCGGAAAAATTGTTCAAATCACTAATTCTTCAGTAAATCACGTAAAAAAAAAGAATATAATTTCGAGTTATAAACTCTTGTGGACACGTTTCGTTTTGTAACCACGTGGTGCAGTCAGGATTTCAGTTTGGGTGTGGAGGGGGGGGGGGGGGATGGCTGAACGTAGAAATTTAGAATTAATCAGATTTTTTTTCGCAACCTGGAAGTTATTAGTAACTGTAGTAATTGATGGTGCTGCGCCAGGGAGGTGGTGTGATGACGTACACGTATGCGCGTTTTCATGAAATTAGGCCAGTACGCACAATCCTTTGAGAATTGAACAATCTAAAATCAGACAAGTTGTGTCAATGGTAGTAATGGATCACCGTTCCGTATTTTAAGGGCTACAGGTCTGAAAATATCAAACACTATTCCAGAACTAAAAAGAAGGAGACCCTTTTTTAGTGGAAAACTACAGGACGATCTGTATTCTAATTTGCTTCTCCAAAATAATAGAAACAGCCGTAATCAATCAACTGATCAAATATTCAGATAAAAACAACATAATAACTTAACCATTCCACTGAAATTGCTTCTGCTGATAATCTAGAAAACCTAATGTCCAAAGGGAAGACTTTTCACTTCTTCCCACCCCTTGGAATTCCCTCTATTTTCTCTGTGTATTCCTGGTAATCTTTTTCGTGGGTGGGAAAGAGTGAAATGTTGTCCAAAAAGTATTCCCTTTGGAATGCCGGTTTTCTGGCCCATGATAAAGATCCATGCAAAATTTGAAAGCCTAAGATTGAACCCAAGTGCAGTTTTTGATTTCTCAAATCAGCCGCTCCTGCGAGTTTTTTAATTTGTTTATTTGGTCAACCCTGAGACCGGGCCCTACTGAAAAAGTCTTCCACTCAGATTTTCCCGAAGTAAACACCATAACAAAGTGAAGGGACATAAAATTAGGCATATATGAGACGTAGAATTTTTGCGATGATCGATTTTGGGTCCCAAAATTATGCGCCTCAACCAAATCGTCTTTCGCTTTGTTGGATGATTACCAGTCATTTTATAAACAAAATCATCATAACGGAAGAGATATATAAATCGTCGAAAAAATTGATAGACAGTTTTTTTTCCAAATAAAACAAACTTTGCTTTTTTTAAGAAAAATATGTTTTTTACCAACCCTGATTTTTTTGTATTAAAACGAGATTTAAATGCATCGAGTAATCTGTGACAAACACAACTGATGAAACAAAATCATTAAGGAGGTCGACTTCTTATTTTTCCTCGTTTCTCCAAAAGTAAATTAAGTATTTATTGTGTGATTATTTAAAGACCTTGTGTTGGTTACAGGTTGCTCGATGCATTTAAATCTTATTTTAATCTCTTGAGATCCTTCATTTTTAGAAATTTGTTATTCAATCTTTAAACGTTTTTTAACCGAAGTTTGTTTGAAACCTAATTATGTGCAGCATCAAATTAATCTTAATCAAATGCTTTTTATCTTAACCCAACGATCCACTATGTTGCCATTTGAAAAAAATAGTACTAGAAATTTTAAAATGATATTTTGCTAGCAGATACATTTTGATCAAGAATTAAAGATGTATTATTTTCAAAATTTTAGGACTGAAATCAGTGATTTGAAGATATCCATAGCCCTCTAGAATAAGGAATAAATTTCAAAACAAAAATAAAATTCGGTAACAAAAAGTGACAAGTAACACATGGTTGTATTCAGCATGGCATAAGGAGACAAGAGAAGTGAAGATTGAAAATCGAAAGTTTATGTCAATTTCAGTGAAACCAATAGTTGCATGAAGTTGAGTTATTTGTCAAAAGATGCAGTTTTATGTCTTATACAGATCCTCTAAATTTTATTCCATTATCTTCAAAAACAAAAAAGTTATAGGGGCGAGCCACAACAATTGTATTGAACAGGGCTAGAAAAGTCCCGTAAAAGCATGAACTGAAAATGGAATATTGACATTCAATTCCATTTATCTGTACAAATTACTCACACACAGTAAAAACACCTAATTTCATTCAAAAAGACGACACGATATTCGTCGAGATCAAATGAATAGAATGAAGCATAGCAAATTACTGCATCAACATTTTTAATCCAATTGAAGTATCTGATACACCATGCCTTCTATTCTTTTGACGAAAATGTCCAATTAAACAACTAATGTCGCCTTATCTCTGCACATTTTTTTTTTAGTTTTATTTATACATTTCTATGATTACGCTAATAACCGACGAGCGTTCGTTAGGAATATATGGAGAACCATTCAAAATGAAAACTTGAAATTTTGTGTTAGTGGGATTGACAATATGGCCTTCTCAACTAAAATATTCTCAACTTCCAGTTTCTTTCTGTTATACCGGAAGTAGAGGGCAACTTTACCAACAACGTCTACATCCAAATTTGTTAGTTTTCGAGATATTAATTTTTTTCTGAAAAATTTGACAGTTTCATCACTACACCGAAAAATTCATAACTCATAAGCAGTAACAGTTGGAAATGTGAAATTCACAGAATCACACCTGAAGCATCAAGTCATGAACAGGTCCATCGAATTTTCAAAAATAATTTACAGGGTGGTCAAAATTTTCAACTCAAACATTACATCGAGAAAACTGATGAAATACGATTTTTTTAAATGGAAACCATATACACTATTCTATTATTTTCGGATACTACGGAAATAAGATATATACATGAAGAATACCCTATACCTAAAATACACTCCTGGCAAGATATATCCGATTTTGGGAAATATTCGAAATGTAAATCATTCGAAGCAAAACCAAACCAAGAGTGTTCCACTTGAAATAAGGAAGTTGTCCTCTACTTCTGGTAGAGGACAGAGACCGGAAGTTGAAAATATAATAGTTGAGAAGGCCATATTGTTAAACCCACCACCAGAATATTTCAAGTTTTTATTTTGAATAGTTTTCCATATATTCCTAACGAACGCTCGTCGTGAAAGACCCTGTATATAGTTTTTTATTAATTATACAACAAAAGTATATACCTATCTCATCTATGTGATAACCTGCATTTTTGTTCTTAAAACTTTAATGACCTATCTCATATTATGTTGATGACCGAAGATATGAATAAAAGTATCTATCTACGTTTCTATCTATTTACGATCCAATAATGTATCTCTCCAAAGTGCTGAAATGGAAGAAGATTGTTATTTAAAACAGGAGAAGTTGCGTTTTCTCAAAAATGTGGTTTTCACATTGTTGCTATTTGATATGGGCACCTTTTAATTATCATGATTAGTACTTGTCCAAAACTCATTTGATCGACCTGTTTCCCGTTATCACTTTTGAAAATATTCTATAATTTAATTTTCGTCAATTCATAAGTTCTTGTAGCAATTCAGAAATGAATTTTTCAACAATCGTACCATTCTGGGTTTTCACGAAAGGTAAAACTCTACATATGAATTCGATACATTAAATTGTATCATTCGATATTTTCTGTATATTTCTTTTCTTTTCACGATGTTCATATCTTTTAAACGGCAACGTACAGATATGTGGTTCTTTTCAGTCATACAAGCGTGCCAGTACTGACTTGCATAGAGTCAACGATCTTGAACATTAAAATTCACATTGAAAATACCATACGAGGGTTGCACTGAAAATTTTTATAAGCCGTAAGAATAAACAAGATATTATTAGATATAACAAATGGCTTTATGTTTCAAAAGTATTATTTATTAAAACTTTTTCAAAATTTTTTATTTCCATCAACCGGCTGCACCCTCACAAACAACTCTCGGAAGTTTTCGGAAGTTTCGAGTTTTCGTTTTTTGTGCAAGCTAGGAAAGACTGGGGCCTTACCTTTGAACGTGCGACTCCAGCACGGTTAAGAATAATTAAACTATTAAGTCCTTCCATATAAACATAAATACATAATATAAATTATAAACAATTGTTGCGACTGCTGCCAGGGATCCATATAGAATGTGCGGAATGGTGAGATTTTAGGATCGCTCTGTCATGGTTCCTTGACAAACAAGCGAACCCATGTTAGGCAGCCTGTTTGAATGAGGGTTTTTTGTAATATAAGATCCACGAGATGGCAGTACTAGCGAAAGGTCTAATCATCTGTCAAAATACATGAGCTTCTTGTAGTTTACGATTATATTTTCATTTAATTGTATTTTAAATGATTGACAGAGCAATAGTCTTTCATAAAATGCCACAGTGTTGTGCAGTGCCAATGTGTGAAAATGAAACAGGATAAGTTTCCCTTAAGAGATAAATCCCGATTAAAACAGTGGTTTGTAGCCATTCGGAGATCCAAGTTTACTCCAACAAAGCCTCGTCTGTAAAATCCACTTCACGGCGGATGATTGAGTTATAGAAGGATTCAGTATTAGAAAAACAAAAATATTTTTGTTTTTTCATACATATCATGATAAAGTTTAGGCAACTTGGTAGGTTACAATTAATATTCAGATTGGGTTTGAAGTTGTTGTTTCTGTCATAGTCGTTTGGCCTGAAATATCAAATAATTAGTGATATAGTTATAACTAACAAGAATATAAAATAATAGTTTAAGAATCCAAAGCAAATTGTGAAAACAAATAAGGCAGCATAAGTTAGTTACCTTTCAGTTTTTCCTTGGTACCGTGACTTTTGCACCTCTGCATTTGAGCTGAACCTTTAGTTCAGCTACTTTTCTTTGTTCGTAGGTAATCCATATTTACATTGTAAAACAGGGCAAATACGATTAATTTTCGATAAAAAGTTTCACTGGCATAAAATACAGTACAACTTGACAGTTGCGACATCTGATGTCAGAAAAAATCGAAAACCCTCATTGGAGGCTCATGGGCTGCCCGTGCAAGTAAAAGGCGGGTGCATGTCCTAGGTCTGCACATGCGTCCTCCAAATATTTCTAAGTAAGTATAATATCAGAATACTATTGTCTTTATGACTCCATAGCATGTCTTGTGTCTAACATGACGCATAGATCCTTTTATTTGCGTTGTTGCATTGTTATTATTTGCGTTGTTCGTATTTCACTCACTAAGTATTTCTAGCTCACAGAATATATTTTTAGATAAACTTCATTCTAAAAATTAAGCATCTTTAATTGTTCCAAAATGAAAATAGTTGATTCGTATATTACTACTTTATGACGACTAACGAATGTAATCGAAGTGAATGGTTGAGCGGTATTCGTAAAGGGATACTATCTAGAGATTGTTTTTATAGAACATACATTAACTGCAACGTTATCAGTTGGCAAAACTGTGTCGCTGTATCTCCATTAGATAAATAAGGTCTGGACTGACCCTTGTTGAAGTGATTGTTATTTTCTATGTTTAGAAATTTTCTCATGGGAAAATAGTTGAAAGAAAAGTTTCGCTTAGTTTTTATCCCAATATGCATAAAATCATATGCTAAAATCCATGATTGAAGGTTGTTTAGAAAACAGATCAGGTGACGTGTCGCTGAGTACATTCCAGTAATGTTGTAAATATAATTATTCTATAGTAATTATTATTCTTATTATTGTGGTAGCACGTATTTCGAGAAAAATAAGATATTTTCCATAGTGTTCGATCACTTTGATTCTTGATCTTGGGGAGTGATAGTTTTTGGTGTTGGTGAAGAGACAGTCACCGATTAGAAAAGTTTACTAGTCCATTGTTGGGGTGAATTCACGTTTGAGTGTCTGTGGTAGATGCGGGATTTCACACTTTTTGGAAATAATCCATTCATTATGTCTGGAAGCAGTCAGTTGAATTAGGACTGATGAAAATTGGTTTTCATATCTGATACCGGCAACTCGTTCACGTGGCCATCCACCACATTAGAAAAAAAATCTCGACTCTTTCGAGGAAAGTTTTTTTCGTTTTTATAAATTTCATTATAATGAGTTTTCTCGTTCGTTTCACAGACTTTTTTTTATATTCCATCAACATAAATTCACCCAATACTTGCATATGGGTAACTTCAGTTTCTATAAGAGACTTCAAGTTTTTTTCCCAAGAACTCATGGAATGGCAGTAGAGCTGTCCCTTTGAAAAGCTAGTCAATCTTGAAGTGGTTGACTCTTTCATCAGTCATAATCTCCTTCTTTGGATGTCACCAAGGACTCCTCGCCAACCTGCCATCTGCCATTTTATGGCAGCTTCTAAATGTCATAAGAGTTCTCGATGATTCGAAGAAACTATATAAGGAAGGAGATTTGATCTGGTCGATTACAAGTTATAAGTAAGTAGCTAGATGCAAGAATTCGAACTAAGTTCGTAATTTTTTGCCGGTGAGCATCCATGAATAAATGGAATAAAATCGACAATGTCGAAGTACCCTTCTCTCCAAATATTTCCACCAATTGGAAAATATGAGTCAAACATCTGAAAGAAAACAACTAATTCCCTGGCTAATACCACGACGGACATTAAACTACACCTGCCAGATATTTGTGCAAGAAGACCTAATTGTTAACTAGCCAAAAAATGTATTATTATTGACGAGAGTTGTTTCGGCAGTGTATTAGAGTTGTTCGACCTATTATGATACATCAAATGAAAATTTGTTATTAATTATACCTTGCAAAGTTTAGTGTAACAACGAGCAAATGTTAATCAATCCAGGTAACAATCTGCAGGCTAGTTTCACAGTTCTGCCAATCAGTGCAGACCTGATCATGACAGAGAGCTAAAACCCGTCATTCTGCAATTTATTTCCATTTGCTTTTGTAAAATATTCATGGCCAATTCCACAAGTTGAAATATTTATTTATTTCACATGCTAACATATACCGGGCGTGGAAGCTGTGGAAAACATCTTTTGACCCAACATGTTCATTTTTCTTGCACAGAATTTGGTTAGGTCATTTTCTCCTGAAACTACATTTTTCTCTAAAACTCCTAGGATAAGCTACTCCTTTCATTTGGATGGACTCAATCAATAATGAAACGCTAGATTTAATTTTTTAAATTTGGACAACAGTGAGTTCTTCCACACCGATTCTTTGTACTGCTCCCTGAATTCCCTGTTTCAAAGTCTCCAGCTTTGTAGGCTGACAAGCGTAAACTTGTTTTTTATTATGACTCCATATATAAAAATCTAGAGGAGATATATCGGAATATCGAGGAGGCCATCTGGCACGGCCGCTTGCTCCAATCCATCTTTGCCCATGTGTCTCAACCAAATACTCCTGGACTGCTATTGAATTATATGGGGAAGCACCATCTTGTTGGAAATACATTTATTATTTCCGGCAGTGGCAAGTTGTCCAAAACATTCTGAACTTCATTCTGTAGGAACCCGAGGTATTGTTGCCCTGTAAGGTTGTCTTCGAAAAAAATTGGACCTATTATTCGCGTTCCCAATATTTCATCCACACGTTTAAACGAAAACTTTCTTGAAATCTCCCTTGCCTCAATAGCCTTGGATTCTGTCTCCCCCAGTATCTTGAATTATTTCGGTTGAACATGCCATTGTTGGTAAATCTCGATTCATCAGAAAATATTATGTTGGAAGTGAAATGATTCGCCAACAACCAGTTACAATGACCACGTTCATACCGTCTCTTAGTGAGCTGACTGATGACTTTATTTTAACCAAATACTCTTTGTCATCTCGGTGTAACAGTACACTCACTTGGTCAGGTAACCAGCTTGGTTTGAACCGAAAATTGTTGCGTACCAGACCAAAATAGTTAGATGACCAAGATGGTGTAAACACGTACGGACTTGAATTTACAGCAACTTACAAAATTTTGATTGAATTCTTGATAAGCCCTACATTAGAGTTCCATTTTTATAGCAACACAACCTCCAATAGTAATGTTTTAATTTACGCTTGAATATTGACATTGCTTCTAGTGAAAGGAGAAAGAAAAATATTGGCATTGACGTTTTTGACATAAAATATCCGTTAGTACAGTTGCAAACCTTTTTATAGTTGAGTGATATGCTGTCGTAATGATTACCAAACATACCGAATAATAACCAAATTGTTTACTGATTAAACATGGTGTAAATAGGCAGTAACTTATTCCTTTGGTATGAATTTGGTATAGAACATTCAGTATGTAAAGTAACAATAACAAACTCACAACAAAAGAAAATAATAAAAAAAATTATTGGCGCTCCGGGCGGCTTAAATTAATTCGGTGGTGCATTCCAAAGAACATTTTATTCACGCAACTATCATCAAAGTTATATCAGTCCGTTCTGTCCTTGGCCAAGGTATATTAGTGGCCAGAATCAACTCCAGAACCACAGTGAACGATGACTGCGTAAAGCTCATAACGGCAGTCGTCTAGATAGGGGTGTTCCTACAGCTTGACACGTTGAAATAATTTAATACATCTGCGACATGCTGAGTAATTACTAAAGAGCTTCAAAGTCAGAATCAAATTTGCAGGTGATTCAACAATACTTGTTATTTTTTCTCTATCACTTTTTTTTGCTCAGATTTGGCAATACAGTTCTCTATCATCTGTTAGGTGTTCGGTTCTCAAGTGATGATTGAGAAGGTTCTGCACGGACTGGATTTCCAAAAGATTGGGGAACGCGAACTCTAATTCAAAAAAATTACTGGATTTTCTGATCTTCATTCCGCATCCGCTGCAACTCAAAACTGTAAGAATTTCGTACTGAAGAAGCGATAGTAAATGATTCAACAACATCAGGGCTTTCTCGTGAATTGATCAAACTATTCTCCTGCTCAAAAAGTGTACTCAACAGGTATCCCAAAAATTCGAAACTGTATTGTCTACTTGGTCAGAATATCAAATTCGCGCAAGGTATAAACGTGGCCAATAATCCAACCTCCTGATGTTGTCAACCTCATGAACATGGTGTGAATAAGGTCACTTTCAACATAACGTTTTCAAAACTCACAGAATCCTCACAGTTACTTCGTTCTTCGCAAAAATTGAGATTACCATTACTTTCACCAAAAAGCAACAGGAAATAATTTTCATACATTGAGTGACTCGAAGGAAACATCGCATTGATAGTCTCGGAGTGTTGGTGCGTCCCTCGTAACACCCGAAATGAAAGCTGGTTTCATTTCACAACGAAGTGTATATTATTTCGCAACCATCTGCTAAGAGGAAAAAACTTGTCAAAACAGAACCTTTCCAAGTGTCTACTTTTTGTGTGCATCACTGTACATGATACATCAGCCGTCACGTCTTTGTATATGACCGAAATGACTAAAACGAATCACGTACATTGTGAATTTACATAGTGGATGTGGTTGAACAAAGTTCACAACTTAAATATGTATATGTGTATTAAACCGATGAGGTTCAGTGGAACTGCTGAAACTTATATGTATGTATGAGTATGAATTCGGTTGATGGTTGTTTCCTCTGAATTCCCATGTGGAATATAATTGATAACAGGGCGATTCTTATTGCCTCAGTTTACTACAGATTTGCGTTTATGTGTGTTTTCATGTATGGAATAATATTATTTATTCTACGATACAGTACTGTGTGAGCAGTGGCAAGTAAAAAAATCGTTAAAATTTGTTTTTACAAATCGAAGAAATCCCCTCAGTAAGTGTTGATAGATGTTTTGAATGAGGAAGTGAAGTTTTTTCAATTAAAATTTCCCAGTCTAATTGTTTTCTCAGTAAATTAACCTCAATTATTCGTTTTTTTGGGATTTTCACATTACGTGAATTTGGAATATTCAATTGAAGATGTGTCTTGCCAATTGGATCATTGAAGGACGATTTTTTACTCAACATGCTCAACGGAACAAACACCGATTTGATGACACAAGTTTGAAATCGTTTGAAATTAATTAGACAAGTACTTTTCCACAGTGCTTGGAATATGATTGTCGATAATGGACCTATTCCCGTCAATCAAGTTCCTAATATTAGATTAGAGAGTAAATTAGTTTGGGGCTTTCGTGTTACATACACCGCGACCTTTTCAGATTTATTGTGCGAGCCCTCGAAATCGTTTCTGTATCTAGCCCTTTATTCGTTAGGAGGCTCCATAGGCTAGTTCTTAAAACTCCCATGTACTTGTGAGCACTTGGTTTGTCATCTCCCTTAGCCTTGACAAGCCCTCGCAGTGGCATAGTATGTGCACTAATATTTCATCTTCTTCCAGGCAGAACCTGCATAGCATTTCTTCTGCCAGACCGATTGTACTCATATGTTTCTTGAGCCTACAATACCCTGTGAGAAGTCCAACTAATATTCTAGTAGTGCTCCTCTTCTGACTTAGTAGATATTCCGTGAAAGTTGGCTGCGGTTCTATGATAAACTTTTTAGCCTGTCTTATTCCTGGTGAACTGTTCCACCATTCTTGAGATTTCTGGATTTATGTTGATCTATCCTGATCAACGCGATGATCAAATGGCAGCACTACCCAGTATGCCTCAAGACGGCTGTAATAATCTCAATACTTAACCTGGCAAGAATGCGCACAAGCTGGAAAGCTTTAGACCAATCTCATTCCTAAGTGTGTTGGCAAAGCTTGTGGATAAAATTCTCCTAAAGCGGCTTCTTTCTCTTGAGGAAAGGCTCAAAATGATCCCCGATGTGCAATTCGGCTCCCGGGCAGGTCACAACACGACCTACCAGGTGGTACGGATTGTACACGGGGTGAAAGAGGCCTTCCATAGGAGGCAGAACACGGTAATGGTCCTGTTGGACATGAACAAAGCGTTCGACACCTTCTGGATTGAGGGTTTGATCACCAAAATGTTGAGGGCAGGCATGCCTCTATACATGGTAAGCAGGGTTGGCTGATATATATCAAGTGATAGATATCATGATATATATCATTTACTCCTTTTTAACGAAATGAATACCAGATCAAAAAATCCTTGATATTTTGCGTAAAAATGAATACGTGACAACAGTGCGTTTCGTTGTTACAACTTACAATTCGGGGAATCCCCGGATAACCGGTGAATATTGGTACAGTTATGTCAAAATCATGAGGAAGTTATTGATAAAGACATTATTAGAATAGAATGATACCCACATTATAAAAAATGCAATGGATATCATGAATCTACTTAATCTCATAGCTATTGCATTAGACCGCATGCATGCAACGTGATAAAACTACAATTGGAGTTGCAGTGCAAGAATGGCATCAACTGGAAAAAGATTTGAAAGTGAAAGATCAACCAATTACGACAAAAAAAGCGTTTGGCAAAAGAAAAGATATGGCATAAAGATCACATCATTATTTGGCGAATATGCTCGATCACAGATTCTTAGGACAACATTTAACACAGTTCCAAAAACAACAGGCTCTCGATCTTCTAAATTCAACAAACCCAGAATTTGTTCCGCTTGTTATGGCTCTTACTACAAAGTCTTGTCCATTTCCAAAGTATTTAATTTCTGCACAATTCCAAACAACAAATCCAATAATTTGGTGGAAATCGGTTACAATTCCTGACTCCGAATGGCCCAAAACGAACTCCTCTTACAACTATATGAGCATTTATTCAGTGCAATAGCGGCAACAGCTGGTTTAGAAATAATTTTTTCAAGCTTTGGAATAGTTCAATCTAAATTGAGAAATCGTCTAGGCAACGAAAAAGCCAGTAAGCTAGTATTTATTTTTAAATGTTTAAATCAAAATACAGATAAAAAAGCCAAAAGCTTGGACTGGATCTCGTCAAATGATGAACTAGTTGCCTTGAGTGAAGACGATAATATTGATAATGATGATTAAGTATTTCCTCTTTCCCGATTTTGCAATCCTTAACAATGTATTGAAAGACAAGTTTTTTGTATTACATATTTTAGGAAAAATATTATTTTTTGTCTCGTTTTTTGTTATTTTAAATTAAAGTGAAGTTTGTTTTTACCAAAATAAAGGTATTTTATATTTTGTTTTTTTGTCTTTTATCCTAGGAACAAAATCAAAATTTCTGATATATCGGATATATATCCGATATTATGATATTTTGATATCTATATAAATATCCTGATATTTGCCAACCCTGATGGTAAGACTCATCGACTCCTACCTCGTGGGCAGGACTTTCGAGGTGAGAGTAAACAACAGAGTGTCCGAAAGATATGCAACCGAGTCAGGTGTTCCACAGGGGTCGAGCATTTCGCCACATCTGTACTCTCTATATACTCACGACTTTCCTCTGTTCGAGGGGACGAATACGGCGATATACGCGGATGACACCGCAAAATACGCCCATTCATTTTCAAGCGCAACTGCTGCTTCGCAGATCCAAGCTCACTTGGATAAGGAAGTAGTGCCGTATCTGGAGAGCAACAAGATTGTGATCAATGCGAGCAAGACCGAGGTCATCAACTTCCACAAGAAGTACCGCAAAGCGATCGTGGAAATCTCAAGGAAGTTGGTGGTCAAGGACGAGCCCATAGATGAATCGACCAAAGCGAAATACCTGGGGGTACTCCTGGATAATAGGCAGCGCATGCAGCTCCACATTAATCTTGCCATACAGAGAGGGACAGCGGCCGTCGCATGGACCTACCCTCTCATAGCCAGAACATCACGGATGAGCTTAGAAAACAAGCCGCTGGTCTATAAGCAAATTGTTAGACCAGCAATGTTGTATGCATGCCCAGTGTTCTGCAGCATAAACAGAACCCAACTGACAAAGTTGGATAGGATGCAGAACAAAGTTCTCCATATCGTCACTCATAGTGATAGATACATTCGATTGGATGCCTTGTGAGCTATAGCCGGCGTCGACTCCATCCCGACATACGTTAGACAACTATCGTACTAGTTTCACAAATACTTACTTTCTCCTCGGAAGCCCGCTGACGAGAGATCTTACACGCATTAGGGAACACGATAATGATCCCCGCAGACACGTGATCCCCGCTCATACGGCGGGCTCATTTATCAGGCTCGTGATATCTTCCAAGAACACAGAGACTAAACCGGATCCGTAAAGATCGTGTACAACGCCAATGAAGCACCTAACAATAGGGCTTTTCGGAAACCTACTCGGGTAAATGATATGTTACCAACCCGTGTTCTGAAAAAAGTTAGTCAATGAATTGGGCTTTTCAGTCATACTTTTTTAAAGAAAAACTTTCATCTAAAAAAAAGTTGTAAGAAAAAATATCTTAGGGGTTGAAATAATCAACCCCTTCTAAGCATACTTCAGGGTTGAAAAAATTTCAAAAAGTGTACTCTTATTGACAGATAATGTTTACCAAGTTTCCTGTCTTTAGCTTGATATACAGGGAAAATAAAAAAGAAAAGCCATTTTTTTTTAATTTTCGAAGGGGTGTAATTTTTCCGGGGAGGGTTTTTTCAAAAAATTTTATACCAAACACTCAGATTAATTTTCATCACAGAATCACCCCTTTAATTTTTTCGGTGTTATTTAGATACACCCTGTATAATAATAATGGTGGTATTGAGTTTGATAAAAGTATAGTAATTTGGAAACCAGAGAAGTTTTGTATTAATAAGGAGGAATAAATGAGAATGAACTGTCAAAGGAGGGCGATTATCCAAGCTGATCGGGTACAGTCCAAATAAATCCAATTTCCAATATTCTGTGTCTGCTTTTGTGGAGGGTTGCGTTGGAGGGAAATGTTTTGATATCAACTTTTTATTGAATATGTTCTCTCATTCAGTTCGAGCCCTATATCCTGCCACCATTGTCACCTATCGATGCCGCCCTATCAGCAATTATGGATAGCGGAGTATTCCTGGTAACATCAAATCAGCGGAAGCATGAAAGCTCTACAATCAGACAAAGCTGCAACAATCCGTTGGAAGACTCATAACTTTCACGATTGCAATGACAAACGCTTGCGTAGTTATCATTGTATCCTCTGTGAAGATGATTTGTTTCCAGTGAGCACGTTATCACTCCGCTTCGTACTATTCAACGTTGAGAGGGGAATAGACGGGTGGCGCATCCCTATTTCCTTGCAATGAATGAGTGATATTCAGATGGTTGGGACGTTAATCATTTTTTTTTTAATACGGTGTGGGCAAAATCCCATTCAATAAGAAATTCATTGGCAAGTATCTATCGGAAAACTAGGCCAGTCAATAAAGGAATTTTTTGTAACAAAAATAATAGTATAGGAAACCGACTGTGCCATCTCAATCCGTAGTTATATTCTGTTATGTTTTCGACTCGCAACTGTCATTTATTAATTTTTGTTATAAATATTTAAATATAAAAACGTGTTTTTTTGTGTTATAAAATGAAAACTAATTGTGCTGTACAATTGGAATGCTAAGAAAATGAGATTTTTTACGACCCAATCGAATCACTAGGAAAATTGTATGTTTGTCGAAAAATCTAGTGAAAATATACCTTTTTATGTTTCTAATTAGATGTTTTTTTGCAGCGAAATATTTATATTTCTCGAACCTCTTTGAAGTACCCGGAAAGGGGGCGGCTGGGGGGGCTGGTGCCAAAACGAATTTTAAACGCCTAAAATAAGAAAGAAAGTAACAGACAAGGACCATGTGTTGAATGTTGTAGATGTTCCAAACTCAAAAAAAATCGAAAACTTTTGTATCCAACTTTTCACCGCAAATTTACCGTCAAAATGGCGAAAAACAGATTTTTCAGTATTTAATTTTTTTCTCGCGAATAAATGACTTAATTTACATGAAAATTTGTAGGAATATGTCTTTTCGGTCTTGGGCATGATTTTTTTGCAATTCTGAAGATGACTAATTTTCGAGTTATGTACATTTTTCAAAAAAAATATCATCTTTAAATGGTCATTTTAATTGTGGAAATGACTACTTTTGAATGGTCTATGTAACTTGGTGGTTCATAGATCGTTAGACCGCTTGAAATTGAGAAAAGTTGTCTCTATGAATCATGCTCAATATTTTCAATGATTTTCGACTTTCTTTATAAATTAACTATGAATAAACTACTAAATTACATAAACCAATTGAAAGTAGACATTTCAACAATTGAAATGATCACTTATAGACCTTCAAAATACAAAAAAATCCCAAGACAATCGTTCGTGGAAGATAAGGGTATTTTTTACGAAAAATGTACATAAATCGAAAACTAGTAGTCTTCTCAATTGAAAAACTCATACTCAACTGACACCAAAAAAGACATATTTCTACAAATTTTTATGTGAATTGAATCATAAATACTCGAGAAAAAAATTAAATACTAAAAATTCGGTTTTCCGCTATTTTGACGGTTCATTTGAGGTTATGTCCAAAAGTGTTGGATACGAAAGATTTCGATTTTTTCCGAACATTTTCCGCTAAGCAGTCACACGTTTCGCCGCAAATCGCAAAAAACCGTTTTTAACCCCTAAACTGCATCCCAATTACACCATTTTGAGTGTTTTCGTGTTTAAATAGTTTTTTCCTCAAAGTTGGAACCACTACAACATTCTCCACCTGGACCTTGCCTGTTACTTTCTTTCTTATTTTAGGCGTTAAAATTCGGTTTGGCACCAGCCTAACTAGGAGCCGCCCCTTTCCGAGTACTTCAAAGAGGTTTGAGAAAATCAAATATTTCGCTGCAAGAAAAAACGTCTAATTCAGAACATAAAAAGGTATATTTCCACTAGATTTTGCGACAAACATACAATTTTCATATTAAAAAAATTAAAACCAAATAAAACGGTTTTTCCGATTTTTACGGAAAATTTGAGGTTATGTGAAAAAATCTTGAATACAAAAGTTGTAGATCTTTTTATTACCAATAATCTTTTCCTTTTTCTTTTTTTGTAGGAGGTTAATTTTCTCTGCAAATCGTTAGAAACCATTTTTACCCCCAAAAGTTCACCACCTTTCGCTCTTCTATCATAATCAAATCCTCATTTATGTCATTGTTAATTTTTTGTATCTATTAAGATAACATGAAATTTTTTATTCTCGAAAGGTTTCAACTGTTAATTTCAATAATTTTAATGAATAAATATGAGTTTAGAACAAAAATTTAAAAAATTGATTTTTGAAAATCTGTTTTTTCATTTTTTCGCGTTTTCTGCAGAAAATGTCCATAGTAGTGCTACTAGAACTAGAAAACTGTTACTTCATTTGTTGCTTAAAATCGTTATAAACGGGAACTCCTATTACTCATACATTAGCTCGAAAAACTTCAACTCGAATAATGACTTGTTTACGTGAAAGTCTGTTTTCAACAATTGTATGACTAACGAACAGTCGTTGCCGACCGGTGATGAACCCTTTACTCCCATATTATTATACACCTACTAAGTAGGCTTATTAAGGCAAGTACCTGACAGAAAACAACTACTCCCCTGGATAAGACCACGACGGGTATTGAATTAAATCTAACAGATACCCGTCGTGGACTGAGCCAGGGGAGTAGTTGTTTTCTGTCAGGTACTTGCCTTAACAATCCTACTTAGTAGGTGTATATTGGAGTAAAGGGTTCATCATCGGTCGGCAATGACTGTTCGTTATTAAACGATCACCCAAAGAATTCTGTTATCTTCAATTGTATGACTTTTAGTCATTATGCAAAAAAATATCTCATGTTGCCTTCTGCATACTGATGTTCCGTATCTATTTGTATTCAGTATTCAAATGAAATAATTTTACCCATGTTCTTCATAAGAATTGATTGAACTTAAACAATGTGAAATATTTTAAGATGCATCAACTTTATTACCTGTCGGTGCAGTACACAGTGCTTTCGTAAATTTTTAATAGATTCTTTAAAAAATCAATGCACAAATAACTTTTGGAAAAAACCCTGAAACCGTAAAAGATTATTTTTATTTCAAATAGAATTGAAAATTACAGGTAATTAGTGTAAAAAGTACGACGATCGATATTTTCCAACGGAATCCTCCATGTTTCAATGAATCTGAAAGAGCTCATTTTGAGTTCAGATCAAATAATATTTTTTTGTCAAAATTTATGATATCAAGATGGCAAACGAGTTTTGTGAATATGGCCCTATTGATTGATCGCGTTTGGCACCAGGAACTCCTCACCAAGTTTCCATCTAGCTTGATGTCCCCCAGTTGTGTTCTTTGCTATATCTAGCTTTCTCTCAGGCAGATCTCTCCACGTGGTGGTTCATGGAGTTTCACCCGACACTCTACCTATAAATGCTGGTGTTCCACAGGGATCCATTTTAGCTCCAACACTTTTTCTTCTTCACATACCAATGATTTGTTGGGAGCTGTTTCACTTTCCGTCAGATGATTATGATTTATAAGGCACAGATCCGACCTGTCCTGGAATGCAGTTCCCATATATGGAGTGCAAGCCCCTAAACACACAGTGAAACTTCAAGATTCTGTTCAAAATAGTGCCATCGAGACTGATCCGTTGGGCTTAGTCTTCACATTCCTTTTTCTTCACTTTGGATACATATCGAACATCTTTTTCCTAGTGCTCGTTCTCCCAACGAACGCAAAGTTTTCGATCTCACTGCCTCGGGAGGTGTTCCCTGAGGCATACATCCTATAGAAATTACATTCTTTCTCTCAGCTCTCTCGTGTTCTTTGAACACTACAGGGTTTTCCTCTTCATGAGAACCATAACATAAAAAAAAAACTCGAGGCCAGTTCAATTCTATTCCAATCATTGCCTTGAATTTATGAAATCATGACAGTTTATTGAAAAACATCGCCTTCTGTTTGTTTCGGAACAATTTTTATGATCATTATACAGGGTGTTCCAAACTGGATGGCCTATTAGACATTTCTGGAAAACGGGACGTAGGATTATTTTGAAAATTTGGTTTCTTGTATAATCAGTTCTGCTCTATTGATCTAAAATATTTTCAGCGCTGCGGCGTTGCCGCTTCTATCGAATAGTAGCAACAACTTTGATATTTTAAATGGAATTTCCTGTATAGTCTTGCATTTTTCGCTTTGCTATTGCTCTTTGATTATTTTCATATAATACTTCCCTATACCTATTACCAGTGGTTTTTGAGAAAATCAATAATTTCCTTATTTATTGTGCGAAACGCTTCAATTAAACGTTTATTACTGCAGTATTTGAATACGTAGAAAGCTGGTCACGGCATACTACAGATTATTTCAATTGGGAAATATTACCTATTTCGAATCTGGTAGTTGAAAATGATAGTAGTGTGCCGTGACCAGAAAAGAGCACAGCATACTTTTAGTTAAACAAGACGTAACTTTCATGGTGTTTCTGTCAGAAGAAAGTATTAGAAATGGATTATAATGCATATTGAAATGCCGATATTTCGAATCTGTTTCATATTCAAGGTTAGTACAAAAACATTATTTCAAGAACATGCAGAAAATTAAATGAACTTACCACAAATGAATAGAAAAGAATTCAGAAATATCGAGCGGAATTATGCTGTGTTTGGGAATGTTGAGGCGTCAAGAGGTGATCCTTCAAAAACGTGTTGATTTCTGTGAATGGATTTAAATATGGACTCATGAAAATCCTTCAGAAAATTATATGGAAAATATTTTAATAATATGAGAACTTTTTGGCAATTTGCCGCTTCATGTATATCGAAATTGTTGGTAGAAGTTGAACGGTGCCCCCCTCACTGTAGAAAAGAAGTGAACAGAGAACTGACTACAACCTTTGAAGATCGGTGGATAAGACACTTGGGTTCACAGCCTTGGCCACCGCGATCCCCAGATCTAACTCTTCTAAATTTTCACATTTAATCAAATTAAACATCACTTCGAAAACATGGATTAGCGATTAATAGGACCTTCATTTGTTTGTTGATTTCTCAACAGACACATGTTTTTCAGATACCCTGAATGGGAGATAAAATTATCATGGAGATGAAAAATCGAACCAACCGTACTCTGTTCAAATCTGAATTAAATCACTGCATTTCTCAATTCATGCAATATTAGTTTTGGAAAAGACTGAAAAAAATACAAAATATAAATATCTAATGAATATCTAATAACAGAAATATGGGTCAAATTCGACAAAAATTAATCAGATTTTCATTTGAATAATTATTGTCTTCCATTTTGATTCTTTTCTAATCAAATTTACGTTAATGTACAAGCAAAGTTCATATTATTAATGCACTAATTTTCGAATTTTCACAATGACATGTTCCATGACATTTCATATCTACCCAATTCAAAATATGGCAAAATAATCCAATTTTTATATCCAAGTTTTATAGAAAACTTGCTTTTATTTCGGAAACCTGACTCCATAGTTATAGGAACGTGATACACCATTTGAAAGGAAATTCTATTATCTTTCAGGATATTTGACAATATACAGGGTGTTCCATTAGAAAAATGGTGTTTTCACCACTTTTGTGTCTATCGGTAAACTCACAAATTTTCAACGACCCTTTATAATGAAGAACGACTTCTCTTAGTCATAACTAATACACAGGACAGTGTCAAACTACATCCAAAATTTCAGCTTTCTTCGTATTCAAATGCTGCAGTAATAAACGTTCAATTGAAGCTATGTTTCGCACAAAAAATAAGGAAATTATTGATTTTCTCAAAAACCACTAGTGATAGGAATAGGGAAGTATTATATGAAAATAATCTTAAAGCAATAGCAAAGCGAAAAATGCAATAATATACAGGGTATTCCATTTAAAATGTCAAAGTTGTTGCTACTTTTCGATAGAAGCTGAAAATATTTTAGATCGATAGAGCAGAACTGATTATCCAAGAAAACAAATTTTCAAAATAATCCTACGTCTCTTTTTCCAGAAACGTCTAATAGGCCATCGAGTTTGGAACACCCAGTATATGTTGATAAAAATCCACTGCTCCCCAAAACATTTGAAAGACCAAATTTGCATCTCAAATATGTGTTTTATTATCATGTCTTTCAGTATCGGTGTATGTTTATGCAGATAAATATGGAAATCTTTCATTTTCTTTATCTCTGGCACGTAAAGAAGAAACAGTTGGAATGAATATAGCACATGCTTGTTAAAATGAATGGTTTCTGAGTAGATGATAAGAAGTTGAAAGCGTTGTATGCCAAGAATTTGATAAAAATTGTGAAAGCTATTTGCTCGTGAATGAATTGAAAATTTTCAGCCACCTCCTGCTTGAATGAAGAAACTACCTTTCAGAATTGTAAGCCAGTAGATACAGACATGATTTTTCCAAAATTGAATTTAAAACTTCAGTTCAAATGATATTAAGTCTGAATTTCCAACCCTTTTTTCGGAATACAAGGAAACAATAAATTTTTGCATTATGAGCTCGGAAAAAATGGCAAAAGTTCTGTAAACTTTCGAAGTGTTGACAAATAGCAGTTTACTTCTTCTGTTAAACTTTCAACCATTCAAACAAAACGGAAATTTTTGTTTTATCAAAAATAATGTTCTTGATTCAAATTTTTCGAAGAAAATTCCAAAATATCTGCAAAAAATACCTAAAATATTTTTCTCGAGAAGTGCTTCAATTTGCAACCTCTTGCGTCAAACGGAAATATATTTTTTTCATTAAATTGGTTTTTCTTATTAAACTGAGTAGGTATAGGAAATTTTACAAAAGTTCGAAATAATGGTTGCAAATGAAGATGTCATTTGCATACAATGTTTCCATTAGTTTACAACCTCGCCTGCAACACTGAAATGAGGGTAAAATCAAAAGAAAACTATTTTCGTGTTACTACTCTACCAAAAAAAGCAAAAGTTTTGCACAATTTCACAAGTGTTGAAAAAAGTAGTACCGAGGTCTTCACTCGTCAAATCTTCATCGCAAATGAAGCAAAAAAATACTTTTTGCATTTTATATGAAGAGTCCCGCCCACAGAAAGAATATCGATCTGGTAAATGGTAATTTTTTTTTCTTCTTACTTAAAGTACACAAAACTTTTGCAATTCCTCTTTTCAGTAGTTTTTTATTGGAAAAAATTGGATTTAATATTAATAAATAATATCAGAAATATCTGGTTGGTAACATTGATAAAATATTTAAAATTTGAAGGATGCTGTCAGGTAATTCATTTTTTTATTTATACGGCATCAACTTCTGAGGTTATTAGCCGTTTTCCTGGACTGCTTTATTAAAATGAGTGATGAAGATGACTCAAGTTGCACCCCTCCTGAATCGAGAGTACCTAATTGCTCAAACGGCTGTGAATGATTTGTTGCCCAAAAAATCTCGTTCAGTTTACGAAAAGGAATTTCACAATTTCGAAGTATCCGATGCCTAACCACACTCCCACAGCAGTCAAAATAACTTTTCAAAAAATCAGACCACTGAGCGTAATTTTGTAAACCCAGTCCAAACCACACTAGCTAATTTAATTATAAACGCCCGAGAAACCAGTCATTTAACAATTGAAGTTTGTAATAACGGCACCATCCAAGGCAACAAATAACACCACAACATTCAAAGGTTATTCTTCTTCTTTGTTTAATATCTGAAAATCCCACCCCTCTTTTCTGACGTTCATTTGACAGTTGATGTTACCATTGTTACCAATACCGAAAAAAATGTAAATGCGTATCGATATAGAAGCCATTTCGATACGCATTTGGGTTTCATAATAATTCATTTTACGTGGTCGGCTGGTAAAGCGTTCGCCTCGCAAGCGTGGGGTCGTGGGTTCGATCCACCGATTAATCGGTCTCGTGCATGGCATCACACGTTAAAAGTTAAGGGCTGCGTCTTCCCTAGCTCACATAAGTCTCTCGAATACTTCCGAGGGTTGCGCGTAGGGGTGCGATCGGTTGACGGAAATAACAATTTTAACAACAATTTTTTAACAAATAGAAAAATATTATGATCATATCTTATGTTATAGTCATGGTTATATAACATTTAAGAAATGATAATAAAATCTTTTAAATAAAGTCAGGTTCATTCAATTCTTTTTAGTGATCATCTTTGGAATTATGACGAAAACTTGATTATATCTGATCCCAAACCCACCCATACCACCAATTTTGAATAGAATCAATTTTCTACTCCATTAGAGAGCTCCCGTAAAGCGACGATGCCAATTTAAATTTGAACATATTCTATGGAAAAAGTCTATAAAACCTTAAAGCAGATGCTTTCCCGTTTCTTCGTATTTCACGGCACCGATTCAGTAAATTCAAATGTCTCCATCACATTGCTGCACGTCACCACATGCCACGGCAAACTAAACACTTGGCATCCCTAGCGAAAATGTTTGAAACAATTTATTGAATAAAGCACAAATTAACCCTTCATATACAAAAAACAAATCACAGATCTGAAATAAATCAGTTCCAATCAACCGGTACACAATGTAACAGATATACGCGATGGATAATCAAGTATTTAACTGGACCACTGTTCAATGATCTCTTCATAGTGTTCTGCTTTGACTTTGAGCGATTTCTTACGTTTCGACTGCTGCAGCTATAATATAGATTAATATAATTAATATTCGTGAATAATTTTGGTTCCGTTTCTCGTATGAGTTTGCAAAGTTTCATATCCAGTGGGACCGATATTCTCTTCATTTGCAACCACAATAAAAAACTTTTGGAATTATCTCAATGCTTGGGTGTATTGAAAATGGTAGCGTCGAGAAAAATTGCTTCATGAGTAAATGATGCGTTTTGGTTTTACGAGATGGTTGCAAATGTATATGAATATGTTGAATAATTTTTTCAATTCACTTATCCAATTTGCAGAAGTTTTGTAATTTTTTTTAAACAAATTACAGTGAGAAACTAAAACAAATGAGAAAAAACAAGGTTCCGTAATATTTACAAGGTTGCAAACTTAGTGTATGTTTTAAAACATTATTTCCAACAAAACATTGTCTAGTCACGAATGGGGAGCGGACTGCACTACCCTAATGACAATTTATAGACACTTGATAAGAGCAAACATTGATTATGGTTCTATAGCATATACTACTGCGAGAAAATCACTCCTGAAGCAATTGGATACTATACACAGTGCAGCAATCAGATATGCGGTTGGTGCATTTCGAACAAGTCCTGTTGAGAGCCTATATGTAGAAGCTAATGAACCAACCCTTGAAATCAGAAGACAATCATTGAGCCTATCATACGCTGCAAGAATATCTGCCAATAAAAATATTCCGCTCTATGATTACATCTTCCCAATCCACCATAATGCTCCACCGAAAGAAAATACCAACATCCCCCACCCATTTAGCACAACAATAAATGAATTCGGACCCGATTTCAGCACCACTTTACCCTGGTTAACGGATAACCTGGTTAACGGATATACCTTCCTGCAATACATCCCTTACTCATTTCCCAAAGATCATAACCCCCAGCTTGAAAATCCTTGAAAAATTCCACGAATAGAGTACCACGGACAAAACATAATTTAAACAGACGCATCTAAGACATCTGGAGATCAACGCGTCGGAGCAGCCGTTATATCAAGCAATGAAACATATTGTTACAGTTTACCACCAAACTGCAATATCTACACAGCAGAATTGTCTGCCATAGCAAAGGCCGTTGAATTGTCAAATATCCTTGATGCTAGAGAAACAGTCATTTTCACTGACTCTTTGAGCTCTATACAAGGAGTCAAACAACTGTACCCCAAACATCCCGTACTGCAATTGATCAAAGATGAACTTCACCAACTGAAATCTCTAGGAAAGACCATAAAATTAGTGTGGATTCCTTCACACATAGGAATACCCGGAAACGAGAAAGCCGACAAAGCCGCCAAAAATGCTATCACAGATCCGACATCTCTGAGAGTGAACTCTATCCCGTACGATGATATGAAAGCAGACATAAAAAGTACATTAAAGGCGTACGGCAGGATAGATGGCAAGAAACAGGAATCGGCAACAAGTTAGTTATTCGAACTAAACCCCAGTCTTGACCCCTTAACACCAGGTCACTCTTTCACGGCTCCGAATTGGGCACACAAGATCAACCCACTGACACCTGTTTCAACAAAGTGACCCAGAGACATGTTATATTTGTGACAGTGTTCTAACAGCGTGAAACACCTTCATCTAGACTGCCCATTGTATCACGAAGAAAGAGTTACAGCAAACCTGGCCAACGACCTAAGAACCATCCTCAACCTGGAAAATGTGGAAAATCTAGTTTCGTTTTTGAATAGAATTAATATAATGTACAAAATTTAGATTTAGATCTACTGTAAATATATTGTACCCCGCTAATAACCGTAATGGTTGATGCGGAAATTGAAAAAAAAAATTATTCCCAACAGTTTTTCTGATTTCAGAACTTTTGCAATTTTCAGTGCAAAAATAAAGTAATAAAATGTTCTTTGCAATTTAAACAATGTTCCGTTCATAGCAGACTTCTGCAAAATTTTATAGTTTGTTTTTATTAATTTACACTGACGTTTAAAAACTTTTGGAATTAATGTGAATTGATTGTCTATACCTACTGGCCTATTGACTTGGATGCTGGAAATTATAGATAGAAGCCACTGCCGCGCGATTGAAAAATCAGTGACCGACTAACGGAGGTTCTAATAGTTGCAACTGCTTGCTTTCGTTTGATTGTTCACTTATTGACAGTAATAATCCGCCTCATTGTGCACTAATAATGTCGCCGTTTTGACAACCGGTCAGTTGCGTTATCCGCAGGTCTAGTACTCCAGGAATCATCTAGTTTTTAATGTTGCCGATCAAAAATACTACAAATCAAGTACATTTCTCACTGACAGTATACGCGTAATAACAACTCATTCGAACGTTATACTTCACTGAATCTCAGCTCGAGATAGTTTCTATATACAGGGAGTTCCAGAATGTTCAATACAAGAAAATATGTCCGAAATTTGAAAATGAAAACATGAAACATTAAGTGTTCTCAACTGCATCTGAAAATCTTTCTGAATGAAGAAAGTGACATGTTATTTTTAGTGTAGTGCTAGTGTAGCGCCCCTACCATTGTTTAAATGGAAATAAGATAGTTAGCCAACCTTATGGAAATATTATTGGATTCAAATGGGGGCAACATGTAGATGGCGTCAGTGGTCTGGCATCCAAGTCATGTCGTAACTTCAGTGATCTGGCTGGCCTCCAGTCATATCGTAACTTGATTGAAACAATGGTACAGTATTGAAATCAGGGTTACTTGAAGGACCCTGCATTAAAATGACTTCAAATATTCATGTTTGTAACTAATCACGCTAGATGACACTCGCGTTTGCGTCCAATACCGATTCCACAGGTATTGACTGACCATCTAACTTCTATTGAAACATTGCCCTTATCCAACTTCTGATAGTTTTCGGTTCTGTAAATTTCAGTTCTGCCATTTGTACTTCTGATGACTTTCAATGTGTCAATTTTAGGTCTGTGAGGTAAGAATTCGACGATTTTAATTCTTATGACTTTCGAATATGACGCTCTGCAGACTTACGATATTCTGTTACGATATTTTATCATTTTTACAAAGCATAGTTTTGGTGATATTGCTGGTTTTATCGAATAATTGTCTTCACATTTTCGTTCATTATCTTTTGACATATGTATCTTCTTGTAAAATGCGGTTCTTCGTATTCCGGTTCTTAAAAGACCGATATGATGATTTAGTATTCTGGGATAATTATTTTTTGATGAAAATTGTTTATTGTAATCTATTGACTTTACAGAGTTATCTTTCGATAATTTTCCATTTCTTCAAAATTAATTCTTATGTTCGGTTATCTAGAATATCTTTACTGAATTTCTGATGCATTATAATTATTATGTAATCCAAATATTAAATGATGCTTTCTAGTGTCGGAGGGTGATTTGGACTGACACAGCCACAACACGCAGCGCATGCACATATGACGTAATACTATTTGGGATTTAACGTCCCGTAACTTGTTTGACCTTCGTCTAAGTTTAATTTCACCAACCTCGAAAAATTCGTTTCGAAACAGAGGCTGGTTCGATACGCATTTGGGTTTCATAATGACGCAAAAAAGACAAGCACATTTATTACAAAAATATGACAATGCAAAAGTAGCAACATTCCAATGAAAAATAGTGAACTGTGATGTCGATTCTTTCAACGTACTTGTTCAAATACATTTCCTTCCTGTGCTAAACAATAACATTGATTATCATGCAAATGATTCCTAACATTTCTCAGCACATTTGTGGTAATACTTCGAAAGAATTTTCAATGTTCTTTAACAAGTCCTGTAGGTTATATCTTGAAAAAAAAGAACCCTAATTGTGATTTCACGTGACCAAAAGAAAATAATCATTTGGGACTGAATCGGGCGATCGAGCTGGCCATAAGATTGTTCCTCTTCCTATGATCCGATTTGGAGAAGTGGTGTTTGACTATTTTATGAGCTGAACATACATCTTGCTGCAACCAAATCCCATGGAAAGTCCGCCCTGCTGTTCTTCTTATTTCCGGCACAGTTTGCAGTTGCAGAAGATATTTGCAGTTGAGAGATATTTGGATCCATTCAATGCACCTTGTATGACAAATTGACAAATTTCCACCTAGTATGCCACCCCAAATATTAATTTTCTGGGGTTACTGGTTTCGTAATTCATAATACCGATGCCAATGTTCTCGGGACTGATACCGCATACGAGAAGGATTATGACGTCCTTATAAAGGAAAAGTTGACTCATCCGTGAAAACAATATTTTCAATGAAATGTTCTTCAGCATTTGCCATTTCCATCACCGTTTCACAGAATGGCATCCGCTTGAAATAATCATTCTGATAGTGTGGGTTTTCTTAACTTTGCATGATCGGTATCCATGTGTTTTTAGAATTCGTCTCACTGAACTTGCACTCAAGTCCACTTCATTGGCAACAGTCAACGGTTTTATTGGGATTTTTGTTGACTGTTGCCTGACTGTTGCCAACACCATTATTTCCTATACTTTCTTTTCATCACCGTCAACTGGAACTTGCTGTTTTCTAGGAAAAACGCAACAAAATTTCTGTAAGTTATTTATGACACGATGAATTCTTGGAATGGTTGGAGTGGGTCTATATTAAATTCATTGATGAATCAGTTTCTGATTGTAAGTATTGAGTTCTCTCTATGATACCATTCAACGATCCTAACTTTTTCTGACACTTTATAGAGATTTATTCCGGCAATGAATATATCTTTCACAATGAATGACCAAAAAAATAATAATGGAATTCGAAGGAAAACATTTTGACATGTGCGATTGTTTAAATTAGCATGAGTAAACTCGTCCACGTTGGATCTATGTTCACACTTTTTACTGTGGTGTGGCTATCATTTCTTCATTTTTGTCAATACAGATTTATTTTTGAATATACAGTGCGGCAATGGGGCAGTGGTGCACATCAACTTGAAAAGACAAAGAGATCGATATTCTGAAAATATCTATTGACGAAAATTGAAAAAAATGTATTATCTTTTCAACGATGTTTGAAATTTTTAAGTTCATGTGCCCCTCCGCGCACTCTATCCGGCAATCGCAATGTATTTTATTAAAAAAAATAAGAATCGGTAATACTATTCAAAATGGTTTATGTTCCATGTTTCTACGTCAAACCGTTCAATAGTTAACACGGTGGGGGGGCTAAAAAAATCCGCACTGTATACCAGAATTTAGGATTAATATTATGTGGATGATGAATTTTTTTTTTTATTATAGAATGGGTATTTATGTTTCATCTGTTATGAATCCACAACACAATTTTGAACTTTTTCTGTAACGTTTCACTCTGAGTAAAGTGATATGGTTAACGCACTGTATTCGGATGCCAATAATTTTTTAAACAAAAAAAATTCTAGGCAGTATGTGAATGATCAGAAAATTCATGTTAAATTAAAAGTGAATTGAGAAAAATCAAGACTACTCAGTTAAAGTTCCAGAAACGGGGTGGGGGTTGCTAAATATTCGTTTTCAGGTTTTGGATATTGGTTTTTTACGATTTGTGGCTGAAATATGTGTCCTATCGAGAAAAGCTCAATAAAATATCTATAACTTTTGTATTAATAATTTTCTAACATAACCTCACAATTAACGAGAAAAACGCTAAAACCCCTTTTTTCTGTTTTTAATTTTTATCTCTATTTTTTGGGTTGGAGGTAAGGGGATGTTTTAAATTTCCTCCCCCCTCCCCCTTACCCCCAACCGCTATTTAAAAAAACTCAAATTAAGAAATCGTACAGTTGCTTGATTTCACTATTTCCTCCCTTCAAAAAAATATTGATGGATTTCGATTTTCGAAAATAAATAAAAGTTAGACATCAACAATGTGAATTTGAGTTGGTGCCAGAATTAATTTTTTTCGTGTTTTAAAATAGTGATTGGGGGTAAGGAGGGGGGTTTTAGGTTTTTAATAAAAAATTACACAATTGTTCAGCATAATCTAAACCAAAATACGAGATATTGTTTCGGCCTATAATAATGAATAGTCTATTCTGAGCAAGGTATGATTTCAACGCCCCCTAGCATCAAAACCATTTATTTTTGGGGATTGACACCCAATTAATTTGAAAAAATATTGAAAATTGAGAAAAATCCACCGAAATTTTTTCATTTTGTGCCTTCTGGGGGGAGGGGAGATAATCATAAAAGCTGCCATTTTTCTTATTCAGGCATATTTAAACATTCGACGATACATTTAGAGGAGTTGGAGGGAAGAAGGGGAGTGGTAAGATTTTTTTTTATAAAACAGCACAATATTGTTCATCACTAGCACCAATTGAACAAGTGAAAATATTGTTACCAGATTCAAAAATAAATAGTCTAATCAGCGGTGATTCCAACGCCCCCTAGCAGCAAAACTGTTCAATTTTTTGGGTTGGCGCAACGGTAACATTGGTTGAGAATAACATGGACTACGTCATACCAAGCATTAAAAAAAAATCCACTGGATCCCAAATTCGATAAGGAGTTTGCGGGGTCCTTTTATATATTTTTCCATAATTTTAGTATGTTCCAATACCTACCCTTGTTTGGATCGTATGACCCTCTGGCCAATCAGGATGGGAGCGAGAAATTCGATTATTGTTTAAACAATGTTTTCGGTAATTCCAAAACCTTTAACAAGTAATTGAAATGAAAATTACTCTTTTTCATCATCTTATTGGCAATAAAAAATAAGGAATTCTCAAGATTACTGAAAAATCGATTCTGTAAAAGTCGTTTTTTTGTTTTATTTTTGCATTTAATCGATATATTTCGATGCGACACATTATATTTCAAATATTTTATCGTACATTCCTCGTTTTGTTACCTTTCATCGCTGTAGTAGCGGTTGTGCCGCTTGACTAAAACACTATCAAACGTCGGAACAGGAAACCCTGTCGAATGCATACTGAAATACATTAATTTGCAATGGGTATTAGGCATCTAGCTACCGGCAATTGAGGACGTGCGGAATCTATTAGATGAACCACGTCACAGTGTTCGCCAATGCATTTCCGTGATCCAACAGGGCCCTGCGGCAACTTTTGTATTTCCACTTCTACTATAGTTTCTTTGAGCAGGTGAATGCGAAACACGAGTAGCACAATTTTCCAAACGTATCTGGAAATACAGAGAGTTCCTAAATATTATGTCCATATTGAAGGAGGTACCCAAGTAGCACACTTATATTGAGATAATAGGGGAGACGGGTATCAATTGTAACAAGTGTAAATTATTGCAACTTTCATATACAGTGTGTCCAAGATAAGGATGGAATAGCATTAGGATCTCGGAAACGGTCGATGGTGTTACAATGTTGGTTAAATTACAGAAAAGTGGCAAAAGGCCTTTTGTAGGGAATTTGCAGAAGTTGGGTATTTTCTTCGGATTTCGAGATATTTTGAATAGAGTAAAATTTTCGATATTTGTTTAAAAGATATCAAAAAATAAAAAATACAAATTCAATTCCACTTTTTGAGCTCAACAAGATAACGTCTACAGATTTTCACGACTTTTCGTTTCCGAGGAACCTTCATCAACTTTTTTCAAAAATACGGCCCTGATATTTTTAATACAAAATTCAAATCCATTTTTTTCTGAAATACGTCATATATCATTCATAAATTCACAGTTACTAATTATGTTCGAACAAATGATCATTATTTTCTAAACACAGGTAACATCGTCATACTGTGGAACTCAAGACATTAATGTAATGGTTCGAATAGCATCTAAAACCAGTTGACGTAATTCTTCTTCCGTTTGAAAATTACGTTGATACACATAGATTTTGATGTACCCCCAAAGATAAAAGTCAGGAGGTGTCTGATCTGGCGACCGTGGATAGATATGCACGAACAATCCTCGAATTATGAGCGGGGTCCCCATCTTGTTGAAACCAAATGTTACCGACTTCTGCTAGAGGTGAGTTATCACCAAACCTTTCTTCCAAATCGCCCTGAAGTAAATTTCCATACCGCTCGGAAGTAAGTGATCCACGGTAAAAAAAATGGCCTAATAATCCTTAGTCCCACATGTTGAAATCAAAACGGTGTTGGTGCCTAGACATTTTGTGCAAGCGCGGATTCTCTCTATACCAAAAATGCATATTTCGCCTGTTGCAGAATCCGTTGTTGGACCATACTTTCATCAGACCATAATATTTCATGAACAAAATTTTCATTCTCTTGACATTTTCTGGTTACCACTCAAAGATGTCTTACGTCGTCTCCCGTCCTTGGCAGATCCGAAATTTGTACGGATAATAGAATTGTTGTTAAAAAAAATTGCTAAAATTATTACTTCCGTCAACCGATTGATTTCACCCCTACGCGCAACCCTCGGAAGTCTTCGAGAGACTTGTGTGACCTAGGGAAGACGCAGCCCTTACCTTCTAATGTGTGATGCCATGCACGAGACCGATGATCATGCGGGGATTTGAACCATCAACCCTTCACTCCAAAGGCGAACGCTCTACCAGCACGACCCAATCAATAATTTGAATACATTTTTAATATTATTAAAAGACCTTGTACACAAATAACTTTTGTATTGTATATGACGCTAGGGTGAACTCACTAAATACTTAATTAATTTTCATTCTTAATTTGAAAAGCTTTCTGATAATTAAAGTATTACCTCTTATTATCATTATTCCTAGATCCATGCAGTTATAATAGCATCAATTATTATTAAAGGAATAATGATCTATTGACTTTAAATTATGACTCAGATTAATATTTTTCAAGCATTCAGAGCCGTAATCGGAGGTTTTTCCTGAATAATTTTAAATAATGTCTGAAATAAGCATAATAAAACAACTATAAATGAAAAATTACTTTGAATTTTGTAATAAAAATAACAGCTCAATAAGTGGCAATGACACCGAGATGGTGTCAATAGTACCATTTGGTTTTTGACAAAAAATATGTTTCTGGAGCTAAAGTTAATTGAATTACACAAAATCTGACTATGTCACGTTATTCCACGAGCTTGAAGTAATCCTTGGAAGTTTTTGCAACAATTTTGTATGCTGAAAGGTAAAGAGAAATTTCCAACCATGAAACTTTTATCATTGATGAGGTGAAATCAATGTACTTAAGGAACTTTTTCTCAAATGGATATGTCTCGATAGACGTCGTCTTATTCGAAAGCAGGTGTGTGATGAGGGTTATACTTGGATTCCAATTCTGACGACTAATGCTTGCTTGAGATGCGCACCGACCACCCGTTGTTATCTTACACTCTATTAAATATATTATAAAAAATAGTGTTTTTATTAAATTATTATTATTATTTTGCTCACAAACTTGCTTACTTCTCTGAAACACACCAGAAAGTTGTCTTTTTTTAAAGGCAGTTCTATGAGAGATGGTCTTTTAAATATCGTTGATTGTTCCACCCTCACAAATTTTAAAATAATCCCATCTTCCGTTCGCTGGAAACGTCTAATAGTCTATCGAGTTTGGAACACCCCGTATATGACAATTTGTTTTTACTAACAACAGAGGTATTATGGTACAGAAAACAATATAAGACTAAAACTAAAGATTAGCTGTATGCACAATATGTTCCTCAGTGGAAAGTTCGTTTTTTAGCATAATAAATAGTACAAATAAATTAATCTGTATTTGTTCACAATAAGCATAATAATGAATAAACAAAATCTCCTGTCAGGACAGCTCATTGCAATTATCCTATAAAATAGGAATATTTGGGTCGAAAATACATCAGAAAACAACTACTTTCCTGGCTAATACCACGACGAACGTTGATCGATTTAGGGGTGTTGCCTCTCATCAGTATAGGGTAGGTCTACGCAGACAACTAATGTCTGCAACAAATGATTCGGTGGCATTCCCATTTCAGGACAAGAGCTGAAACAGCGCCCGCGGAGTAGATAAATCCAAACTACTAGCGCCATATCAACCTATGCCCTCCAACCAGCAATACCCACTTTAGTGGTCGTCAAGACCCAAATAACAAATGAAGAAATCTGTATTTGTTCCTATATTTGTTATTTGTGTCTTGACGACCACTAAATTGCTGGTTGGAGGGCTGAGGTTGAGATGGCGCTCGTGGTTTTGGATTGTCGGAGTACAGGATGACGTGAGTTGTTGTAATGAAATAACGGACACAGCAGCTAATAAGTAACCATAACTATATATTTACACATGTTACTTTATACAAACACTTCACAATTAAACGTATATAGCGAAAGAATGAGTATCAAGATCGACCAGTTCGCCCAGAGCGCGTCCTCTCGGTAACTTATCTTACCGTCAAGACCGAACTCTGCCTTTTGTCGTCAAACTCCATAACCTCTGAATGTCACAATTGTGTAAAATGTAATACATGTAGTTTGAGGCAATAAAATCAATTATTATTATTATTATTATTATAAATGCTAGTCGAGGAGCTCGAAAAACGGAGAACATCGCTGCTTGAGAACTGAAGTCAAATTCGAAATTGGTGACCCCGACGTGCTTTAGTGCTTTTGGAGGACAGTGACGCAAGTGAGTTTTTTTCAATCTTTCACGGACATAACCACTGAAATGATGCCTCAACAAGAACCATTGTCCGCGGTGTCCAGTGCTTCTTCAACAGACAGTCCTACTGCAGCAAACAGTACCAGTCCAAGTTCAATCCCAGGCTACCCCACAACAACAGAGTCAAGTGTTCATTGCATCACAGAACCTTACACCTGTGCATCAAGACCAAAGTCCAGCTCCGCAACATCCAGCAAGTGTGGATACCGGAGCACCTTTTCCAGCTGAGCAGCCTCAAATAACTGCTCAGTAGTTTCCTGTAGTACAAGTCCAACCTCAAGCTGCAGTTCCAGCGTAACAACTTCAAGTACAAGCAAGTCAGCTTCTCAATTTTCAACCAACCACTCCAACTCAACCACAAGCTCAGCCACGGCTGCGGTAATGATCGACGGTGAACCTCTTCGTCTTCCCGGTAAGTTCCTGATCTCCACGTCTACCAGAGACATGGACAACTCCACTGACTTTATCCTTGAGCTGCGCCAGCACTTCCAGACGCTCCGGTCAGTCAGCAGCACCATCAGCACCATCGGCACCAGCAGCAACACCAGCGCAAGCAGCACACCTGAACCAGCAGCACACTCTGTACCAGGAGCATCACCTGCACCAGCAGCACCACCTGTACCAGGAGCATCACCTGCACCAGCAGCACCACCTGCTCCAGCAAAACCACCTGATTACAACAACTCACCCGGCAACCTGTACTCCGACAGAATTTATCTACTCTGCGGGCGCTGTTTCAGCTTTTGTCTTGAAATGGGTATGTCACCGT
The DNA here is from genome assembly GCA_944452925.2 of Chrysolina oricalcia. Lineage (NCBI taxonomy): Eukaryota > Metazoa > Arthropoda > Insecta > Coleoptera > Chrysomelidae > Chrysolina > Chrysolina oricalcia. The sequence goes on along the minus strand of OX101809.2, from coordinate 17,530,187 downwards.
ATCATTTGTTGCAGACATCAGTTGTTGTCTGCATAGACCTACCCTATACTGATGAGGGGCAACACCCCGAAATATATCTATAGGTGGTCCAAATGTTTGGATGAATATTTCCATGTAACAAGCAATTGCAGAGAAAGCCTTGTAAGAACTCTGCACGGAAATTCACAAGATGTAATTCAACGTTCGTCGTGGTATTAGCCAGGAAAGTAGTTGTTTTCTGATGGATTGTAGACCCAAATATTCCTATTGTATGTGATAATTGCAATGAACTGTCCTGTAAGGACATTTTGTCATTCATAAATATTACACTTTAATTAAACTGTTTACAAAAGTTCTCTTGTCAATAATAAATAGGAATGTACACCATTTCTCATTCAATTTTCCAATTCTGAGCAAGAATATTGCTTGTCGCGTGCAAATGCAAACTCAAACAGAAGCGTATTTACCTCTTTAATCGCCTTTTTGACATATATTTCATTACTTGTGAACTTTCCACCCGTTTATTTACTCGAAATCCCCAGAAATGTTTCCACGTACTATATTCATCGGAGTCTAAAAGCATAATTCATATCCAGCTTTCATTTAATTAGAAGAGTTAGCGTTAACTTTTAATGAAAAGTTGGGTACAACAGTGAGTAACGGAACGAAGGAAGTTATAATACATGAGCACTGGCGTCCCGTTCCCTTTTGTATGTTTGCGGTGACCGTAATGAAAGAGATTCGGAAATGCTACGACTCGCATTTGAATATGTCGGGTGTTTCTCGAAGTCGTGCCATAAATCCTAAAGGTTCTGGAAACGAAATTATTTTTGTGGCTCTTAGATTACCACGTTGACGTTTCTTGGTTTTATCTTTCCGCTTCACGAAAAGCTAATATTCCTCGCAAACTTGTTCTTGTCCCGTGGAAAATTTCCCACATTATTTAAAATATGCCAAGGGCCAAGGAGCTAAGGCTTACCCTTCATTAAAAAGGGAAAAAGAGAAAGTGCTTCTATCTACACTAATGATATTTTTTTAGGTGAAGTTGAGGAACACGATATGAAATCTTATTCCAAAGTTGGTACCATGGAATGTTGTGATGTTAGACTAGTTAATTTCAACATTATTTTTGTATTGTAATTTATATACCTCTAAATGGAAACTTTGATGAATACTACTGCTACTGAGTGAAATTTTGACTAAATTCTGTTCGGAAAACAATAGCGTCATTTTGGGAGTGGATTTTAATATAAATTTTATGATTCAGAGTATTAGGGCCAATTTATGCAACATACAGTCATAATCACTATCACAGTCCTAGTCTTAGTCGTTGTCTTAAGAAATTTTTATATTTATGCATCATAGTCATTATCTGTAAAATTAAAATTTGACAGATGACAACATTGTCATTAGTGTCTTTTTATCCCAAAGGTAGGTACATTTTTCAATCATTTCAATAGGAGTACCTTCTTCCTGGCTAATTTTTTTCCCGAAACTCAATAAACAATAACAAATAACAAGTCAAAACAAATAATTATTTCTGTCATTTGTCAAATAGGTATCGACGCACTTGCGCGTTGTACATCTCGTCTTAATCCAAATATCCAAAGCTCATTCAAAGTCGTTGACTTGGGTCAAAATAAAATACTGGTGTTACAAATCTTTTTCTGTAACAAAAAAAATCACTGTTATAGCATTGTATCGATCCCCAAATTCAAATACAATAGAATTCCTTTATAATCTTCGCTTATTTCTCCAAAATGAAAAATTTGAAAATACATCTCATGTACTACTTGTTGGAGATATTATCAACATTGACATCTTGAAAGTTAACGCGAAATCTACTGAATATCTAACTATCATGCACGAATTTGGTTTTTTACCGGCTATAAATGATTACACGAGGTGTCTCAATGAAAGCAAATCTTGCGTTGATCACATCTTCATACGAACAGATAATGAATGGAACTGATGCTTCCTATAATAGTAAAAACAACATTTCGGCAAATCGTATTTGATGAAGGCACTGCGCCTAGAGAAAACTTTAATAACATAAACAAAAAAATTGATTATAACAAACTAATAAAAAAATTGAAGAATGCTTCATGGATTCCTGTTAATAATATAGAAGAGGCTGAATCTGCAGCTAATGAATTTATTGATATAATTTACCAACAAATAGAGAACTGCTCTAGAACTATAAAAAACAGATTTAAAAAAAGGAAAGAATGGATGACTGCAGAGCTCAGTCTTATCATTGATAACCGCGATAAGCTATATCAGCAGCTGTTGAAATATCCAACAAATCAAGAAATAAAATCATCATACAGAACTACCAGAAATAGAGTATCCTCCATGATACAAAAAACAAAAATCGAGTATTACAAAAATAAAGTAAATCAGGCGGGTAAGGATTCAAAAAAGTTGTGGGACTCTATAAATGAAATTTGTTCGAAGTCAATGAAGCCAAGAAAAGAACTAAATAGAATAAAAGTGGAAGGAAAATGTATCGATAATCTAGAAGAAATTGCAAATCTCATGAATAAACATTGGGAAAAAAGCTTGCAGAAGAAATTATCATCGATCCTGAATATATTGCCCCAAAACGAAACCCGCTTTTGAATTCCTCTTTTTTACGAGCAGTTGACCAAAACGAAATAAAAACAATAATATCTGAACTAAAACCTATGAAGGCACCAGGAATTGATCACCTGACGTCTGAAACAATTAAAAAATGTCTGACATAATTTCCGCACCACTAGCTATTGTAATCAATAAATGAATTCAACAAGGAGTTTTTCCCGCAGCATTTAAAGAAACAATTGTATTTCCCATATACAAAAATGGCGACAGAGAAGAAATTATCAACCACAGACCAATTTCAGTTATAACAAACATTTCAAAAATATTCGAAAAAATACTAAAAAAACACTTACATGGTGGTTCTTCAGGTTGTAAGGCCGACGTATGTTTATAGAAGATCTCGACGTTTCGCTAACACGAGTGGTTAGCATATTCAAGAGATATTTTGAAGTTTCTGATTTCTTAATTCGCTGTCAAATGCATTTGAATAATGAGTATCGCCTCAGAACAGTATTATAATGTCATTTTGACCACAGTGAACAAAACTGAAGCAACTTGGAAAACTATAAACAAATAACTGAAAAAAATATACGTATCTTAATGAAGTTTCTGTTGCGGACCAGCTGGGGTTGATGAATATGATTTAGCAAATGAGTTCAATCATTTTTACCAAGCGTTTGACAACAGATTCTATGATAGTCACTACCTTGAGTCAAATATTCAGATGAATCCTAACATTTTCTATGTCTCCCATAACTAAAAATTACCTTGATTTAATCATTTGTTTGAAAAATACAACTTCTTGTGGAATAGATATTATGAATAATATTCTCTCCAAACAAATTCCGTTCTACGTTTATGAGCCATTAGTATTTTTAATAAATTTGTCATCACAAAAAGGGATATTCCCAGAGAAGTTAAAGTATCAACTATTTACAAAAAAAGTGACAGATCAGAACAACAATAGATCGATAAGCATTCTATCAGGTATCTCAAAACTGTTTTAACTGAATATTAAGAATCAGTTGACTAATCTTCTTAACAAATTCAAACTACTCTCACTGTCTCAGCATGGTTTTACCAGAAACAAGAGCATCTAGTCTGCTCTATGTGAATTCCACAGCAACATAATTGGACATCTAGGGCCCAATTCACAAATGTCGACTACCCTATGTCGCATGTGACAAAATATGTCTATCGCCTTCCTCGAATACGCATTGAAAAGAGATGGAAAAATTTTGGCGCATGCGACATAGGTTAGTAGACATTTGAGAATCGGTACCATCGACAACAACGAATACGTTATGAGCATTTATTGATTTCTCACGAGCTTTCGACTATGTAGTTCTTTGAGTTTTGTGGTTAATAACAAATAACCTATTTTGTTTCTAAGTTATCAAGATATAACACTGAGGTAAAGACGATAAGATTTCCACAGATTTAATTACACATGTTTCGCTAATACTGAAGCTTTATCAAGCGATTAGTACACTGATAAATAATGAAAAAATACGTTTTTTATTCTATTTAAACGTTTATAACAAATTAATACATACATGACTTTTGCTAGTCTAAAACATGTGATGGCATGTGATGGCACAGTCGGTTTCATACTAGTATTTCCGTTACGAAAAAATCCTCTATTGATTGGCCTATGTGTGCAAAGTGGCTTATCTTAGTTTCTATGAGCCTTGCTCGTAGACTTTTATTTGATATTTATTGTATTTTTACTATGAGTTATTTTAAAGTGTAATGTGCATCATAGATCATTATAATCGCGAAATGAAAAAATTATTGTTTGTTTGCTCGTTATGACATTTTGTTGTTGTCAACGTCAAATTTATATTTAATGTCATATGCACTTCCATACTTGATTGAACCGTTTGATTTTTTCAACTATCTAACAGATCTCCATTTGACGTATGTAGTATATTATTATCCTGCCTCTGCCTAAGTAAGAAGACGTGTTTGTGTACGCTCCAGTGCTCGGTAAATAAATAAATAAAAGTGATGAGAAATTCATCAAAAGCAGAGGTTAGTAAAATTTAAATAATGCTTGCTATTAGTTCGGATGAACTGAAGGTTATCTTAAATGAAGCAATTGAAGAAAATAGTGATAATCTATCTGGAAAAATTGATGAGTTTAGACAAGAAATCCATCAACTGAATGAAAGGAACATTGAAATGGTAAAAATGCTCGCGACTCGTCCGCATACCAATATTGTCGTTCAATCTAGGACAAACAATATGAATGATCACAATGAATCATTCTTATCATTTGATACAGTGGAAAGCGTTCTGCAAAATAATGTTAATATGATACTAGACAAAAACGACGAACAAAAACACCAAAAGCAAAAGTAGAAATGGACATGTTTTGTGGGTACCGGGATGGAAAACAAAACTGAATGTAATGAATCCGATGACTGTGGCGCATCTCTGAAACATTCGTGGTTATATGTCGGCCCCTGCAAACCATCCTCCACACCCGAGGCCATCAAGAAATATTTGGAAAAAACGATCTCCAGTCCATGAATTTGACGTAAGCAATCTGTCCCATATAATTGAAGCTGACTTAGAACTAGAAAAAATGTTATATACACCTAGCCACTTGCCGAAGAGGATAACAGTTGAGAGATTTCGTTTTTGCACCCAGAATAATAACGATGGCGAATTCTAATTGTTTAAAAAAAAATAGTATTCCAAATCAGAATATGAAAATAATGCCAATCCATTACCTTCTTGGCGTTGTACGATCAAAATTAATCGAGTGTTCTACGGATCCCGCATGTTTTAGTCTTTTGCCGAACCTATGAGAAGATATTTCACATCCAGCTCAATTCCTCTCGTAACTAAGGAAGATGGAACACTAGTCACGAACTCCCAGAAAAAAGCCATTATTTTTGCAAACATGTTTTCTGCAAATCCTACTCTGGATACATTGAGAAATTAACATCACTTCCATTCACAATCATATGCCTGAGATTACGTTTCGCCAACGAACTATCAGACGCATTCTGTTGTTCTGAACACCAACAAAGTTAGTGGATCTAATGGAATTCCTCCGATAGAAATGTGTTACCGAACTTTTAAGTTGCAATTATTCAACCTCTCTCATGATTTGGTGATATTTCTGTCCCAACTAGAAAATTGTAATAGGACATTAAGTCCCCAAAAAAGTAAAAAAAAAAACCTTCCTAGCAACTACAGACCTATCGCATTGCTATCTCGAAGGTCTTGGAAATAGCCATAAACATCGAGATCATGAAATATTCAGAATGCTCAGGAATTGTGAATGATCGACAATATGGTTTACGCCACCAAAGATGCTTGCTTATAGATGTCTCACATATATGGCAACTATCCATTGAAAAATATAGTGAAACTGTGGTCTGGGTATTAGATATCTCTGATGCGTTTGATCGCGTTTGGCACCAGGCACTGCTCGCCAAGCTTCCATCCTATGACTTTTTTCCCCAGTTGTGTTCTGTGCTATCTAACTTTCTGTCAAACAGATCTCTCCACGTGGCGTTTGTTGGAGTTTGACCCGACACTCTACCTTTAAATGCTGATCCATTCTATAGCACCAAAACTGTTTCTTCTTCACACCAATGATCTTTTGGAAGCTACATCATGCCTAGTGCATAGCTTAGCGCATGATTGTACCCTTCATACTGCTTTCTCTTCCAAAATTCCGATATCAGCCCGTGAAACCAGAAGAGAATGGGGAAGGAACATGAACGATTTAAACATGGAATCGGGATCCAGCTTGGTAGAATTCAATGCGAATAAAACCCAAACATGTCTTTTTTCCGGAAAGGCCGATCTCACAGTGGCCAACATAAGTATTTCAGGAGCATCCATACCACGGAAGTGCTACATTTCGATGTTCTATATTACCATCAGCAGTACCCTTTCATCGAAAAATCATGTAAGGTCCATTGCCAAAAGTGCCTTACAAAATCTTGGTTTTCTGTTTCGTGCCAAGAGTTACTCCAATTTCCGTTAATTACTTATGATCTATAAGGCACAGATCCAACCTGTTCTGGAATACTGTTTCCGTATATGGAGTGCAACCCCTAGAAACATACTGAACTTTTTAGGTTCTATAAAAAAAAAACACCATTCGTCTTGTCGGCGATGCTCCGCTTACAAGCTTTCTCACTTCTCTGGAACACCGCAATTGGCGTTAGCGGTCCCGTCAAACTAACCCGCCGAGCTCAGAATTCACATCCCTTTGTCGTCACTTTGGAGACATGCTTTTCAAGGGCTCGATCTTCCAGCGAACGGAAAAGCTTTGAAACTCACTGGCTCGAGAGGTGTTCCCTGAGGCATACAGCCTGCAACTATTCAAGAAGAACACTAATTCCTACCTGGTTTCTCTTGGCTCTCACGATGTTTTCTGAATTTCTCTCTGATTTTCCTTTTCGTGGAAACCAAAACCTAAAAAAATGTTTAGTATAACAGTACCTACAATACAATATCATGCAAACTGAATCATTTAGATAGTCATCGCCTGTATAGCAAGCTTTTTTCAGTAGAAGATTTTCTATTCACTTCTTAAATTGTTGTTAAAAAAAGTCTCAGTAAGTAAGTATTATTATATGTTTAGGAAATGAAAAAGAAGGATTAAAAAAAATAATTTTGTCGAAAAATGTTTCGTGAATCTGGTCAATGAAGCCCTAATAATGGACTACTCTTTTAGAAGTATGAATGAAGATTGCGACTTCCAAAACATTCCATAAGATCTGTGTAAATAAGAATGTTCAAAATAAACTACTTTAGGCGTGTCTGTATACTTTTAAGTAAGCTTTTAAATCTCCAGAACCAAGCAACCCCTGGTTAATTTTTTGTAACGTTCAAATCTGATATCATAAGAGACTCAATCATGATCAACAAGTGCTTTTTGGGGGAAAGGTACACAATGAGCCTTGGAGAAATTTGTGCCAATGTTATTCACTTTTAGACCAGTTATTTGTAAGTAAAAATTAAGAGTTCAATTTATCTATATCCATGATCGTTGATACCGTTATTTGAAAACGTTATCGATATGTAGCAGAAGTAAAAGTGGGCCCAGAGTCGATTCTTGTGGCACCCTGTTTATACAACCCCCAAGAAGATTAAATGACCTGCTGTCTGTTTTGAAATATAACTTGAGACCTATTTGAGCTACGCTCCTCTTACATAGTTTAAGCAGCAATAATTCAAAGCATAGTCCATTATCCTTCAAAATCTCAGGCCAAGCCAAATGAATAACTTTCAGAGTCTATCTATTGTTCCCTAAATTATCTGGGTGAAATCATACATAGCTGATGAAGTGGATTTATTATTCATGAAACTATGTTGAACTGGTGAGATGATTTTGTTCGCATTTTGAAAAGACAGAAGTCTCTTTTGAACAATTATTGTCCTCAATTGTTGATGTCAACTTGCCTAGAGAAGAAACATCAAACAACCCTTTATGTTTATTTTGCGATTACTGTTAAGCATTTGATTGCGACAATTTCCTAATTCGTCTCGCAAAACTCAATTACTCTATGTTTACTTATCACTTATATTCATGATTTCAATTTGACTGCCCTTTACTCAAATATTTCCGATATCTAAAATCATGTATTGATTTCGATATTAAATATAAAATTAGGCATACAGTGTTGGATAAACATCAAAACTGGGAAGAATGCATCGTTTCCATATGTTCCAAACCAAACAAGTAATATTTCGCCCTAAATATTTTAAGGGATCCATTGAAGCACCACTTCTTTACATTGACGGTTTATTGTGAACAACTTCATGGCCAGTACACGGCTTTGCGGATAATAAATAGTACCATTCTTGTCGCTTCCTTCCTCGGACTTCCGATATCAACCCGTGAAACTAGATATTAACGGGGTAGGAATATGGATGATGTAAATATGGATCTGGCTAAAATTTCAGATTAGAAATCCAATAACTAGGTAGAATTCATTGAAAACAAAACCCAGGCTTGTATTTTCTCTAGAACAGCCCAACGTGATTGTGTGCGGGGATCTATTATACCAGATCAATTGTTATGCTCGGTATTATCATATAGCAATGCCCTTTCTAGAAAAAAAATTTTTAGAGATCTAGTGACAAAAGTGTTTCTCAAAAATTTGATTTTCTTTTCGTGCCAAAAACTACTTCACATCCCGTAATCTACATATGACGTACAATGCAAAGATCCGACCTTTGTTAGCTCATTGCCCATAGGGGTGTTTCCTAACGCTAAAAGCCCCCTAAAATTCAAGAAAAACATGAACATTTCCTTTCTCTCTATGTTCTTGAACATTAGGGATTTACTATCCTTTTCGTGTGAGTCAGAAGTAAAAAATAACTTGCTCGAGTGATGAAACTGTATCAATCACATAATATTGCAGCAAAAATGGAAATATAGGGGTTCAGTTGTTCTACCTAGAGGTGATTCTAGTCATACCTATCAAATCGTAATGAAATTGTCAAAACAGCCCATTATTCACAACTGTGGTGTTCACCAAGGTTCAGTACTTGGTCCGGTACTCTTCTTATTATATATCAATAACAATTTGAATATATCAGGCAGTTTCACTTTATTTGCCGATGATACTGTCATCCTATGGCATGATAAGAACAAGGCTACCTATTTGAAACCTTTTATAGTAATATCGACCTTATCTTAGAATGGTCTGATTCAAATTTACTTTGCCTTGGTTGCAGTCTATATTTACTGCCACTAAGCAATGATACTATAGAGAGTAAGGAAACTACGAAATTTCTTGGAGTTCAGACTGATTTCACATTGAAATTCGATGCTCACACTTTTGAAAACTTAGCAACAAGTTGGCTACCAAGTCAGCTTACTATGCTCTTATAGTATCACATCTAAGCATGGTATTGCATTCTGGGGAGTGTGTAGCAAAAAAATGTTTAAAGTAAATTTTACTCTACAGAAAAGTACCGTTAAATTGTGCGAAGCCAAATTTGGGCAATATTTCTTTCATTAATAACTTTGTGTGTACGTCTGCATATTTGCCTTATATTTTCTACCTCGTGGGAATGTGTGGAGAGGAGAATTTCAATTTGGCCAAATTCAACAGTTTTTGGCCAAAATTATAAAACTCATAAAATGGTTCAAAATAAGCTCGTGACCACAGAAAAAATTATTTAAAAAATTCCACTGGTGAGTTGGGGTAGTTTTCCAAGGAGTGGAAAACGAAACAACCATGCGAGTAAAATTTTGAAAGTTTGCACTTGTATAGAATTCAACATCAAAAATAAAGAAGGAAGTGTTTGAAAATACTTCGAGAAATAGTGCCTTTTAAAGGAGATGAATCAAAATGAAGTAAAATTATAAATTTCATGGTTTTTGTAAAAAATTACTTCCAAATTCACGGGTAGTTTTCATGATGTGGGAATCGAATAAACTATATAAACTTGTTAATACAAAATGTAGACTACGAAATAATAGACGAAATGTTTCAAAGAACAGATTATCACAGGATGAAAAGGAAAACTGTCATCTAGAATTTTTATTCATTGAGAAAACAATATAACAATATTGAGACACTTATAAAATAATCCTCAGAAATAACATATTTGTTATACCAAATACGTATAGAAAAGATATATTCGTCGCCAAGTCTCCATCAGAAATGCAATGTTGTGTTAATCTCGAAGCCTAAATTATGTTTTGATTCAAATGTTTGTAATTATTCTCTGTAAGAACGGGCGTTTTCAAAAATTGCATAAAGTTACCTACCAATGGATTGTACTATTCCACTGCATTATATTACTTTTTCGATTTTACGTGGAAAATGTATGTATTGTCAGAGGAAGAAAAAGAAAACCCGAGACAAAGGTAATATAGAATAACAATTATCGTCCGTGAATTTAATGAAATATTTTGTATGAGTTCATTGAAATTAGAATCACTACCTACATACTGACAGGTTATTGACTGCATCTGTCCTACTAATACAAACAACACTCTACATGCAAAATTGGATTCCCGTATGCCACTTGTTATTGGAGTTGTTGACGGAACTCTAATTAATAGGGACGCTCCTAGAGAAAATGAATTTCCATATGTTGACCGAAATGGAAATCATTCCATAAATTGTATCGTTGTTTGTGGACCAGATTATTCATGATGCAATAGTACTCAGGAATAAGTACACTGTACAACCGAATGGAAACATGATGAAGACCAATTACAGTGGCTGTATTATTGGAAGGCCTGGATGATAGACTAAATGAGTGACAGCGTCCTCACTGGACCGTAGAATCGACGAACATGCAATTATATAAGAAGAATGATGTAAAGTCCTCTAGGGATTCTTATGAAGAAATTTCTATGCCTAAACAACTTTTGGGAAAAGCCTGTGTGTACGAGTCTTGTTCCTGCGTTGGTATAGAGAATAGGCGTAGGTCTGTTCTTTTAGATGGTACTAGGATGCCACGTGGGGACGGGATTCAGTATACGTTGTGAGTTGTGATGTCCGCCGTCTAAAGTACGTGCATAGACCCAAGTTTTAAGTGTAGGTGAAGTCCGCCGTTATACCAAAGCGTGAGGTTATACGTGCAACCAATAAAAACAAATTTAATAATTTTTCAGGGAGGATTGCTTAGAGCAAGACCCCCTCCACGCCTTGACGAAGTCCACACTACTTACGCCGATAACCAGACAAACAAATTACTTCATTATAGGGGATAATCGTGCTTGTAGATACCATTCGTCATTTCTTGTGAATTATGGTCTTCATATTTTTGATAGTACTAGCAAGACCTAACCTTGAACTTATCCTCACAATAACATTATAAAGTTAATGGATATAATAATTTCCATTTGTTTTCTTCTTGCAACTACTTTTAGATAATGTGATTACAAATGTAATATAATAAAATTTATATTACCGATATCTGAATGCTAGGAAATAAACACACTCAAGAAAATCCTCGAACCAGTTATTCAAGAATTATTTTCGAAGGCCGAAATTTTTAGGTGATTCTAAAAAAACAATTTGGAGGCTAATCTGGTTGTTGTAAGTATAATAATGGTTACTTTTAGTAAACTCAAATTTAACTGCATTCATGTCAAAATTGCCAATGATTTTTTTCTATAAATAAACCCTTGAATTCTCACCTGCTTTCCTTTGGGATCCCTCATCCCTCTACGACAAACAATAGCACAATATTCATATATTCGTAGTGAAGTTGTAAAAAAGTAGCTTCTCGTAGAGATTTCGGATTTTTCATATAATATAGTTGAATGTTGGTTAAATTTTATCAAAATGATTCGTTACATTTTATCAGTTCCCTTCTTATTTTATTAAAGAAAATTTGAAACACGTCTACAAAATTCAGAGTCTAACCCTAAAATCCTGGTATTGTATGTAATCTGGAAATGATGGATTGAGTAAACAGAAAAACTTGTAATTTTCTTGCTATCAACCTGTAAAATTCTCAGTATATTTGAGGAACACCTGTAGCCTGTAACTTGTTATGAATATGACTAGTAATAGAGTAGAATAGGCTCCTTATGGTAGTGCGATTACAAATAACATTTTACAAAATTTCTATGAGGATCGTTGGATTCCATCGAGAATAGCAAATCTGTTTTGTTTTGACGAATATCAAGTCTCATTGACTTGTCAGCCTTTGTTTTTCGTCTACCAAATGCAACCCATAATTTAAATCCTCTAATAACTATGTATATGCCCTTTCATGACCTCTTTATACAATGTTAATTGGCTTCGTAATCAATGAACTGACTGCCTGTAATCTTACAATGATGATGTGAATAAAACTGAGACGTACAATGAATCACATCAGATATGGTACTTAATAATTCGCAAGACGGCAAGTATTTCTGGAACATGAGAATTTTGTTCAACCTGAACGAAGTGTGATGATCATCTGCAAAGCTCATTCGATGTTCTTGCTCTTCATCGGTGTCAGAGTAGGTCCTCACTAAACACATCACCGTCTATGTTCCGACCACCTTTTGCTGCTCAATGACAAAAAGCACCTTTGGGAATATTGTATAAGTATCTATTCTGTCTAATGACATTCAACATTCATTGGGGTATCAGCTAGAGAGAAGCTATATATTATTTATTTAAAGGTAAACCGAGAAGAAAAAAATAAAAACTGCCAATGTGTGCCAACCAGCCCCGATCTCCCCTACTAAAGGGTTGATAATAATCAACATTTAGTTTAGCGGTGCAGATAATCTATACCTATACATAAGAATTCTGAGAAAAATGCCAACTACGGATCTCTTGTTTGAAAAACTGTATCTTGTTAGTGTAATAATAGTTGCCGTCAATATTTAACTATGGAAAGTGCCGTTATCTAACCAAAGCTTGTCGTATCAGGCCTAACTGCAATGATCATTTTATGAGTGAACATTCTACAATACTCATTAAGAAGGTATTAAAGATGGTGGTTATTGACCCACTTGAGATAATTATGGTAAGAATCGGTTTTCTTCGTAAAGTGGTCTCAGACTTCAATTAATTAATGATGAAGCTGATATAAAAGTTGTTCGTTTTATCAGTTCTGGTAATTTTCTATTATCCCCTATTGATGGTATTAGCTGAATCCTTGGTTAGAGATTGAATCTCTGTGTTCTTTGTTAAAAATCACTCATTGTCTACCGATATAATTCAAATTTTATGAGATTTGCCATGGTATGGTTGACAAGTTTTAGAATAGACACGACTTTGAAGTCCAGTACTTTCCTAATGAAGCAACATAAGAAATAATTTAGACAGTGACTCCAAGATAATGTTGTTCACGACGTGGATATCAGAAATAGTAATAGACGCAGTTTTGGTTAAATAGGAAAAAGTTTTGTAACAGAATTCGGAATTATGAAATTTTAAAAAATTCTTTTGATTTTAAATTATTTTGGAAAAACTGAATTCTTCGGTTTCTTATTTAATTTTTTTGTAGTGTTATCGTCAGAGCTGGAAGAAGATGAAAAATACTTCTCCACAGAAACTTTTCATAGGCTTTTCTGTGATTGTATCAGGTTTGCTGTCCGACATTTCGTTATCGAACAACCATCATCAACTTAATTTTACGGTTCTGTTATTTTTGAATAAATACAGAGTTAGAAGTATGTTTCATTCCAAATTCAATGATGTTTCACACATGGCAATTTCTCGATTTTTTGATAATTTTTAACAATCTTAACAATTCAGAAAGAAAATTACTTCAATCAATGTACTTTTCGAATCAGGGTTGTATTAAAAAAAACTTATGACGGTTGTTCGGTAAAGAAACGCCGTACAGTAAAACTGATATTATCACAACAAAGTTTTGAAAAGTTTTTGTTGAGAAATATTTTTCAGTTCCATCTAACACCAGAAAAAAAAATAAGAAATTGAAAACTTGAGTTTTTTCATAATTTTTAAAATCAAGAAATATTCTTGAAATTTCATACTTCTGTTAAGCAACTTTTTCCCATTTAACCAAAACTGTATCTATCACCGTTTCAGACATCCCCGTGGTGGACAATCTTATCTAGGTCTCAGTGTACATTTGTTGTATCTTCAAAGTTTTGTACAAAGAGATTCAGAGTATTGAACAACAAAAATGTATATAAACCTTTGCAGTCGAACTAATTGTTTTTTATTGATTTTTGTTAAAATCCTTTTTGATTTTGAAGTCAGTGGGGATAAGTATTTATTTATATATTTTATATATTTATTTATATACATGTACAAAACCAGTTGATATTGGGGATAGCAGCTAGTCAAAAGTGTACTCTTTTATAGAATTTATTCTAAATTTTATTCACATCTTCAGGGAACTACAAAGAAGTATTCCTGTCAATTTTACATTTTGATGTTTTTGAATTTTACTTACAACTATGGTGAGGTTGGTTGACATGTTCTTAATTCATTCAATAGTGGCATCACAGTTTAAAATTGTAAATAATATATAAAAATAGGCTTTACGAATATAAATAACAGAAAATTTTAAAATTTCAGTCGAAAAACAAAAGACTACAAAGGATGTACATCAGGTGTCAATAGAAAAGAAATCTGCAATTTTCAGGTAAATGTTACCAACTGTAATCTTGTACCAACTGTGGAAAATTGATATATACGATACGACTGTTGTTTTGTAGTTATGGAAATATTGTTTATAGGGAGAGTGTGGTCCAACGACAGTAAGAAGGAATAAATCTCACTTAAGTAAATGATTTGTATCAGTCCTTTTATTCATACAATTTTTATCTTGAGATTTAAAGGCCATTTCCAAAAAAGTTCTCTTAGTCATATGTGTCTCTTCAGCTAATATTTTTTTTTGAATTATAATTTATTCGATGGTCAAATTTGTTTACGTGATCAGCAAGAGCACATCTTTCAGGATGAAGTCTACAATCACTTTTATGCGAGGAAATTCTACTTCTCAGGCATCTAGAAAGAAGTCTGGCCAATATAATTTTCATCGCAGTCCTGACAAGGAATACTATACACTACATTTGAAGTAGTAGTTAATGGAATTTTATCTTTTACTTTTGAATAAATTGATCTAATTGGTAAAATAGTTTTATTTGCAATTTTGATATGGCAATGTTGCTAATACTAATCCTACAAATCCTACATTTACTTCCACTTCCATATATAAAAGATATTACACCAAGATTGTCCAGGCTTCTTCATTCAGTGTGCAATATCAAAATTGCAAATAAAACTATTTTACCAATTAGATCAATTTATTCAAAAGTAAAAGGTAAAATTCCATTAACTTCTACTTCAAATGTAGTGTATAGCATTCCTGGTCAGGACTGTGATGAAAATTGAATTGGCCAGACTTCTAGATGCCTGAAAAGTAGAATTTCCTCACATAAAAGTGATTGTAGACCTCATCCCGAAAGATGTGCTCTTGCTGATCACGTAAACAAATTTGACCATCGAATGAATTATAATTCAACAAAAATATTAGCTAAAGAAACACATATAAGTAAGAGAACTTTTTTACTGTCGTTGGACCACACTCTCCCTATAAACAATAATATTTCCATAACTACTCAATTGGAAATGTAATTTTTTCCTAATTTACAAAACAACAGTCATATATATCAATTTTCAACAGTTGCTACAAGAACATTGTATGGTTACGTCTGAATCACTAATTTCAGTCCTTAAATTTTGGAAAAAATACAATTTTACTGTTTTCCGTCAAAATGTACCAGCCATGTACAATTTAATTTTCAAATAGATATGTATTACTCGGGTTAGGCAAAAAGAGCATTTTATTACGATTGATTTGATACCGCATACTATTGGTTTCTAACAAAGTTATGTTACTAAACTAAATTTTTCTAGAAATGAAGAATCATTTCTTATTAAAACGAAATTCAAGTTTATCGAGTAACTTGTCATCACACAACTGATAGAACAAAATCATCAAGGTGTATTGAAAGAAATGTACTTGTTCGACATCTTATTTTTCCTCGCTTCTGGAAAAGTAAATAAAAACTACTGTGTACGTAGGCAAGGAGGAATGTTATTCGGTTTTGAATTAATGATTTTGTTTCATCACGTTGATCACAGGTTACTAGCATTTAACTATTATTTCAATCTCATAAAATGCTTTTAATCATCATATAAAATGGTATTGTAGTAAATTTAAAGTCTAAACGGTTTTAAATAATTTCTTCTTGAACATAAGTCTTACTTCTAATTCATAATATCACAAAAGTACATCACTATTATTTATTTCAACTGCTGCGCTCTGTCTTCCGCTCTCTTCACTGAAACTCTGTGTAACTGTATCGAAAACTGCCTCCGTCTGCTTACCGCAATGCCTATATACACGAAGGGAATCTAACCGGAAAGTTTTTGAACGGCCTCATCTATTCGCATCTAGATGTCGCATTTTCCAGAATTGCCAGCTTGTTTATGAGAATAGGCGACAAGCATCGCCACAGTATTTTTTCTTAACCCGACGAGCCGCTATATTTCCATTTGAAAAAAAATAGTAAAACAAGTGCAAATATCGGCTTGGGAATAATAACAGGGGCTGCTTGCTGGCTGTTTATCTGATCCCCGGCCTTTTCTCATCATAGCGTTTTTTTTTTATGTTGAAACATGTAAAGCCTGTTTCTTTTTTTATTTATCTGATGGGAAATAAAGACCTTTATCATTATTATTATATAAAATTCTGGATGGCAGACTCATTTTGATCAAAAACCGTGAAGTTAGTTTAATTTTCTCCAAAATTTTATGACCGAAGTTAGTGGGGCAAAGGTATCCATTTCTAAATTGAATTTATTTTTTTTTAATGTTGATTACAAAAAGTGGGAAGTGATGAATGGTTGTATTCAGAATGTCATATGGATGCAAAAAAAGTGCCCTATTTAAAAATCGAAAGTTTATGTCACTCCGATGAAACCGGAATTTGTAGCCGAGTCACTTGTCAAAAAATGCAGTTTTATGTCATATACACATTCTCCAAATTTCATTTAGCTACCTTCAAAAACAAAAAAGTCACCTTCCACGGACACCCGGTAGATACCATTATCAATGAATCAAATGCGCTTTCAGATTAAAAAATTATTGTTTGATTGCATTTTGGATGAATCAAACGTATACGTAAATTTGCATTTAACTGCTGTATATGCAACTATCTTTATGTATGTAATTAGTCACTTTGTAATTAATTTGAACAGTTTTATTCATCATTGATCCTAAATATTCAACGTATTCTATTTTTGTTAACAACTGCACTGACTTTGCGCCATTAGTAATTTCCATAAAAACAATAAATACCTGATTCGGTACGAAGTTTGTTTGCAATGACATATTGAATTACTTAGTTAAAACCACAAAACAGTAAATAGCCAATAAAATATCCTTGTGTATTGTGACCGGTTGTCCCTATCATTCAGATATTTGAACCGACAGGGAACTATTCAGAAAATAATGTTGAGTAGATTCATGTGGAAATATCTGTTAGGATGGCAAGTACTAAGTCGTTTTTAAAAGTAAGTATAAGTACCAGCGATATTAATATCAATTTCAGAGACTTTTATTATCAATAATAATAATAAAAATTGTATGTCGATAAGCAATCCTAATATAAACATTGCTACGAAATCAATACAATAATGGATTCAAAATAATGAAAAAACTACATTGAGTAAAACAATAAAACAAAACGATTCAGTAAAGATATCCAACGCAATGCGCTGAGACAATTTCTGCTGGGAATGCAAATATGTCAAAAAGAACATCATCTGATAAACCCTGGTTGATGCAGGCAGCATATAATCGATGGTACAAAACTCCTGAGACCAGATATAAGCTAGAAACATTCTGAGCAGGTACCAAAAATTATAATTTACTCTTCAGAAAATCATAGGAATAAGAAAAGTCCTTTCTAAATTTATTAGTGGATCGTAGGTATTCGATCCTTCGGAGTAACAAACATATTTGTTTTAATCTAACTACAATGTTTTTGTAAAAGCTCCACTAATTCCCTGAATTTGTCTCTTAAAATTAGTCGTTAGAAATGAAATCCAGTTATTCACTGAACATAGCTTACACTTCATTTAGATATTTTTTTCACAATATGTTGAAAATTCGTACCATGCCAATGAATCTTTAGTAGTCCCGAGAATGACTTTGTAATCTAGGGTGAATTCTTTACAGGAACAAAACACACCTGGAGCAATTTTTCAGGCATGCAATTTGAATTGGGCCTGAAAAAGTTTTTAATGGGTATATGCATTTCTTATACCTACCTTATGAAAGTGCACACTGCACACCCATACTCAAATCAATAAAATGATTATGGTATTTATATGGTATTGGTATATCTTTCTATACAAATTTGATACAACGACAGGTAAAAACCAAATTTTATATGTGAGACAGTAAGAAGAGAAACAAACTGTATGTTTCAATTGCTATTATTTTACTGAACCCAACACAATTTGTTCCTCAAACACACAGTATATTAAATTTGGGAAAATCATGTTCATCCCAACGAAGATGCAACTTGAAAATTCCTGAATACGAATCTGTTCAGCTTCCTACTCCTTGTTCTTAACTCGAAATATTTGGAATGATTGGAGCGAGCACGCTAATTGGTATAGTCGTGTTCTGTCTCCTGTTTCTTTTGTTTCTTTAATCTAAGTTCAGGATACTCTGAATTAACACCTGTGCTAAGTCGTCAGCATATTCTAGGCCGATAAATCCCTCCCCGTTGGAGTCTCCTGAGAAACTCATTCATGACTAACTTCCACTTTGGAAGTTACAGGCCCACTCCTTGTTAGAATTCTCGAACGACATGAGCTAGGGTAAAGTGGGGTAAGTGTAATCAGAAAAACAATTTTTACACTTTAAATAATTATATCAAGAGACCTATAAGAGACAGATTATTGATTTTTTTACAGTGGTACTACCTATCTAATTGTTGAATAACTTAAGTAATTTATTTTGTCGTACTAGCTACAGTGCATTTTTTATAAACAAAAGTAATAAGTTATGTTCGTTGATTACACTTACACCTGCATTTGAATCATATGAAAAATGAATTTTCAGTAAGAGAAAAATTGCCCAATATCACACTTTATAAAATTGTTTTTTCCATCATTCAGTTGTCGTCCCCTTACGAACGGCAGCCCTCAGAAGTCGAAACTTGTGCGAGCTAAGGATTAACGAGGTCTTACCTTTTTACGTGCGATTCCTAGCACTTTCTCGAGCCATCAGAAAAAGTTCTGCAGTCGCTAGGGTTTGAACCTTTGACTGGCAGCCAAAAGTGATTGAAACAATGTCGCTTTAACCACTCGGCTACCTGGCCCCGTGTAAATTGTTTAAAAATTGTTGTTTAAAATTGTTTTTTCCGTTAACCAGCTGTCGTTCCCTTACGAACGGCAGCCCTCAAAAGTCGAAACTTGTGCGAGCCAAGGATTAACGAGGTCTTACCTTTTTACGTGCGATTCCTAGCACTTTCTCGGGCCATCAGAAAAAATTCTGCAGTCGCCGTGGTTTGAACCATCGCCGACTGGCATTCAAAGTGATTAAACCATGTCGCTTAACCACTCGGCTACCTGGCCGTACAGTTTGGCAAACATAGCTGAGATTGTGAAATTTCCACTTCTTGCGCGAACAATCACGTGAATATCACTGGATAGTCCGTCGTAGTTGAAAAATAAAAGTCAAAAAACATTATTCTGCTTGATTTTCATTCAAATAAAGGATCCACAACAACAAATTTCATAACATACAGTGTCCATTAGTTTAATTCAAAGATCATTCACAGCACAATAGATACTCTCATAACAAGTGAAAATTCTCATTATGTAAAGTAACAATAACAAAGTAACAATAACAAAGTAACAATAACAAAGTAACAGCAAAAAAAAGTACTAAAAAAATTATTGGCGCTCTGGGGCAGCTTAAATTAATTCGGTGGCGCATTCGCTTTTACTCTTTTACTGCTGCAGGGAAAACCCGGAAAAACCTGCAACACCACATCATCTGAAGAGTTGGAATTGGTTGAATGATAACTCCTAAAGAGGTCCGTCGAATTTTGAATATCTGCCTTCCGGTTAAACAGAATTTATGGGGTCTCCAGAGGGTCCAAAAGGTCCAATTCGAAAGAAAACATTTTATTCACGTAACTTTCATCAAATTCATACCAGTCTGTTCTGCCCTTGGCCAAGGTATAGTAGTGGCCAGAATCAAATCCAGAACCACAGAGGACGATGACTGCGTGAAAATACAGGTGATCTGTAAATTAGCTATAATTTTGAACTAGGACTTTGGAAAGGATAACAAGGATTATGTAAAGGCAAAAATTTCCAAATGTTATAAAGAAAAAAATCAAATCGATAATACAAAAATTAGTGCCTGATTACATTTGTCCCATGATTGCATTTACCACACTTCACCTAGTTATTTGCTAATATCAATAGGTTCGTAATTTGTTTGAGCGCTCGCTGTAACGAATACATTTTAGCAGATTTTCCACAAACAGGTTCACTTATAAATGGAACAAATATAAAATAAACTTTGTTATTCTGATTTCAGACGTCAGAGAATGTTTTACACCTTATAGGTGGATGTTTGAGTTGTAGATTGAAGTCCAATAGTGTATAAATAGTTCTGCAAAATATTCCAGTTAGCGTAATTGTGCAAACGAGATAGTTAATAGTTATTGGTAATTTACTATGAAATAATTCGTGTGCGGTTACGTGTTGATTCTGTGCTGCCATCAGGACTTTGGAAAATGTGATAATGGTAATTTGTTCACCTAAAAATAAACTAAATTTCAAAATAATAAGAACCTAATTACAGAAGTTGCTTCGAGAGACGAATAATTACTTTGAGTTCCTCTTCATACGACCGGATCGGTACATTTTCCACTGAGAAAATCCCGGAAAACCTCGAAAAAGAGAACATTTTTCAAATATTAATAATTTTAATAAATCTAAAGCTGGACGAACGATATTGCGGAAAGTGATAGATAATAATATGTGGTTCAACTGGGCGCAAGATGTTTTCTGTCCCATGTGTAGATTTTGCACAGTAGCGTTATAAACAATTTAAGGGAACATCTTGCAAGAGGCGCCGATTCAAGGGAAATCGTCGTATTCAAATTTTGTAAACGGCATCTCAAATTTGAGATCATTATCAACAATTTGTATATTTTGGGTTTTAACCTGAGAGGTGGGAAATGTGTTGAAAAGTCACTGAAAGTTGATGAAAACGCTTCAAAGTGCGTCCGAAGTCGCACTGAAGTTAACTCGAGTTGAGATCGGGTGCACTTTGAAGCATTGAGAGTAACTTTCAGTGATATTTTCAACACATTTCCCACCTCTCGGGTGAAAATCCAGAATATTAAAATTGTAGATATTTATCTCTACTTCCAAATGCCGTTACAGAATTTGAATAAGATGATTTCCCTTGAATCGGCGCATTTAGAAACATTTACCCTTAAATTGTGCAAAAACTACACACCGGACAGAAACCATCTTGCGCACAGTTGAACCACATGTTATTATTTATCAGTTTCCGCAATATCGTTTGTCCAGCAGATTTATAAAAATTATGAATTTTTGAAAAATGGTCTCTTTTTCGAGGTTTTCCCGGATTTTCTCTGTGAAAAATGCACCGATCTGGTCGTATAAAAATATCATTTTGTAGGTTTTTTAATTCTCTACAAAAGTTCCATTGACTGTAAAACGATTCCTCCAATACTTTTGGAGATATTCGCAAAAAACAAAAAAGTTGTAATTTTTTTCACGATTTCTTGTTTAAAAAAAATTCCACAAAGCGATTTTACTGTGGCGAAAACCAGGGGTTTCATTTACGAACTATCTTATAAAAAGTAGTACAGGCCGTTTTCGTCTTTTATTTTGTGTGAATTGGGCCTCTTATTTTTATCTACAGCTTGGCCTATTCTAGCTGTCGCATATTAGAATTCCTCAAATCTGAGAAAAGACAACTCTAATTGGACGGGTTCAATTCACCTATTTATTTTTATTTGTTTTATTAGATTTTATTGTATAGATTTTCATTCTCATTTAAACCAACCAAATATTTTTGTTGGAAAACTAAATGTTAGTTCCTAGTCTTGAAGCTCTTTTAGTAAAATCCTGAATTCCAATATTTAATTTTGCATTCGACGCTTTCAGTGAGATTCATAAATCTGGTTGCGTTATTGCTCACATTTCATTCAGATTCGAAACAAATCCGATTAGTGTTGATAATCATGATGAATTCGCTAGTTATTCTGGATTGACCACCCAAACTTTTGGGAGAACGTTTTTTTTCCTGAATAAACAGAAATTAATAACAGAAAAAATGATAAATTTTTCGTTAACCTTTTGTATTTCTAAAATGTTTGTTTGTAAGCACCAAAACTAGTTGTTCACAATCTATTTATTTATTTATTGATTTACATAATACTTAGTTGAACATTCTTGGCAGATTTGTATTTTCACCAGAGATTTGCAAATGCAGACAGATTAGGTCTTCAAAACGT
Organism: Chrysolina oricalcia; assembly: GCA_944452925.2. NCBI lineage: Eukaryota > Metazoa > Arthropoda > Insecta > Coleoptera > Chrysomelidae > Chrysolina > Chrysolina oricalcia. Next base: position 17,507,615 of record OX101809.2, on the reverse strand, counting down.
AAAATCTGTTGAGCGATCCTTGCAAGACAACCCCAGATGGATTACCTCTGCCTATAAGGATTTGTTACTCAAAAGCTTTCCTCTCAAACTCCCTTGAATGTACCGATATAAGTTGGCTACATATGGGAAACTTTTTTATTATTGATTTTACGAATAAAAATTATTCCTCATAAAAAGTTCTGCATAGTATAAAACCCAAGATGCAATCATCAGATATCAAATTTCATCAATCTTATACGAGGTTTGACAAAAAATATGAAATTTTCTCAAGAGTAAAGTAACTTTATATTACACAATATCGAAAATTTTCATTATAAAAAGTTAGTTGGAATTAAAAACTATGTTTCAATATGCAATTACATCCTTCTAATTGTAAAAATAATTTTTTCACAAATTATCAATACCGAACATTTATCATTTATAAAATTTTGTTTCATAAAAATTTGCCTAATTATATCTAAACAGAACGTAAAGGTTAACATGTTTGTAATAAATAAAAATGATAAATGTAATATTGATAATTTTAAAAAAATTGTAAAAAAAATATTTTTCCAATTAGAAGAATTTAATTGCATACTGAAACATAGTTTTCAATTCCGAACAACTTTTCATAATAATAATTTTCGATATTGTGAAATATAAAGTTACTTTACATTTGGGTAAAATTCATATCTTTTGACATACCTCGTATAAGATTGATAAAATTCAATATCTAATGGTTGCATCATGGGTTTTGGGCCATGCAGAACTTTTTATAAAGAATAACTTTTTTTCGTAAAATCAATAATAAAGAAGTTTCCCATATGTAGCCAACTTAAGCAGACTCACTGTATATATACATATATATATATATATATATATATATATATATATATATATATATATATATATATATATATATATATGTATGTATTATATTCCCGTGGCATTCTGGACCGACTTACCGATTTTTGTAGTGCAACAAGTACCACCTTGTATAAAACATCCTTAAATTTTCATCACTTTTTACTGCTCTATAAATTCATCTTACTCGCTGATGATACTACCATAATAAACTCCTCCAAGTATATCAACACACTCGAATAGCTAGCCATGGATATTAGAATTGAAGCTAATAAATGGTTTACAGCGAATAAATTAAATCTTAATCAAGCTAAGACGCAATCTTCGACAATCTTTTTTCATACAGAAGTCTCACTGGGTTTGGCAGTGACATTATTAGGAGTACATATTGATTACAATTTGTCTTGGGTCAGTTTTGCATGTAAAAAATTAACAAGTATAATTTTCATGTTCTGAAGACTGAAACCAAAACTGAGCTTATTTTTCTGTTTCATTCGCATATAATATGTTACTCGATAATATTATGTGGGGCATCGTCCCATTCTGCTAAAGGTTTCATTTTACAAAAAAAAACTTAAGGATTTTAACAGGAGCTGATAGGCGTGACTCGTGTCGACCTCTTTTTATATATTTGGAAATTATGACTATTCCATCGGTTTACATTTATAAATCTACAAGAAAGGTGTATTATCTAAAAATTCAGATAACCATTGTTACCCAACAAGATCTTGAAATCTTCTTAGATAGCAACGTTACAGGTTGAAAAAATCTAGGGAGAATTCGCTGGACCTTGACCTTTATAACATCCTTCCAGATTATTTTCAAGGTCTTCCTTTTCAAGTGTAGAAAGAAATATTCTGAAACTCACTGTTTTTACTCCACTTCAGAATATCGCGAATTCAATTTTCCCTCTAATCTGAATTCGTTGAATGAAACAAACTGATCTTTTTCCTACGAGTACAAGTGATTCCTGCTAACACATGTTAGATAACTATATAAATTTGGGTGTATATGTATGTGTATATTCGTATATTACGTTGTATATGTCATGTATGTTTGTATTAGTATCGACTTTTGATTTTATTTTAATGTGACATTGCTCAACATATGTTAATGTGCTTTATATACAGGGTATAATCTAACCTCTTGCACTTCCGTGAAGGAGGGGTGTATAAAGGCTGTTAGGATGAATGGCAGGTGTGAAAAATGCGAAAACAATATTTTATGAGTTTTGAAATTTTGTGAAATGTGGGTCGACATTTTGGGAACCTCTGTCCGCCATCCTTCCAGACCAGTAAAGGCAATTGCCTGCCGGTGAAGGAAAGACACTGAATGTCGAACCGAATTAAGATTACGTTTACAGAGGTCTAGAGAGTCTCTCACCCATAATTATGGGTTGCAAGCTGATGGAAAAGGAACGTTTCACAGCAAAATGTCCAGCCATTGTCCGGTCATAAAACAAATTCTGTGTGAATCCACTGTTGAACTGTTTTGTTGATTAACTTGTGATGTGTCATATCTTCAGCTACTAGTGCTGCCTTGAGCTACCAGTGTACCACTTTGGATACTCTGATACCCATTTGTTTTCATTTTGCTGTGATACGTTCCTATTCCATCAGCTTGGAATCCATAATCATGGGTGAGAGACTCTCTAGACCTCTGTAAACGTAATCTTAATTCGCTTCGACATTTACTGTCTTTCCTTCACCGGCAGGCAATTGCCTTTTCTGGTCTAGAAGGATGGCGGACAGAGGTTCCCAAAATTTTTAAAACTTTCAAAAAATTTTTTCTAACATGCCTTCATATACCCCTCCTTCACGAGAGTGCATTCGAACATTATGTGCGACGCTGTTTCTTCTTCCTAACCACAGAACCTGCATCGTGTGGAGTCTTGGTGTATCCCCAGCATAAGCAGGTACTTTCTCAGGTGGCAGTGCCCTGTTAGGAGTCCTACCACGTTTCTGAGAGAGTTCCGGCAGTTATGAAGGAACTCCAGACTCAAAAGTTCACGGCCTTTATATCGTCTGTAGAAGTATAACCGGGGAACATCCATTTCACCACTCCAAAGGAATAAGGGCAAGCATATTAGTTCTTCCATGCCAGTTTTGATGACCAGATCTGTTTGAGTTTGAGCTGACACTTGCCGCGGAGACTTTTCAACGGCACCTGCCTCTTGGGAGCGGCAATGTTTCACACCTAGGAAAGTATACATCTCTTCGGCATCAAGATGACGTAGAATGGAACTGTACATCCTCTTCGTATTCCTCGCATTATCCATGATTGTGTTTTGTAATTAACCATTGCACATTTATCGATCCCGAATTCTATTCCGATAGCATGCGTGTACTCTTCCACCGCCCTCAAGAACTGATCTAGATCCTTCGATCATCAAATAATTGGTTGATAATAATTAATAATAATTAATATTTTTATACATTGTGTAGAAACTCTGAGTATATACAGGGTCCTGCAACTGCGCTCCGGTGGTCCATAGCTTCTAAAAGCGCAACTTAAAAATTTCTTTCGAATGCAAGCATGTTTCCTTCTTGAGAGAGTATCTTTGGAAAATATTCCGGAGTATACAAGGTGACCCAGAAAAGTTCACCAAACCAAACTTATGTTTTTTGTAATGGAACACCCTATATTTCATCACATAGTTGACTTTGACCATTCAAAAAATATAGGGTCATGTATGTTCATCAACGTAATTTCCGGAGATATATCGAAATTACTCCAAAAAACATAAGGTATTCAACACTCTGTAACTCCTCGTGGAAAAATTATTCTAAAAACTTTTGGAAGGCGAAATGACTCCCGTATGGTGTAGTTTCTGTAATACGACACACAGTTGAAATTTCATAACTTTTTGTGTACCGGATAGATCGAAATGCAAATTGAAAAATATCTTGGTTTTTTCAATTGGAAATTTATGTTATTTTCAAGGTGAAGTAAATACCAGGTGTAATATATCATTCGAAAGGAAATTTTATGGCCTTTTCAATACTGAAATTGAATTTATGGGTTTCCATTTGAAAAAAAACAAGATATATTTCAATTTGCGTTTCGATCTATCCGGTACACAAAAGGTAATGAAATTTCAACTGTGTGTCATTTCGCCTCCCAAAAGTTTTCAGAATTATTTTTCCACGAGGAGTTACAGAGTGTTGAATACCTTATGTTTTTGGAGTAATATCGATAATCTCCGGAAATAACGTTGATGAACATATATGACCCTATATTTTTTGAATGGTCAAAGTAATCTCTATTCAACCATGTGATGAAATATAGGGTGTTCCATTACAAAAAACATAAGTTTGGTTTGGTGAACTTTTCTGGGTCACCTTGTATACTTCGGAATATTTTCCAAAGATACTCTCTCAAGAAGGAAACATGCTTGCATTCGAAAGAAATTTTTAAGTTGCGCCGTTTAGAAGCTATGGACCACCGGAGCGCAGTTACAGGACCCTGTATAGGTACACACTTATTAGTTTCATTCTGAATTTGAATTGTTCTGGATAAAGACTACTTCATTACGAATACCTCATGCCACAATATGTCGTTTCGATAATGACTGTCATTATTGATAATTTTTTAATTCGACGATTTCATTCATGTAACGGATATATCAGTTCATTCGCTATTGTTATACAATTATTCTACGTGTGTAGAAATAGGTTGAATAATCTGGAAATCAGTGGACAATTATTGTCGTATTTATTTATTTGTGAAATGTCATCAGTTATAAATTGAAGATAATCGAAACAAAAAAAATGTGTGTGTGATGTCACAAATCAATTATTTTTAGATAACCGGGTATTATACGAGAAAATCATTGGTTAATATGCAACTTCCTTGCGAGTGTTTGATAACCAGCTTCAGGCTATGCCTTTGTGGGTTCTCTTTTTTTGCCCCCCGGTAGTCAAAGTTTGTGCACTTTTGTCTACATTCTGTTAATCAATAATAGGAAACATTAAACTTTGGAATTTCATTAAACTGGTACTATTCACAATCACCAAACTAGACAATCAAATAGTCTGATCACGCGTAGAATAAAGACAAACTTCGGAGAAAAATCAATTTGATGTAATGGAATTTTGATATTTAATAATATACCCAATGATTTAAAAAATATCAATCAAATAAATCGTTCCAAATTGAATTTAAAGAAATACTTTGATGTTTTTTTACTGATACGATCATTTTCAACTTGAAATTTTGTTGTTCATTGTATCAGTTATAGATTTGGGTCCCTATTATAAACATGTGTGTTTCTTGGGGTTAATAAAGATAATTATTATTATCATTATACCTATTCAGTGAATTAATAATGTCAGTAATACATAAATAAATGTTACGGTATTCAAACTCGTTAAAGATTAGTTATTTTATATTTCTCCAGATTCTCACGAATTTTTCGATGGTTGTTTACTGTAGAAAAGCTGTCAATCTGTCTTTCTTCAAGAAATGTTTACATGGTCGGCTCCTCTGAAATATCGTCCATCGTTCCATTGAGATTGACCCTTCGAAATCAGTCTTCATACCCTTTTGTCGTTGGTCCAGAGGCCCGCTGAAAGTTAGCTTACTTAAAGGTTTTTGGAAAATCTTGAAATTTCCAAAAATCCAAAAATGAAATCAGTGGTCCTCAAGTGAGTGAATGTTCTGGGATTATTTTCCCATTGAATCCAGAGTAGAATTTGCAGTAAACATGTTGGCTAAAGTATTGACTTTTTCCTAGGCGTTCGTGACTAGAGTTCCATCTTCTTTGGGAAGGGGAGGAAATTTGGGGATGTGATGTTTTTTCATTGGTACAGATATGTGGATGACATTATAGTTTGTTTTAAAGGCACCAACAGACACCTTTCATAAATTGTTAAAAAAATTGTTAAAATTGTTTTTTCCGTTAACCAACTGTCGTTCCCTTACGAACGGCAGCCCTCAAAAGTCGAAACTTGTGCGAGCCAAGGATTAACGAGGTCTTACCTTTTTACGTGCGATTCCTAGCACATATATTAACACTAGTCACCCAAACGTTAAATTCACAATAGAAATGGAAGTAGAAAATTCAATACATTTTTTAGATTTGACAAGAGGCAAAACCAACAACAAACACCATTTTGCTATTTTTCATAAACCTTCCCATCACCATTCATGATAATTCGTTACCTAAAGCATCAGCATACCATAGTATGATACATAGATTAGTGAATATTCCTCTTTCTGAAGAAAATTTCCACAAAGAATTAAATATCATAAAACAGATAGCAGTTAACAATGGTTATCAAGTCAAATTAATATAAAATATTCTTTCTAAAAAACGGCATAGAAAGGCTATCCAACAAGTGTACCCCACTTTGAGGAACCTTGACAATAAGTACAGAACTTTAACTTATTCAGGACCCGTTTCAGAAAAAGTAGCGTCATTTTTGAGAAAAAACAAAATTTAAGAGTAGAATTCAGAATAGATAACACGTTGGGAAGGTTTATCAAATATAACAAAGATAAAACACGAAAATCTGAAAAATCAGTTGTTTATAAATTGAATTGTGGATCTTGCTCCGAAGTATATGTAGGCCAGACTGGTAGACCATTCAAAAGACGCGTACGTGAACACCTTATGAATCATGTAAAGGATAAAACACATTCAACATAATATGCCAATCATATTTTGGAGGAAGACCATGACTTCGATGAAAACTTCGAAATCCTTCATGTTGTAAAAAAGGGTATTAGGCTCAATTATTTAGAATTCCTAGAAATTGAAAAATTTGGATTGGTCAATGTAGAATAATTTAATGTATTACATTCGCTTGAGAAAGATACTGTGTATCAAAACATGTCGCGAAGACAATAAATTTGTGGAAATTTAATCTTTTTTTATCTTATATACTGTCATATTTTATTGGTCATTTATAAAAGTATTTCAGCTCATTACTACTACAAATGATTGCAATTTCATTCCAAATAAACGATATCTAGTTGGAAAACTGTTTCACCTATGTATCTTTCCGATCGGTGCAAAATTATTATTGCTGGTAAGCAGCCTCACTGATTAATGACACGAAAGCTGATTTATCAAGTTTACACCTGTTATGGTGTTGAGTAATTGAAGTAATCTTCATTTGCCATTAAAGTTAAGTAGTTCAATTGTCTATTAGCCACAGCACGATGAATATATGTCAAATTATTTAGCGATAATGAACCCATCAATTCTGTCATCACGTGCATGCGAATATGTGCTGGAACTGAATGTCCCGCACTGATGTAATGTTCCAAACGTTCGGCATTACAAAGTGTAAGTCAAAATTATGAACTTTTTTCTTGTATGGTTATCATGGTGACTCTTGAGGCAGTGCAAAAAATACTCCTTGATCTCATGAATGTTACTGGAAGGCAAAAAAAATTATATAAATAAATTGGCGACTTTTCCCTTGATTTTCATTCAGACACTCTTTTTTTTTCAAATGGATTCCAATTTTTTATTTTGCGTAGATCTGTTGAAGAATTTCGATACCTATCACGGTTCGCGGCAGGTTCTGTCTAAGTAAGATCTAACCTTCCACGGAATTCTGCTCGGGTAATAACAAAATATACTTCTTATACTTATGAGAATAAGCTGGTCGGTATAGTCTCCTATTTATGATAATGCGTGGGTTATTTTCTGGAAAAACGCTCTGGCACGTCGATTTTTATTTGCGGCTGCAGTTTTTCTGTTAGGAAATTCATTTACACAGGGTGCCCAAAAATAAATTATGACCATCAACTTAATTTTTTCAATTGGAAACGCATATTTTTCATTTCATTTTTGAATTCTGCATCGAATTTTAAGTATGTTTCATGTACCATATCCTATAACAAAACTCAACAGTTTTCGATTGAACATATGAATAATAAAATAACAAAACATTGGCAGGTCAAGATCTTCAGATGATATGGTGCTGCAGGTTTTTCCGGGTTTTTCTGCAGCTGAAAAAGCAAATGCGCCACTGGAATCTATCAAGTCGCCCCTGAGCGCCAATTAATGTTTTTTGTTGTTTTATAATTTGTATTACCTGTTACCTAAAAATATATTTATATTTTTGATAGCAGTCAAAAAATAATCTAATTCTGTTCTCGAAGTCATCAATATTTTCCGGTTTATTGAAGTAGACTAGACTAATAACATTAACATTCTTAGTTCTATTACTAGCATTAGGTAATCCGAAAGACAAAATCTTAACTTAACGTAGATCAGGAGTTTACTAAATTAGCTGACAAAATTGTGATAAAGTATATTATGGCCAAACCAAGATATCCGGTTCCGTGAATATTTGGGCCATGCTGAATATTCGCGAGAAAATAAATCTAGTGTTGCAGAGCATTTACTAGAAACTCTTCATAAAATGTACATTCAAAATTTAAAATTGGTAAAATCAGTTGATGATTACAGGAAATCAGATTGTTATGAAAGTATTGCTATTCACAAGAACAGTTTGAATAAATTCCTTTTCAATAATAATAACAATCTTCATTCATAATAATTTTTTTACAGTGTCAGAATTGTTCAGTTGATGAAGCGATATCATCGAACTATTTTACCACTTATCTTAAGTATGCATCACATGTTTCATGTTTCTCGAAATGATGGACACTATAGTTTTATAACTAATCCTAACTTATCCTAAAGGCACACTAAAATATGAACAAAAAAAAACTGAAAAATACAGCAGGTGACATACCTACATTTATATTAACGGAGCTTCAGTTGAAGACATCATTTGGGTGAAATATCTGAGTCATGACCAACTAGAATTATAACAGTTGACTATATTTAAGTTTGAATTTTTTTTTTTTGGTGAAATATTCTGGAGTGGCGAAGGCAGAGTATTGTACACTTATTACAGGTGATATCACGATCATGAGTATTGGGCCTGAACAATATCTTATTATAGAATTTATATATCAATATACGCTGACATACAGTCATGGCATAAAGTTTTCTTCTACTTATTATTCTACTTATTCAGCCAACCTGTCTCAGCTAGTTTGTGAGATACTCTTTGGCCTCTTCGTTTCACATGAATAAGTCGCAAGCAGCAATTTTGAATTTTCTCATATCAGAATGATCCGAACAAGAATCGTAGAGAACATACATAACAATAGTTGAAATGAGAGATGTTTCTAGAACTATAAATCAATTCGAGCTGGCAACATGCTTTCTTGATACAGTTGGAAATGTGTTTTTTGAACCTAAGCCTATCATCTAACATAACACCCAGGTGTTCAGCTACTTCTTGCTTAGGAATAGAAACCTCATCGATTTTGATATCTATCATATTCTCAACTTTCTGTTTGACAACCGATGAGCCAAATATCATAAGGACAGCTTTCTTTGGATTCAGTAAAAGTTAGTATTTCGATGATATTCCATTCGAGCTAGTTAAATTTTCATTAATTCTCAAGCAACTTTCATGCACATTATCAGGCCGAAATGAATGAATAATACAAATGGGTATCATCAACATAAAACTGAACTTTTATGATAATGGACCATTGAATTCTAAACCATTTGAGTTAATTCCGATAAAGGAATAATTACCTATTATCGGTATGGGTGGGTGAAATCATACCTAACCACATCAATCAGATTTGAGCACAGGTATGATCACACACTCAAGTTCCATATATCAATATTAATTCATAGTAATTGATTATTTGATATAAATATGACTGGTTGAAATATTTATCGAAAGGAGCATCTTTGATTGAAAATACGTGTGGTAAAGGGGAAAATACTATTTGTTCTCATTGAATGCCAGCACAAGCGTCCAGTATCCCATTTTCGATCCAATTCTTGCATGATGGCAAATAGTAAAAGTGAATTAAAAGCATTCTAAGTAACCATAATGATAATGGTTTGAGGTGCACAATATAACAAACTGATTTAAACAGATGGCCCGGGTTAGATCTTGGCCGGCGACCTTTTTTCTTTCTTATGCATGAGTTAGTGAAAAATCCGACAATGTATTACGAGGTTTCTCCGTTCTTTTTTCGTTTCTACTTTCCTCGATACAGGTTCAGGAATTGATTTGATCCATTCTGTATTATTTTGAGATATACTTCAATATGTCCTACAGAAGTGTGTTGGAAAATGATACCAGGGTTTTCCGGTGCTTTTCCGGAAAATTTCGATTTAAGAAAAATTAAAACTAACGCCAAACCGTTCATTTAAATTGAATTTCGAAAAATGCCACGGTAGAGCTCGAATAGACGAAGAGATTCTACTGGAACTATTTTTCAGGAAAATGATCGGAAAATCGGGAAAACTTGAAAAATCTGAAAATCGAAGTTTGCATTTAGGATAATACGAAATATATCAGAAAGGGTTGATATTTTCACAATTCACCTAGAAATCTTTTTTGACAACCTTTAGAAAATCTACAAAAAATGTTGAAAGATTTTTTCCGTAGAATCCGGGAAATATTTTCAAAAAATTGATAATCGAGAAATTGACCGTACTAATTAAAAAAATGAAAATCTTAAAAATGCTTCGTATTCGTCTTTACAAGCCACATTGATATTTCCAAACTGTTTTCCTCCAATTCGTATAAAAAGTGGAAAAATGTTGAAAAAATTGAAAAAATAGCATAAATAAAATTTTCACTTTTTCTCTAAAATCACCAAAAATTCGAAAACAAAACGAGATTGTCCTCGAATAGATATACAAAAAGTTCAAAGTGAATTTTTCCATATCTTAAAAAAAATTGAGACTCGGACTGTAATTTTCTGATTTTTTTAAAATTCTCCAAAAACTCGAAAACGGAACGAGATATCAAAATATATTAAATGACTAGTTTTATAGTCCTTGAACAGGTCTACAAAAAGTTACAAACATTTTCTCAGTTACTTCAAAAACAAATGAAGTATGGATTTTTTATTATTTATACCTTCCCCCACAAATTTTACCGTGCGACTCGAGCCCGGATTTCTGATTATTTTACTCCCTCGAAAAAATCTACAAACATTTATTTAAAAAAAAATTCATATCTTGAAACAAACGCAATTTTGTGTTTTTTTTTTTCAATTTTGGTGTTTCTGGTCAAGGTTAAAATTGGTGATAATTTTATGTTATAATTTTTTTTATTCATATCTCCTTGAAAATAAGTGTTTTAGGGACTATGTAGAGTCGATAGAGGAAGTCTAGAACGGTATTTTGGAGTTTTGGACACATTTAGAAAATGGGAAAAATGTTCATATCGTCCTGCAAGTTGCGTTTTATGAAACTAGAGATCGAAGATTGGACTTGAAAGTTTTTTTTTATATTTTGGAAAATTGTAATATTTTATAAAAACCCAAAGATGGCTACAGATTTTTAAATTTCACAGGATACAATCTACAAAAAATGTGGGAACAATTTTTTCGTAATATCAATAATTCGGGAAATATTTAACAAAAACGAAAAATTATGGTCAAAAATGTATATGAAAATTCAATGTATAAATATAACAATATAAATAACATAAAACAACAACAATAAAAGGGTACTCTATGAGCAGGACTCATAGAAAAGAACATATGCCTCTCTGCCCACAACTGAAGTTGGTGAAATTGGTGACACCCAAGAATCATTATACATGTGCCACGTATCTTCGAAAGGGTGTCTACACTAAGCCGTGTAGTGTCCGCTATAGTCCCACTGTGATTGGATACAGCATATAGGAGCACGAGGGGTTGCATTTTCTGTTGCAAAGTTGCTCATATTCAATCCGTTTGCAGGAAATTTGATGGAAATATTAATTTTATCTTTTGTTCTCTCTGTTGAAGAAAATCGTTTGAAATGGATCACAAGAATTTCTGGAAATTTATGGATATGGATTTCGTGTACTTTCGACTCTCTTGGCACTTCGAACAAGTAGGTTTCTCGTCACCATCCAAAATTTCTCCTTCAGTAAAATAAGCCAAACAATTTGACAGACTAAGTTGTTCTATTTTTTTCGGAATCGGTTGGGAGAGATCCCAGAATGGATCGAACGTGAATGAACAATGACCACAATGTGTACATTTTAATGTAGATTTAGTTGGCCTACAAAGTTATCTATAATCTTGGAGTTGTTCATCCTCAAGAATATCGTCCAAGCTTCTTCAGCTTTCTCATTGTTACTTGATTTCTCATCAAAATCTGTCAAAATTTCAACAGGCTCCTCTTGAAGCCTGTTTACATCTTGATGTAGTCCCTCCAGCAAGTACCTTAAAAATTCCTGAGCATCTTGCTGGGCGAATCCGATAAAGCGAGGTGCAAATCGTTGAATTTGGTATTTCAATGAAGCTGAATTAACAACTCGATCTGACGAATCGTCTGACCATAGTTTCTTGATCACCTCGGCATTAAAGTCGTTGAATTATAGAAAAAACAGACAGTTCTCCGCCGGAGGTGTTAGACGTGTTTCGAAGTGCTCCGCAGTTCATTAATAAAATTCTGTTGGAATGGTGAATACACGTACATCAAAAAGTGACAAAATCAATCTAGATATGAACAACAGTCAAGGTAACTCGCTTTCAACTCACGATATTATGAGGCAAATCATAGCGAAAGAGTTGGAGAAATATACAAAAGTACTAACCGAAGAAATCTCAACCCTCAGGAATGAGATCCAGGTGTTAAAAGACACCAACATTGATTTGATTAGATTACTCAGTAATAATCAGTCACTTATATCTAAAGAGAACATACATGATAACGAGAATACGTCCTTCGATTCAGATTTGTCAGGAGATACCGTCATAAATAAATCCGAATATGTATCGATAGCCGAACCTATCGAACACTGGACTGAGGTGCAGAACAAAAAGAAGAGAAAGAAATCAGCAAAAAACACTCATGGAGTGTCTACACATTCCACTATACATGGTAATACGACTGAAATAGCAGATCGGAGATCAATTGTCGGATCGAATTCAAATGATGTGGATGGAGATTTTGCAGGGGAAGATCCGATGTTGTGGCTGTACGTCGGACGTTGCAAGACACAGACAACCGCAGAAAAAGTCAAAGCGTACCTTGCCAAGAAGTCACCTGGGTATGATTTTGATGTAACAAAATTAAATACTATCGGTCGTTATTCAGCGTTTCGAGTAGGTACCAGTATGGAACTCAAAAATATTCTTTATGAACCTAGTTATTGGCCCAATAAAGTACTAGTAAAACGATTTCAGTTTCGTAAACCGACATTTCGAAACCAACAGAAATCAAATGACAACGAGCTATAATTCTTTATTCTCTACAAATTTTGACAAATTGAACTGTTTCAACATTCTGCATATTAATGTTAGGTCTTTAACTAATAAACTTGAGGATATTGAGCTCATTACTGAAACTGAAACTATAAACATCTTGTGCTTGTCTGAGACGTGGTGCTCTGACAGCAGCATTGATTCAATGGTATTGGAAAATTATAATATTGCCAGTTTTTTCAATAGACGAAAACATATCCACGGTGGGGTCATGATTTATGTGAAGAAAAATATTGACTATAAAGACTTGAAATGTGTTAGGCGTAAAGAGGATGAAATGAATATTGAACATTGTGGTATTAGTTTCTCTATCGAAAATGAAAATTACTCTATTATTAACATATATAGACCCCCTGGGGGATCCATTGATATTTTCATAAACAGACTAACACAAATTTTGAGTCATTTCTCTAGACGTTTCAAAAACATCATCATATGTGGTGATATGAATATAGATAACCTAAATTGGACAAATTGCGCGAAAAAAGAAAAAGATAAAGATCTATTTATGGATTTGCTTGATAGCTTTCAACTCCATTTCAAAAATGATAAACCTACCAGAATATCTACAAACAAAAATGGCAATACTACAACTTCTCAAATTGATTATTTTGCTTCCAATATAGATATGACATTATTTAATGAAAAAATTGAAGAATTCAACATTGCCGATCACTATGGTTTGATATTTCAATTAAATAATATTGTTGATTATCAAAAAAATAATTCCTACGTAAAAAATGTAATGAAACGTAATACTTGCAAGGACAATTTGATGAATCTGAGAAAATTTCTAGTCAATGAGAACTTCCAATCTGTCTATGAAAGTGACTTGAGAATAAATGACGTGTATAAACTTTTTTTCAATTTGTTACTGTATGCTTTAGATTTTACATGTCCCTTGGTTAAAACAAAAAATTGTACAGGAACTACCAGGAGTGAATGGATAACAGAAAAACTCAAGGCTGAAGGTAGGCAATTGAAGGAATTTTATTGGTTAATAAAACATTCTAACGATCAAAATGTGCTAGATTCATATCGCACAATTAAAAAACAACATAGGAAAAACATAAAAGCGTGTAAACGAACATATTATCAAAATAAAATAAACGAATCAGATAGTGTACAAAGTAGACAAAAACAAGTATGGAGAACGGTAAATAAATTAACGGGAAAAAAAACAAAAATTGAATACCCACAAGAATTATATATTGAAAACAAACTTGTTGATAATAAATTGATCATTGCCGATAGTTTTGCGCAATATTATGCATCAACAGTTCCAAATAATTTAGAACATCATTTTAAAAATGAAATTTTATCAAACACCACCGACTCAACTAGATACTTGCATAGTTTTCACTTTAACCCTGTCACAGCCGCCGAGGTTTTCAATGTTATTGGTGAACTAAAAAACAAAAATTCTACAGGAATGGATTGTCTTTCTACAAGCATAATCAAATCAATATCTGAGTATATTTCTGAACCGCTGGCATACATAATTAACAAATCTGTCGAGGAGGAAACTTTTCCAGATCTACTAAAAATAGGAAAAATCATTCCATTATTCAAGAAAAATGATTCACTCTTGATTGATAACTATAGACCAGTGACCATTCCCAGTGTAATAAGTAAAATAATAGAAAAATGTGTTCATGATAAATTATTAAATTTTTGGCTCAAGTATAATGTAATCAGTAAACATCAAAACGGGTTTTGTCCAGGTAGGTCGACTGGAGGTGCGACTGCAACTTTTATAGATACTATTTATAATGGAATCGACAGGGGAAAATTTGTAGCTGCACTTTTTTTCGACTTCTCCAAGGCATTCGACTCTATAAATGTTGATATACTTGCCGATAAATTATATGCAGTGGGTATTAGGGGGAAATTCCTTGCATGGATTATATCCTATATGAAGTTCAGGAAAATATATGTGAAATGGGATGATACGGACTCAGATCTATTCAATGTGGACGTTGGGGTTCCACAGGGCTCAGTCTTGGGACCTTTGCTATTCTTGATTTATATAAATGACCTACCACAACATATTGGAACAACATCATTATCTCTTTTTGCTGATGATACCTCTATTTCAGCAGAAGCTGATAGTCTCGTTGAACTGCAAGACAAACTCAATATGATAGGTAGGAACTTCTCAGTATGGTGCCGCTCTAACAGACTAATTCTGAATGCAGATAAAACGGTGCTGGTTCAATTTTTTGGAAAAAAACACATTGAACAAGACATACATGTTGAAATTAATGAGGTGGCAATACATCCATCAGTAACTACGAAATTTTTAGGAATCTACATTGACTCTGATTTGAGTTGGAAATTTCACGTCAATTACGTTTGTAAGAGAATCAGCAGCAGTTTTTATGCTCTCTTACAACTTAAGAAAGTGTTGGACGAGAAAAATCTATTAGATGTTTACCACGCAATGGTAAATTCTGTTCTCTCCTACAATATACTTCTGTGGGGCAATGGAAATAACATAACTCGAGCTTTTATAGCTCAGAAGCGAATAATACGTATGTTATATGGTCTTCGTCACACAGATTCATGTAGACCTGTTTTCAAAGGAAAAAACATTTTACCATTACCATCTATTTACATATACAGTTGTTTGCTTTATGTAAAAAAGCGCGAGTCTGAGTTTGAAACTAACTCCAAGTGCCACAACTATCCAACAAGAAATGGAAATCTTATTAAATTACAACAACACCGCACAACGTTGTTTCAAAAGTCACCCACTTTAATTGGTTCGAAGTTATTCAACTGCCTGCCTCCAGATATAAAGAGTATACGTTTAATTTCTACCTTCAAAAGAAAGGTCAAAGAATATCTTCTGGAGCGTTGTTTTTATTCCATCGACGAATATTTTGAGTACTCATTCACTCCCGCGTAGATCTACTGTCTATCATGTATTGTGTCTATATTAGTAATTTTATGTATTGTGTATTTATACATTTATGTGTTTCATGTTCAATCTGACGATTCCTATGTCATTGTGAAATGATCATTTTAAGGAATAAAATATTTATTATTATTATTATTATTATTATTATTATTGGTGTCCAATTATAGTTTAAAGCGTATTCAATTCGTTTTATTCATATTATTGGTGTCCAATTATAGTTGTAAACGCATTGAGGTCGTTGTATTCATATTATTGGTGTCCAATTATAGTTTCAAACGTATTGAAGTCGTAGTATTCAAAAAATCCTTACAACTTACAGGCCCTTTAACTTCCGAGCTTTTCGCGAAGTATTCGCGCAAATGGCGAATCGGAGCGCTACGCGCGAGAGTCCCCCAGTATTCAAATCCCTACAACTTCTAGGTTCTTCCGAGCTCCTCAACTTCCTAGCTCCTCAACTTCCGAGCTCCTCAACTTCCGAGCTCCTCAACTTCCGAGCCCTCACTTGTTTTAACTGTAATGTAATAATTTTTCTTTTTGTTTCAGATAACGTCTTTTTATTTCCTAACCAATACCGAAGCAACATCCTGCCAATCATTTCGGTTTCAATTTCGTCCTTCGAAAGAGCTTCAACATTGAAAATACAGGAAAACTTTGGATACGTCTTCTCGACGTTAGAGGATGAAGAAATTTTATTATTTATGTCTTGGTGTAATTATTTGTAATATACGTTTCACGAAAGCACATTATACTCATCAGTGGGCTGTGCATATAGAAGGCGGACAAAAGGTAGCTGATGAAGTAGCCAAGGATCACGGATTCGTTAACCATGGTCTGGTAAGTTTAATTTCCATGTTGATTATTTTGAAAGATTGAACGAGATTACTGTTAGTTTGTCGGGGCATTTGCATAACCCTCGTCAATACGACCTCAATAAATATCTGTTGGTGTTCAATATCCTTTGATCTTAAGGGGTTTGGGCGGTATACCGCCCTTCGTCGATAGCTAATTATTATTGGCATCTCTGGGAGATATACAGTGTGTGTTAAATGTATGAACGCTCCCGATATTTGGAGAATACCTGGGGGAGCACAACCAAATTCAATATTGTGAAGTTTCCCGTTTTTTCATATCAGATTGATATTTTTCCTCATTTGGATATTTCATCTTCATTTGAAGAACGAAGCGATAATAAAATAATAATAATAACTTTATTCACAAAATAAACAAAACAAAAACAAATCAATAACTGTAAGTGAATAAAATTGTTTTTCTACATTCATGCAAAAAGCAAAACTTTATTGAACTATATTCAGTGGAAAAAGAAGTTCTTTATTGCACTAGTGATATAAAGTTTTTATTGCACTCATCTGTCATTCTACTTCAACGTGCTGTCACCATGACAAACATAAACGTTTAAACCTACTACATATTTAGCAGATATTCTGTGAGATTGGCAATAGGTACTTCACTACGAAATATTCATATTGAAAATTGCACCAATTGTTCATTCACTTTCAACATTGAGGGTAAAAATAAAGTTTGAGTTAAATTGTTCGTAACGTATTAGTTCATGTTTCAATGCAAATCGATATTAATAATAAAGTATTAAAGTTGCGCTTTTCATTTTCCTACACCTAGTGCCGCACTTCAATAAATCATTTTTTGCTTTTTGCATGAACGTAGAAAAAATGTTGTATGCAACTCGTGCAAAAATTGTTTATTGCACTCGACGTGTTGTCCAACTCGGCCTAACGGCCTCGTCGGACAATTTCACGTCGAGTGCAATAAACATTCACTTTTTGCACTTGTTGCATAAATAACTATTAACGACAAAGACATATATTAATAATAGTATACAAAAATTATAAAAATGAAGTGTTATTCGTACAGCATATAATAATTATAGTAATAACGGTTTAGAGTTACAGATAAAACACATAAACATTAAGTACGTGCCGGAATAGGCACTTGTAACCAGGTCTTAAATAAATAAATAATGAAATAGTATAATTGTTAAATGGCATAATAGTAAAATCGTAAAACCGTAAAATGTTGAAAAATTGGTACCGCTAGGGAGTGCATGTAGGACCTATGGCTATCAGACAATGTTTCTGTAGTAACTGTTGAACTTTGCAGTAGTAGATATCTGACTTTGCTACCGCTAGCGAGTGCACTCACCTATGACTATAAGGCATTGCTCCAGTTCTTGGTATGGTACTTTGCTATTGGTTGGTTGGTTAAAATTTGACGAGTGAGATACCGGGTTTACCTTTGAGGTTTCCCTCAACACTGAGTGGTGCTGGGGTCTATTATATTGTTCTGTCATCAGTGGTTCCTAGTTAAATAGGCCTGTGTTTTCCACCAGGTTTAGTAGTCTATTTACTATAGGTGTTCTGTTGCGCTAGTTGAGCAGCGCGTTGCATTCGAAGATGATTTAAGAGGCTGTTTCCTCCTCGTCACCACAGAGTCTGCACTCCACGGTTTCTCTATTTATTTCCATGGTGTGTGTCCCATGGCCGCAGTGTCCGGTTAGGAAGCCGATGATTGTGCGTATCTTAGATCTGTTGAGGTTGAGGGTGTTAGCTGTCAGTGTTTGGCTCAGGTACCTCACTATGGATGTGCTATGTCGATGCCCCTCGATTTGGTTACAATATATATGGTGTTTTGATTTCTTCCATTCATTGGTTAGGTTCCCGCATCGGGTTTTGTTAATTCCAAACGCTGGTTCTGGGCCTGTGAATGGTGATTCAGATGATTGTTTTGCAACTTGGTCTGCTTTTTCATTGCCTTCAATTCCCCTATGTCCGGGCACCCACACAAGTGTATTCTTTGACTTTATCAGTATTGAATTCAGAGATTTTATCGCGCTCTGGCTGTCAGATAGAATGTAGATGTGTTTTCTTTCATACTCACGGTCAAGACTCATCTGTATACATGTCCTCATGGCATGCGTCCCAGCTTGGAATGCTGTGATATTATTGTCAAGTGGGACTATTACGTTCCTTTTTAGCCTCACCCCGTATATTCCTGTTCCTGTTCTTACATCTGTTTCTGAACGACCTGTGTACCAGATAATGTTTCCAGGTGATAGTGATTCTACTCCCGAGTCCCATTCTTTCTACTAGAGTTGTGTTTTGAATGTTTTTTCGTACGAGTATTGTGGTAGCATGTGGTCTGATATCATTTCCGTTTGGTAATGTTGACTTCATGGATGATTTTGGTGTGCCCAGTTAGTGGTAGGGTTATTCAATTATCTGTTTGTTTAAGTCTGTATGCACTCATCCTCGCCTCCTCCATGACTGTGACGTCTAAAGGTTGGAGGTTTAGGATAATTTCCATAGCAGCGGTTCATAGCACTCGTGATACACACAGGCAAGCCTCTGTATTTAACCAAGGTTGGTTTTCGACTGTCTCTGTGAATGTGTCTGTGAATGTGATTCTGGGTCTTATGATCGCGGTGTTGACTACATGTTGTAGATGCATATTCTAGGTTAGTTTCTTATCTAAGAACATCCCTAAATATTTGACATGATCAGCACTTGTAGTGTTACGCCAAATAACTTTGGTGACTTCAGGTCCCCCAGAATTATTTTGGGTGTGAATGGAATGATTGTGGTTTTGCTGGGGTTTGTCCTCAGTACTTCTCTTTTGCACCATTCCTTTACGGTCCTCAGTGCATTTTACTCTGCTATTGCTAGCGAGTGCATGTAGATGTGACTACTAATGATAGTTTCAGTTACAAGTATGTAACTTTGCTACCGCTAGCAAGTGCGCCTACCTGTGAATATTAGGCAGTTGCACTGTCGCAGGTGGAAGATTTTTCTAATGTAGGTGTGAAACACACCAATGGTTTCAATGTTTTTTGCTGCATTTAATTTTCCATGTACCAAAAAATAAGTTCATCAATTTGAACCACTCATGTAGAAATCATGAAGAGCCACAATTTTGTGTACTTATTTTCTGTTGTGAATCCTTTACAAAACAAAACACTATAAGAGAAAAATTTACAGCTGATAGTGCAGTGGCTGGTTTCAGGTTTCATGAGACAAATTTCTATTACCATAGCATTTTTAAAGGAAAAGTATTGAAAAACGTTGTTCTTTATAAAAGTCGTTGAGAATAATGCACTGATTTTACAGACTCCCATTGAAATACTTTTTTCATCAGTATGTAAATACACGCTACTGAAATACCATTGAAAAATCTCTATAGTAAAATTCTCTCAAATTTGTTCTAAATGTGATACACGAGGGAAACGAATTCAAAAGAAACAAGGTATTTGACTTTAACTTTTAAATTTCAACACTAATTTACCTATCGCGTATATCAACGCGATATAAATACTTATATACGATAGGACTAGTTTAATCCATGACTGGCACTGAGAAAATTTCTTCGTTTTCGCAGTTCCCAGTTGACGCGTTCGTGAATAACCATACGCAGCAAGGCACAGAATAATCGTAAGCGGGTTCATCGAGTAATATGTTAGTGGCAGGTTGACAACTGTATTGCCGTAAGTGGGTGAACTTCTATGCGATTATCCCGTTATCGTACGGAAAAAAAATTTAATTGTTGCAAATAAAATTTGCATACCACCAATTGAAAATTTGCATACTATATGGGACAAGTACACGCTTTATTAGTCACAAGAAAAATTAGATTCCTGAATTTGATCACTTGCTGTTATTGATGTAATTTGAGGAACATAATTTAACCTGCCGATATATAACTCTTTATTAGTAGCAAACTTTTCATTTCATTTGCCTCAATCTATGTTCTATTTGCAGTAGGTGCTCAGTTTGATAACTACTAGTGACAAGTAAATTTACCACTAATGAAGAATGATTTACTCTCAAATAACTCACATACTTGAATCTACAAAAAATATATTAGTTGCTACTATACAGTATTCCACTGCAGCAACATTTTTAGATTATTATATTTATTTTGGTTTACTTGGCCTTATCAAATGACTTCCCTTTAATAGCCTTCATTCCATCTTTGGAATCAGGATACACCAGATTAAAACATTCACTTGCCCGCAGTTTACAGTTATTAGTTCTCCAAAGGAGGATAATTTGTATTTTATAAGGTCTTATTTTCATTCTTAAATTCACAATGAGATGAATGGTTCGGTAGCGCCAAGGAAGCAATGATTCAGTTTATAATTTAAGAAAGTGTACTTGCATAGCATATACTGGCTAGCAAAATATACTACTCAAGAAGAACTGGAGATAGAGATTGCAGATTTCAAGAGAATGTTTTTTCGTGAACTATTTGTTGATATAGAAAGAATTAAACAACCACCCTTTCTGGATCACCAAGTACAACCTGTTCCAAAATTAGGAATTTTGGAACTTTGTTAAATCTGTTTGTATTTAGTCTGAATGAATGAGCAAGCAGGCAAAGCTAATGTCTTTTCCTATCATGATCATAACAAATGCAAGTTATGTATAACATAAAGTAGAATTATAACGTTCTGGAAATTGAAAAAAAGGTGAAATAAAAATATGTAAATTTTTGGTATTTTTATTGAAACAAAACTGTTGTTCAGTCTTTTGGAAAATTCTCCTGATCCTATTATACATAAAATGCCAATACTCGAAATGTTAGGTCAAAATCCACATTCTACGTACCAACAAGTAAAATACAAATATCAAACTAACACTATTCACACAGCTCACAAAAGTAATAACAGTATTATTCCGGCACACGATGTAACACGTCCCCATACAACTACTAACTCAAGTGCTGGAATTGGACTGTTGCCAGTTTTGCGTAAACGTTGATGAATGAACACACCCTAACAGTTGCGGTGGTTACAGTTTGGTAAACATAGCTGAGATTGTGAAAATCCCACTTCTTGCGCGAACAATCACGTGAATATCACTGTATAGTCCGTCGTACGACTAATGCGCATCATGGGCATGAATATTTTCACAATTGCAGCTATGTTTGCCAAGCTGTACTCTCGATTGATCCCGAACTGGTCGAAAATCAACAAGTAGGTGAACACGTTACATTTCCGTAGGAACACCAAGTTCTACTGGAAAATAAATTATTGTATTATGCCTGTCACGCGAGTTTCTGTTGTACCGATATACTTTTCAGAAATCCAAAGTTGATAAATATGAAAATTCACTTTTCCAGCGCTAGTAAACCTGACCTGACCTGACCTGACTAAACCTGACCTGACATTATGCAAAGTGCCGATCTATTGTTCGGAGTACTTGCTGTGTGTAAACAATATTATAGCTACAAGTTCATGCTCAGAATTCTCATTTTACTAGAGACATAATGACTTTTTTAAAATATAGTTGTCAATTTTCTTATCACAATCGAAAAAAAAATCAGGAAAATGTTTTACTTGGACCATTTTTCTCCGTGTGTAAGCAAAAACTTCGTAACCAAGGCATGTGGCACTAGTAATTAGTGAGCCATAAAATTATAAAATTCCGATGAATAAAGTCACTGTCCCAGACTGACTGCCTAATAGCGACAGCATCATTCATACCTTGCTCTGACACAAAAATAACCTTCAGCAAAATCGTTTTTAGTGTCGTAGAATTCCAAAGCGCTGCTTCTATTCGATTTTTTTTCAAAGTAATAGTATTTCTTATTACGGTATCAAGAAATATCTTAGCAAAAACTTTAATAACTCAATTTTCCTCAGTGTTGTGTATAATGATAAGTACCGAATCTATTTGGAATGCTCATTCCCTACAAATAGAAGCTAATGCGCTTGATGTAGTCCTTCTTGGCGATTTTCGTCTTGAAGTTTTCCGCTCCAGGCAAAACGAATATCGCTCGAAAGGAAGGGAAAAACGAACCAAACTTCGAGATTTACTCTTTGAACTTAAAACGTAAAATGATTACATTGGATCTTTCTTAAAATTGAGTATCTTTTGAGATCAAATTAAGATTTAAATGCATCGAGTAATATGTGACCACCATAACTGTCAAAATTATTAATTAAGGTGTCTTCAGCTTCAAAAATCAGCTTGTCGACGTCTTATTTTACCTCGCCTCTGCACACGTACATTAGGTAATTATTGTGTTTAAAAAACGTGTTAATAATATTATTTATGCAAGGAGACTTGTTATTAATTTTTGGATTATTGATTATTTTTTATTAGTTGTGTTGGTCACAGGTTACTCAAAGCATTTAAATCTTATTTTGATCTCAAAAGATGCTTCATTTTGAGAAAGTAACAAAAGTTTGTTAACGGAAGTTTAATGAAACATTGTGCGGGATCATACAGGGCCGCGCCGAGCAATGCTGCCTCCCGTGTGTATTGTTAATAAAATTTTATATAAATGTAGGTTCGAATAAATAAAATTGAAATAAATGCGAATACTTACTGGTAATTTTGAAATAAGTCATTATACGTTCAACATCCCAATAAAACTGTATAATAACTCAATGACGACATCAAAAAATTTAAAATAAAAATATACTAAGCCAAAAAAGGCACCTAACAAAACGAACATTCGACATAAAACGAAGTAACTTATTAGAACATTTTTTTTGTCGTTTTATCCATAAAGTAACTATATATGCCATACCCGATATTAATAAGGATTTTTTTGAGCTACAAAAACAAATATACAGTGCGGCATTTTTTAGCCCCCCCCACCCTGTTAACTTTTGAATGGTTTGACTTACAAACATGGAACAAAAACCATTTTGAATTGTACCATCGAAACTACTTTTTCAAATAAAATACATTGTGATTCCTTGATAGAGGAGGGCACATCAATTTAAAAATTTGAAATTTCATGGAGGATCAAGTGAAACATCGTTGAAAAGAGAATTCTATTCTCTTTTTAATCATCTATATATTTTTGGATTTCGGTCCTATTTTTTTACTGTATGCACTCGAAATATCAGGTATAAGTGCGGATCTGAATGGTTCCTTTATCTCGATGAAATTAAATAAAAAATATTTTGAATGGTATTACCGATACTATTTTTTGAGAAAAGATGCATTGCAAGTAATCGACAGATGGCGCTGGGGGTATATCAACTTTAAAATTTCGTGACGCAAAGAGATCGAAATTGTGAAAATACGTTTCAATGAAAATCAAATAAAAGTGTATGGTCGAAAAGAGAATTGAATTCTGTTTTCAACGATGTGTAATTTGACCCCCAATGCCATTTGAATCTTTTGAGTTGATGTGTCCCCCCCAGCCTCTTTATCGGGCAATCACAATGTCGTTTATTTCAAAAAGAAGTAGAAATGTTTTTCGTTTCATGTTTGTACGTCAAACCTTTTAAAAGATAACAGGGTGGGGGGTTACTAAAAAAGCCGCATTACAAAAAAATTCTAGGTAGGTTCTTTATATTCAGACAGAAAGTTGAACACTTTTTACTAAAGGGATGTCGTAAGGGAAAAAAAGAAAAATTGAGTAAATTTATCATTTTTCACTGCATATTTCAAATTGAAAAAATGTAGACCAATGAATTGAACTACTAATAATGTTTTGAAGAACGAATGTGAAATGAACCTTGCTTCCAAAATAAAACATGTTCAAATAAGTTTTAATTTTGCAGCTGTTCCGACAAAAGACTTTTAAACCTTCGTTTAGTGAAAAAAACTAATCCTTTGAACTTTTTCACTTACTTACTCTCTTGTATTTGCAAAATTATCTGCAGGAGTTTTAAGTTTTTGTCTAGCCATTTTGCCGTCTTCTGATTTGGCTGCCCCGGTTTTTTACACACATCCGCCGCTTAGTGGGCGCGGGCCTGGCTATGAAATTCATCAAGATAAAATGATCTGTGTTCCTAATCCAACAAACCATTTAAAAAAAAATTGTGATACTAATCTAAAAATTAAATTTTATGTATCCTTAGCCCTTTACATTAAAAATTAAAATTCGAAAAAGTAACAAGTGAGACATGGTTATATTCAGAATGTCATATGGAGACAAAAGAAGTGAAAAAATTGACACATTCAAAAATCGAAAGTTTATATTACCTACTTACAAAAACACAACATATTCAAATCTGTTTTCATCTTTAAATTGACTTTTAATCATTTGTTTACTTACTCTCTTGTATTTGCAAAATCATCTTAGTTGGCATAGGCAAGTGCCGCTGGTGTTTTAAGTTATTGTCTAGCCGTTTTGCCGCCCTCTGATTTGGCCGCCCTTGTTTTTTTGCACACATCTGCTGCATAGTAGGAGATAAAATGATCTTTGTTCCTAACTCGAAAAGCCACCATGTTGCCATTTGAAAAAAATTTGTGATACTAACCTGAAAATTATATTTTACAAATCAGATACAACAGTGGATTTTAATAGTGACATAAACGTAAAAAATTCAACAACTGCTCCACTAGACAATATAATTTCATTCCTCCGAGAATCAAATATCCTGTTCAGAATATAAATAATGTAACTAACGTACTTACTGTTGAAATTTGGCTGCTGATAGCCGATTGGCTGATGCGAATAGCCTAATAAAAAAAATCGAAAAAAAAATTTGGTTACAAAAAGTGACAAGTGATACATGGTTATATTCAGAATGTCATATGGAGACAAGAGAAGTGAAAAAATAAACACATTTAAAAATGGAAAGTTCATGATCAAATCTATTACATACCTCAGAAGGCTATACCCAAAAAAGTGCAAAAGATGCAAAAGTGGGACCCAAACACTATTCTGTAACTAAACAGAAATGCCATCAAGTGATGCTCTAAAACATCAGAAAATATTCTACTTGATACACTTGTATACGCTAGAACCAGTTTTCATATAACACTCTTTCCATAGCCAATGAAGTATCTCGGAAACATGGGGAGTATGACAACATCTATGTATCGTGAATAAAGTGAGACCAACATTATCAACATTTTTCTATGAGTTCAAATTGTTTCATACTGTTGGTAAGAAATTTTTATTGTATCTGTTTTGTGGCTATTCCATTATGCAGCGGTATGTCGTTAATGTCACCTTTGAATGATGACACCTTAGTTTTCTCATATAATTTGCATCTTTCCAATTTTTTATCACACTTAAATATGTTGTAATAGAATAGTTGTCAACGTGGGCATTTTTGTAATTATCATTATGTCATTGCACAATCTGCAAATGATGAAAATATACCGTTAATGTTCTGTTTGGCGGCAAATGATTTTTGGTAACACTTCCTGAATCCTTAGAATGTTTGAAAGGGGACGTTGAATAGGGTGACAGATTCATTGGAGAAGATTATATTATATTATATTATTATTGATAGAGTTTTTGGATAAACACAATATTATTTCTAGCCGATAATTAGGATTTCGCCAAAACAAATGCACGAATGATGCAATTTCTTTATTATAAAATATTTATACATCTTTAGATAAAGAATCGAATTGCGCCGCTATATTTTTGGATTTAGCAAAAGCCTTTGACACCGTGAGTCACAGTATTCTTTTGGGGAAGCGTGAACAATGCAGTATTGGAGGTATAGCTCTGAAATTGTTAAAGAATTATCTGAGTGACCGGACGCAATTGGTTAAAATAAATGTCAATTACAGTGGTCAAAGAATAATGACTTATGGCATACCGCAAGGAACTGTTCTTGGGCCAGTGTTATGTATTATATATTTGTACGAACTCTTGTACACTACGTGCTTAGGTGATATAATATCATATGCAGATGACACTATTTTATACCTACGTGGAAGGAGCTAACTGGGCTCAAGTTACAGAGAACGTACAGACAGAAAGAAATAACAAAGTCGTTAGATACAAATTTGTAAGCCATAAATTATAAAAAACCGTAAACTTGTCCTTCTCCAACAACTTCACAGGTCTGCCAAACAACAAAAAAATCGAGACCTACCTCAGTCACAGACAAATCACATGGACATTAGAAGATTCTGATAGTGCAAAGTACCTTGGAATCACAATCAATGGACAACCACCTCAAGTGGGATAAACACATTAAAGTTCTCACAAAAAA
Organism: Chrysolina oricalcia; assembly: GCA_944452925.2. Classification (NCBI taxonomy): domain Eukaryota; kingdom Metazoa; phylum Arthropoda; class Insecta; order Coleoptera; family Chrysomelidae; genus Chrysolina; species Chrysolina oricalcia. The sequence goes on along the minus strand of OX101809.2, from coordinate 17,480,628 downwards.
AAATTTGAATCACCAACCTTCCTTTTCAGAAAAACTAAAGCAACTTTATCTGTATTACTCTCTTGTTCAATCACTTATGGTGTATGGTCTTCCTGTTCGGGGATGTGTTTACTCAAATCACCTGAAATATGTAGAAATAGTGCAGAAGAGAATTTTAAGAATCATTTTTGGTTAGAATGTGAGATTTCCAAATGAAAGTTTTTCAAAAAATGCAAAAGGTTAAGTATTTGACAACTATTTTACAAATCATCACTGATACAACTCATTAAAATAAACATGCTTTCAAGCAGCATCCAGCACACATACAACACCTAGATGAAATCCAATAACAAAGTGTCGACCCTTATGATGTGTTATAAGTCAATAGGTCAAAGGTCATTCTACTATAATGGACACAAGATCTACAATATTCTGCCGATAAACCTCAAAATAAAAATTTATGTAAAATCCTTCAAATTCAAACTAGTGACATCAATATTCTAAAGTAACTTTTCTTACATTGGTTGCTAAACTATCAGTATATAAACTTATAACACAAAGTTACTTATGACATAAGACATTGCTTTTGTTTCCTCACTATGTTCTCATATAAATATTCTGTTTATATATTTTTTGTTTCTTCCTTTCATAGCAATAAATTTAATTTAATTTCACACATTCCCGTAACTCGAAATTTCATCATTACTGTCGAATAATGATGGAAATATGTCTCTCTACATTCTACAGTCATATATATATATATATTATTTTTTTCTGCGGAGTTTGCTCGACTCTACTGGTGGAACATAATAAGGATCTAATAGATTTGGATGGCCTGGGTTAATGGACCAGTTTCCTTAAGTTATCTATGTTACCCTACTCGATATGATTCACAACCAATTATCTTTTTAATAAACTCCTTTCATTCTTATTTCCTGGCTATTTCTTCGATTTCTATGATGTAATATATTTTAATGGAAATAAATTATTATTATCATTCTGTTTGAAAACAAACAGCTAGCATGTGACACAATACGAAAAGCAACTACTCTCGATTCACTAATTTAATTGAACTTAATTTGGAAATATTTAGTATTCTGTCGCATTATTGCAGGAAGTTCAAAGGGCTATGTTTGTGTAGAATCCATTGATGTTTATCTCGAATTGTTCTTCGTCTCTTTGGAGTGCCCTTTTTTGGGCTGGCCTACCCTTTGTGCAAAACAATAGACTGGCTCTTTTGATACAATTGGAAATCAAAGCATTATCAAACAAGATATTAACTCGAAACAGCTATCACAGACACCAATACTCAATACTCGATATTTCCGATTTATATTTCATAGTTTTTTATTGCAAAACGGAAAGTTCATACTTCTTGTTCAGACCTGACGTGCTATTCCCATAAATTGTGAAAACAACCCTGATCATATTTCTCCTCTTGACAGTCATAGACAGATGAATAGATTTTATTTGACAACATTTCATTATAATAATATATTGGCTGCAAATGAGGTAGATAATAAGAAATAAATATAAAAATAGTGTTTTAAGAAATACAAGAGAAATATGTAAACTATAGAAAATTGTATGATCACAAAAACAACAGAAACATGTGAAGAATGTGACTGAACTGGTAGTCACAAGTTAATATAATATCCATTGAAATATTATAACCAAGATGCATATAACTCCTGGTGCGTTTACTGATTCGCTTTTGTTTCAACCAAAGTTCTTGATCCTGTAATTGCGTCAATAGAGTTTGTTCCATTCGTCAATGGATGACGCTTAAGTCGAATATAGTGGAGTTTCAACAATCCAAAGTGCCTACTAGATAAATTTTTTGAGTTTTTGAACGTTAACATTATTTTGAGGTTATATGTCAATTACATTGCATATTAGGCTATCCAAGATGCTGACAAACTAAAATTAAGATGGCCGCCTGAAGGCACACATTGTATTTGTTATTGTTTGAACGACTGATTATTGTTAATTTTCATCTATTGGAGTGAAATTTTTGTATGAATCTTTGCCGAATAAAAAACATGCCTACAAAGTGTTATGTTGTAAATTGTGGAAGCCGTGGAGATCGCGACTTAGTGAAGTTTTTAAAAATTCCTAGCTAGCTACATTTTGATAATGTGGTATATTAAATCAAAGACTAGATAGATAGATGTTTATTAAGTAGGATACCCTAATATACATAGTTCCATGTTCCAAAATAACAAATTAGTAGGTAAAAATATGTAACAAGTGAAAATAATTTACTTTGCGATATCTGACACTCGGTGTGTAAAAAAACGACCAATCCAATGAAGATTTGAAAATAAAAATAGATAAATGTGTAGGCAATCATATATTACTAATAATAGTGTTGAGGAAACAGTCATAACTTCATGCACTGAGAACCAATCCAGGGGTTTTTTGGTACATCAGACAGTCCTATAGGGTCCAATAGAATTTCACAGATATCATTTTCACACTGCAGCACAACTCGGCCATCCTCACCGTTTCACAAAGACACCATCTTTACTCTAAAAAATGTCTTCCTTTTATGAAACTTAGGTAGCACAACTACTTTACGAAAATTGTACGCTTTTGGGAAATCAACTATCCAGAATTATTCATCTGGGAAAATTTACTCATGAACATATATCCTTTGGGTGACCAAATCACAAAATCGCAGTATTTTCATTCAGTTAGTTTCATTTGTAAATGAGTTTGGTAATAATAAGCATGGTCACGTTTTAGGGTAATTGCAATTCCACCGCTTATTATAGTTGAGGTTTTTAAATTTGAATACTGTCCCATATCAATATTCCTTAATGAATATGGACACTTCACTTCCATATCAGCCACAAGACATCGTCGCATCAGGAGAACCACCAATTTATTAAATAATCTATACTTTCAACAAAGGAATATCCATTCGCTGTGAATGCCTCATCTGAAAATTAATTGGAAACATTAATAAACAGTTCATAAATTACGAAAAATCAGTACCTACCTTGGCAACAACAACAGTATGTTCATCCATTTTTCTTGCTTCACAATCATGGGCAAATCCAGCTTCAAGATATTTATAGCCTGTTAAACTTTTGTAGGCCTTCATTGGCTTTCTTGTTTATGAGTCAACAGCAGATATGTAATAATGTCGAATGCCGTTACTGTTGTGAAAAGATCTAGAGATGTCCATTTCACAAGGAGTGAAAGTAAAAGGATCCATGCACTTTATCATTCTCCTTTTGTCTCTATAGATCGATGCAGTGTCTTTGTTTACTCGTTCTAATGATAATAAATAAATCACTTTTAGTTAAAACAGCCATAATAACATTTCAAATCACAACTAAACAAAACTATTAGCAGTAGAAGCTAGTGCCAAACACAAACACCATTCATGTGTGCCTACAGCCGGCCATTTTTAAAGAGCCGTGGTCACGTGTTCTGGATAGCCTAATTGGTATTTATCGTGTGATTTTTCTGTTCTTTTAATACTTTTCGCTCAGTTCGGTAGTTTTGCGACGTTTTTAGTTGTTGGGTTATTGTTATTTATTTGTTCTTGTGTTTTTCTGTCATTCGTAAAAGTTAGGGTAGTGTATAGCATTTTTTTGTGAGTCTCGACTTCGACATGACAATCATCAATCATGACATGGTTCAATTTGAGGTTATGTCGATGACGCAGCATGCGTTTGTCAAAACGACATGTCAAGTCATCATGATCGGTAATGATTTGCCTGCCATCTATGTTAAAATTGAGTAAACTCTCTTGACGCAATAAAAATGTCATGAATCAAGCAAGCCGTACATCAACAGTTTTGGATGACACTTTCACAGCTATAAGTAATTCCACCAGGAGTTATATGCATCTTGATTATAACATTAGGAAACAGTCGAATTCAGATATTCCTCAGTAGTTACTATAGAAATAACTCTCAAGAAATAATGACTTAATTTTCATTGTAATCATCATTGGGTAAATGAATATATAAATGAATTTTATGAGAATTTGGTAGTCTGTACCGAGGTGGTACGAGCAAATTTTCGTGTTCTATTATAATCATGGATATGGAAGTGTCTAGTGAAGTCAAATTTCTTTTTATGTATTTCTAAAACAGTATTATGAATGAAAAACGAAGGTAAAGGTAAACGCCGATCTTTATAAATCTGTAGTCAGCATTCAATCTTATTCTTATGATCTTTTTCTTCAAAAATACTCTCACAGAATGAGGTGAATTTAAAAGTAGCTCAAAATGTGAGAGATGAACAAAGAAAAGTTTATACTCTTCAGAACATACGTCCAAGAATTTCCTAAATTGTCTGAACGCAGAAATATTCTTGGATAATTTCTTTGACAATTCTTCCACGTGATAAATTTCCATCGATGATCAAACCAAGTCATTCACCAGTCTGTTATCAACATTGTTGTTACTGGATAAATTAACTTCTTATGTTTGTGTTTCTTCAGTTTCAATTGATTGACTGTGAACCACTCTTGTTTTCTGTTACGGTAACATGTACTGGCTACAATCATTGATGTAAATGAGGAATACAATTGTTGTAGATTTGACCTGTTTGGAGCTTTGGAGGTACTCAATGAATCAAGCTTTAGATAAAGTTTTTTATTATACCTAGCCACAATTGGAACGTCAATTGAAGATCAAAAGAAGGCGCCTAGAACAAAACATGAAAAGTGACAATGCACCGACAACAAAATAATATACAGATTTGTATTATAAATTATAAGTTATACTCGACAGAAAACGAAATGAACGAATAATGCTTTTATAGAAGAAAATGACACGACATGACTTCTACATCGGTGTGAAGTTTGATATAAGACACAAAGATAGAGACATCCCATGAAACTATTCTTAACAATTAGCTCTAAAATCAATCCCTGAGGAACGCCACGGTTCACAATTTTGTTAGTGAAAATTCATGATTCTAGAATACCGATTGAGACCTGTTACTCAAATATGATCTGAATAATTCAAGAGGTAGTCCTCTCACTTCATAGCAGTACGTTTTCCCGAGAAGTAAAGAAAGATGAAATCGAAAGTCTTAGGAGGTTGCAGAGTGTTAAAGCCATATGCTCATCGTTTTCAAAACATTGAACAACCAGGTTACCCATTTTTTGAATGGCTTCAGGTGTTGATATGTTACTTCTTAATCCATATTGGTTTTTGTCAAAAAAATCATTTTGCATGAAATAATGAACTAATCTATTTTCAAGATGATTTCATGAATTTCGTCTAGAACGGGAATAATAGACATGAGGCGGTAATTATCAACAAGAAGTCTGATTAACAAGTTCAAAAACTTGTTAGTTCTTGATAAAGCTCCTAAAAATATGAGCGATGGCTCAATCGATTCGGAATGACGTCTTGAAAAATATATCGAAAGTATGTATTAGCACATAAAAAATTGCAATTGTTATTAACAAATTAAGATGAAAAAAAAGATATCATTTCATTTATTAACATTTAAGGAATTAAAAAAAAAATCAAAGAGGAGGAAATTTCCAAGAAAAAAGGTTCGACTTCCGGAACTCTATCTCTATTATTTATGATTTCAATTCATCCCGAAAATAGGACTCCGCGCAGCCGTAACGACATAGGCGCACTACCGTTAAAGAGAGTGTACCCCTTAAAATATTTTTTTTTGTAACGAATATTAAATTGAAAATTTTAATGAATTATGGTATCATCTAGACACTTGAAAGAATAAATCCCCGTTCGAAAAAAAATTTTAAGTCAATTTTTCAAAAGTGATACCTTTGTTTAATAAAAATTTTTCCTATCTCTGTTATCTTCAATGACTACATTAAAGTTTAAATAATATATCTATGAATTTTTGGCTTCGTGGAGCCCTTTTTATACATATACTTAACAAGATCATGAGATAAAAGTAAATTTAAGTTTATTATTTTGTTTATAATGATTTTTTAAAGTTAACGAAAAGTAAAAAATCCAAGAAATAATGTTGTTGATAAAATTTTTTTCACCAAATATGATGCTATTGCTGTTTTTGAATCTAACAATGGCATTCTATAAAGTTGGAAAAAAATTCATATAATTTGTTAAACAATTTTTTATAAACAAATAGACAAGATTATTATTTTTCGAAAAAAAAAATTTACCACTCTTATTGTCTCGGCAAAATAATGATTCAAAAAATAAATTTTCTTAAATATTTTTTTTTTATAATCGTTTTTTAATTTTTTGATTGTTTAAATAATTAGTTAAGAAATTTAAAAATCATAATAGACATTTCTTCATAGATTACCAAAAAATAAAAAAAATATATAAATAATTTCATTGTTTGTTAACTTAACAATTTGTTGTAAACAAATTCTAACAACCGTTATTTTTTTTAGAGCTAAAAAAAATTACTAAAACAGGCATATATATCAAAGTACAAAAAAAATGTTCTTCTACTTTTTATGAAACTTCAAGTAACAAATTGATATAACGATAATGGACATTCAGGATTGATTATTCTTTAAAAAAAGCTAATGAACAAGTTTATAACTATTGTTCATCAGCTATTATAAGCATTTGTTTATAAAAATTTGAGATTTATTTGCCTTTTCTTTTTTGACTTATAACTTGTAAAATAATGAACAAAATTGTTTTAAGGTTTATAGCTGTATTTTCATTATTTAACAAGTTATAAGTCACAAAATAAAAGAAAATGCTTATTTTAAAGATTAATCAGTCCTTTATAAGAACAAGCTGAATTTCCATTATCGTATCTCTAATAGTTTATACTGATCGACAAGCGTAAGGATGCCTCCGAGAATTGGTTGCGCAGTAGACAAAACCCTGCCTTACTTATTAAACAGTAGTCGATCTTTGTCGCACGCTTTCTATCGTTTGCGCATCTCAGAGGCATCCTTACGCTTGTCGATCTGTAAGTTATATCAATTTGTTACTTGACAAATCATGCTGCCGGTTCAACTTCGGTTCGGGGTAATATTTAAAAGTTTTATAAACATTAGAAGAACATTGTTTTAGCACTTTGATGTATATGCCTGTTTTTGTAATTTTTTAGCTCCATAAAAAATGTAACGGTTGTTAGAATTTGTTTATAACAAACAATGAAATTATTTATAAATTTTCTTTTTCAATATATGAAGAAATACCTGTTATGATTTTTACAGAGAGAATAATTCCTCAACTAATTATTTAAATAATCAAAAAATGAAAAAAACGATTGTAGACAATAAAAAAATTAATTTAAGATTTTTTTAATTTTTTAAGTTATTATAGTGCCAAGACAATGAATAGAGTGGTGAAAACATTTTATCAAAAAATAGTAATCTTGTCTATTTGTTTATAAAAAATTGTTTAATAAATGAAATGAAAAATTTGTTTTCAACGTTACTGAATGACATTGTTAGATACAAACACAGCAATGGCCTAATATTTTGTGAAAAAAATTTTATTAACAACATTTCTTGGACTTTATTATTTTCTTAGCGTTAAAAAATCATTTTGAACAAAATAACAAACTTTAATTCACTTTTATCGCGTGATCTTGTTAAGTATATGTATTAGAAGGGCTTCACGAATCCAAAAATTAATAGATATATTAATTAAACTTTTTTGTAGTCATTTAAGATAACAGAGATGGGAAAAAAAATAATCATTTACAATTGTATAAATTTTCGAAAAATGGACTCAAATATTTTTTTCCAACTGGGATTTATTCTTTCAAGTGTCTAGATGATACCATAATTTATTCAAATCTTTAAATTAATATTTGTTACTAAAAAAAAATATTTTAGCGGCAGTGCGCCTATGTCGTTACGGCTGGGCGTAGCCCTATTTTCGGCGTTGAATTATAATTATAAATAATAATGATGGAGTTCCAGAAGTCGAATCGTTTTTCTTGAAAATTTTCTCCTCTTAAGAATCTTTTTAAAAAATTCCTCAAATGATAATAATATGTTAAGTATATGTATTAGAAAGGCTTCACGATTCCAAAAATTAATAGATATATTAATTAAACTTTTAACGTTTATGTAGTCATTTAAGATAACAGAGATTGGAAAAAAATTAATTATTTACAATAGTATAAATTTTCGAAAAATGGACTCAAACATTTTTTTCCAACTGGGATTTATTCTTTCAAGTGTCTAGATGATACCATAATTTATTCAAATCTTTAAATTAATATTTGTCACTAAAAAAAATTATTTTAGCGGCAGTGCGCCTATGTCGTTATGGCTGGGCGTAGCCCTATTTTCGGCGTTGAATTATAATTATAAATAATAATGATGGAGTTCCAGAAGTCGAATATTTTTTCTTGAAAATTTTCTCCTCTTTAAGAATCTTTTTTAAAAATTCCTCAAATGATAATAATTTTTGAGTTATCAACAAAAAACGAAATGCCATCTTTTTTCATCTCAATAATAACAATTGCAATTTTTTATGTGCTAATACATATTTTCGATAAATTTTTCTAGACGTCATTCCGAATCGAATGAGCAATCGCTCATATTTCTATGAGCTTTATCAAGAATTACCAAGTTTTTGAACTTGTTAATCAGACTAGGGATTTTCCCCTTTCTCGAATAACGGCAAAACTTTTGCGGATTCCAGACATTTTAGAAAATAACCCGATGTTATGCAAGAATTTAAAAGAGAACGTAAGTGGATCAATTATAATTTCGATTATACCTTTTATAATATCGCTTTTCATCCAAACATTTCGATCTCTTTTCTCTTTTGAGCTTTCGCAGCAGTAGGTATTTCTGAGGGCATTATTGGTGCCAGGAAAAAAAGAGGGCCTTGTAGGTGCAAGAGCCTGCAAGAAACTCAGTTTGAAAACGAGTTTTCTTCAACAAAAGATAGAGTAGATATGTTTTCGGCAATACCTGCAAAAAGGTAATGAAGGTTTCAATAGAGAGCATTTATTGAACGGTGAATATTGCTCGTAGATTCTTTTCACTGGAAAACATTGTACAGCAGACTGTCAAGATCTTCAAAAATGAATCAGCAATAACGTTCAGAATCATTGTACGCAGTATTCCAGTAAATTATTGACAATGAAGATTTCTTTTTGTTGATGGTTATATGATTAATGTATTGATTTGCTCCAAATTTCCAGAGGCGGGGAAAACTAAGTATAATCGAAAGTGAAAAATTGCCGCGTAGTGATACGAAGGACATGGTTCTATCACTCCTGTTTGAAATGAACCGTCTTCCATAGTGGACATAATATTGCCTATATATGATGCATTATTCACGGAGAATCTAGTACCTACAGGTTTGGCAAACATAGCTGAAAGTGTGAAATTCCCACTTCATGCGAGAACACACGTGAATATCACTGGATTAATGCGCATCATGGGCGTGCATATTTTCACACTTGCAGCTATGTTTATCAACCTGTACGTCGTATATGGTTATATCTGAATTAACAGCACATGAATTGTGTGAGTTTTGGTGAATCAATTATTAAAGTCTTCCACAAATAATAATATTCATACAGCTCGTGGTGCATTTTACCAAGAGGTTTTAAAGTTGGTAAGAAACAACTCATAGTCACTCATACCAGACTTCTTACTCAATATCTCAATACAACAGAATTTAGAATTGATCTCGATATGGAAATCGAATAATTCTATTTTCCTGTAAATCAACTTTCAACATTCAATAAAAAAGATGAAACCCTTCATGTTGTCTAGAATTTTCAGAAATAAGATGCTAGACATATTCAACAAATTCATAGACTTTTCAGAATTTTCTGACAACCAATTCTCGGTTAAACAAATAAATGTCATAGCTATGCTTTTCAGACACTATATTAATATGGAAAACAGTTAGGCAATATTAGTTTTTGGATTATTATTTTCACTGAAAAATTTGTCATTGATAGTATTGTTTGTTAGAGGCTGTATTGAGAGAATTTTCATTGGTGAAAAACTAATTACAAGGCTTTTTCTAGATTTGCATGATAATACTGACTTTAAATGATGAATAATTCTGAGGATACACTGAATTCAAGTTTTTCTGGAAAATTTGAGTTCTTCAATCGTCATGTTAGGATGTAATTTAAGAAATAGAGACTACCCAAACACCAAAACTACGTCGATTTACACTCGACCCGCGTTTCGCCAACAAAATTTGAATCTTCAGGAGTGGCAAGCTTAGTGACTTAGTTTAGCTAATGGTGAATTCATGCACGACGTAACTTAGTCTTAACATAACTTAACCTTAACCTTAAGAAGATGAAACTTGAATTTGTTATGTTAATGTTCATGCACGCGACTTGAGGAATTACGTGTAATGTAAGAAAGTCACAAGTTAGCCAACTTTCAACTACTTTAATCACAATTCTTCAAGCAAATCAGGTACTGGGCTTGCGCATGTTCAACATAATTGTTTTATATACTTTCATAATGGTAAAAATGTGATAAAATTGAGCGAAAAATTAAAAACATTGCATTGTTCACTTCATCGTACAGTCACACTGTTGGTTAGGTCAACCTGGAAAAGTTCATGTGCTTGCGTAATTTCATAAGTTAAGTTGTGCATGAACACCTATGACATATTTTTAGGGCAATCTTACGTTTAGTTTTATGTTAGGACTAAGTTATGTCGTGCATGAATTCACCATAGCTTTGTTTACCTGAGAGTGATAGCTGCAGCTGCACTTTAGTCATATTTGACACATTTGACAATATTTGTCAATAATTAACAATTTCTCAGTACTTGGATGGCCACGTTCTGTTTTGGAATAACTGATAATTTGATTCATAAGTGTTATTTTTTGAGACTTTAGTGATACCAGAAACTACCAAATGCTTAGTAATTTTTATCTTTTTTTTCAGATATTCGATGATCATTACCATTTTTCACACGGCGGTGTTGCCAAACGTTCGACTAGACCTAATCCGGAAAGAATAACTAGGCTTGCTGTCGACACCCGGGTGAGATGGTCCCAACAGCAGACGGCTAAGAGGAGAGTTAAAAGAGACTTACAAGTACTAGATAGTGATCCGAAATGGCCGTCTATGTGGTACTTGGTACGTAGAAGTTAATATTATGACTTTGTTTTTCTGAAGGTTCTTGGATCTTACTTGGTCAACTCTCAAAATAACGCCTATACAGGGTGTTTCATATGTACTGTCATTGTGAATCATCGTGTTATTTTAAGAAAAGAACTTCTCCTAAACAATATATCCAAAACACTATTACAGGAACGATTGAAAATGAAAACTTCGGATTTTGGCGATTGATATATGTCAATATGCTGATGCGAACTATAATAAATCAAAGGCAGTGTCGTAAAACGCGGTACATGCGTTTTCAAAAATCCATATGATGTATAAATTTTTTCGTCATATTGAAAGGTTTGAATATATGAAACATCTGTTTGGCCATTGTTGGTCACGTAATCGGATCGTCACGTGACCAACATTTGAGATACTTGGTCCGAGATGACAGGGTATTCCCGTTTGATGAACAGAAAGCAACAAAAAATACACTATTATTATTACTATTTGTAGTATAATTCAGTATGGTACTACTAGTACACAAAGGGAAATATCCGCGTAAAACCCACTGTCCTCCTAGTTAGTTTCGATGTCACTTCTTCATTTATAAACATACCCATACCTAAAACCATGATTCTTCTCCGTCAATTTTCCTCGCTGACTTGTTCCAACGACGTCCTATTTCCAGTGGGATGGAAGATATAGTGAGCTACTTGACGTCGTCGCCATGGGCAGGTTTTCTCCTCCACCTCAACAACCAACATCCTAAGATCCAAGCTCACTGTGGAAGATGAAAAAGATGTGTTGGTCATGAGAAAACCCGATTGGACTTTGGGCTACAAGGTCTATATACCGAAAACCAACACATACGGATAGATATCTGAAGGAAAACTTAAACCATCAACCAGGACAAAAACGCGCTCTTCTAAAAACACCTGCGCGGAACGAATCTGTGAACCGGTTCATTTAAAATCTGAACTATATACGACGTCTCAGTCATGCGTTTGCAAGCCGTGGATACTCCCGGCAAGAAATTGCAAATGCTACCAAGCCAAGGATACACACAACGACATAACTGATGACAACATATCGACAGCATCACAGGGTTGAGCTTTTCTGTCTTACATCAAGAAATTCATCGATCGGATAGGAAAAATAGTGGCAAAACATGGTATCAAAACCAATTATTACAAGCCAACCAGACAGGTCAGTGCTTTGCTCAGTTCCGCTAAGGACCCACGAGACTACCTCGCTACCCCGGGTATATATCGAATCCCTTGCTCATGTGGGTCTCTATACCTCGGCACCATCCTCCGCAGTGTGAAAACCAGGCTCTTTGTCTAGGTCGGTGGGGCAGAGCGGCGTGGTGCGACGCTGGACGGAGTGGAAAACTCAAGGTCCGTCCACTGTAGAGCAGTTCTGATTGGCCGCTCCAACTACTAGTCAGTACCACATTGAGTGACATTGATTCTAGCGACGATAACATACAAGTCTACGTCCTACTATCACTCGGTCGTCAATGTTGGCGGAAAACAAAGATACATTTGTTTTCGCGGCAGCAGTTGAGGCTGTAGAGGAGGAAAAGGAGACTGCACGATATTAACAAGAGGAAGGAGTTTCAAAAATTTCATCATCTCTTCGCTGACCTCTTGAATGACAGGAGGAAGTTTTTCAAATATTTCAGAAGGAAAGAAAACAACTCGATTCAGAGAAGCTGTCACACCGTCGACTTGTGGTGGGTCGGAGCGGAACAAGTCCGCGCCGTGCTCAAGAAGTTCCCAGGGCGTTGAAGAGCGGAAATTTTCTACCGACCTAGTGGATTTACTTTCATTTGATTCCCGTGAAACCTCTAGTCCTCGAACGCGGACATTTTTCAGATGCGCTGCTCCAATCCGTAGACCTAGTGGACGCCCAGCTTTACATGCCTACGAGGCGTAAAACAACTTTTTATAGAAGAGAGGAAACTCAACAAAACCTGGTGCCCAGCACTTGAAAACATGAAAATGAAACCAATGAATAATACCACAAACGAGACCCAAGACAATGTGAGTGAGGACGCCACACAACCACACCATACCACAACCGATCAGATAACAAGGGATAATAACTTCCCAGTAAGCAGCCAGGTAGCAACTATCAACACCCCAACTGATCAGGTAATCCGGATTCTGGGATCGCAACATTGTAATTAGTCAGACTATAAATAGAAGCGACCTTTCAATCGACGGACCAGTGTTACTCGTTACGCCGCTCTTCGAAACGATAACAATCACGCTGAAGATGTTCGCAGATGTGAGCGAAACGTCTACAGAAACCGCCTCTACGGAAGCGAACCGATCACGGCCTTCAATCTCGGAAACCATACCTCATGATCAACATTTTATTATTTATTTTTCCTCCCAATTGTCAACTTTATAGTGGTTTTGTTCATCGATAGTGCTAATTCTAGACTGACATAATTATTCATATTGTTCTAATTTTACCTATTTATTATGGCTTGGTCAACGAGATGTCCATCTTTCGACAATTAATTTTAAATAATTCGATGTTTTCGGCTTCGTTCTGATTTAAAAAATTGTCGAAGGATTTTTGTCGAATGAAGAATATCTCATTTCCGGATGATATAAAAAAGTTCACATAAGTGTATATCATTTTTCGGTATCGACGAGAAACAATAGTTATTTAATTTGAAAAAAAGAAATGTGTTTCGTAACGGTCATAGTTCTTTATGATTGTTGGAGAACCGAGTACGTTTTTCCGTAAATTGTCATCAAGACATTTGTTTTCATTTATAACTTTTCACGACAATACTTCAGTAACCAATCTGTTTTAATGTGGCGAAAGATGATTTTGGGAGGCTGCAATGGCAAAAAGATTGGTGTCAGTGTACATCTACACAGTGCGACTGTTTATAGCCCCCCTCCCTTTTAACGTTTTAACGGGTCGACGTACAAACATGGGTTAAAAACAGTTTGGAATGGTATCCACCGATACTACTTTTTGAGAGATGGTGATTTCAAATTGCAAGCAGTTCTCTTTTCAACCATCTACTTTTTTTCAATTTTGTTAACATGTTTTTTCATAATCTCGAAATTTTCAAGTTGATGTGGCCCCAGTGCCACCTGTCGAGTAATTGCAATGTATCACGAAAAGTAGTATCGAAAATACCAAATACACATCCAAGTACCATCCAATATTTTTTGTCCCATTATTCCCATTGTTCCACATCAAATCGTTCAAATTTATCGAGGCACTTGCTATTTTTAATGAATATTGTGAAAAAACATATTAACGAAATTCTATCGGTAATACTATTCAAAACGGTTTTTGTCTAATGTATGTACTTCGAACCGTACAAAGCTGAAGAGTGGGGGTGGACGAAACGTTCAAAAATTAAAAGTGGGGGGACTATAAAAATCCGCAGTGTAAATACAGTGGAACAATTAAAGCCCTTTTCAGTCGGGCAATAATGTTTTACTAATAATATAATACTGTGTTATATAAAATGTATGTTACTGCTGAATCACTGAATAAATGACCATATAAATAAATAAATAAACTCCCAGAACTGACAGTGATATAGATCCATCAAGTTCATCAGAAATTAATTGTAAATTACTCCTGAATCTGGAGACCTGAAAATCCGTAGAATTATTGGTCCGGTAATGAAAATAATATTACTTTACTATTCGTTTCTAATGAACAATTCGATTTTCAAGCTTGAGCGAAATAATAAATCATTCTTTTCTCATTTTATTGTTTGTTTTTTATATTTAGAACCGTGGAGGAGGTTTAGATATGAATGTAATACCTGCCTGGAAGGAAGGAATAACTGGAAAAGGAGCTGTTGTAACAATATTGGATGATGGATTAGAAAAAGATCATCCAGATCTTCAGCAGAATTATGTGAGTAACATTTTGAGTAATAGATCACAATAATACAACCTTCAATCGTAAAAAACGGATTCTATTTTTACAATAAAAGTTTCGTCGAAAAGCATTCAACAGAAAATGCCTTGAGGCAGGTCGCCCACAAACATGCAACATACAATATGAAATAAATACCAAGTATAGTTTGGTACAAAAACATGTGGATGTCGTCGGAACTATAGTAAACCAGTGCAGCCCATAAATCTGAATACGGTATTCTATTCATGTATGTGCTCAGTATTTGTTGCGTGTTCGTACTAGAAATAGGGAATAATCAAAAAGTATTATTTAAAATGGCTAATACTGAAAATCCTTTATTTAATATTTTGTTTAGACGATAGATCATCTTTCCTGACATTCTATAAAACTCTTTTAATTTTTTTTTGGATTTTCTTGTAATTGTCTTTTTGTAATAAAAGCTGTGCTATTTAGGTACTATGTTATTTACAAATAGAGGATGAATTCAGAAACGACGCTGTTTTTTTTGTTTAAATCGTCTTCTGAAATATACCGGGAGACCCGGAACATATTTATCCCCTTTTTCTTCGTGGTTATTTTGTGTGGATGTTTCAAATTTAGTACATCGATTTGATGTCATGAATGTACAATTTAGCAAGTATCAGACCAAATATGACACTTCCGGTTTGAGCGGAAGCGCATCCAATTTTTTACAATTTTAATTGGAAGGATATTTTTTTTTGAAAATTACGATTCGGTACATAATTATCTTTCCAACGATATATCACAATCATACTTCCAATTAACAAATTGTGCTATGGAAGTTGAAACAATAGCATGTAAGTAACATTAAATCAATGTCAAAGTTTCGGACTGTGATATGTATGCAGACTATTTTCCCAACTAATTTTTTATTTATTTTTCAACACCAATAAACTCGTTTCTTTTAAATACTAATATCGGATTCTTTAATGTAGGTTAGGAACTCCTATCTATATCGAAATACAAAACCTAAAAAGAACTATTACGTATTGCCCGTTACTGTTTCTAGTATATGAAAGTAAAACTGAAATGACTCTTGAAATGATCCGCCCCCATCAACCCCTCTGATTTCCACCCATTCCCACTGAATTTCAATATAATCCCCACCCTACTTGTGATACCTCATTGAATAGCTCTCCTGTGGTATTAATTATATTTCGAACATGGTGGACCAGCAAAAGACAGTCATCGTCAATATCATTCTGGTTGGTGCTAATTAGGGGGTTGACAGGTGGGAGCAATTATTCCTATCCTTGAAACAATTCTGACCAGTTTCAGATATTCCTTCATTCATTCATTGTAAGTTTATGAACTTCCCCTCCCCATCGCCACTACTATATGAAATTAATTGAGGAGGAGATACAATTCAGAAACTCATATTCATAGGATGAACAGAAAAAATCGCATTTCTGACACCCTGTAGCTCCATAACTAGCATAGGATCGATCTGCAAATGGTACTTTGTAATAAGGATGCCAGGATCTACAACATATGAACATTTCAGGAAAAATTGCCGAAAGCCATTCTACACATAAAATGTGCAGGGTCCTTTCTGTCAGATGTAGTTCAGTATCCATCGTTGTATCAGCCAGAGAAGAAGAGTTTTGTCTGCTATTTGCTTCATATTTACCACTCTTAGGAATGTTTGGAGGAAACGGTATATCGACATTGTCAATTATTTGTTTCATTTGTGTGCAACTCTCCGACTTTGTCTCAATCCTTTATTTCACAAGTAAATATTTGTTTTAAAAATATTTATCAGAATATTGACTATTTGTCTAAGATACGGTGCAGTTTCCAATACTTGCCGTGATTATTTGAAAAGAAATCGTATCATTTAATTAATACAAAGCTTAAACTAGTATTGATGATATCATAAAAAAGTAAGTGTTTTCTCCGGCTCTAAGTACTTTTAATAAGTGAACGTTTTCTTCGGAATTAAAAGATAAAGCAGTATCTCCAGAAATAAAATTGTGCTAGACCTTTTACCTAATTGCATTAGAGACAAAGTAGTTTCTGAATTATTTGAAAAAATGTTTTGTTCAGTCCACAACTGAATATCACCTTCAATGTTGAAGCTTATAAACGTTTATTTTATTATCCCCCTCCGAGTTTTGAAGGGTGTGACGTACAAAATGAGTGATATCACCGGTACTAGTTTTTCAAATAACAAGGGGAGGGGGCAAGTATCACATCGTTGAAAAGATAATTCAATTCTCTTTTCAATCATTTTTTGAATTTCGTTTATACGTTGTTTCAAAATAGGATTCCTATGTATGTCGAAATTTTCAAGTTGATGTAAAAAGTAAAATCGGTAATATCATTCAGAATAATTTTTTTTTGTCCCATTGTTTCACTACAAACCGTTCAAAAGTTCTCGAGTTAGGGTTTCTTTCAAATCCGCACTCACACAAATGTTTATTGTAAAAAACATATCAACAAATTTCGAAAAAAAAAGGTGGTTGTGAAGAGAATTGAATTATCTTCTCAACGATTTAACACTTGACCCCTATGCGAATTGAAATTTTCAAGTTGATGTACCTCCACGCCATCTATCGAGCAATCAAAGAGTTTTTGATTTCAAAAATTAGTATCGGTGATATCATTTAAAACGGTTTTTGTTCGATTTTTGTAAGACGAATTGTTCAAAAGTTTACGGGGAGGGGGGTTTGTTTATATTTTGTTCATGTTTTCCAGCGATATTTCTGGAATTGAATTGATTCTCACATTGCCAAAAAGTAGATAATGGATCATAATATGTATAAAAAGTCGGACTGTATGAACAAAGTTAGATTTCCTGAAACTTATAGACAAAAAAATATGTGTAGAATAAATTAAAATAAACAAAATTAATATTTTGGCGTGAAGGAGAGACACACATATAGAATTGCTGAGAAGGTGATTCTTAAAAATTACCAGATATCAGATTCCAGTGATTATCAAAAAAATGTTTCAGAAAGTATTTGTATATGTATTATTCTGGGAATTGATCGTATGTAACAAATAAAACCTTAAGATCTGGTATCAAGCGTCGTTACCTATTAATGTCTTCGATGTCGATTAAAGCGCGGAAGAAACACAGGAAGGAACTGAAACTCATGAAATCGCTGAATTCAGCTGTTCAACTCCTATAAATAACTCGTTAAGGAAATCTTGTCGATCAAGCAAGAATTCTGAATGACCGAAAACGTGAAACCTCCGGAAATATTGGCGTGCGTATAACTTAAGTCCATTACATCTACGTTATTTTAGGAGGACAGTTTTTTTCCTGTTTTATAATCGTATATTATACATAAGTTTTATAAGAAAGTATTTTCTCGCACTCGTTTGGAGTACAAGCGAAGCAAGAAGAGCTCCACGAGAACAAGTGTGAGAATAAGTCTTGTGTTATATACTATTTGGTCTATTTTGCATTCATTTGTAGTTTTTTATTGGAAAAAATGGGTGTAATGACAATAAATATCAGAATATTCGGGGTCACCACGGAGTGGGCGACATCTACATATCGAAATTTGTATATAAAACTCCGGGAAAACAAACATTCTGCCATAACATTACGTGTTAATAAATTAGTGATTTTTTTTTTTTCACTCCATATTTGGTTCAATTTTTTTGATTTAATGGAAGAAGCATAGCTTTGATGTGACAAGTAAGCCAAAAAAAAATTGTCCAGTGCCACAATGCAAGAATTATTCGTTTGCAAATGTCTCAATGCACTCTTTTCCCAGAAACCAGAAATTAGCTAAAACATTGGGAATTAAACTGAAAATCGGGAAAGTAATTCATAAACATACGTGTATTTAATAATAATAATAATAAATATACTTTATTGTCATGAAAAATCTTTTGGACAAAGCTTGTAAATGTAAAAATAAAATGCAAAGTGTTAATACAGGATCAATTTTTTAAAACACAGTTAAAACAGTCGGTTTTGTTAAAAAAAAATAAAAAATTTAAGTAAATTTACATACATATACAAATATAAACATACATATACATATAAATCTACACATTTGCACAAAATTGAGATAAAACACAAAATATTTTCAAACTCTACAGTTTACAGTCAATTTAAAATAATCAGTTTTGTTTAATAAAAAATTATAATATACACTCACATGAACATACATGCGTATACACATATACAAAGGTTCACCCTTACGCACAAATAAACGATCACACATACTAAATATTCAAATATGCACAGTTCATCATATAAATTTATCATTGTAATACTCTTGCAAATTATAATAGGGTCTATCAACCAAAAACTTCTTAACCACTTTTCTAAAGTTTCCATTGGTCATATTTGTTGCCCTTATATCTGGGGGCAAGTGATAAGTTTGCATCCGTGGTGTGAACTCTTTATTTTGAATGTTTTCACATCTAGTGGGAGAATTTTGGTTCATAACTTGAGTAAATTAATCCATTTATTTTCTAGACACAGCATTAAAATAATTGATAAAAATTGTCATTCCTTCTCAAAAAATTGTAGAAACGAGTTCACTGAGGCAACGAAATAGAGGAATAAATGAAGTAATACAGGATTTTATAATTGTAATTGTGTTTTTTAACTTCAAAACTTGTCAAGGTCAATCAAGGTTAGACGCTGTTGAAGTTTCAGGATCACGAGCCATTTTTCGTTCAAACACTACTGAAAAATTGCAGCCAAATGAATTTTCACAACAGGTATTTATAAAAAAGCACTCCAAAGTTGAGGTAGAAGTAAAATTCAATAATTAAAAATAATATCAAAAAGTCGTCAACTGTCAAGACAAGATAATTAAATGATATTTGCTTTGTTTTCCCAGAGTTTTGGAGGGCCACCTGGTGTCAATGGTGATCTGGAATAATGTTTAAAATTTGACAGATGCTCTCTCCAGTGAGTTCATTTCTCTCTCTCTCTCTCTCTCTCTCTCTCTCTCTGTGTGTGATTTTTTTTGACGTTGCTTCCTGATGACGCGCTTGTCCAGCATACCCCCAATTCGCGGAGATCTGTCCCGCCTCAGTATGGGTACTGGCGTAACAAATGGGTGCTTTGTCGGGAGAGTGAAGGGGCTCTTGCTCTAGGCAATCTTCCACCCTAAATAGTTATAAACTTATTTCAGCATTGCCAACTATAAACTACGGAAAAATTACATATTAGTCCTGTTCGTTTGACATAGTCTGTGACGAACTTCTTCTAAAGTATCCGGTTGCGTCGTATAAACAACGGTTTTCAGTGGCCCCATAGAAAAAACTGATGGAGTTCAATCAGGAGACCTTGGACCTTTGACCTATCCATCTATTTGGAAATACATAGTTCAGCACCTCTCTCACGTGCATGGCATCACACGTTGAAAGATAAAGGCTACGCCTTTCCTAGCTCACACAAGTCTCTCAGGACTTCTGAGGGTTGCGTGCAGGGGTGTTGCCGGTTGACGGAAATAATAACAATTTTATCAACAATTTTTAACAATGATTTTATTCCCTAAAATACCAGCCCAAACATTGAGTTTTGCCGGATACTGAGTATCCCCTTCTATAAATGCTCATTATTCCAGTATCGTACATTGTGTTTGTTCACAAACCCATTCATCGCTAAAACAAAATATTTTTGACCATTTCATTATTATTATTGATCATGTCTGTCATTTGTTCACAGAACTGTATTCGCCAGTCGAAATCATCCTCAATTAATTAGTTTATACTGGTGAAACTTGAGAAGTTTTGTTACTTTATGAACTGATCCCAAAGAAAGTCCAGTTTCTATACAATCTCGAATTCGTATCTTGATCAATACCGATCCAGTCTCAGTAAATTTTTTGATTAGGTCTAAGATAAAGCTATGGGAAGTCATCATATGTGGATGTCTTTCATTGAATATAGTTGCGGTTTGTCAGGCACCATAAATAAAAACAATTTCAACTTTTTCTGCCACAGTATAAACCGTTTTGATAGTACATTTTTTGTTGTAGCAGTATTCAAACCTCTATTATATCATGGCAATATCGTAGGAATGTATCATCGGTGGATGGATCTCGTCTAACGTCAAGTGGCAAAATGATATTGGATTTCGTTTTTCGTAATTATTAAGCAGAGGCTGGCAATATAGTTAATTAATGTAATTTATTCTCTCATATGTCCCGTTCATTGTGAGATTATCTGTATATACAAAATCAATGGTAAACAGAGGGTCTTCATTATTATTTTGAATTATTGGTATCAATTAGTCGCTATTTCAGGTTTCAACATGTAACAAATACTGCGCACAGACATGAACAGAATACCGCAAGTAGTTTCTATTGTGACTTGTGCATGAGCTGCACTAGTGTATGCTAGTTCTGACCGAATCCACTTGTTAGTGCAGTACCAGTCTATAGGCGGTATTTACCTCATGTTTCATACTACTTACATGTTTGTTTCATCCTTGGTGCACCTCCTTATTAAGATAAATCATCACCATTCAAATTCGTCGTAACAACTTTCGGCTGTGTGAAGGAAAACAGTATTGGGGTTAATTAACTACCTTGTGGTACTCCCATTTCTAGTTATGAGGTATCCAAGGAATGCTTGCTGACAGAGCCATCAACTTCTTTGATGGATATCTGGACAAATAATTGACTTCTGGGCGAAATATGAGACCCATTTGGCTGCTGCAGTTCTTTTTATGCCACAAAGAGAAAGTTTCTGCAGTAATGAGCGAGACACTCAAATGCTCGATTGAAATTATATGAAATTCTCACGTCGATTTTTGTTTAGCCTGTAGTCATGTCTTTTTGAATAAGAAAAGTATTATACACTTATCCATTTTTTTGTTAATATTGTTTTTTCCGTTAACCAACTGCCGTCCCCTTACGAACGGCAGCCCTCAAGTCGAAAATTGTACGAGCCAAGGATTAACGAGGTCTTACCTTTTTACGTGCGATTCCTTGCACTTTCTCGGGCCATCAGAAAAATGTCTGCAGTCGCTACATATAAACATTGAAACTAGAAAATAAACATTGAAACTGGGAAATAAATATTGGAACATGAAAATAAACATTGAAACTTGAAAATAAACATTGAAACTTGAAAATAAACATTTAAACTTGGAAATAAACATTGAAACTTGAAAATAAACATTGAAACTTGAAAATGAACATTGAAACTTGAAAATAAACACTGAAACTTTTAAATAAACATTGAAGACCTATACAGGCTTGATTTCAATGACTCGATTCCACATTTATTTTATAAAATCTCTGGTTTTCAGGATCCTATGGCATCGTACGACGTAAACGGTCAGGATTCCGATCCCAGTCCACGCTACGACATCATAGATTCCAACCGACACGGGACTAGATGCGCAGGTGAAGTGGCTGCAACCAGCAATAACTCAGTGTGTGCACTCGGCATTGCTCATGGAGCTCAAGTAGGTGGTGTTAGAATGCTTGACGGTGACGTAACTGACGCTGTAGAAGCTAGATCGCTTAGCTTGAATCCACATCACATTGATATATACAGTGCTTCCTGGGGGCCTGATGACGACGGCAAGACGGTAGACGGTCCTGGTGAATTAGCTACCAGGGCTTTCATAGAAGGAGTCAGAAAGGTGAGGAATCTGCCAGAGCACACTGTTTATCACCTATTTCGAACTATGTAATAACAAACCATTATCTCACCTAAGTTACTCTC
Source organism: Chrysolina oricalcia (assembly GCA_944452925.2). Classification (NCBI taxonomy): domain Eukaryota; kingdom Metazoa; phylum Arthropoda; class Insecta; order Coleoptera; family Chrysomelidae; genus Chrysolina; species Chrysolina oricalcia. Next base: position 17,458,061 of record OX101809.2, on the reverse strand, counting down.
TCAACTCTAGGGCTTAGTTTGAACATTGATATAGACTGTAACAATTGATACAGTTTACTAGGTTTTATTTTATTGTAATAAAGTATGTCATTGGATATCTCTTGAGGTTTTAGAACTTATTGTAAAATGTATTTTATAGGCTTTCGCTTTGTTCGTACTTCTTTCTGTCTTTCCGGTTCAAAATTTGCAATCCATTTTTCAATCACTTGCTGGTATCCAATTGAGCTGACATTTTGTACACGTATCAAGAACCGATGGTCATACAATAATCAATAAAAAGGCCTGAAGGTTAGATAGACAACGGAGGAATTCGGAAAAATATTATACGGTTTTGGACGTGGAAAATTACGGTGAAGAAAACAACATGTCGGACGGTGGCCGGGACCTCCTCCTCGAAAAAAGTTGTGAAAACTCGCCGAAAAATCGTTAAATGATTTTTCTAGGTTGACGTATTTATGTATGCATCAAGGTGAGGTACATGTCGACAAGCTTCAAGGAAAGGAGTAGCTACATACTCATGCTCAGCTACTAAATTGTTTCAGATGTATTGAGAACCCATGAGTAATTTCATGAAATTTCAGGAACCCAGGCCCGCATTCTCGGAAAAAATAGAACATTGAAAAAAAATATTGTAAAACAGTGGGCCGTTGAATATTTTTTGTAGTTTGACTTGTATTTATGGATCCAGTAAGGTGGAGTACGAGCCGATAAGCTGGATGGCAAAGGGAAACAAACATACCACTAACGTACCAGTACCTCTCGACATCTGGCGCACCTATTCATATAGATAATTGACCAAATTATAATGCAAAAAGGACAAAATAATAAACGTAAACAGTTTTTAAACTACGTTGTATTAAAAGACTATTGATCTAAAAGTGAAAAATCATTTTGAGTGTGTGCAGACCATAAAATTTTAAAAAATTCAAGTATTTTATTAAAATTTTGTGGTATGAAAGATCATTAAAATGAAATAAACCGCCAAGCTTTTAAGAAAATACTTGAATTTTCAAAAATTCTATGCACACATTGAATATTAATTTTTATTTTTCAGTTCGATAGTTTTGTAAATGAAAATCTTGTTTTTTAAAATATTTTTTGCGGTAATTTATTAAATCGTATATTGAATATTAGCCTGAAGGTCATGCCCTGAAAGACCGACTCATTTGCTCCAGGTATGGCAACCTTTAAGGGGTCGAATTACATAGTATTAATAAAAGGGAAATAGAGGTCATAGTGCTGGTAGTGGACGTGTTATCTCAGGATCAAGTAACGAATTTGTCGAAAAAATTACAGGTTTTGAACGATTTCCTACACAAAAATAATTGCATTTTCTTGTAGTTTATAAAAAATAATCTGGTGGAACCAAAATGCCATACTCAAGCGCTGCTGTTTATACCCTGCCACACCAATCGAAACATGTACGTTTAACAGGCTAATGTTTGTTTCAAATGATTCGTTGTGACATTCACGAAAATCGCCACGCCATACCGTTCAGATGGGTATAGATAGTCGCCATACTACCGTAAAGTAGTCGATTTCTTTGAAATTGCTAAACGATTTAATACAGTATGGCAATGCGATTTTATGAAAGGTCAACAATGTGACCGTCAATTTATCATCCATACTTCTGGGCAGCTGCAAAAGGAGCACCATACTTGAAAAACATTTTTAATACGATTGGGCAAGCCGTAGAATTATTTTCTACAGTATTACATTATTGTAAACACTTTACTTCAATATGATTGTACATAAAAAAAATACCCCATACTTTGTCGATGATGCTGAAGACTCTCGTAAAGATGTGGGAAAAAATAAGTGAAACGATTAGGTGCAGTAGAGCATTTTGTTTTTTTGAAATGTCATGATGCAATGTGACCGGTAATATATTTGTGTCCGTCAGAACGGTATGGCGTGGCGAATTTAGTGAATGACTACTTACAACGAATCATTTGAAATAAAAATTAAATTATAGGATATCGTTTAAAACAAAAAACTTACCTGATTCGATTGGTATGGCGGGCTATAAGCTGCACCTCATGAGTATTGTATTTTGCTTCCACAGAATTATTTTTCATAAAATCGTTTCGGAAATCGTTCAAAACCCGTAATGTATACTAAAAGTTCGCTACTTGATCCTGCGATAACGCGTCCACTACCAGCGCAATGACCTTTATCTTCCTTTCATCAATATTATCTAATTTGACGCCTCAAAGCTCGCCATACTTGGGGCAAATGAGTCGGTATTTTCGGGCATGAGCTCCAGGCCTATATGTGGTAGTACAACGTTGCCATTTTTTTTCCTTGAAACTTATACTTAAGGACCGCACTGGGTTCGATTTTATGTCTAGGCTTCTGGACGTGGTGGAAGAGAACAGAACAGTTGTGACTGTTCGAACAATTACACATAATCCATATACAGACTGTCCAATGCGACTGAACATGATTACATTCTCTGGTACAGTGAAGCTCGCGGTTCAGCTCTGGCCCCTTTCTAAAGCATAGTTTCAACCTTGAAATTGACTGTGACAATTAATGCAGTCATGAAGTGTTAATGTTTTGAAATAAAGTAAAGGTGTTTTTAATTGTAAGAAATTAAGGAATTGAATAACTTTTGTCGATTTCTCTTGAAGTTTTAGAGCTACTTAGTCAATATAAAATGTATTTTAATTCATAGAGTAAATATGTGGTATTACAACATTGCTATTTTTCATTCCTTGAATCTTATTCTTCAGGGCCGCAGTGGAAAGGGTTCGATATTTGTCTGGGCTTCTGGAAATGGTGGAAGAGAACATGACAACTGTAACTGTGACGGTTACACAAACTCCATATACAGTCTGTCCATATCAAGTGCGACTGAACACGGTCACGTTCCTTGGTACAGCGAAGCTTGCAGTTCAACTCTGGCCTCGACGTACAGCAGTGGGGCTGTAGGTGAGCGACAAGTTGTCACCACAGACTTAAGACATTCCTGTACCAGTAGCCACACAGGTACCAGTGCCTCAGCCCCTCTTGCTGCTGGAATTTGCGCGCTTGCTCTAGAAGCCAATCCGAATTTAACGTGGAGGGATATGCAACATATCGTTGTACGCACTGCCAGACCGCAAAATTTGATCGCCCCCGATTGGCAGACGAACGGGGTTGGGCGGAATGTGTCTCACAGTTTTGGGTATGGTCTGATGGATGCTTATGCCATGGTTCAACTTGCCAAGAACTGGGTCACAGTTCCAGAGCAGAAGAAATGTGAAATTACTGCCTCCTCCGCAATAAGGTAATATATTGTTATAATATTATAATTTATGAATTTGTTATAATATTATTAATATAATATATTAATTTTATTTTTACTTAATTTTATTTTAATTTATTTTAAATTAGTTTATTTTGATTAATTCATTCATTTATTTTTATTTAATTTAATTAATTAATTGATTTTTAATTTAATTTATCATTTCATTTTATTGAGAATGAAAAGTATTTTACCCCTTCACAACACAAGTAATTTAATTCCTAGAGGCGCTTTTCGATAACGAAGTTATCAGTAGGGATTACTAAACTAACTGTAAATCAGCATACCAGTGTTATTTATATCACATAATTAATTAGCATGAGGTAATCTGTTTACTAGGAAGTGACCCTACCTGATGAACAGGTACAACCCTACCCAATATACAAAGCAAGGAAAGCACCTAATTCAAATAGTTTGGAATTTAATGGACCATCATCATTATTAAGCAAGGAAACCCCTATCCTAAGAGACGCCCACCTTGTACCATTTTTATCTCTACATGAAGTGATATGAACATTTTCCATATTTATGATTCTAAAATAGTTGTTATTACATTTAATTTGATCACCCTATATCAAATCATGAATTTTAATGAGTACTAGGTATCAGGAAATTTTAGAAATACCTTTGTATTTTGACGTCTCTGGTTCTGCTGCAACTCCAAAACTAATTATTCCTTCAGATATCAGTTTGTAGTTTTCTCCTGTGTTAGATATAACCTGGGATAATATTGTATCGTTTCTTGTACTTAATTTCTTCTTGATTTCTTTCTAAAAAACTTTCTGCTTTTTATTCCTTCCAAAATTTATTTATCCTTGTTTATAAAACAAAAACCCCTTTCAGCAAAATCAGTCGTCATCTCATCTCTTCCCTCCAATCCTGTTCTTCCATTTTCAGTTTAAACACACAAGCACCTATTTTCCCTTACAATTTCTAACATTTTGCTTCTAATACTAATATTATACTTTCAAAACCTTATATTCTGATAAACATATTTGCAATAATCAATTTAATTTCACTTTATTTGACTTCTCTCGTGTCATTCATTTCATTTCAAGCTTTTTTCTACGCTCATGTCTGTAAACGTCAAAAATCGCACTGTGAACATTCCTTGTAAATGACATATAACAATAACATGCACGTAATGAGATCTCATAACATACACGTGCGTTTTAAGAAGAAAACTTAAACTTCTTGGTTTAATTAAATTACAATCAAAGATTTATTTACGTAAGACTTTATTTGGTCTATTTACACAAATTTAGTCAATTAAAAAACATAAAAACTTTTAGCATTAGCGATATATATTTAGGATTGAAAGAGGAATGCCCCTAAATGTAGACAGCACGTTATGCAATTTCTTTAAAAATAGGACACGTTTTCTTAAGTATGCAATCTTCTACAGTAGCAGAAGGCTATGTGAATCAATCTCTTAAAAATAAAAATGACAACGCATTACGAATATCGGAGGCAATTACCAATTATCAATCTTCGTCTTTTGATGTACCGAGCAGTACTACAATTATAAATAACCGGTCATCACCACTAAATAATAAGGCACAATCGATTTACAATAATTGTTCAATTGTTGTTAACAACTATTATAATAAAGTTTAAATGATTGCGATATTTTTTATTCAATGGAAGAAAATGAATGGGCGTAGAAAAAGTATAGTACGTTACACGAGTTGTAAGCCCATTACGCACTCATGAAATTTATGCACGAAGCATTTCGTGCGTAATGGGTTACTTACAATTCTTGTTACGTAATATACTATTAAAACTACTTCCTATCTGTCATTTCTACAATATGTCAATTCCACATTTTCCCGTTTTCTCTACTGAATGTTTCATAGATATCATCTTACTTTCTTTGTGATTAATTGTAAATTTGGACAATTTAACTGAAATGCATTCTAATTTGGCCATTTTCAGTCATTATACTATCTATCTAAAGTACCTACTGAGTTTGTTAATATTGTTCCCTAAAATTTGACTTCATAAGAAGTTTTTTATTAACATTTCATAAACTACCTTAAATACCATTGAAATTAGGCATATTTCAAAGCTATATCATAACAATATTTAATCTTATTCATTCCTTATATTATTTTTAAGAATCGTGAAAACCAGATCTTCAAAATATTGGTGTCAGGTGTGTATTTTTTATCATTTCTGTTTTCATTTCAGGCCCATTCCTGCCAAGAGTGTATCAGTGGTACAGTTAGAAGTCAAAGAATGTGAGGGAGTGGAAATCCTGGAGCATGTCCAAGCCAAGTTAACCATATTTTCTCAAAGGCGTGGGGATTTGAATATCCAGTTGACATCACCTATGGGGACGAAAGTAACATTATTAGCTCATAGGACTCACGATAATTCCAGAACAGGATTTACCATGTGGCCTTTTATGTCGGTCCATTCTTGGGGAGAATCTCCCTTTGGAACTTGGCTGCTCGAAATTCACAATGATGGCCGGCTCTTAGGTGAGTCGAGGATTTTGCATGGGTGCCTGGAGTCTAATCTAATCTTTCTAACCCTACTAACGCCTTGTTGGTTTTCAGGAAGAGCTACTCTTCAAAATTGGTCTTTGGTTTTTTACGGAACCCGACACTTCCTTCCCAGTTTACCTTATGAAATAGTAAAGTTTGGTAAAAACCGAAATAATTCAATAAAAAAGAAAACTAAGAAAATTAAAAACAAAAACGTGAAGAAGATGAATTTGACTACAAAAATACCCAGTTATCTTAATAAATCTGAAGTAAAATATGTGGCGAAGAATATTACTTTGAATAATACATTTTCTAATTCTATGGGAAACAAAAAGACCACATCAACCACCACTGACGTCTCGCCATATTTTTATGCCGTTTCAAATTATAATAACAGAGCGAAATTAAACGAAGAAAGTTTGAAGCAATATTTGAAATTTGTTAAAAATATCACAATCACTTATCCTGTTATGATTCCTTCCAGGAATACAATTAAAAATTTCAGTGCGCCCAGAAAGTCTCAGAAACTCAAAGAAAAGAGTCGCGATATTAATTCAAATCGAAATGTTAAGTTGATAATCCCGAAAAGTACAGAAGCTGCAATCACTCCGAAGTCCTCAACAATCCCCCCAAAAAAGAAATTGGGTAAATGAATGCATGCTATATCTTGGTAGTCGTTTTTGTATCCTAGTTTTTTTTTATGTTGATATTTGATATATGCTGTAGTTATAGGTAGCACTAAACATTTACTAAATAGCTTCATTTGATTTATTATAGATGAGTAGTTGTTTCCTTTTGACGAAAAATGTAGAAAATATCTCACCGAAATATACAAACTTTTTCCCCTGAAACCGTCTCATTAGAATTGAATAATTCATTGTAATTGTACAATTTTCATTGCATAAGTATGTGCAATGAAAAAAGTTCGAAAATATATCACACTGAAATTAATATACAAGGTTTGATAGACTTATAAAATTTTTAATTGAAGGGCATAATATTTGTGAATTTATATTCCCCTAAAGCGGGTATTGTCGATTAGCTCATGTTATAATCTATATTGATAAACCATTTCTGTCTACTAACAATAGCCGTTATGCTGATATACTGAGAGTTAAAGAGTATGACTACCGAAATACGGATAATAGCTTAAAGGAATAACAATACCGGTTTTCAAAAGCCATAGACATCGAATATGTCTATTTGGTAGGCGTTTCTGGGTAAATAAAACATGTAATATGAGTAATCACCAGAAAATCATTAATAACCTTCTGTATTATTCACAGAACTAAAGCTGTCACCATGTTACATCAAATCATTAATGCCCGTCTGTATTATTCACAGAACTAAAGCTGTCAACTGTCTTCATTTCATACTATGAGTAATACACAATTGAACCATTGCCCAAAGTCTTTTCTGGCGTCAAATGGTATTCAACATAGTATTCAAATACGATTCTTTAGAGATGTCATTGAACTTATGAACCTACAGAATGCACAGTTTTATGTAAAAATCAGTAACTAAACCTAAATAAGAAATTGAATGATATAGCTTGAGTACATTTTTTTCGGACTTCAATGTTGGTCGTTTAAATACCTTTACTAGTAAGTAATATTACCATGGTATTCAAACGATTGCAAGTCTTGGGAAACAGTTGAAACGTAGTGAACATCACAAATTATAAGACGATGGAAGCCGAAATATATGTACTCAAGTTACATCATCGTCAATAATCGTCAAAGTAAGAACCTATGTACAATCTGAAAATTAACAGAAATATTGGAAAAGATAAACTGAGGTTGTTGTCAAACAGTTGAATCGTTGACCAGTGTCTTCCAATACACGTGGTGGATTTAGACCAAAGGGCGTTAGGAAAATCGAAAGGAAAATTTTTGAGGAAACTGGAAGAATATTTGTTTCCAGAATGATTGAGCATGGAACAGGGGAAGTACCACTTCAATTTTACATTTTGGAACCTATGTTCTGAATGATGTTGTGTGTGTTACAGTTCAAGCTATCATTAGTTGAAATTTTGATATTCATATTCCTAGCATTCTGCCTTTGATCTTTCGTTTTCATAATCAACAGAATTTATTTTGTTTTCAATTCCACAGTTAAAATTGGCTGCTAGACTGGTACTGTCTATCAACACCAGAAATAACACCAATAATTTGCTGTTCCCTCTATTTCTATCCTTTAAAAAAATATTTTTTGTGTGCAGTAGTTCTCAGAGCGAATGGAACATAGGAAGAATAAGAGAATAAACTATCCTTTGCGATGAGCCTAAAGTCGCTGACAGCGTTGACTACTTTTACGCAAAATTAGCTGTTGTGTGTCTTTTCGTTCATTATGAATTACGAGGGGATTGGACATTAATTGGATAGTTAATGAACTTTATTTATTCGTTCCCGTAATCTATTCACCGTGAAATTGTTTGTATATTAATATGAGATAGTAATTATGTTATGGATAACCTCTACAATTTTCGTCAGGTGAATGAGTGGTTGTTTCACAAAGTTATGTCCTGAGTTTTGTTTCGTTTTTCAACAGGTGAAGTTAGATTCTGGCAGTTGAGTTTATATGGCACTTCAACACCACCTGCGATCGAAAAACACAAAGTCAAGGGGGAAAACACCATATCCGATGTTTTCAGTGAAGATATTCTACACAACTCCATTTACGATTCTTCGTCCAGTTGGGAAGGTGGGGCAGAAGTAAGTACTTAATCTCGCGTTAATGGCACACTTTGCGATAATCTCGAAGCAAGTAAGATTTGTATTTAACACGGTGTGATCAATATTTCTTTGAATTGTAGCATACCAGAAACACTATAAAATTGAAATCACATTGTGATTTATGAATTCATTTTTGGGTCAAGTAATCCAATGAATAAGAAGCACACAATTGAATCCAATTAATTTCATCATCACTCAAATTATTCATTAAAAATCTATTTAGTAATGATGAAATAGGTCAAAGTTGAATCAAAATGAAACTTCAGCAGTCTTTAATACATTTAGCACAAGGTCTTCTAATTACATGCATTGTGGTTATTTAATCAAATTGTGCTTATCAAACGTATACATTGTTGCATTCTGTAAATCAGTTCAATGAGAATTCAGCATGAGCAATACAAATATAAATGTAGATTTGGAGATGAGATTCAACTTGAATTTTTTCAAAAAACCTGCATGTTCATCAGTGAAATGAATATTTATGCAGGGTGGAGACATTAACAGGAACAAATTTGTTAGGAGTTAAGGAAAATATATTTGGTGAAGATTTAAAAACACGTTGATTGAGATTCTTTGCCAGCTTCATATACCTAACAAAACTGTTAACCCACTTCGAGAGATGAAACATCACCCCACTTTTTGTTTAGAGGACTAAAATATCTTCGAATTTGTCCGTGAATGGAAAGTTTCAGTTTGAAAACCGCATGAAAAACATCTTGTATCACAAATCAACTAACACCGTTTCCGATAGACCTTGATCAAAAAATCGAACCGTATTTTTTACAGCTCCATATTCTCACAGTTTAATTTTCTCATTGGAAGTGAAAGTTGTGTGTAGTTAGAATAGATGCAAATGAAGACAGAAGACAGAAGAATTTTCTATTCACTTGCTCGTTCTGCATATTTATCACTAAAATGAATATTTATGAATGGTGGGGACATTAACAGGAAGATATTTGTTAGGAGTTAAGGAAAATATATTTGGTGAAGATTCAAAAACACGTTGATTGAGATTCTTTGCCAGCTTCTTATACCTAACAAAAGTGTTAAACTACTTCAAGGGGTGAAACATCACCCCACTTTTTGTTTAGAGGTCTAAAATTGAGGAGCCGACGATGGATCTTCGAATTTGTCCAAAAGTGAATGGAAAGTTTCAATTTGGAGACCGCATGAATGACATCTTGTGGTATCACGAATCAACTTAAACCGTTTCCGACATTCCTTGATAAAAAATCGATTTGTATTTTTCACAGCTCCATATTCTAACAGGATAATTTTCTCTTTGCAAGTAGAAGTTGTGTGAAGTTAGACAAGAAGCAAATGAAGACAGACCAGTATTTTCCATTCACTTACTCGTTCTGCATATTCATCAGTGAAATGAATATTTATGCAGGGTGAGGACATTAACTGGAAAAAATTTGTTAGGAGTTGAGGAAAATATATTTGGTGAAGATTTAAAAACACGTTGATTGAGATTCTTTGCCAGCTTCATATACCTAACAAAAGTATTAACCTACTTCAAGGGGTGAAACATCACCCAACTTTTTGTTTAGAGGTCTAAAATTGAGGAGCCAAACGATGGATCTTCGGGTTTGTCCAAAAGTGAATGGGAAGATTCAATTTGAAAACCTCATGAAGAACATCTTGTGGTATCACAAATCAACTAACACCGTTTCCGACATACCTTGATCAAAAAATCGAACCGTATTTTTTACAGCTCCATATTCTCACAGTTTAATTTTCTCATTGGAAGTGAAAGTTGTGTGTAGTTAGAATAGATGCAAATGAAGACAGAAGAATTTTCTATTCACTTGCTCGTTCTGCATATTTATCACTAAAATGAATATTTATGAATGGTGGGGACATTAACAGGAAGATATTTGTTAGGAGTTAAGGAAAATATATTTGGTGAAGATTCAAAAACACGTTGATTGAGATTCTTTGCCAGCTTCTTATACCTAACAAAAGTGTTAAACTACTTCAAGGGGTGAAACATCACCCCACTTTTTGTTTAGAGGTCTAAAATTGAGGAGCCGACGATGGATCTTCGAATTTGTCCAAAAGTGAATGGAAAGTTTCAATTTGGAGACCGCATGAATGACATCTTGTGGTATCACGAATCAACTTAAACCGTTTCCGACATTCCTTGATAAAAAATCGATTTGTATTTTTCACAGCTCCATATTCTAACAGGATAATTTTCTCTTTGCAAGTAGAAGTTGTGTGAAGTTAGACAAGAAGCAAATGAAGACAGACCAGTATTTTCCATTCACTTACTCGTTCTGCATATTCATCAGTGAAATGAATATTTATGCAGGGTGAGGACATTAACTGGAAAAAATTTGTTAGGAGTTGAGGAAAATATATTTGGTGAAGATTTAAAAACACGTTGATTGAGATTCTTTGCCAGCTTCATATACCTAACAAAAGTATTAACCTACTTCAAGGGGTGAAACATCACCCAACTTTTTGTTTAGAGGTCTAAAATTGAGGAGCCAAACGATGGATCTTCGGGTTTGTCCAAAAGTGAATGGGAAGATTCAATTTGAAAACCTCATGAAGAACATCTTGTGGTATCACAAATCAACTAACACCGTTTCCGACATACCTTGATCAAAAAATCGAACAGTATTTTTTACAGCTCCATATTATCACAGTATAATTTTCTCATTGGAAGTGAAAATTGTGTGAAGTTAGACTAGAAGCAAATGAAGACAGACCAGTATTTTCCATTCAATTACTCGATTTGCATATTCATCAGTGAAATGAATATTTATGCAGGGTGAGGACATTAACAGGAAAAAATTTGTTAGGAGTTGAGGAAAATATATTTGGTGAAGATTTAAAAACACGTTCATTGAGATTCTTTGCTAGCTTCATATACCTAACAAAAGTGTCAACCCACTTCAAGGGGTGAAACATCACCCAACTTTTTGTTTAGAGGTCTAAAATTGAGGAGCCAAACGAAGGATATTCGGGTTTGTCCAAAAGTGAATGGGAAGATTCAATTTGAAATCCGCATGAAGAACATCTTGTGGTATCACAAATCAACTAACACCGTTTCCGACATACCTTGATCAAAAAATCGAACCGTATTTTCTACAGCTCCATATTCTCACAGTATAATTTTCTCATTGGAAGTGAATGTTGTGTGGAGTTAGAATAGATGCAAATGAAGACGGAACAGTATTTTTCATTCACTTGCTCGTTCTGCATATTTATCAGTGAAATGAATATTTATGAATGGTGGGGACATTAACAGGAACAAATTTGTTAGGAGTTGAGGAAAATATATTTGGTGAATATTCAAAAACACGTTGATTGAGATTCTTTGCCAGTTTCATATACCTAACAAAAGTGTTAACCTACTTCAAGGGGTGAAACATCACCCCACTTTTTGTTTAGAGGTCTTAAATTGAGGAGCCAAACGATGGATCTTCGAATTTGTCCAAAAGTGAATGGGAAGATTCAATTTGAAAACCGCATGAATGACATCTTGTTGTATCACGAATCAACTTACACCGTTTCCGACATTCCTTGATAAAAAAAACGATTTGTATTTTTCACAGCTCCATATTCTAACAGGATAAGTTTCTCTTTGCAACTAGAAGTTGTGTGAAGTTAGACTAGAAGCAAATGAAGACAGACCAGTATTTTCCATTCACTTACTCGTTCTGCGTATTCATCTGTGAAATGAATATTTATGCAGGGTGAGGACATTAACAGGAACAAATTTGTTAGGAGTTAAGGAAAATATATTTGGTGAATATTCAAAAACTCGTTGATTGAGATTCTTTGCCAGCTTCATATACCTAACAAAAGTGTTAACCTACTTCAAGGGGTGAAACATCACCCCACTTTTTGTTTAGAGGTCTTAAATTGAGGAGCCAAACGATGGATCTTCGAGTTTGTCCAAAAGTGAATGGGAAGATTCAATTTGAAAACCGCATGAATGACATCTTGTGGTATCACGAATCAACTTACACCGTTTCCGACATTCCTTGATAAAAAATCGATTTGTATTTTTCACAGCTCCATATTCTAACAGAATAATTTTCTCTTTGCAAGTAGAAGTTGTGTGAAGTTAGACTAGAAGCAAATGAAGACAGGCCAGTATTTTCCATTCGCTTACTCGTTCTGCATATTCATCAGTGAAATGAATATTTATGCAGGGTGAGGATATTAACAGGAAATAATTTGTTAGGAGTTAAGGAAAGTATATTTGGTGAAGGTTTAAAAACACGTTGAGATTCTTTGCCAACTTCATATACCTAACAAATGTGTTAACCCACTTCAAGGGGTGAAACATCACCCAACATTCTGTTTAGAGGTCTAAAATTGAGGAGCCAAACGATGGATCTTCGAGTTTGTCCAAAAGTGAATTGAAAGATTCAATTTGAAAACCACATAAAGAACATCTTGTGGTATCACAAATCAACTAACTAGAGGTCCGACATACCTTGATCAAAAAATCGAACCGTATTTTTTACAGCTCCATATTCTCACAGTATAATTTTCTCATTGGAAGTGAATGTTGTGTGGAGTTAGAATAGATGCAAATGAAGACAGACCAGTATTTTTCATTCACTTGCTCGTTCTGCATATTTATCAGTGAAATGAATATTTATGAATGGTGGGGACATTAATAGGAACAAATTTGTTAGGAGTTAAGGAAAATATATTTGGTGAAGATTCAAAAACACGTTGATTGAGATTCTTTGCCAGCTTCATATACCTGACAGAAGTGTTAACCCACTTCAAGGGGTGAAATATCACCCCACTTTTTGTTTAGAGGTCTAAAATTGAGGAGCCAAACGATGGATCTTCGAATTTGTCCAAAAGTGAATGGAAAGTTTCAATTTGGGAACCGCATGAATGACATCTTGTGGTATCACGAATCAACTTACACCGTTTCCGACATTCCTTGATAAAGAATCGATTTGTATTTTTCACAGCTCCATATTCTAACAGGATAATTTTCTCTTTACAAGTACAAGTTGTGTGAAGTTAGACTAGAAGCAAATGAAGACAGACCAGTATTTTCCATTCACTTGCTCGTTCTGCATATTCATCAGTGAAATGAATATTTATGCAGGGTGAGGACATTAACAGGAAAAAAATTTGTTAGGAGTTGAGGAAAGTATATTTGGTGAAGATTTAAAAACACGTTGATTGAGATTCTTTGCCAGCTTCATATACCAAACAAAATTGTCAACCCACTTCAAGGGGTGAAACATCTTTGTTTAGAGGTCTAAAATTAAGGAGCCAAACTATGGATCTTCGGATTTGTCCAAATGTGAATGGGAAGATTCAATTTGAAAACCGCATGAAGAACATCTTGTGGTATCACAAATCAACTAACACCGTTTCCGACATACCTTGGTCAAAAAATCGAACCGTATTTTTTACAGCTCCATATTCTCACAGTATAATTTTCTCATTGGAAGTGAGAGTTGTGTGGAGTTAGAATAGTTGCAAATGAAAACAGACCAGTATTTTCCATTCACTAGCTCGTTCTGCATATTTATCAGTGAAATGAATATTTATGAACGGTGGGGACATTAACAGGAACAGATTTGTTATGAGTTGAGGAAAATATATTTGGTGAAGATTCAAAAACACGTTGATTGAGATTCTTTGCCAGCTTCATATACCTAACAAAAGTATTAACCTACTTCAAGGGGTGAAACATCACCCAACTTTTTGTTTAGAGGTCTAAAATTGAGGAGCCAAACGAAGGATATTCGGGTTTGTCCAAAAGTGAATGGGAAGATTCAATTTGAAATCCGCATGAAGAACATCTTGTGGTATCACAAATCAACTAACACCGTTTCCGACATACCTTGATCAAAAAATCGAACCGTATTTTCTACAGCTCCATATTCTCACAGTATAATTTTCTCATTGGAAGTGAATGTTGTGTGGAGTTAGAATAGATGCAAATGAAGACGGAACAGTATTTTTCATTCACTTGCTCGTTCTGCATATTTATCAGTGAAATGAATATTTATGAATGGTGGGGACATTAACAGGAACAAATTTGTTAGGAGTTGAGGAAAATATATTTGGTGAATATTCAAAAACACGTTGATTGAGATTCTTTGCCAGTTTCATATACCTAACAAAAGTGTTAACCTACTTCAAGGGGTGAAACATCACCCCACTTTTTGTTTAGAGGTCTTAAATTGAGGAGCCAAACGATGGATCTTCGAATTTGTCCAAAAGTGAATGGGAAGATTCAATTTGAAAACCGCATGAATGACATCTTGTTGTATCACGAATCAACTTACACCGTTTCCGACATTCCTTGATAAAAAAAACGATTTGTATTTTTCACAGCTCCATATTCTAACAGGATAAGTTTCTCTTTGCAACTAGAAGTTGTGTGAAGTTAGACTAGAAGCAAATGAAGACAGACCAGTATTTTCCATTCACTTACTCGTTCTGCATATTCATCTGTGAAATGAATATTTATGCAGGGTGAGGACATTAACATGAACAAATTTGTTAGGAGTTAAGGAAAATATATTTGGTGAATATTCAAAAACTCGTTGATTGAGATTCTTTGCCAGCTTCATATACCTAACAAAAGTGTTAACCTACTTCAAGGGGTGAAACATCACCCCACTTTTTGTTTAGAGGTCTTAAATTGAGGAGCCAAACGATGGATCTTCGAGTTTGTCCAAAAGTGAATGGGAAGATTCAATTTGAAAACCGCATGAATGACATCTTGTGGTATCACGAATCAACTTACACCGTTTCCGACATTCCTTGATAAAAAATCGATGTGTATTTTTCACAGCTCCATATTCTAACAGAATAATTTTCTCTTTGCAAGTAGAAGTTGTGTGAAGTTAGACTAGAAGCAAATGAAGACAGGCCAGTATTTTCCATTCGCTTACTCGTTCTGCATATTCATCAGTGAAATGAATATTTATGCAGGGTGAGGATATTAACAGGAAATAATTTGTTAGGAGTTAAGGAAAGTATATTTGGTGAAGGTTTAAAAACACGTTGAGATTCTTTGCCAGCTTCATATACCTAACAAATGTGTTAACCCACTTCAAGGGGTGAAACATCACCCAACATTCTGTTTAGAGGTCTAAAATTGAGGAGCCAAACGATGGATCTTCGAGTTTGTCCAAAAGTGAATGGAAAGATTCAATTTGAAAACCACATAAAGAACATCTTGTGGTATCACAAATCAACTAACTAGAGGTCCGACATACCTTGATCAAAAAATCGAACCGTATTTTTTACAGCTCCATATTCTCACAGTATAATTTTCTCATTGGAAGTGAAAGTTGTGTGAAGTTAGACTAGAAGCAAATGAAGACAGACCAGTATTTTCCATTCACTTACTCGTTCTGCATATTCATCAGTGAAATGAATATTTATGCAGGGTGAGGACATTAACAGGAAAAAATTGATTAGGAGTTGAGGGAAATATATTTGGTGAATATTTGAAAACACGTTGATTGAGATTCTTTGCCAGCTTCATATACCTAACAGAAGTGTTAACCCACTTCAAGGCGTGAAACATTACCCCACTTTTTGTTTAGAGGTCTAAAATTGAGGAGCCAAACGATGGATCTTCGAGTTTGTCCAAAAGTGAATGGAAAGTTTCAATTTGGAAACCGCATGAGTGACATCTTGTGGTATCACGAATCAACTTGCACCGTTTCCGACGTTCCTTGATAAAAAATTGATTAGTATTTTTCACAGCTCCATATTCTAACAAGATAATTTTCTCTTTGCAAGTACAAGTTGTGTGAAGTTAGACTAGAAGCAAATGAAGACAGACCAATATTTTCCATTCACTTGCTCGTTCTGCATATTCATCAGTGAAATTAATATTTATGCAGGGTGAGGACATTAATAGGAAAAAATTTGTTAGGACTTGAGGAAAATATATTTGGTGAAGATTTGAAAACACGTTGATTGAGATTCTTTGCCAGCTTCATATACCTAACAAAAGTGTCAACCCACTTCAAGGGGTGAAACATCACCCAACTTTTTGTTTTGAGGTCTAAAATTGAGGAGTTAAACGATGGAACTTCGAGTTTGTCCAAAAGTGAATGGGAAGATTCAATTTGAAAACCGCATGAAGAACATCTTGTGGTATCACAAATCAACTAACACCGTTTCCGACATACCTTGATCAAAAAATCGAACCGTATTTTCTACAGCTCCATATTCTCACATTATAATTTTCTCATTGGAAGTGAAAGTTGTATGGAGTTAGAATAGATGCAAATGAAGACAGACCAGTATTTTCCATTCACTTGCTCGTTCTGCATATTTATCACTGAAATGAATATTTATGCAGGGTGAGGACATTAACAGGAAAAAAATTGTTAGGAGTAAGGAAAGTATATTTGGTGAAGATTTAAAAACACGTTGATTGAGATTCTTTGCCAGCTTCATATACCTAACAAATGTGTTAACCCACTTCAAGGGGTGAAACATCACCCAACATTCTGTTTAGAGGTCTAAAATTGAGGAGCCAAACGATGGATCTTCGAGTTTGTCCAAAAGTTAATGGAAAGATTCAATTTGAAAACCACATAAAGAACATCTTGTGGTATCACAAATCAACTAACTAGAGGTCCGACATACCTTGATCAAAAAATCGAACCGTATTTTTTACAGCTCCATATTCTCACAGTATAATTTTCTCATTGGAAGTGAAAGTTGTGTGAAGTTAGACTAGAAGCAAATGAAGACAGACCAGTATTTTCCATTCACTTACTCGTTCTGCATATTTATCAGTGAAATGAATATTTATGAATGGTGGGGACATTAACAGGAACAGATTTGTTAGGAGTTGAGGAAAATATATTTGGTGAATATTCAAAAACACGTTGATTGAGATTCTTTGCCAGCTTCATATACCTAACAAAAGTGTTAACCCACTTCAAGGGCTGAAACATCACCCCACTTTTTGTTTAGAGGTCTAAAATTGAGGAGCCAAACGATGGATCTTCGAGTTTGTCCAAAAGTGAATGGGAAGATTCAATTTGAAAACCGCAAGAAGAACATCTTGTGGTATCACAAATCAACTAACTAGAGGTCCGACATACCTTGATAAAAAAATCGAACCGTATTTTTACAGCTCCGTATTCTCACAGTATAATTTTCTCATTGGAAGTGAAAGTTGTGTGAAGTTAGACTAGAAGCAAATGAAGACAGACCAGTATTTTCCATTCACTTACTCGTTCTGCATATTCATCAGTGAAATGAATATTTATGCAGGGTGAGGACATTAACAGGAAAAAATATGTTAGGAGTTGAGGAAAATATATTTGGTGAAGATTTAAAAACACGTTGATTGAGATTCTTTGCCAGCTTCATATACCTAACAAAAGTGTCAACCCACTTCAAGGGGTGAAACATCACCCAACTCTTTGTTTAGAGGTCTAAAATTGAGGAGCCAAACGATGGATCTTCGGGTTTGTCCAAAAGTGAATGGGAAGATTCAATTTGAAAACCGCATGAAGAACATCTTGTGGTATCACAAATCAACTAACACCGTTTCCGACATACCTTGATCAAAATATCGAACCGTATTTTTTACAGCTCCATATTCTCACAGTTTAATTTTCTCATTGGAAGTGAATGATGTGTGGAGTTAGAATAGATGCAAATGAAGACAGACCAGTATTTTTCATTCACTTGCTCGTTCTGCATATTTATCAGTGAAATGAATATGAATGGTGGGGACATTAACAGGAACAAATTTGTTACGAGTTAAGGAAAATATATTTGGTGAAGATTCAAAAACACGTTGATTGAGATTCTTTGTCTGCTTCATATACCTAACAAAAGTGTTAACCTACTTCAAGGGGTGACACATCACCCCACTTTTTGTTTAGTGGTCTAAAATTGTGGAGCCAAACGATGGATCTTCGAATTTGTCCAAAAGTGAATGGAAAGTTTCAATTTGGGAACCGCATGAATGACATCTTGTGGTATCACGAATCAACTTACACCGATTCCGACATTCCTTGATAAAGAATCGATTTGTATTTTTCACAGCTCCATATTCTAACAGGATAATTTTCTCTTTACAAGTACAAGTTGTGTGAAGTTAGACTAGAAGCAAATGAAGACAGACCAGTATTTTCCATTCACTTGCTCGTTCTGCATATTCATCAGTGAAATGAATATTTATGCAGGGTGAGGACATTAACAGGAAAAAAATTTGTTAGGAGTTGAGGAAAGTATATTTGGTGAAGATTTAAAAACACGTTGATTGAGATTCTTTGCCAGCTTCATATACCAAACAAAATTGTCAACCCACTTCAAGGGGTGAAACATCTTTGTTTAGAGGTCTAAAATTAAGGAGCCAAACGATGGATCTTCGGATTTGTCCAAATGTGAATGGGAAGATTCAATTTGAAAACCGCATGAAGAACATCCGTTTCCGACATACCTTGATCAAAAAATCGAACCGTATTTTTTACAGCTCCATATTCTCACAGTATAATTTTCTCATCGGAAGTGAGAGTTGTGTGGAGTTAGAATAGTTGCAAATGAAAACAGACCAGTATTTTCCATTCACTAGCTCGTTCTGCATATTCATCAGTGAAATGAATATTTATGAACGGTGGGGACATTAACAGGAACAGATTTGTTATGAGTTGAGGAAAATATATTTGGTGAAGATTCAAAAACACGTTGATTGAGATTCTTTGCCAGCTTCATATACCTAACAAAAGTGTTAACCTACTTCAAGGGGTGAAACATCACCCCACTTTTTGTTTAGAGGTCTAAAATTGAGGAGCCAAACGATGGATCTTTGAATTTGTCCAAAATTGAATGGGAAGATTCAATTTGAAAACCGCATGAAGAACATCTTGTGGTATCACAAATCAACTAACACCGTTTCCGACATACCTTGATCAAAAAATCAAACCGTATTTTCTACAGCTCCATATTCTCACAGGATAATTTTCTCTTTGGTAGTGAAAGTTGTGTGGAGTTAGATTAGATGCAAATGAAGACAAACCAGTATTTCCATCCACTTGTTCGTTCTGCATATTCATCAGTGAAATTAATATTTATGCAGGGTGGGGATATTAACTGGAACAGACTTGCTCGAAGTTTAGGAAAGTATATTTGGTGTAAGATTTGAAAACAAGTTGATTGAGATTCTTTGCCAGCTTTATATTCCAAAGTAAAGTTTCTAATCCACTTTAAGGTGTGAAACATCACCCCACTTGATTTTTTTTAATGGTATGATACCACTTGTGGCATGTTTTTAGAGAGCTCTTGTACAAAGGGATTTGATTGTATATAGTTTTTGAGTTTTATTCAACAGGTGAGTGTCAATTAGAAAAATTTGATAAGAGATCTAAAATTGAGGAGCCAAACGATGGATCTTCGAATTTGTCCAAAAGTGAATGGGAAGTTTCAATTTGAAAACCGCATAAATAACATCTTGTGGTATCACGAATCAACTTACACCGTTTCCAACATTCCTTGATGAAAAATCGATTCGTATTTTTTACAGCTCCATATTCTTACAGGATAATTTTCTCTTTGGAAGTAAAAGTTGTGTAGATGCAAATGAAGACAAACCAGTATTTTCCGTTCACTTGCTCTTTCAAAATATTTAAGATTAATTGAGTATAAAATACGATAATAATTAAAACGTTGAAATAATTTTCACAACTGGATACGTTGATGATTTTATTTGTGTAGTGCTGTTTGACAGTGTTGAGCAGTGTTTCTCAACGATTGATGGAAAGTTATCTCAGCAACCGAAAACAATCTTTTACAATTGATGATGAAACGAGTACCAATAGAACTGTAAGATACGGGGTCCCCTAGGGAACAGTGCTTGGTCCAATTTTGTTGATTTTAAATGTGAATTCACTATTTGACTTGCCATTTTCTGCTGAAATGTTGATACAGTTTTCTCCTTTGAAGGGAAGAATTGGGAGGCTCACATAACACTGGCCACGTTTAATTCATTCAAAAATGACTTGCTATTTTCAGTAGAACATGAAAAACACAACAGCGTCTCCTTCCTAGACACCACCAGATTGATACGAACTGACAATTGAATATTGGAGTGGTATCAAAAGAAAACCGCATCCGATAGATTCATCAATTTTGCATCCAATCACCTCACAAATTAAAAACACAATACCGTTATTGACATGAGAAACAGAATCACTCATATTTGTGATGAAATCATTTTGAAACAGAACCTGAGAAAACTATTCGACATCTTCACCAAAAACGTCTATCTGAAACACATCCTGAAGAAATTTTCAACAATTCCAATTCCTATGACGGTCTAACTGACGATTGCAACAAACAGTTCAAATATAAATCAATTTCTTTTGTAAATGAATGAATTTGAGGTTAACATGCTAATATATCTTCCGTTCACGCAACGTGACGCAATGTACCATACCAGTGAAATAAACTGTAAATCTCACGTTAGTCATAGATAAATGTCACTGCAAAGAAGACCGCACACTTGCCCCACTTGTGGAATTTACTGATTTTTTTAAACAAAAAGTCCAGTGGGCACAACTTCTACTATATGATAGTTTTAGCGAAAGAATCGACTGAAAACTAATTTTTTCCTCCATGGTAGACAACACAAAACGTTATCCTGGATAATTATTACTATTCTGAGTGATCAAGATGTAACCTGTGATTAATATGAGAAACTATTAAAATTATTGTTTCTTGGTGTTGTTACATTTCGTCAAAAATGTTTAAAGTTCTGTAATTCGAAAATTGATGCAAATCGCCTTAGGGACCTATACTCAAAACATTTTTGGGTCCTACTGAATCCTATTCAACACCGTCATTCACATAGTCGAAAAATATAGTCAGTGTTCCATTTCAAAGAAAGAGAAAAGTTCCGAGTAGAAAAATATTTTTCGACCTGTATAATTTCAATGAGAATGGATAACAAACATTACACGTTGTATATGAAATGATATAAGCAAGATTTTCTTTCAAAATCTGTCATTGTCACGGTTTTTACGGGATGCATCTGCAGATGGACTTATTTCGACCAAAAAATCGTAACATCCAAATGATTAATAGACAATTAATAATAGTGTAGGAGTATGGGGTGATATCGTCATATTGAATAGGGAGTACTGTGCACAGAACTTCTCTGCTGATTTGGGTAAAGAAATCAAAGAGGCTGTATCTCTGATAATTTTAAACCGGGCCAATGAAATAAGGTAACTCCAATTGATAATAGAAGAAGAGGGTCTGCTACGAAGGCATGGTAGATGGTTTTCAGTGGAGGACCACCAATTACTTAATTTTCCAATTCTATTCTTTAAACTTGGTTTAGAGCACCTGCTATCGGAATTTTTCTTATCAAACTAGCTATATCTTATATAAAAGACAATAAACAGGATTTGGGAAACATTTTATGTGAATTCGACGATCGTTTTGATATTCTAGTTCTATTGAGGATGAGAGTAAAATCGCGTCATCGAAATAATATAAAATATCAACTGTGGATCAACTACAATGTCAGTTAAAAAGGTGTGCCAATTCAGGGGTACTACTGAAGGTGCGAATCAGGAAGTTGAACATTGGACACTTTGAAATCACGTTGAATCCTTCGACGCACTTACTTCAAACCATACTGGAAGCTGCAGAGACATAATGATAATTGAGAACATATGATTGTGTAGACTGAAATACATGTTTATTGCAGATGTTATTTTCTTAATCATATTGATATGTTCCCAAATGGAATATCCTGTATAGTATTCAATGAATAGTTGGGGTTCATTCGATGGTTTATTATTGGGTATTGAAAGATACCAAGTTCGATGGTATGTTAAGATATAATAATATTGAGATATAGCTCATTATTTCCTCCATTTTATGTTTATACCAAATGTGAGAATGGGTGGATATTTCACCCAGAATAAAGATGCTTATCCAGGATAACGTTATGCGATGTTTATTTATGGAGAAAAAAGTTCTCAGTGGCATCTATCGCCAATACTAGCATTTAGAAAAATTTGTGTACATTGGTCGCTTTGATCGGAATGACTCGGACTATATATAATATATCATAAATTCAACTAATTCGACAGGGGGGCAATTTTCCTATTAAAGTTTGCGGTATTCTTTATCTTCGACTATAAATAGTAATTTAAGAACTTTCAAAAGGAGTTATTTCATTAACGGTTCTTGTTTGATAATATTAAATAATTAACTTTAAAAAGATGAAATCATGATAGAATTTGGACCCATTTTACCGCTACCCAAGTGGGAAGAGAAAGTTCATAATCAGAATCAGAATTTCTTTATTGTTGTGAAAAAAAGTTTCATGGTCTTTTCTAAAGGTGTCCGCCTACGATAGAAAAATTATGAAAGAAGTAAGACTACAAAAATAAGGTAAAACTAAAGCCGGCAAGATTCTATCTGTAAATAAATAATTTGGAAATAAAGAAAGAACAGATTTAATTTTACAACAGTCACAAAAGTTATAACAATATATATATATATATATATATATATATATATATATATATATATATATATATATATATCTATTATGAAATATCGAATGAAGAGAATTGAAGCTGCAATTAATAATTAGTAAATATGATCCCGAAATTAGTTTTTATCAAGTGCAAATAATGAATGCAAATTATATCTATCAACCGAACTAACATGTGGATACAATTTGTTTCAGAATCGTAAGGACACTTTGGAGGTGGAAGAACAGGAAAAGAGTACATCAGGTTGTGCAAAAGCCGACGGAAATTTATGTTTGGGTTTGTTAAGTTTTGTTTTGATACTGTATTCGTCCTCATTCAACTTTCATGACATTTCGACTGCTTTACTAACTCCCATTTATTCAATCATTTTTACGTATCGCACTCACATGTTGCACATTCGGAGACTCTTCCAGAAAGAATGTAAGAAAATCGAAACATTTTTCAACATGAACACTTTTAAGAAAGTAATACTAGACCAACAAAATTCTGACAACAATTTTCACAGATACATAAGTAATGTTATGACCTTCGAGGGAATAAGTCTAAAAATATTCTTTTTTGTAGTGCAATTAACAAATTTTGTAAGTGCTTCGAGTAAAGGCATCTACATTATACACAAATGGCTATACAGATTTCAAGATACAAGCGTCTTGAAGTAGGTAGAGGTCATTATGATTTTAGTTTGAATTATCGTTTTCAATAATCGAATTGCGCAGCTGTTATTATTTATTGAGATTTCCATGTAGCTAACTGATTTGATATTCAATTGTACAGTATTGAAGAATTTTAACTCGAAATAGTCCCATTCTTTGAAACATCCTGCTTAGTTGAAATTTTTACATATGAAATCATTGTCATGAAAATATGTCTACAAATACCAACAGTCAGAATTCGGCGATCTTCCATATGATAGTAGTAGTCCAACTCGAAATGTATTTCGACTGCTGTTAAGTAGTTTCAATGAAGACGTGGCACGAATATTTCATCACGAATATTTCATACTGAAATTAAATAATTTTCTGTTGAAGACATTTGTTGATATTATTAACATTTTTTGATGAAAAGTAAGGTATACTCAGATAACTAAGGTTCTGCAATTTTCACGCGTCTTCACAAAGTATGCATCTGGATTCTTTGTTAGTTATAAAGAACACTTCTGTGAGGTAAGACACAGAGTATACGCTTGTGGTTTGTGACAAAATTCATTTCTGTGAATCTACCCCTGCCCATTTGTCAAATGCGTTTTTTAAATGTCCTACTTGGAACTTTGAAAAGATTATTCTTTTAATTCCATTTTAAAGAATCAAGATTTGTCTTCCGAATTTTTAAAGAAGGCACAGATTTTTTCAAATCTCAAGAAACCGGTGGATTTATATGCTTTCCAATGTTATCTGATATATCTAAGAATTATAGCAGATTAAAGCCTTGGGACTTCTTTGATTATTTGAATGTTTACATCACATTTATCGTCAAAACTGATATTGTAGATATTCTTTTGAAATAACTCTGTATGGTTGACAATAGAGGTAGGTCCATTTTCCAAAATGCGTGGGTTAATCAAGAATGCATAATTCAATTGTGACAAAGTATGAAGAATACAAAGATCAAACTAAAATAATTAAGTGAATTAAAAAAAAAGTAGCACTGTGACAATAGGTATATTCGTCGGCAAGTCTTCAACATAAAACAACTACCCTCTCCTACGACCTTTTTGAATTAAATTATTGGCAAATTTTTTTACAGAACTACTTTTAATTGAGAGATGATGATTGGCAAGGACCATGACAACGGTGCATAGGTGCTCCCCCGTTTAAATCGAAAAGTAATTTCAGTTATGGTATTCAAAAAGCACTGCATAGTAGTAATTGTAGAAAACTTTGCTAGGGATAATTCAATGGTCGTAGGGGACAGTAGTTGTTTTTTGTTGGAGACTTGCTGAAAAAATATACCTACCAATTGGATAGGTTGAAGAGGAAAACTGGATTATATTCCATTTTTATTATTAGATTAATTGCTTCCGCCAAGTAGTTCAACATTATTCTCATGAAACTTTGGCTTCAGAAGAAGTAGATGCTATAGTCGGAGTGCTCTCTGGATCCTAGAGATGGCGCTGGATACATCGTTTCTATTCTATTAAGGAGCCAGGTAACCGAGTGGTTAAAGCGACATTGTTTCAATAAATTTGGCTGCCAGTCGGCGATGCAAACCATGGCGACTGCAGACATTTTTCTGATGGTCAGAGAAAGTGCTAAGAAATGAACGTAAAAAGGCAAGACCTCTGAGGGCTGTACGTCGTAAGGGTACGACAGCTGGTTAACGGAAAAAACAATATTCTATTCTAGTGGTGGCCGGGTTCAGGGGTTCGATACATGGACTTATGTTCGATGTGTCGGCCATTGAAGCTTTCGCTAGCATCTGACCCTGTTCTAATCCGGAGTATGAGGGAATTTTTCTCTGGTACATCGGTATCTATAGGCGGCCGCATTCATTGTTGTAAAGCAAGTGCGATGTGAGTTGCCTAGATGCCAATTCCGACGTCTGGTGTTTGCTTGAAGTGTGCACCGACTGCCCGGGGTGGTGCTGTAGGTTTTTCGGGTTTCTCTGCAGCTGAAAAGTTAATACGCCATCAAAAATCAGTAAGTCGACCCGAAGCGACACGGCAAATAATAATAATAGCTCTCCGAGTGTTTATGAGAGAGTATTATTATTATTACTTAATTGGGAGAACTAGCCTTCGCCGATGAGTGGCAAGAGCTATGAATCCGGAACGTAGGTGTTTCTTCATTTAAATCGGTAAAGAATTTTTGCCATGGTATTCAAAGAGCACTGCAGAGTAGTTCTTGTAGAAAACTCTGTTAAGAATCTAACATATATAATTCAACGTATGGGGCCGTAGCTGTTTTCTAGTGGAGACTTGCCGACGAATATACCAATGGTATAGGTTAAAGCGGAAAACTGGATTAAATTCCATTTTTCATCATTAGATTAATTGTTTTCCGCCAAGTAGTATCAACATTGACGTTAGTCGTGGACGACCGATGTTTTAACCCTTACTGCCATATACACCTACGACGTAGGCTTATTATAGCAAGTACCTGTCAGAAAACAACTACTCCCCTGGCTAAGACCGCGACGGGTATTGAATTATGTCTAACGCAATTGCAAGTGCTCCATGTAACTAGCAGAATTATGTTTTGATTCGGACAGGAGGGCCACCTGCAGACTAGTTTCGAGGTTTTGCCTCTCATCAATGCAAGGGTAGGTCAACACATACAGCTCTAAAGCCATCTGTTTCCCGTCTGAATCATCCCACATATTTGGTCACTCTGGTCTCACGCGATGAACCGGTGTCTAGGCCGCTCCACCTTGCGAGCAGAACAAGAGTCACTCCGATTCACCGGTTTTAGAGATGTATATTAAAAAAAATTTTTTTTTTGGAGACCATTTAGTGATTATAGTCGTTGCCGACCGATGTTCTCGATGTTGTCGATGTTGTCGAATGATCAACATTGTTCTCATGAAACTATAGGTTCGTAAGATGCTATATTCGGAGTGCTCTCTAGAACCCATAGATAGTGATGGATACATACTTCACTGTTTATCTTAGGAATTCCCAACAAAAGCTGAAGTAGTTTTTCGCTGATGAGTGGCAAGAACCATGAAACCGGTACCGAAGTGTTTTCTCATTTTAGTTGAAAAATAATTTCAGCTATGGTATTCAAAGAGCCCTGCAAAATAGTTCTTGCAGAAATCTTTGTCAAGAATCTAACAGATATAATTCAACGGTCGTAAGTGACAGTTATTGTTTTCTGTTAGAGACTGCCGACGATTATACTTATTGGATAGGTTAAAGCGAAAGACTATGTTATTTAATACACTTTTCATTATTAGATTGTCTTCCGCCCACATTGTTCTCGTATATATTTTCATTTGAGTGAAGTGGATGATAGTTGAAGTAGAAGATGTTGTAGAACCTCAAATGGTAAATTTAATTTTAATGAGCACAAAAACGGAGAGAATGTATACTGGCTGACCAAAAAGTATTGTTCGCTGACAAAATTTTCTGTCGTTTTGAATTTGGGATGTTATGATGTTCGTATACGCCCATTTTGACACCACACCCAAGAAGTGATCATTTATTTTTTAATGACTTCCTGAACATTTTCGATAACTATTGAAAAGAGCTCCGAGTTGGTGACAATTGTTTTCCAAATTGATAATCGAACAAACGTTATTTCAGATCACAAAAGGCCTCGACAGTTACCAAAGGGGGTTTTGAAAGTTGGGGTGATCATGAAATTGTACCTTCTATTTGTTTCAAAGTTTTATATGATGTAGTATCTTGATTACTTGCATTTCGGACTTCCATCGTATTAATGGTTGAAAGATTTCTACTTCTTTCAATTTTTACTACCTCTCAATTGCTTGAATGTACAATACTATTCAGGTGAATACTGACAAATTAAGAATCTACACGATGTTTTATAGGTCTGCCGGAATGGTGTAATTACGTTGTAATTACGCGCAGTCTTGTGGTGCGCGTGTTTTGCGCGCTTATTCTTCCTCCAAAACGGTCCATTAGTGGTCTCCATACGTTTTTAATTTCTCGATGTGAACGCTGAAAGAATAAACACGGGTATCCCCACCTCTGTTTACAGAAAGAAGACACACACTGGAGAGTATCTCAACTACGGCTCCAATCATCCGAATTCCACGAAGAGGGGTATTGTAAGAACTTTGGTGGAGAGAGCGATGTGTATTTCTAACAACCAACAGTCTCTGAATGCGGAAATAAACCACATCAAAAAGGATCTACGCCAAAACGGATATTCTGAGAAACTCATAGGAGAAGTTCAGAAACAACTCCAAAGGACCAAGACGATCGAAGAACGACCAAAAAACCCCGTTCTTGTCCTTCCCTTCAGCAGGGGCATCTCCGAAAAGATCAGAAGGATCGGAAACAAATACAACATCAAGAGTTGCTCTCAATCCAGCAGTACCTTACGAAGCTTCCTCACCAAGACGACACCAGATCCAGCAAAAATTGTATTTATGAGGTCCATGTGAATGTGGACACTCCTATATCGGACAGATCAAGCGGCCATTATCTGTAAGAATAGCTGAACACAAACAGTGGACTCAACTGGGGAAACATTTAAATTGGGAATTGCCGACCACGCATGGACAGAGCACCACCGAATTATTTGGGACGAGGCTAGTGTTCTTCATAGAGAGGAACATTGGTTCAAACGCAAATGTATTGAAACCGCCTGTATCGAAGCCAATGGTGCCTTCAATCAACCGAGCGTGTAAATTAAAAACGTATGGAGACCGCTAATGAACCGTTTTGGAGGGAGAAAAAGTGCGAAAAACACGCGCGCCACAAGACCGCGCGTAATTACAACGTAATTACACCATACCGGCAGACCTATAAAACATCGTGTAGATTCTTAATTTGTCAGTATTCACCTGAAAACGATTGCAGATTCAAGCAATTGAAACGTTGTGAAAAATTGAAAGAAGGAGAAATTTTTCAACCATTAAGACGATGGAAGTCCGAAATGCAAGTAATCAAAAAATGTACCTGCTATATTTTCCGATACTTATACAAATTTGTCGCAAAACTTCAAGGCACTCTGAATAATTGTTAATTTAAGTGTATTACAGTTAAACAAAATAACTTCTGAGATTCTTTTAAATTTTCCGATTTGAACCCCCCTCAGATATACCCACTAAACACTCCACCTCGTGCGTGGTAGATTCCAGCCACCCAGGCAGACCCGATGACACGTAAGCAGATTCCCATTGTATCTTACCATCCCACTTTCTCTGGCAATCAGAAAAATTCTGCAGTCGCTGTGGTTTGAACCAGCGTCCGGCAGCCAAAAGTGATTCTAACATTGACGCTTTAACCACTCGGCTACCTGGCCCTCATTGTATAAGGTTATATCTATTCTATTTTTAAATTCTTTGATACTTTTCGTAAGCTCTATGCTATAAATGTTACTTTCATACAATGATTGTTAAACGCACCTTTTCTGAAGAAAAGTGAAATCTAAGCTAATACTGTGGCGGGTGATAGACCAGGTCATAACCTATCAGAAATAAAAAAAAAACAACTTGAGCTTAGAAAAAATATTTCCTAAATATTGGAACTTTTAATAATACAAATCAATTTCTATCTCAGGTCAATGTTTTATGTACCAAACCATAAGGTGCGTTTCATGTCCATTCTAATTTCGATAAATACTACTGAATGCCGACTTTCCTTGGCAGTTATTTTCAGTATATAAAAAAAATATCCTTCGAGATTTTTATTAATAACTTTGAACTTATTTTATGACAAACTTCTACAATAATATTGGCTTTGTTAAATTGTTTGTTTTGTCCAGATTCTTGCCATAATTATAAAAAAAACGTGTATTTCATTTTATTTGTTAGCCAATGTATGTACTAACGACTTCTAGTTGCCATATGCTGGAGCGTGTACTGAATCGCGTCGGTTGCGCCATCTTTTGATGACATCAAAAATACCAAATTTTTAAATATATGGGAATTCAGTTTTTTACATATTTGTAACGCTTTAAATGTAAATACATTATGTTTTAACGAAAATATATCGGAAAGCGAAATAAAAAATACTGCTACAATAATAATCACAATTATATATGTAATTAAGAATTTATGATCAACCAGCTCTGTGACTTTCCTCTATTCTTCCTTCCTTAGCATGAATATCATGAAACAATTATTTATATGTATAATTTGCCACCTCAAAATAAACCACGTTAGGCATTGGGTGTCATACATAACAGAGATCACAAGACAGGCTTCAAGTCTAGTGTGACGATGTTTTGTAAGGCACCTAGTAATCGAAAAATTATTAAATAGCAAATAGTAAACAATAAGATTATGAATTATTTATTAGTTCAATGATGAATACATTTGTACTTACATGGAATTCTGAAAAATAAATTGAATTGAATTTAATTGAATTAATAATATATTGACATAACGTAAAGTGAAGAGAGTGTATTTCGATTTAATTCCGAGAGCTCCAACATTCGTCGACAGCTGTTTCTGCTTGCGTTTCTCATAACGTATTAGAAACTTGATTGAACCTTGGGTTGGTCAGAACAACAAAATTGTTGGCTGCCTGTCAATGAATAGATAATCTGACATTGGATTTCTTGGTTCGGGTCAAATTAAGTTTCAACTAGTGACTGTAGATGTCACAAGTTACTTTTTGTAATATATTGTCGTTGTCTTCAGGTATTAATTTCAGAGTGGATTTCGTTTTAATTTCGAGAGTTCCATAAAATCGTCCCGATGAGTATGAAAATACGAAACAGCTGTCGACGAGTTAGAGCTCTCGGAATTAAATCGAAATGCACTTTCTTCACTTTACACTCTGCTTGCGTTTCTCATAACGTATTAAAAACTTGATTGAACCTTGGGTTGGTCAGAACAACAAAATTGATGGCTGCCTGTCAGTGAGCAGATAATCATCTGCCATTGGATTCCTTGGTTCGCGTCAAATTAAGTGTCAACTAGTGACTGAAAATGTCACAATTGAGTTTTTGTATTGACATAACATTATATTATATATTTGCAAAAACACTTTGTACACTTATACAATAATCAGGAGCAGTATTCCTATGGGCCGTGGTGGTAGAGCGTACACCACTCAATAGTAGGGTCGTGGATTCGGTCCCCAGCATGGTCACCATTCTCGTGCATGGCGTCACACGTTAAAAGGTAAGGGCTACGTCTTCTCTAGCTCGCACAAGTCTCTCGAGGACTTCCGAGGTTTGCGCGTAGGGATGCAGCCGGTTGACGGAATTAACAATTTTAACAATGAAAAAACAACAAAAACAAAAATTGAGGTATGGTTCACAATATAGTTGCCTCTGCATTCACATCAAAGGCGTTTCGTGATACTCACGTGGAGTGTACGAAATTTTGTTACTGATGCAAATATATTTTTTGAAGTCCTCAAATCCTATTCACAAACAGTTTCAAGAGAAAATAATACATAATATTCAATAAGAAATGATGACGAAACTGCAATCCTTGTGATCCACCTTAAAATCACATATTTCCACTTCACATACTCAATTAGCAATAATTTTTTTCAACTGTTAATCTTTTTATAATGTTTACTGAACGAGCACGTCAAAATTTTGTAGGAGATTAATTAGAAGAATCAGACAGAAGTTTTAAGTTTCATTATAGAATCTTTGAAGGATTCTAAGTAAAGGATAGTTCTTTTTGTAGACCGAAAATTACTGCTATCGAAATTCGTCCTTCTTTCTGCCTTAGTTACTACTAATAGTCAGTATAATATTTATGGAAAATAAGAATGGAAATGATACGCCAATTATTGGCTTGGTGCATAATACGTCTGACTTTTATATGAAACGTAATGTTTTTTGAAGAAATAAATATATTATTATTATTATTACGTCTGACTTTTCAAGTATTGTTATAAAATCTATAATTGATCTATAAAAGATCAGGTTGTATAATCCATGGTTTACAGGACATCCTGTGTCATTCAATAAAAGTTAGTAACCTATATGATTCAAATTTTCCTCGATAGGTCTTTCTACATTTCAAATTTAGCATTGCTCTAAGCAATATTCTGATAGTGATTGGTGAAGTACAGGTAAACTCTGGTTGTTTTGGATTCTATTTATAGAAAGTAATTTGAGTTGAATCGACACTAATCAATTTTGAATAATGAAATTTTGGAGATGATTGTATCTTTTATTGAATTTTCAATATTTGTTATTAATAAAACTAGATTGAAATAATTTTATATAACAATTTCTAAGAATGGGACTATTCAACAGTTACTAATTGATTTCCATTACTGTACCTGATGATAGTTACTTAAAATGGTTTTTGTTGAGAATGCAAAATATTTATTTTTATTAATATTGTCTTTATTGTTTTTATGGATAGTATTATAACTCAAGAGAAGTATTGTAATACTTCAACTGCCATCTACTTAAATCATTTTTATAAAACTATTCACTCGTGGGTAGCAGCAAAGAAGGGAGGTGATTTCGAAAATGTCTGCAGTTTTAGTCATGCTAAATGATATACGGGTGTTTGTCTCCATTATGTTTACATAGCAATAAAAAAGGCTAATAGAGAAAATCAAATAAGTGAAATGTGCCTTTGGTTAAAAGTAGTTGATAGTTTGTTAGTTTTTTTGCAGTGCAGTTTAAAATTCAATATACCTAAATGTTACATTGTATCTCGCATGAGTTAATACCCTAACTGTCAAATTACTTTTGTTGTTTTGGACTTAATTTAAGATTTGAAATTTTTCATAGACATTTTTGTTTCTCAAAAAATTTTAAGTAATAATGTGCCAAATTATAGAAATCGAAGTCAAAATGATAATGACAATTTTACCAGAAAATAAAAGAGATATGGTAGAGCAGCAATTTTTAGACTTACGGTATAAGTGCAATTATCCGATGTACCAATAATATTAGAATCAAAAAATGCCACCATTTGTACTTGTATCGGATGTATTGATTTTATGTCAAGTAATGTTTCCTGTGATTGTTTTTGTATATAGTTCGAGAGACTCGTTTTATTTTATGTTATTTACTTATTGAAAAGTAGTTCCTGAAAATATGTTAACCATTACTTTTAAGCAGTCTTTGTACTGGGAGGTCACAAAATTGTAATAAGAATGGTAAATGTGCCCTATTTCGATTCATTTATGCATTTTATATGAAAAATATTTTACTCATTGAACCGAGAACTGATTTTTAGTCCTTGCATACCCTGAATGTCTTAATCATTTAAAACCAATTAGCAATAGTAGATCCCGAATTTTAATCAAATAACAGTAATTTTCTGGCATAGTGCATTATTGTTTGGGTGGATGGTGCCATTGGAAATGTCTTCCTACCAAATTTGATTGAACTTTCTGTTTGTAGACCACGGTAATGAGATCAACACTTGAAAATGAGAAAAACGTGATTTACGTATTATTTATAATAATGTATTATTCAAAGAATAGCTCCATTAGTTGACATTATCGTATACATGAGTTCCTGTGGAAACAGTTCCTAATTATTGTACGGTACTGTTTATTGATATTTAGTTTTATATATCCTACATATCTCCTTGTTTACTTCTAGTATAAGTATTTGTTTTATGTCAACTATTTGCCACTTTGTAGGAATGTAAAGTGAAAAGTGTATTTCGACATTGTCAAAGTTATTTATTTCATTTATATTGGATACCCTTTGGGATCTGAAAGAAAAGGGTATTGTAACTTAAATACGGTAAATTTCGTTTTCCATTTTCAACCATTCAGAGTGATCCCCTTTTTTTCTAAGAATCTCAGTACCATAGAAATTTATGCTAGCTTTGAAAAGTTCTACAAGCCCAGGATGATGTTTTTCATAAAAAAAAGTATATCTAAAATACATACTTACTGATTTCTGTTATCAAATGATTGAACCGTGTATTTACCAATTGTTTAGTACAATAATAACTATAACTGACCATACTTCGGTAATTGATTCACTTCAGTTATTATACAGTTTCATCATTATAATTAAGTACTCACCATATGAAGCAGTTTTTCAATATAGTTTACGCAAATTTAGAGATCATGAACTGTTTGTGTTCTGCAAGTAATCCAAAAATACGTAGACGATCTTTATATCGATCTACAACTGTCAAATACAGTTTCAGAAAAATTGTTGAATGTTGAATTATATCTCAAAATTAAAAAAAAAAAATTTGCGAAACCAAAAATTTTTTCTCTTTCAATTTTCTAACTTCCTAACAAATTTGGACAACATTGATGTTTTCACGCTTTCCTTACTTAACCTGTTTGAATACCTAACACTCGGAAAGAATTTTAAAATCTACTGATATACTCATTTTTTGGTAAAAATTTTTTCTAATAGTATTTTTAAAAACAAAAATTCAAAATTGAGTTATATATAAAGTTGTAGTTTCAAGATTTCAGAGCAAAACAAACCCTTTAGCTGATGAGTTCAATATATTTTCACAGGCCTTTTCGGATTTTAAGAAATTTGATTGAGCGAAAAAATTGTTTGCAAGAAAAACTGAATAATTTCTGCAATGAGTTCCATTTTCATACAAATTTAATAGGTGGGTTGTAAACTGAAAAAAAAAACTTTGGATAATTTTTTTTTCGTAATTTTGAGAAATGACCTAAATTTTTTATCTAAATTTGCGTAAACTGAATATGGAAAAAATTATCCATATAATGAGCACTTTAACGATGACAATGTATATTAGGTGTTCAGGTTGATATGCAAAATGGTGGTACTGCCATCTTTTCACAATTTCATGTATGATACACCTTGAGGAAAATTTTCATATGAAATTCATCAACCAAATACCGGGTGGCACTGGAGACATGTAGCAGCCTGCAGTTTTTTAATTTGAAGAGATAAAAATTTGGTACGTTATCAATGATTGCGCTTTCTTTGAACCTAGCGCCAATTTTTTCAACCACCTCTTTGACCGGAAGTCCCAACTTCTATTTCTCAAATGACACCCGGAACATATCTCTAACCTAACTTATTTGCCTTAAAATTATTTATTCAACCATGTATCATAAGTTCGTATTCGTTTCTTAATTGGTTGTTGATTTGCGTTTTATTGAAAAACATCAAGTTGACTGTGATCCAAATTCGATGATAGTAAGATGATTGATAGGCTTTGAGATCCAAAGATAATCTATTACCCTGATCAATTCGTGCATGCTATTAATACATTCTTTGACTCAAAGAAAAAAATCCAAATACCGAGAAAGATACATTTTTTTTTGATTTGGCTACTTGTGAAGAAACTATCTGTCTTTCATTTTTGCCATGTGGCCATAACATGATCTTTCCATTTTGAAACATAAAATTAAATTACAATTACTAATAAATTGTGAAAGGCTTTCGTGGCCATCGTATGTTTAGAGAAGATCTCGACGTTTCGCCAACACGAGTGGTTAACATTTTCAAGAGATATTTTCAAATTTTCTGGTTTCTTAAGTCGCTGTTTAATGCTTGACATTTGTTATACGTTGTCTCAATAAATACCTGTGATTTGACGTTCTTACATCTGATTGGTCCATAGCGTTAGCTGACATCATAGAATCGTTAGTACCGTTATTTTGTGGGTAGGCTAATTGAGAATTTTTTAGAACTAGAAGCCAAACCTTGTTCAATTGTAGTCCTTCTTCGGTTCTGTTAAAGTTGTTGTGGTGTTTCTGAATTTCAATTGCTTCCCGGAGAGTCTTGGGAAATAGGCAGATGTTGAAGAGATGACTTGGGTTTCTTCAAATTTCACTCTATGGTTATCGTTATTGAGAGTATGTTCTGCGACAGCGGATTTCAGTGTGTGCCCTAACCGACAGCAAGCCTTGTGCTCTTTGATTCTTGTTTTAACGGAGCGTTTCGTGGGTTCGATATAAACGCTGCTACAGGAACATGGAATGTGATAAACCCCAGAAGAGCATAGTACGTCTCGTTTGTCCTTCGCTGATCTAAAGTGGTCTTTCAGTTTTTTTGAAGGTTTATAAACGGTTTTAATCTCATATTTTCGTAGAATACGGCCAATACGATCTGTAACTGGAACATATGGTAAGAATGCTTTTCTTCTTTCGGTGTTGGTTTGAGTACTACTTGGTTCAGTGGATGGACAGTCATTTGGTCTACTATTGATTCTTCCGTCTCTGATTTCTCTTCTATTTTTCATACACCTCTCAATATCTCTTTTTTTGTACCCATTAGAAAGAAGAGCGTTTTTTAGATGTTTCAGTACCATCATCATTGGTATATTTCTGTCATAATTATGTTAGCCACTGTGTGATCGTTTTTTTTAGAGAAAATATATGCTTCGGTTTTTGCTAGGTTCATATTTAAATCGTTCACGTTCCTTCCCCTTTTATCTGCAAATGTGTCTGTTCACTTTTTTCCAGAAACCAGAAATTAGTTAAAACATGGCGAAGTAGACTGCAAATAGGGAAGCCAATCAGTAAATATATGTGAGTTTGCAGTGAACACTTAATTTTGGAACAGTTCACTCCTAGTAAGGGATTAATTGTTTATAATTGTAAATCTAATTATTTTCAAGACACAAGAGGCAAGCAAGTCATTAAAACGTTAATTAAAGGGGTCATTGTAGTCATTGTAGACAAAGTCCAAAAATTCGTTGATCATCAACATTCTCTACCTCACAAAATAAAACATGATTACTGCTTCCCCTTCGACTACCTTTTCCTCTTAAATAATGAAATTTCAGCCAAATAAAACTTCACCACAGGCATTTCTAAAGAAGCACTCCAAAGTTGAGACTTGAAGTGAGAGAGAGTGAAGTGAGAGATAAGTGAAAGTTCAATAATTGAAGAAATTTCAAATAGACCACGTCAACAACTGTCAACTGATAGATAAATGACGTTTGCTTTGTTTTCTTGGAGTTTTGTTGCGCCACCTGGTGCCAGTGGTGACCGCGAATACCGCCTCCTAGACAAAATACTGAAAATACTAATAGACTAGTGAATTGATGAATCAGCGGAACAATTTTATTTTTATGTTTCCAAATGGAAAGATCATGTTATGGCTACATGGCAAAAATTAAAGACAAATAGTTTCTTCACAGGTAGCCAAATTTTAAAAAAAATATCCTATTTTAGTTTTCTCAATATCGTGAGTACAGGGTGATATTTAAAAAAAATAAATAGGAATTACTTCCAAAGAGGTGGTTGAAAAAAATTGGCACTGGTTTCAAAAAAAGCTCCATCATTGATTACGTACCGCCTGTGAATCTAAATTTTTTATGGTTTCAAATTATGACACCCCGGTAAATTGGTAACGGATTAACTGAGAGAATGTGGATGTAGAATATGTTTGTGAGTTTCTGTCCTAAATGTTATGTTGTTGTCGGAAATGTATGTGGCCTAACTTAGGAGTCGTCTTCAAATTATTTGTATCAAACTGAATCATCACTTTTTATTGAAACACTTTGTAGTATATAACAATTACCTTGAGTTTGAGGTAGAATCGCCGCTCATCCATTTACTTGGTTATATTTCGTCATAAAGTGTTCCTTTTTTAAGGTAACTAGTACCCATTCAGTTGTTTCACTTGGTCTTCCAATCATCAGATGATTTAACATCAGAATTTTATCAGAAAGAAATCAATCACCATATAATGGTCTTCATGATCTGAACCATTGAATCATTTCTATCTTTGATTTTTTATTGAATCTGACCAAAGCAAAGTTATTATCTAAAAAAACATGAATGCATATCGTCTACATAGGACTTGAAATTAATCATGACTTGAGTTATGTTAGTCTTCTATATACCACTGTGTTAATAAAAAATGTCTTCCTTTGAGAGTTGAATGTGAATATAGCTGATGATTTTGGCCCAAACTCAGGGTATTTGCAGATCAATGACAAATATGTTAAATGTAACTGAGTTATTTGTAATCTATACAAAATAAACTGTGGCAAGATTACATTTTTTCAATTTTTTTCGAACCCAACTGAATAAAGATTAGAATGTAGATATTTAAATAAACATGATTTCTGAATATCTAAAAAAAATCGTGAGCCGAGATCAACTGAAATTGCATTTCGCCTAAATTGAAAGTGAAGTTTTTGTAATTGAATAGGAGCGAATTATTTATCTGAAAAATATTCAAAGAAGCTTCAATTTATGTTAGTAGTTTAACGGGTGTGAAAATTTGTCAATCTGATTTTTGAGCTGTGAACGTTTTCAAATAATCAACACCTCACTGTTGAAGAAGTAAAATTCATTGTGTCCAAAATTTCTTCCAGACTCCAGAGAGCTACTGGTAAGTTCAATTGAAAAAATATAATAATCTGCATGTGATTTTTGTTGTGCCAAAATTGTTGTCAGATTTGTGGTGGTTGGCGTTTTAAAATTTTGTTTTTATGCATTTTTTTGTTTTTGAGAATTTTATAATTTACATCATCGATTCACAAAATTCAATTGGCAATATGATATTCATTTTCACCTCCATTAAATGTATTTCAGTTTCGCAAATATGTTCTTCATTCTGAAGAGGGCTAATTTTGGGGACATATACACTATACACTGGGTCCAAAATACGGTTGTTCACCGTGGGAATGTTGAAAACGGTAATAAAAATTGTTCTGCTCAAATGCTTAAGTGCATTTTCCATTTTTTTGGATATTCAAGTGAATTCGAAAAAAAAAGTATTTTTTGTATTTGAGTTTTTTCTGATGTTTTTGTCAGAGCTGGAACAAAATGAGAAACACTTCGTTACTGTCCGACGTTTCATTATAGATCAACCATCATCAACTGTTTCATAATACAGTTTTGATAAGTCCCTGTTTCAATAAATACAGTTTTTAAAATGATTTCCATCGTATTTTCAATGATTTATCACATATGGCGGTTTCATTACGTTTCAGATGATCTTGAATTTTCAAAGCGATTTTCGAGATCGAGCTTGAATTGAAAAAGAAAATTTGAATTTTTTTCGCATCTTTGAAAATCCGTGATGATGGCCAAAAATGATGTGAAACGTAATGAAACCGTCATCAGTAACACATCATTAAGTTTTGAATAAAAATTAAAAAGATTAGTTGATGGTTGATCGATAACGAAACGTCGGATAATAAAACTGATATCACGAGACAGCTCATGGAAATTTGATGTCAAAAGTGTTTTTTATTGAGCCCAGCTCTAACTTTAACTCTGGAAAAAATTAAATGAGAATTTGAAAAATGAATATTTTCCGAAATGTAACTTTTTTCCAATTCAACCAAAAATGTATCTTTTTGAATATCCCCATGGTGGACATCTTGTACTGACTATATAGTGACAGGTTGATTTATTGATACAAATGAAAAAAAAATGGGAAATTTCAATTATTATTCCTTTAAGAAGTGTCTGTCTGCATCTCTTCAAACAAAATGCTTTGATTATCTCTTACTTTATACCGAAAGAAAATGAAACCCGTCTTTATCGAAAAAGTGTTTGGCTTCAAATATAATTTTTGCGTATTTCGAAAAATAATAGCCGTTTTATATTACAGACGTTTCCGAAAAATTGCGAGGAAATTACTTGCTAGACTTTTTTATATCAACTGCGCTTGCTTCTACACATTTTTGATGGAAATTCGTTGTACGCAAAAGTATAGATTGTGAAATTTAGTAAAAGTCCCAAATAAAAGTCTGAAGTGCACATTAAATTATTGCGTGTTATTTGTTGCGTGGTATTTCAGATTGCTTGAAATGAAGTTGCAACAAAATATCTGTAATGTAAAACGGCTGTAAGTGGTACTTTTCTCGAAAACTATTTTCATGTTTTTATACCATCCCTCGTATACGAAACAAGATAAAGCTTCTGTGGTATTTTGAATTCCTGTATCGAATACTGCAATATGCTCAGCATTAACTATGTATGTCTCACGAATCTCAGCAGCTTATGCTATGCTTGTCAAGTTGAGAGAGAATTATCTTGAACGCTCTTTTTTGATAATTGTTTCAAACCAAAGACAAATTTCTATTCTATGTTGGTATGAACGAGTATGTGACGAGGGGACTGTGGGGAAGTTTTTCCAGAGTGTTAGCCCAGTATATGTAACAAATAGTAGTGAAGCTCGAGTAGGCTGCTTTGATGTTTTCGAGGATAGAGTTTAATCGGACACCATGACACTTTCAGGATAAAATTCATATTTTTTTGGCAAACTCGGTTGTGTTGTGATTACAACTTTGTTTCCCGTTTACATCTTTTCACGCATCAGTTTAAGTTTACACTGTTCTGTTATCTGATTTGTGACCGAATGAGAAATTCTCTAACAGCACCTCATGCGCGATCTTTAATATCCTTTCTATCCTTTGAACAAATATGGCAGCTGTCTGCGCAACAAAAATGCGCGAGTTTTCCCGCCAATCGAGTTACACTACTGGTTGTTACGTATACTGGGGTGTTAGTGTGCTTCTGCTGTTATTGATGTTATTATATCCGCCCACCCACTCCTACATACAGAGCTGTCATTTAATCCCGTATTCACAGAACTTAAACACAGAGGAAACGGGAATTATAGGTCTTTGAAAACAGCTTTGCTGGTCACTTGCCCAACTGCAACTCTACGATAAAGATCAACTACCGTTTTGCAATGGTGTATCGGTGAGAGTGAATGATCTTGAGATTTGGTCTAGTGGCCATCTAATAGTCACAGGCAGAGCTGGTTTAGTTGACCTGTATTGTTCTATGCTAATAATGTTTATACAAGAGGAAATATGAACATTTGGTACGCATGCGCCGTAACGCGATAAAATAGCCTAGGGAATTTTACTTTGTATGTTGTTCAAAACCTGTCAAATTAAAAAATTCCCTTTGATTTTCGTTCATATCATCATTAATACAACCTATTTCCGGGTTAAATCGATTGACATATTGTGTGCCTTTTCTGGTACGATATGAGATTGGAATGAATACAATTTTTTATTTTAGCGATCTCCGATATCTGGATGAACCCGGATATGTGAATCGAAGTTTTATAGATGAAAAAGAACCAAAATGAAATATCCTAGTGAAATTTACTTATGTACGTTGTTCAAAACCTGTCAATCAAACAACGCACAAAAGTAAAATTCCCTAGGATTTTTTGTCCATATTATCATTAATGCTTCGATTCATATATCCGGAAACATTCAGGGATCAAAAATTGAAAACTATATGTCCTTCCGAATTTAAAACAGGAACTGTTCTATTTTTGACACGAAATAGAGATGCTGGAATCGTCTATTACCACTTCCAAAGCCACTTCAGAAAAGTGACACTCGTCGATGAGCAGGCGCACCAAGGGCTAATAGGAACGTTTTTACACCATGGAAAAAATCATTATTGCCTTCTCCTCTTTGTTTAAGTTATGTGCCTGTATCTCACGTAATCATAAAAGTTAGGCAACCAAACTTGCACGGGGTAGTCCAGAAGATTAAAAAATATTTCCCGCGAGCACAAATATCTCTGGAAGGTTTTGAGATGTTTCAAAAATGTAATCACGCCGATGTTTCTTTGAGACGTTATGTACTTCCCAAAGAGGTCCCTGAAGGATATTCAATGTTCTGTTTTTGTTGTGTGGCGTTTTTTTAAATGCCTATAGGAATGTATCGGAAATGTGCACAAAATGTTATCTTGTGGATGTTTCCACTTGGCGTAACATAGTTCACCTTTGAGATGTTCACCGAGAATATATATATATGTAGCGTTCGCGCAATCGCAAATGTGATCATGTGATCTTAGTGATGTTTGAGTTGACGGAGAGTATCGTTTCTAGTTTCGACTTCAATTTACCCCATTTTGTTTTCCGTAAAAGTAGTCGTTTTAGAGTGAAGTGAAACGTTTTGTCAAGACAAAATATTATATTTAGTAATCAAGTTGATCACGGACTGCAAAGTAATTTAAGGAATGAATTGTCGATATTCAGAAAATAAATAACCTCAAAAACATATACCAGTTCTGACTTGTAAAATCATCATCATAATCATTATGTATACCTTGTCTATGTAAAGTGATTAGTCAAGGACACTGTATTTATTGAGAGTGTATTCACAGTTTTGTTTAAATTCAGTTGAACCAGGCAACAACCAGTGTTAGAGTGATATTTACATTTTTGAAAAGTTGTTCAATTTGTATAAACAGAAAATATTTAAGGTTTAAATTTGTATGTATGTTCCTTTGATGCTATTAAAATAAGTTATATCGATTATTTTTTTAATCGCCCCAGAGTACTCTTCATATTTTGACTATTGTCGATTTGTACCTACAATTAATGACAAAAAACGAGATAAAAGTGCATTTTGTATGTCTGAGGAACATCTCAAACAATGTTTTATATACAGTGATTTAATATAGGCGAAAAGCTTTAATAATGTAATGTTGTGTCTTAAAAAAGGCTTTGAAAAAAACGTGAAAGAAATGCTTTTTGTGATGTCCCAGGAATATCCTAAATATAGCCGCGTGCGGCGGACATTTGCACCTACATACACGTTCTATTCATGTATGAACAGAACATCGCAGTGAAGGTTTGATGTCTCAAAAACTCTTACTTTTAACATCTCTGAGATGTTTTTGTGCTCGCTGGGTTCTCACCGTGCATCTGGTAAAAAAAGCGGAGGGAAATGCTTGTAAAATAGGGTTTTGATTGCAAAAATGTCTGAAGGAAAGAAATTTGTTTTCAATATGAATTTTTGAATCCAAAGAAAAACACAGAAATATTACGCCTGCAGTGAATTGAACGCTTTTTAATGTCTGTTTCGATACAGGGTTGTGCAAAATTTGAATTTTATTCAGTTGTTTTAAACTTTATTCACCTCGGAGAATAATAATAAGAGATAAATCAAAAAGAGATAAATCAAACCAAGTTGAAAAATAAAATATAATAAGTGTTCATTATGGCATGGGGGGTCAAGTGACACATCGTTGAAAAGATAATTCAATTCTCTTTTCAACCATATGAATTTTTTCGGAGCTCGTTATTTTTTTTTTACCATATACTCTCGAATTGTCAAGTACAAGTGCGGATCTGAATGGTACCCTTATCTCGATAAAATTGATCGGTAGAATGTGGAACGATCGAATAAAAATATTTTTGATGGTTTTACCGATACTACTTTTTGAGAGAAGATATATTGCAATTACTCGACAGATGACGCTGGGGGCACATCAACTTGAAAAATTTCGAACGGCAAAGAGATCGAAATTGTAAAAATACTTATTAACGAGAAAATCAAAAAAATGTATATGGTTGGTACAATATTCTGAGGCACTGTTCTTGCAAAATGAATATTTTTTTGAGTATGTGCAGACTTTCCCCAAAGAATGGTACCCTATCTAATGTGACTCTGAATATAACTGTTGGATGCTAGCATTGCAGACTCAGTGGAAATATGTTGTGATATTGCTTTTTTGCACACACTATCTTGACATATGTGTTGCAACTTAATTCATTTCACTCTTTCAGTCCAGCTTTCAGACAATGGAAAAGTTTCCTATATTAAGATTTTATTCTCTGAAATTTATAAAAAATTTAAATAAACGAATTTTTTTTCAGTCGTAAGATCAAATAAACAGAAAAAAATAATAGAAATAAGCTTCGGCTTCTTGTGCGAGCTAGGGAAGACGTGGCACTCACCTTTAAACGTGTGATGCCATGCCCGGTACTAGTGACTGTGATGGCATTTGAATCCACGCCCTTATGGTTGAGAATCGAATGCTTTACCATCACGACTACCACGGCCAATTCTTGTTAGTATTCAGTTCGAGATTGGGTGATATAAAGTATTCCTCCAGAAAAGTCAACTGTAAAAAAATATGCAATCAGTAGGACTACAAACTACAGACCAGTCATCTGCATTATTCCAACAACTTTGGGCAAATATTATTGGTGTTAATGTATTGTAGAGGGCCCAACATTGACCTTTGGGGTACACCTTTGTGTCCATCAGAATTAAGAGTTCAGTGACACAATTTACTGTCGATTTTTTAAATATATTCGGGTATCAGCCCTTTGTAAAATTTGTTTTTACGAAACTTCCATGTTTTCGGAGAAAACCCCTCAAAAGCAGAGCTTGTGGGAGCCAGGGAGATCCGGGATCTACAGTTTAAATAAAAGTGGATTCCGAACCACTTCAGCTCAGTGATAGGCGACCGGGGATCAACCTGGACCACCTGGATGGAAGACAAACACCACGACCACTTCGCTATGTAATACCATACATTGACAATTTCGTGATCAGAAGTCAACAACAAGCAACTTCTACAACT
The DNA here is from genome assembly GCA_944452925.2 of Chrysolina oricalcia. NCBI lineage: Eukaryota > Metazoa > Arthropoda > Insecta > Coleoptera > Chrysomelidae > Chrysolina > Chrysolina oricalcia. The sequence continues at coordinate 17,414,211 of OX101809.2, read as the reverse complement.
AGAAATTGACTGCTGTTGGAACACTTACGCTATTAATAGAGGCAATTACCATATTGTTTTTGTTTTTTTTTGGCCGTGGGTCGCGCTTGTAGAGCGTTCGCCTCTCAAGCACAGGGTCGTGGGTTCAATTTCTAGTTTGGTCATCGGTCTCGTGCATGACATCACACGTTAAAACGTAAGGGCTGCGTATTTCCAAGCCCGTACAAGTTTCTCGAAGAGGGGTTGCGCGTAGGGGTGCAACAGTTTGACAGAAATAACAATTCAATTTTTTTTACAATTTATTCTAATCTGCACATCATTAGAAAGATAATTATTCTCTGGACATGTAATCAGTCTATTTATATATTATTTTTCGAAGACATTGCTCAAATTTGAGAGTATTGCAATGATCTTATTGTTTGGCATATTTATTTTGTGTCATCGAATATGAGACCATTGTTTTTCGGCATGTGTAAATGTTGTTTGCGTTTGTTGTTTATGTTCGTTGCCCACCCCAACAACGTTTGGATGAGTGGGAAACGCTCTGCATCACGATCACGGCTTCTTGACTTCATCAGTTCTTCAATTCATTTTATTTCCTTTTTGGATAAATATACATCGTATTGGAAACGTTACAGAAAGAAGTAATATTATACAAGTTGATAGAAGAGAGGAATACACTATTTACAGATACAGCTTTTACAATTCTACCCATCTTTCAGTCAAATTTGCTAAAGAGATCACGATTTTTCAGTTTTTTATGAATCGTCTAAGTACAGATGTTTAGCATGAAGTAGCTGATGTTAATAGTCTGATTCACAGATTAGTAAATATTCTCCTAACATATTCCAAATTTGAAGTGTATGTAATCGAATGAATGAAATTAATAAAAGCTCTTCTCCTTTCTGCTGGTGGACGGTTATTTTCTAAATCATTATTGATATACAATAAAAAATGTTTTGCACAACTCTACAAGGGAAAAAAGTTTCTGGAAGATACAACTTTTGTTTCAATTTTAACGTTATAATATATAGTAACGGTGCAAGACTTTTTTGATCTGTATATTGACGACATTGTTTTTATTTATAGGTATCAAGAAATTGCAGTGAGTGAATTGTCTAGAAGGTAATATGGTGGTGTCTCATCTCTCTTTGCAGATTATGAAATTCTCACTCACTTTTTATCTGTTTCATAACCCAGTTTTACGTGTTCACTTACGTATGAGTTTAGAATAATTGGGAGTATACGTGTCGATCCCTAAAGTTACTCTCGTTCATGCTAGACTCAAATAATCTAAAATTTTATTGAGAAATGAAGCGATCAATTTTCACGTTCCTTTTCAGAATGTCTTCCAAATTACCAGCTCTACAAAGAAACCTGCATAGAAAGCTGTCCAGAGAAATATTATAACATCATTCTTGAAAACAGCGATAGTTTCAAAAAAAATGTGTTATCAAAACAAAGTTGTTCCTCATGTCACTATACGTGTAAACACTGTGTGGGATCACTAGATTCTGACTGCTCAGAGTGTTACGAAGACGCCGAACTAGTACACTCGACCAGTACCGAATCGTACTGTTATCCAGTTCATCTGATGAAGTCATATCAGAGAAGTGGTCCTACAGAATGTTTACTACGATGTATATTTTGATTGTGGTTATCACCCTTTCGTTAGTGATTTATCTTTTTCGGAGAAGAAAGCGGTTTTTACAGGACTATATAGCCCTATATTGCAATGTGGAGACATGAAATAAAATATGTATTTTTGAAAATTAAATTACTAGCGAAAATAGGTATTTTCACATAATAGATTTCGAAATGTGTGTATATATTCGTGATCTATAATAAATCACACGGTTGGGTATCATTAAAGACATCCGAAACTGAAACCAAATCGAGGAGTACTCTGATATTTTTCTTATATTCGCGTTTAATGATATTTATATATTACCCTGAATCAGGCTAGTTACTTGGGATCATTATTAGAATTTAAGGCTGGGATTACACGATGAATGGTTGATTCGAACATATAATATACATTAATGTAAGTCCATATCTAATTAATATTAAACTACTGTATCAATTGTTTAACAAATGCCTTTCGAACGCAAAATACACTTTATGTACTTGGTGGTGATGACATGATGACAAAAGTTACCTCTTACTATTTGGTTAGTTTCAAAGATAATAGAAATAGACATTTGCATAAGACTCATTTTAATTGAAAGAACTAAATGTTCATGATAGAGTACTTGTACTTCAAAAGTTTGCATTACACAAAATAAATTAGGTAGTAGGTACTCATTAGCTTTGATTATAATTATTTTTAGGTGTAATTTTTCAAGAAATGGCACGAGCTATTTCTGAAGAGGTAGTTAGTTCCGATCAATACATAAGGTATAAGCCTTCAGGCACTCGTATGTTAATTTAAGTCAGTAAAATATCTGAACTGGGGATTCCATACTATCTGTGGTTTAGGTCAACTTTAATTTGAACTTGACTGGGTTGTCACCACTATGCAGGGACAGTTTTCATTCAATTTCATGTGGGAACCCGTTCTATTCGTATTGTCGATATGACTTTCAAGGGAAAAAAAAACAATCTGTATGTGTGAAATCTGCCTATTTTGTACTATAATTGTAAATATACGACCAACATATAGGACTGGAGAAATATATATTTTACGTTAGTTTTTAATACCAAAGGCCTAAATAACATATATTATCTGATGTTTATAATTTTTTTTTTCATTTTATAAAATATAATGACTATATTTTAATGAATTTGGAACATGACTTTACTGTACTATCGATACATATCTGTGTAAACATTGAACAATGTGAATTTCGTATTCCTGCCTAAATGCTCAAAAAGTATATTTATGTTAATGAACACAGAATTTTATAAATAGTAGATAGTTATAAGATCTATAATATCCAATCTAAAAAAACTTATGTATGATGGAATGTGTTGCAGTGCAATTATCCGAATGGTTGCAGGACTACTAAGTTTTGTCACTTCTTTGTAGGTATACTGGAACTTTTGATGTGAATATAATTGAAAAACGGAAAATTACCCTAACATCAAAACTATCTCAATTTCACTCGATGAGGGTTCCAACAATTTTTTTTTGGAACAGTTGTCTTATAAATGAAAAGTGATTTTGTTCTATCATTTAGCGGCGCACTGTATATACCGTCTGAAACTACTACACGCCCACCAACCTACACCATCCTGAATTAATCAATGTAGTTGTTTGCCTGACCTCTGGATTTAGTGATATGTTATTATTCAGTTTGCAATAAATTAATACCCTGAGAACTGCTTGTACGGTTAATTCGACTAATTACCTCAGGTTAATTGATTAATGGACTATACGGAATTGGGCCATTATCTGTGTTCATGTTCAATATGATATCTTAAACCCATCGAGCTGTTTGTTGGCATATACGGGTCTAGTTAATTTCAATTGCTGAAGCCCTTCCTTGTCCGACCAACATACTTTTTCTGGCTATCCTTGCAGTTGATTCCGCAAATAACAAATTTTTTAGTTTTATCTTTACGATTTCGGAAGATATGTTGGAATTTATGGAAAGTATTGCAGACATGTTCAGAATACCCCTAAAACCCAGAAATATATGAAGGGTGCAGTAGAAAAACGATGAGGTTCCACTTTTTGAAAAGTAGAGAAAAGAGGGGAGGGGGAAGAGGGGTTGCGCGTAGGGGTGCAACAGTTTGACAGAAATAACAATTCAATTTTTTTACAATTTATTCTAATCTGCACATCATTTGAAAAATAATTATTCTCTGGACATGTAATCAGTCTATATTATTTTTCGAAGACATTACTCAAATTTGAGAGTATTGCAATGATCTTATTGTTTGGCATATTTATTTTGTGTCATCGGATATGAGACCATTGTTTTTCGGCATGTGTAAATGTTGTTTGCGTTTACTGTTTATGTTCGTTGCCCAACAACGTTTGGATGAGTAGGAAACGCTCTGCATCACGATCACGGCTTCTTGACTACATCAATTCTTTAATTCAATTCAATTCATTTTATTTCCTTTTTGATAAATATACATCGTATTGGAAACGTTACAGAAAGAAGTAATATTATACAAGTTGATAGAAGAGAGGAAGACACTATTTACAGATACAGCTTTTACAATTCTACCCATCTTTCAGTCACATGTGCTAAAGAGATCACGACTTTTCAGTTTTTTATGAATCGTCTAAGTACAGATGTTTAGCATGAAGTAGCTGATGTTAATAGTCTGATTCACAGATTAGTAAATATTCTCCTAACATATTCCAAATTTGAAGTGTATGTAATCGAATGAATGAAATTAATAAAAGCTCTTCTCCTTTCTGCTGGTGGACGGTTATTTTCTAAATCATTATTGATATACAATAAAAAATGTTTTGCACAACTCTACAAGGGAAAAAAGTTTCTGGAAGATACAACTTTTGTTTCAATTTTAACGTTATAATATATAGTAACGGTGCAAGACTTTTTTTATCTGTATATTGACGACATTGTTTTTATTTATAGGTATCAAGAAATTGCAGTGAGTGAATTGTCTAGAAGGTAATATGGTGGTGTCTCATCTTTCTTTGCAGATTATGAAATTCTCACTCACTTTTTATCTGTTTCATAACCCAGTTTTACGTGTTCACTTACGTATGAGTTTAGAATAATTGGGAGTATACGTGTCGATCCCTAAAGTTACTCTCGTTCATGCTAGAGTCAAATAATCGTACATTTTTATTGAGAAATGAAGCGATCAATTTTCACGTTTCTTTTCAGAATGTCTTCCAAATTACCAGCTCTACAAAGAAACCTGCATAGAAAGCTGTCCAGAGAAATATTATAACATCATTCTTGAAAACAGCGATAGTTTCAACAAAACTGTGTTATCAAAACAAAGTTGTTCCTCATGTCACTATACGTGTAAACACTGTGTGGGATCACTAGATTCTGACTGCACAGAGTGTTACGAGGACGCCGAACTAGTACACTCGACCAGTACCGAATCGTATTGTTATCCAGTTCATCTGATGGCGGAAGTCATATCAGAGAAGTGGTCCTACAGAATGTTTACTACGATGTATATTTTGATTGTGGTTATCACCCTTTCGTTAGTGATTTATCTTTTTCGTAGAAGAAGGCGGTTTTTACAGGACAATATAGCCCTATATGGCAATGTGGAGACATGAAATAAAATATGTATTTTTGAAAATTAAATTACTAGCGAAAATAGGTATTTTCACATAATAGATTTCTAAATGTGTGTATATATTCGTGATCTATAATAAATCACGCGGTTGGTATTAATAAAGACATCCGAAACTGAAACCAAATCAAGGGGTACCTACTCTGATATTTTTCTTATTTTCGCGTTTAATGCTATTTATATATTACTCTGAATCAGGCTAGTTACTTGGGATTATTATTATAATTTAAGGCTGGGATTACACGATGAATGGTTGATTCGAACATATAATATACATTAATGTAAGTCCATATCTGATTAATAGTAAACTACTGTATCAATTATTTAACAAATGCCTTTCGAACGCAAAATACACTTTATGTACTTGGTGGTGATGACATGATGACAAAAGTTACCTCTTACTATTTGGTTAGTTTCAAAGATAATAAAAATAGACATTTGCATAAGAATCATCTTAATTGAAAGAACTAAATGTTCATGATAGAGTACTTGTACTTCAAAAGTTTGCATTACACAAAATAAATTAGGTAGTAGGTACTCATTAGCTCCGATTATAATCATTTTTAGGTGTAATTTTTCAAGAAGAGGTAGTAGTACCGATCAATACATAAGGTATAAGCCTTCAGGCACTCGTATGTTAATTTAAGTCAGTAAAATATCTGAACTGGGGATTCCATATTATCTGTGGATTAGGTCAACTTTAATTTGAACTTGATTAGGTTGACACCACTATGCAGGGACAGTTTTCATTCAATTTCATGTGGGAACCCGTTCTATTCGTATTGTCGATATGACATTCAAGGGAAAAAACCAATCTGTATGTGTGAAATCTGCCTATTTTGTACTATAATTGTAAATATAAGACCAACATATAGGACTGGAGAAATATATATTTTACGTTAGTTTTTAATACCAAAGGCCTAAATAACATATATTATCTGATGTTTATAATTTTTACTTTTTTTTCATATTATAAAATATAATATAATATATTTTGCTGAATTTGGAACATGACTTTACTGTACTATCGATACATATCTGTGTAAACATTGAACAATGTGAATTTCGTATTCCTGCCTAAATGCTCACAAAGTATATATATTTATGTTAATGAACACAGAATTTTATAAATAGTAGATATTTATAAGATCTATAATATCCAAGCTAAAAAAACTTATGTATGATGGAATGTGTTGCAGTGGAATTATCCGAATTGTAGGTATATTGGAACTTTTGATGTGAATATGATTGAAAAACGGAAAATTACCCTAACATCAAAACTATCTCAATTTCACTCGATGCGGGTTCCAACAATTTTTTTTTTGGAACAATTGTCTTATAAATGAAAAGTGAATTTGTTCTATCATTTAGCGGCGCACTGTATATACCGTCTGAAACTACTACACGCCCACCTACCTACACCACCCTGAATTAATCAATGTAGTTGTTTGCGTGACCTGGATTTAGTGATATGTTATTATTCAGTTTGAAATAAATTGATACCCTGAGAACTGCTTGTATGGTTAATTCGACTAGTTACCTCAGGTTAATTGATTAATGGACTATACTGAATTGGGCCATTATCTGCGTTCATGTTCAATATGATATCTTAAACCCATCGAGCTGTTTGTTGGCATATACGGGTCTAGTTAATTTCAATTGCTGAAGCCCTTCCTTGTCCGACCAACATACTTTTTCTGGCTATCCTTGCGCAAATAACAGATATTTTAGTTTTATCTTTACGATTTTCGAAGATATGTTGGAATTAATGGAAAGTATTGCAGACATGTTCAGAATACCCCTAAGACACAGAAATATATGAAGGGTGCAGAGGAAAAACGATGAGGTTCCACTTTTTAAAAAGTAGAGAAAAGCGAAATCCAATGTGGGAGTCTCATCGTTATTCCACTGTGCTGCCTACTTTCGACAGCAGTTTTTTATGGAATCTCATTGTTTGTCCCCTGTAAGGTTTGGTATGTTGATACTTCATGCTACAAGCTAACAGATGCCGCTAAAATGTCGATTTCGGAAAAAATGGAACAGAATTGTTTCTAGTTCAATAATCGCTTCATGAACAACATAAAGGCAAAGCCACGGAACACCCTTTATCTCATTACTCGTAACTCTGAAATATCACCAAAAAAATCTCAGTCATTTCCCTAGGATTTAGGTGAGAGAGGAAGACGTGTTCAGTGTTTTTGACCAAACATAAACTACTTCGTGTGATAACTCAACAACTAATTCTCAACCACATCGCTTACATACAAAAACAAAGAACACATGCCACTAAAATGTGTGTTCGTCAAGCTAGAAGTCCCTTGAAAGGACGATTCAAAGAACATGACAAATTTTACATTTTCAAGGTCGAGAAAAGTCTGGTGTTGCCTACCATGCTTTATAGAATAACGATTGCTTACATAGTCCTGAAATTTAATTAACCAGACTAGAGTATAGGATAACATACTGATCAAAGTGTTATTATATTTATTACAGAAAGAATGATACTTGCAGGCAGATTAGTGGAGAATGCTTAGTTTGTTATAATTACATATCTTTGTTGGCCAAAAGCGCGTCTAGTGTAGATGGCGTAGTTTGGGTAATTTTCTGTGTTTTCTGGAATACTAGGGTTGTGGTAAAGACTTAAAAGGTCCTTCACACTTTCTTAAAAACATTTACTCGAGGTTCCTTACTTTTATTTTTTCTTCAAGCTATTTTTGGGTATGATTATTATTTTTATTTCTATAGCTAAAACATCTGAAGGGTTATTATTTTAGAAATATATGATTCGAGGACTAATTGGCGGATTAATTGGCGGTCCATGAGCCATAAGAAAAAATATCTTTATTTTAGATTGTTATTATTTTGGTACATCCTCTTTTATTATATTTTGAATATAGTATATTTTTATAATTGTATAGGTAGTTTTATCTGAACATATGTGATAAATAAAATTATTATTATATTGCCATTCTGTGTTTTAATTGATATAGCATGTATAGGTAAGTGCTTGTTGACCAATAAGAAAGTATTACGGCTTCGCCAGGTCGAAAGTGCCAAACATGCCAACATTAGAAAATAATGTGGAAGTCGTGGATTTTCTGAGTGCATAACAGAAAAAAAAACAAATCGAATTGAAGAGGTAGGGTTTTTGTAGAATCAGTTATAGAAACGATAAAAACTTATGTGTTTAATAAAATAAATAACTTTTTACAATTGTTCCTAATTCTAATATCACATGTATCTAGTAGTCATAGCTGAAAAAAAAAGAAAATATTAACATTAGAAATTATAACTCAATGAAATTGTAAAACGTTGAAATAAATGATACTTTTCTTTTTTCATTTCGAGTTTCTAAGCGAAGAGCTTGATAGAAAAAACTGGAATGACGTTATAACATTTCGATTCCACTATCAGATTTTTAATGTTTGTTTTTATTGTATTCTTGTAATAAATATACTTATCTTGGTTGAAGCGGTTGAGGGCGACAAAGTTTTCTTTTTTTAATTTTTTTCGGCTTAAAAATCGGAATTTCCTACTTTAAACTCGGAAATTTCCACTTCAAACTAGAAAATTTCGAGATTTAATTTGAATATTTTTTTTCGATGTTCTTCGAAGGGTTTTGATTGACAACTTTTTTTTATCGTTTAATTTCCTTCATTACTTCTTATTACTCAAACCACTGAGTGTTCATTGTGCACATGTGAATATAAATGACCCTTGATTTCAAAAGATTTTTGCTTTACAAATGCATCGGAATCAAATAAATCATGATTTTTCCATGGAAAATAGCATAACAATATATTTTGGATTATTCAACTTTGCTTCGCTCTCCTGATCATACGACCCTCTTATAACTAGTCAAAGTTGTGTAGGGTGTTGAACCGAAGAAAATATCAAAAAAATATCAAATTTTGCTGAAAGCCATTTTTATAAGGTTTCGTAACCTATTCCTCAAATTATTGTGAGGAATCCTTGCGACCTATCCTGCGCTTTCGTTCCTTCTATTACATCACTAATACGATATACTTTGCTGATACTCACTAGTCGAACGATCTCCCTTTTCCACCTCCACCACTTTGCGCTTGACTTTGCGAGAAAGAAGCTGAGTATGGACCGAGAGCAAACGAAGCCGATTGACTTTGGGCTTGGCTGGAACCATGGCCTCCTGCAAAAGCTCCGCTTCCTGCGAAACTGCCGCCTTCATGACCATAATGTGATTGACCATGGGAGCCATAGTTGTTGATATTTGTTATATGGGTATCACCGCCTCCTCCATGCGAACCCCCTCCATGCAAACCCCCTCCTAACAGTGTTTCGAGCAGATGAGGTCTCTTCTTGAACAGCGTTGGTGACCGTATACTTCTACTCAATTCTGAAATGAATGTGATTAGCTGTCAATGATAACCATGAAGTAAAGGGTAGAGTGTACCAGTTGATCGACGACTTTTTGAAATATTATCTTTTCAAGAATTCAATTGAATGTTTTGAGTTACGCTAAAAATCGTTGTCAACAACCTCTAAAAAAACAACTGGAGGTCTATTTGTAAAATTAAACTTTGAAACATACATTTGACCTCCTGGACTCCTGGAGAGAGATTTAATCTTCCATGTTAACTGAAACGTGTCTAGGTGTTAAAAAAAGTGGTTTGATAAAACTCCAGTTTATTTTTTATAATAATAATAACGTTTATTTGCATGTTTTACAGAAAAGTTCAATAATTGAATTGGTAAAACAAGGGTAATAATGCAAAATGGGTCTGAAAAATTTTAAAAAGTTCTAGTTCAAACCCGGGTGAACATTCTAATGATTATCTTAACGTATATCGTTTGCACGAGAAACATATCTTAAACAGTGAAAAAAAATTGAAAAGTGGGGGAGGGGGAATTGAAATACACATCATTTGTTTTGAAAACCTGCCTTGATTATCTTTTTAAATAACATTGGTTTCATTTGTTGGAATGTAGGATGAACATCATTGAATAATTTGTAGGAATTATATGTAACACTTCTCCTAAATAGAGTTGTTTTATAAGGTGGCAGCAAAATATGACCTCTGTGACGTAGGTTGAGGTTATGAATATCGGTCCTAAATTGAATTTTATAACATAGATATGGTGGACATTATTTCATTATAATCGAATGTACCAATTAAACTAGGAAGTGGAGATTTTGACGATCCTCCATTTTTAACCATTTCGTGGGGTTTCAACATATGCGAAGCAGGATCATGTTTTCTTATGCCACTAAAAAATCTCGGACATGATTTTTGTACTTTTTCAATTTTCTCTATGCTGATATCACTTTGATCTAAGCAAGGACCATAGAGAACATCACAGAAATTAAATTGACTTAGATCCAGTAGATCAGTTAACAATTTTTTGACGTGACATTGGGGATAAAGCATTTTAAAAGAGCCCTTTGGAGACAGCTACTAATATGCTTTTTGAATCGGAGGTCCGTGTCCAGAAATAAACCTAAATTCCTAGCAGTATTTGTGAAATCCAAAGGTTTGCCTTGAATTCTGACTGACATAATAACAGATTCAATGTATTTTTGTTTTTACCAAAAATCATCACGTGGGACTTAAGGAGTGTTTATCTTCAAATTATGTTTACTAGATAATCTTATAAGTGTTTCAAGTCATTGTTGATAGCTTCCTGCGCTGTTTAACCATTCTCCAGGAGGAAATGAATTATATAATTGTGTATCGTCAGCATAGAAATGTGCGATACAGTTGTTTAGGCTTGATAAAAAATTATTTGTGTATATGCTGAAAAGCAAAGGTCCAAGAATGGACCCTTGAGGCACCCCAGAAGTAACATTTTTTCTTGATGACTGGCCAACAGATGTTTTCACATATTGAATTCGATTCTGTTAGTAATTGCTGATAAGTTTTATAGCATCTTTTGAAAACCCTACAAAGTGCAGAATGGAAACCATCAACTCATGGCTTATAGTGCCGAATGGTCTGATATAATCTAAAAGAACGAGAAATGTTGTTTTCCCTGCATCTGAAGTTCTAATATCATCCGTTATGTTTAGCAATGCCGTTGTGCAACTATATCCCGACCTAAAACCTGATTGTTCATCAGGTAAAATTGTGTATTTTTCGAGATGGAATCTTATTTGATGGTTCATATTTCATAATTTTCAAGTACCTTTGTTAAACATGGGAGTAAACTTATCGGTCGGAGGTCACTGTAATTTAGTACATATAATTTTTTTTAGGGAACGCTATTACATATGATATTTTACAGCTATCAGGAAAAATACCTAAATTTCCCATAAACTCTCCGAGAAAAAAATCAATTCGTGATGGTAAGATCGCTAACAATCCACATAATTTCAAAATCATTAGTGTGAATGTCCAGTCCATAACGAACAAAATGAACAAAATTGACCTAATCTTAAGTGATAAATCTAATGATATTTTATGTTTCACCGAAACGTATGGTGTAATGAGATGAATATTCATACGATTTGTTTTGATGACTATTGTCAAGCGACATCATTTGACAGATCTAAAAAAATTCACGGCGGAGTTATATTTGTGCGAAATTCCATGACCTTCAACGTTTCTCCGTTTTTAAATAACATGGCTGAGGAGATACATTTCGAATGTTGTAATATCTCTTTGGTTCTTCAAAACTCCAGCTACTGTCTACTGAATATTTATAGATCACCAGAAGGTAATCTCGAGACTTTCATAAGCAAATTATACACAGTTCTAAATTACTGCAATGTTCACTTCGATAACGTTTTGATTTGCGGAGACTTCAATATAGATTTATTGAAAGAATCACGAGAAAAAGCTGCACTGAATGACCTTATTGAAAGTTTTCATTTGATTTGCAGGAATGCAGAAGTTCCTACGCGAGTATTCGTAGATAAAAACGGTAAAATGTCTAAAACAAAAATTTTCTCACAAATTGCTCTACTGAATATACAGAAAATATCGTAGATTTCCATCTTGGAGATCATCTTGGGATAGAGGTGTTGATGAAAACTGGGGTAAATGCGTATCACGATACTCAGATAAACTCAACAAACACTATCAAATTAAGAGACATGTCAGACCGACAACTAGAAAGTTTGCAGGAAAGGTTGGGTTACGAAAATTTTGAATCTGCTTATGAATGTCTCGATTATATCAATTTTTAGCATATAAGATATTTTTAAATACTGTTTCCTATTATGTTGATGTAATATGTCCAATGAAAACTATCAAAATACCTCAGAAATCGAAAAATAACAATAAATGGGTAACGGAAGAAATTAGACGGATGGGAGCTGAATTAAAGAACATGTTTTGGCTGACAAAAAATTCTGATGATGTCAATTTGCGCACTCGCTATAAAGAAGCAAAAAAGGAATACGAAAATAAAATTAACCTAACAAAAAAAATTATATTTTCAAAAGAGTTTACAAAATAAAAATTCTCAACAACAACAGAAATTCATCTGGAAAACACTTAACAAAAAAACTGGGAAAAGGTCCCATTTACATAATATTGAGAAAATTGAAATTTCAGGGAATACTATTGAAAATAAAACAGAAATTGCAGACGCTTTTGCCACATACTTTGCATCATCTGCACTAAATGCAATCCAAGCTCACATCGGCTGTGATAATTTCGATCTCCTACAGCAATGCAGTTCGATAAAACATTTTATTTCTCCCCAGTGGATACTTCTGAAATGATGACAGCCATCAACTCTTTGAAAAAGGTTAATTCAGTGGGAACTGACTGCATTCCCACAAAGATTATAAAGATTATTTCATGAATAAAATCGAAACCATTTTTATTTATTTACTGTTCAATTTAACTAGGAACATTAATCCCGCATTTAGTTCTGAAATTATGCAACTAACAAAACATTTACTTGATATTTAAAACATCCCTCTATTTCAGTTACCAATGACAGAGCGCGTCATTCGTAGTTTCCTCATTGCATGTCTAGTCTACTGCTTCTCGCTCGAAGTTATGTTTTGATAACATTTTGATTCAGTGATTTGATTAATCAACGAGTATGCAAAATTTGTCGAAAATTGTGAAGTTGATATGAATTAATAGTGAGTGCTTATTTAATTTTGGTCAAAGTTTGGTGTTGTGTCATTATAGCAGCTTGCTAGTGGTAAGTTTGTGTTTTGATAATAACCAATCAGGAATCGAACTACAAAATCGAAAACACATCATATACATATCCAGTAGCCAATCAAGAGCCGAACTACAAAATCGAAAACATGTTTTCATTTATCAACACAAAAATTGCAACTAATCATAACACGCTATTTTAGCATAAGTGAAATAATCTTAACAAATACAACTCGTGTTATCGGCGATTATCGTTAATTCCTTCTCGGTTTCGAATCAAATTATGTTGCTTCAGGCAACCACACTCGCGCAAGCGCTCGTGTGGTTGCCAAGCAACATAATTTGATTCTCAAATCAAAGGAATTGCTATTTCGATAATCACCGATACACTTGTGGTATTACCTACGACAATAGGACATCTTATAGCTGACATTTTCTCTGTTCTCATTAACGAATCTGTTCAGCAGGGTACCTTCATGATTGACTTGAAAACTGGAGTTGTGTCGCCGATATTAAAAAAAGGTTTTTTGGAGAACTACCGACAAATTACAGTACCTACAGTGCTGTGTAAAGTGTTTGAAAAATGCATCTACAACAAAATGCTTTGTTTTCTAAATAAACATAACCTACTAAGTCCATCTCAAAACGGCTTTCTTCCTGGTAGATCAACGGAGACCGCGGCTTGCGCGCTTTGCTCCATGGAGCAAGGAAGATGTGTGGGCGCGCTCTTTTTTGATCTATCGAAAGCATTCGATACCATTAACATAAATGTGGCCAGAAACAAGCTGGAAAACCTTGGTTTCCGAGGAAAATTTTCAGATTGGCTTGGGTCTCTTAAATTTCAGACAAATGTACGTCAAAATCGATGATTTCAAATCTGACACACATGAAATTAATCTTGGGGTACCCCAGGGATCTATCTTGGGCCCTCTAATATTTTTGTGCTACATAAATGATATGCCCAAGATATCAGTTCGGAGAGTATCATTTTATATGCCGATGATACAACCCTAGTGACATCAGGAAGAATTGGCTGTCAATCTAAATACATTATCAAAACAGTTCACATTATGGTGTAGAAGAAATTCTCTGATTGTAAACTCTGATAAAATGGTTTGCATGCAGTTTCACTCAAAAGTGGCGGCAATTAGTAATGAATACGTGGTAAATGTAAATAAAGAAAGTATCAAACTGTCTTCGTCCACAAAATTTCTAGGGTTTCATATAGATAGTAATATGAGTTGGGCGACACATATAAACAACTTATCCAAAAAAATAAATAGTGGCTATTATGCCATTCTTCAATAAAAACGTATTTTAACAACTTCACAGTTGATAGATGTATACTACGCCATCATCTACTCGCATATATCATATAACATTAGTCTGTGGAGGTGTGCAGTTGGTGCCTCTAAAATATTTATATGCCAAAAACGTGTGATACGCCTAATATTAAACCTAGAATATAGAGAGTCGTGCAAAGAACACTTCTTTAAGCTAAAATTGATGACTATGCCATCGATCTATATTTACAAAACTTTATTATTCGTAAAAAATAATATGGAAAATTTTAGCTAAAACTCGAACTTTCATTCATATCCCACCAGATGTGGAAGTCTTCTAAGGCTTCCAAAACATTCAACAGCACTCTTCGAAAAATGCCCGAATTATATTGGTATAAAGTTATTTAATCGACTTCCAGATTGTATCAAGTCAGAAACAAACAACAATCGTTTCAAACTTAAAGTAAGGAATTACCTTATCGAATCATGCTTTTATAGCATAGAGGAGTATTTGTATGGAACTTGTTCTTAATTTTAATTCAATGTTGTATTTGTACACTATGACATATCCTATATCATGTAATGTGATCTCAAAGGATGAATAAATTATTGTATTGTATTGTTATTGTAATGGTAGTAGTACAGGAAAACACATTAAGATCATTTCAAGATTGATTAGGTCCAGACCTGTAGCCAATGTTTTAACTTCTTTCAGGGCCAGTTTTTCACGTCCCAGTTAAACTCCAGATTAACTAACTAATGGTTAGAATGTGATCCTTCCAATACCATTTGAAGAATTTCACTCACCATCTAAACTATTATTTATCTGGAGTTTAATTGGCACTTGAAAAACTGGCCATCGGTCGCTTACAAATTTCATCGGCAGATACAGTGGGGAATTGAAAGAGTTCATCGAAATGACATTTTCTAGTTAGGTAATAGAATGTTAACAAATTGTTATCCGTTCTTGGATCGTCCAATGGGGATAATACATATAGAAAGGGTCGTGGATTCTGTGTGGATGGAAAAGTGAATATAAAATAAAAACCGTTTATCGAATTGGTATTTATTTATTTATTGGGTGAACACGAGATCGGTAAATCCAAGATCTTTAGACAGCAAAAGTATAATTTATATTTAAACTGAATGGGTGAAATCGGTTCTAGAGAATTTGGAAGATTACGGTAGGTTCTTTTAATATTGCCGATGATATTCGAAATTGTGAATACTCATCAAGCCTTTTAGATAATGTCTGCTCCAATCTTGAAGTCGTGACGGTAAGTTGTGAGATAGTCAATACAGGTATTTCTAATCATGACGCAGTTTTATGCAAATATTCCTATGACTCCACAAAAAGAACAATAGCTCTTAATAAGCCTGGCTGAATCTACAGTAAAGAAAAACTTCAAGAAGTTTCCAAAAATGTGTTCCGTTACGACATGGAAACATTTATCAAAAACAGATAATCCTTTAATAAATCAGTTTAACCAACAATTGATGTCTTTGTCTAATGAAGCTTTTCCTATACAGAACATTTAGAGTCAAAAAAGAGAAACCTTGGATAACCAAAGGTATCAAAATCGCATCTAAAAACATGAGATGTCTTTATTATATCAGAAAATATTTCATGGAAAATGCATTTTTTATAAACTACTTCAACTGTTATATGAAGATTCATAGAGGAATAATTAAAATTGCCAGAAGAAGTTATTTCAGTGAACGATTGACTAACGCGAATAACAAACAAAAGACCTGGAAGATTGTTTACGAATTGAGAGGAAAAGCTAAAACTTACGAAGGAGTAGAACGGACATGCGATTTTTTTTCAATTTTGAGTTGTAATTCGAAATAACTGTTAATTTCGAGTTCTGTTTTACGTAAACTGTAGTTCCTGAAGTTTTTTCCTCTGAAAACCTGGGAGATTCGTAAAAACAAAATTTTTAAAACAAAAAACAAATTTTACAACATGGGGAGTACAGTTAGATTTCGACAGTCTTTTCATCAACTTCCAATATTTGAAAGATTTTTTCAATTCCGAAAAACAATTGAAAACATGAGAGAGGTAAAGTGCTATAATGTACAAACAGCAAAGAAATAACACATTGAGGCTGATGTCATCACATCCAACTGCTTTTTTCTTGATTGAGCCGAGATAATTCATGTCGTCGTTTAACGGTATTACTTTACTATACAATTTAAACATGTTAATATCAGAATTGTGATTTAACAAAATATCTATTTATTTTTTCAAAACGAAATTGAGCTACAAATCATATTTAATATTGCGAGGATCTTTAATTCATTCTTTTTTTTCCAATTAGTGTATTCAGTCTATTTCATACTGTAAAAGCCTGTTTTTCATTCATAGCTGTGTTGGTGAAGTTTCTCAATTATTTGTCCAGTTGGTTATGCTCTTATCTTTTTAGAATTTTTGAGGGTGTTAGCCCAGCCCTCCGCTTTTTTGTGCTTCTTTATCGGAACTGAAATTCAAATGTGTTGATCAAATTTAGAGTTATTCATCGATATCCGGTCGGTAGAAAATTTGATCCATTTTCAACTTAATAAGATCTCGAAGGAAAACTTCTGGGACACGGATGACTCTCATGTAGTATGACCTACCCCAGCTTTGGCAACAACGTCGGAACCAGTATGTAGATGGTCAACGCTGCTCAACTAGCTCAGCTATTTCATTAAAAGAAATTCATGCCATAGTGTCCTCCTTAAGCGTTGCACAAATACCCACCAGATGTAGTTCAATTCAATTCAAAGTTTTACATCAACTAGAAATTGAGGATGAAATTAAGAATTTTACTTCCGTCCTTTCGGGGTTGGACTGAGAACATATTTTATAGTACAGACCCGTCATCATAATTTACGAGGAATCTCCTCCCTAAACTATTTTTACATGCATTTAGCCCTGTATATGAACAAAAGTTAATAATTTGTGTTTTTTTCATCTCTCATGCACCCACAAAAGATTACTAAGGAATGTTACCAAAATTTTACATGAAATTATTTTGTAAGTTGACTGGGCACCCAAGAGTTTCAAAAAGTTTACTTGAACCAATTTAATGTGCAAATCGGTTAGCTTCCAGAAATAATACAAAAATCATCTTTGATTAAACTTTGCAATTTATTGGTATGAACAGTTTTTCGTACCTCCATTTCCAAGCACTTCTTCCTTCAGAACTGAAACAGATAGTACTCCAGAGCACAACAGAACACAACAAAAGTATTTTAATTGATACATTATTGTACTTGTACAGGAAGTAAAATCACGGAACGAATATATGATCACTAATTAATAAAAATAAAACGGAATGATCCATTTTATATAAATATATGAAAGTCCCCACTAAGGATTTTCTTTTTCCTGGTGTACTTGAACGAGAAAAAGTCATCTTAGCGAAGGTTACTGTTCTTCATGTAAAGATTTTGGTTTTAGCGCATAATAATGGGAGAAGTATACTTCAGCCTTCGAGCTATCAATTCGGAAGTGGAATACTATATATTCGCACTGCCCACGGATTAATGTTTGCGAATGAATGCAGTGAAGTAGGCAAAGACAAATTATAAGGGGTTCATTGAAATTGATTTGGGTAAACATAACAAGTGAATTATAAGTACCTACATCGCAAACTCTCTATGTATAACTATAGACAAGTGTCAATTCTGAATACGATTTTTCCAAAATTTTTGGACGTTCGTATTATGTTAGAATTGCTGATTTTTTGACTATCTATATAATATTCTCCCATCGCCAACATGGATTCGGCACGGTGAAATCAACGGAAACTGCCGCTGCAAATTCATGGAGAGGTAGGTAGATTCGTTTGTGGCATCTTCTTTGATCTTTCGTGTGCCTTCGTCAGTTTGCAAATACATTTCATCTCAAAAATACTAAACTCAAATGGAATTAGAGAAAAATTTCTCGATCTCTTAGAAATATACCTCACGCATAGACAACGAACAACGAACAAATTAACAATGAATGTTCTGAAACCTAATCTCTGGATAATGGTGTGCCGCAAGGATCGGTACTAGGACCACTACTTTTCATAATTTTTGTTAATGACATGCCAGACTATGTAATGAATAGATTGATAACGATGTTCGCAGATGATACTTCGATAGTTGTTTCAGCATAGACCGCCGAGGAATTGGAGAATACAATAAGTAGCGTTATTAAGTCCTTTGAAAACTGGTGTAATAATAATAATGTGATATTAAATACCGAAAAAACAGTTTACTCCCATTTAAATGTACAAAAAATGTATGATTTCAACTGAACATCAAAATTCATCAAAGTTCTTAAGGCTTTATCTAGATCAAAACATAACGTGGGAAAATCATCTACATCACACTTTGAAAAACTGAATTCTGGATTTTTTTGCAATCCTGTGATTGAAGAAAACTTTGGATAGGAAAATTCTGATTGATACGTATTATTCTTTGGTATATTTTCATATTTCCTACAACGTTACTCTATGGGGAGATTGCGTTAATTCTGTAAGAATTTTTGTTGGCCAGAAGCGTATTCGTTCGGAAATAGTTGCGAACCCATAATTCTGCAACACAAAATATTAACTTTTCCCTGCATATACATACACAAAATACTGATTTTCATGAAAGAGAATTTGCATACATTCAAAAGAAATTAATTCTTTCACCAATAAGTATAACACACCACAGATTGGGAAAGTTTGAGAAAAGCCCTAGACACGCGGTAATAAAATGTTCCAAAAAATTTTCTGAATGCATACAAAACATGAGCGTCAGAAGGTATAAAATGTTAGTAAGAAAAGCATATTATTCTGTGAAAGAGTACCTCAATGATTCATCAGGTTGATATTTTTAGTTTGATATTTTTATTTATACTTGTGTGCACATTGTATTTCTACTGTATTTGATATAAGTACTTTTATGTTTTTAATGAATAAAAATAAATCGAACACCATTAACTTTACTAATTTTTCATATCCGAAATTTTTGTCATTGTTTTTCTAGATTAACTTTCAAATTATTCTCACTTCCTAATTATTTTTAAAACCTGTGGGATATAATTAATTTTTAAATTTCAGTTGAATTCAAATTGAATACTCTAGAACCTGAAAAAGAATTGAAAACGATCTTGCAGATATCAATTTCAACTTTTGTCATCTCTATAGATATTCCCGTCAAAATCTTTAGCAGAATTTCTTACGAATAGTCTACACAGCTCAGTATGAAAATATCAAACAGAAAAGTCGTGTCACGAAAAAAAGCATATGAAATTTCTGAAACAGCCATCTCAGAGGCTTGAGAAAACTGTAGCTTGACTCCACAGAAAAACAAGAAGACAATATTGTGTTTCATAAGCTGAAAAGTCATTACTTCTCTGAAATCATCAGCATATCGACATAAAAAAGAAACATACAGCTTACAGTATGTCACGAATTCCGAAAATAAAAGTAGGGATTGATGGAAACTATGATATTTTTCGAAAGAAATAAAACAAATATCCAGTACGGTTGTAATCTGACAGCGATTTCAATACTTTTTATTTCTCTAGGAACATTTTATATTGAGAGTTCCGCAACAAAATATTTTGACCCTAATTTGAAATAAAACTACTCTTGTTTTTTTTGCTCGAACCAGTAACGAGAAACAAAGTATTCTCAACAAAAAACACAGCGAAATTCTACAGGGGAAAATCCATAACCTTACTAGGAAGGGGAAGCAATTAGCTACTGCTGGAAGTGTTAAGTGACCAAAAAGAGTTGATGAAATAGGAGGAAGACGTGTCAATGTTGCTCTCAAGAGGAGGGAGGAACTGCCTAATTGCCTCCCATCTGAATAAATAGTGAAATTCTAGAATTGTTGATATATTCCTCGGATCAACAAATTCATAAAAGAATTGACGGATATCAGCACTATTACTGACAGCTATTTTTCAATACTTGCTCTTTAAACGGACATTTCAAAGTATCTTCAAACTTATCCAAATCCATGCCCATATTTGAAAAAGATTACAAAAGTTCATCTGATAACCACATAAGGCCAATTTCATCTTCCCAATTCTAGGAAAAATTACCTAAATTATACAAAAAAAACTTTTTTTTTTCGATAAAAACAGAAATATTCAAGAATGGTAACATGGTTTTCGCGCCAACATTCCAAACTGTTAATAATTGGTGGATAGAATAATCAGGGGCCTTGAGTCAGGTCAGTCAACAAGAACTAAATTGTGCCTCTTTTCAATTGGAATTACACCTATGATCTATAGAGAACTCGTATGACAGCCACACTAAACAGATGAGAACTGTGGTCTCAACCTGGACCGGAAGCTGGAAGTAGAAATAGATATGCAACCTGTTTTACAACATTTCAATTATAAGCTTCTGGCAATTACCCATATAAAATAAAAAGTTATGCTTCAAGAACTCCGGGTATACCCGTGTATGGAATACGTTTCATCGAAATCCAAGAGCAAACACTCGCAACGAAATACTTGTGTTACATGATGAATTGTTATCTTGAACATATGAATTATATAAAGTATAGGTGGTAACTGTGAATCAATATGTAGAACTAAATGGTTTGCAGAATGAAAAACAGAAAACTGAATTGGAAATATGGACCACATTTCTGATTCATTTATCATGTTCATGTGAACTGTTTCGTGCATGTACTGCTTTATTTGATATGAAAAATTCCGCCGAATAATTCATCAGTTCCAATATCTCAAGGAGCACTTTGATATTCTACGCTTCAGCCACCTTTCTATTAATCAGAATAGAGATCTCAAAATGTGTTCATGGGCCCTGGCCAAGTTGTTCATATGAGACATACACAGTGCGGCTTTTTTTAGCCCCCCTTCCCTTTTAACTTTTGAACGGTTTGACTTACAGACATGGATCAAAAACCATTTCGAATGGTATAACCGATACTACTTTCTGAAATAAAAGACATTGTGATCACTTGATAGGGGGGAGGGGGGCACATCAATTCAAATATTTTAAATGGCATCGGGGTCAAGTGATACATCGTTGACAAGAATTCAATTTTATTTTCAAACATCTAAATTTTTCCGGATTTCGTAAATACCTTTTTTACCTTTTTTACTCGGAAAATCAAGTATAAGTGCGGATCTGAATGGTACCCGGCTCTATCTCGATAAATTTGAACGGTTTGATATGGAGCAATGGGACAAAAGTATTTTGAAATGAAATATTTTGTTCCATGTTTTTACGTCAAACTGTTGAAAAGTTAACAGGGGGGGACTATAAAATGCCGCACTGTATACACTCCCAGTGTTCACTATCGTATAGGAATGAAACTTCAATATAATGAAACATAATTCGAATTGGCGAGATCTTTATGACACCACTAACACTTTTACTATTTCATGATGAAGAAATTCGAATCAATCGATTAGTTAAAAAATACAAAATTATACAGTGTGTATATCATTTTAAATTACGATGTTAATTGTGGTTTCTGAAGAAACCGGAAGGATTCAAGAAAGATAATTCCAGTTTTATTGAAATAGGGATGCATGATACCATAACACTGATGACAAATCCCAATTATCAAAATACGAGAAAATAACTGCAATGTTTAAGTAGAGTGGTGCCGATCTCGCAACCTAGTGTTTCGACTATACTTTTTACAGGGACCTAAACATATTCACAAATTAGCTTGTCTCCTTCTTGGTCGTTACATACACATCACGATAAGCCCTACATAAGCACCTGCGGGAGGTGCGGAAATACAATAATCAATAAACTCGACAAGGGTAAAAATATGAAAACACGCCTGGTAGACCTCCTAGAGGTTTTCAACAGCCTGTCTAAAGGGTTAGATGCCCTACAGTGAAATTTGTGTACGCATCTTAAAACACCCAAATTTTCCCACAATCTATATAAGGATCACTGACAGCTGGTTGGGTTGGTGAGGTTGGTTGGTTGGTTGAATGCTGACGAGCGAGATACGGAGATTACCCTTGGGGTTTCCCTTAACACCGAGACCTGCTGGGGTCTATTGTATTATTCTGTGGTCATTGTTGAATAGGCCTGTGTTTTTCAAGAGGTTGAGTAGTCTATTTACTAGGTGTTTCAGATTCATGCCTGTATCTCTAGGTTGATCTGTCCGAATGTTCTGCTGCGCCTTTTGTGCAGCGCATTCGAAGATGAGGAGGCTGCTTCCTACTCCTCACCACAAAGTCTGCACTCCACGGTAGAATATGCGAATGTGTTTTCTATTATATTCATTTTTACTATTGACACCAAATTATTAAATGAACATTTTTATTGTTGTTGTTGGTGATGTCGATCAGAAATCCAAGCAACCGTGGGCGCGGTTATGGTTTGCTTGGAATCGCACGTGGAATGGTAGAGCCGTCGTCTTTCCTAGCTCGCACAAGTTTCCTGAATACTTCTGAGGGTCGCTCGTAAGGGTTCACCCGGATGTCAAGGAGAAAATTTTTTTAACTAAAAATGTCTGGTCTCACTACATACTTTTGGTTGTTTACTGTAATTTGGAATTCGTTGAAATATGAGCTGAATGACGAAGTATTTTGATTTTATCACAATGAGATATAGTATTCACTTCTCATTAACTTTCTTATATAAATACATATTTTCTCAGGAATAGTTTGAGCACGTGACTCCGGAAGCACTGCAGCCAAGATGCCTTATTGTGCTCCTATATACTCATTGGTCTAAAAGTATCTAGATATATATAGATAGGTACGCCACTGATCGCCAATATATATGCATAATTATAAAAATCTACATAATATACGCGAACAGAAATCCTTGTTTTGAGTATCGTCAAGACAACAATTAGGCATCATTTCTTAGAGATTCAGAACTGATCCATTTCCGCATTTCAGACGTAATTGATTAATTTGTATATTCGACGAGTTTTGGGAGTTTTTCATCTCATCGGTTCATAAATTCTAATTATTATAAAACAAAAACTTCCACGTCCTCGAAACTTTGTTCTCCACAATTCAGAATACTTTACATGCCACTTCGTATATATTTACTTTTGTCTATTCAGTTTTTCAATAAGTAGCAATATTTGCAGTTTAATATTTGAATGACCCCCTTTACCCGCGACATCTTTTACACAATAGTTGAACTATTGAAACGGAAAACATGCTCAACGTATTTGGCTAAATCCACATGGGCCCTTCATTACTAATATTCAGTACACAAAACCGCCGATAGATGGTAAGGATGCTGTGATAAGGACAAGAGAATGGCGCCAAAATTATTTCCATAAGAACACCACGTAAACACGTGCCGTTTAAATTTCCAAAATTGCATATTCACCAATTTATCGAATGCAATTTCTAGTAACAAATTGCTGCAGAGGTTAACTATCCCTTTCGAATATCAGTCACATGACGACCAAACAGAGAATAAAATAAGAATAACCGTATAGATAAGAGTTCTTTATATCTTCCCGATCATCTGTAACCACAAAACAAACTGTCCAATTCATCATTTTTTCATGGAAAGTATCCATTTCATATGAGGCAACACAGAACCTTCTTCTATTGTTCACATATACCTGAATTGTGATGAATTAACAAAAACAGTATGAAAAAGTCATATTTTCGAATTCATGGAGGATTGTTTTGTATGCATTTCTTATGGAAAATCGTTTCGCGGGTTTTACTATGTCCACATGACCACTATGGCGCCACGTAGGGGATCAACTGAGAGTTGAATAGTCATGAGGATGAATGATTCATACAATGGTTCACAAAACTGTTGGCGGATGACGCCACTGTACAAAACATTATCGCTTAAACAATGGCTTCTCTATAAACAATGGCTTGAAGATGTCTTCAAACAGTGGCTGACTTATTGTTTACATAAAACAGACACAAGGAGAATGGCGACGCATACTCTATAATTTCAATTTCAGAATACATACATCATGAGCATTGCCTCATGAGTATGTGGTCCAATTGTTTCTCGTCCAATCGATAAAAGTGCAATCGATGGAATAAGGGAATGAAGGAAAAATCAAACACATCTTCAATGTGCACTAGTGAAAATGAAATTAATGAATTTATTCAAATTTAAAAATTGGTTTCAATGGGGACCATCTAATATTCTAACTTCGCAACAGAGATTCTCTCGAGAGAAATCGATAAGAATGCCGCCCACCTTAACGAGCATGTACTTAGATGGCGCTACAGGTTTTTATTCGGTTTACTGGCATTCACCCATTACAAAAGACAAACTGCACCTCCACCTAGAATTACACAAAAACATTTTTAAAACATAGTGTTTTTTTTTCATTTCTTAAAATTGAACCATTAGTCAGGTACTTATTTACCTATTATGAAAAAACAATCATTCGATTTTAAGACCCTACAAGTGTGACCGATATAATTTTGAAAGTTTGTTGAATACTGAGGCAAATTGAGTTAGGTACTAAAGTTTTTGATATTTCTTGCTACCATAAGAAGAAATAATATTATATTAAAAAATAATCGAATAGAATCAGCACTTTGAAATCCCACGGCAGCAAAAACGATTTTGTTTAAAGTTATTTTTCGGCCACTGAAAGGTAGGTATATTGCTGTCGCTATAAGGCAATCAGTCTGGGACAGCTCCCAACTAGCAATTTCATATTAAATTATAGTTGCGAAAACGTTATTGGAAAAGGTGTATAAAATAATTTAAATATTTTAAATGTTTTCAATACGTTTATAGATACAACAGCTACAAATGCAAAATTGGCAACATTTTGTAAAATACTTCAGTCTCCGATAATATTTTATTAGGCCTTCTCAGCATATATTACAAAACAATAAAAAAAAAACATTGTGGCTGTTTAAAAAAAAACTCCTCATTTCCTTTATTACTATTTGGATTAAAGCGTTCCTTACTATACTTTGAAATGATCTTGACTATTTCTATATACTTAAGTTTCATAAAATGAATACGCAGGTAATTGAAAATTTAACAATGAATATCAATAATGAAACAGAAACGTTTTTGAAATAATTCTAAGAGTTGCAAGAAGCAATTCTGAATCTATAGATACAGACAGGTAGAGAAAACATAAATATCGCCTATGATATCAAATTTTAAGCGCCCCTCATTTATAGATGATTTATATTAAGAAAAACTGACTTTTTAAAAATTTGCTCCATCGCAAAACCTGATACAATGGAAAATGGGCTAAATATGGCGTCGATTTGACTTTTATGTTTGTCATGATGACAGAACGCTGTAGCAGAATGACAGATGAGTGCAATTAAGACTTTATTGCACAAAGTTTTGTTTTTTGCATGAAAGTAGAAAAAATACCTAGTTCTATTTTATAGGAAAAATGTTTTATAAGTAGGCTGCTTAAGACTTTAGCAGAATTAGCGTTTAGAGGCCTGAAAATGAATGAGATAATTTTTACCACATATTGTTATACAAAATATTCTTTCGAAATATTTCGACTTTATGGTCTTGTGCTGGAGCGCATAGTCATATATGTTTTCAACCTAACCTAAAATCAGTTTTTACTATGTCAATGTATCTACCTATAAATCTATTTAGATTAAATTTGTTTTATCACATAATTACTGACAGCCTTTTTCTGTTCAAGTAAATAATTTAATTTTATGAAAAAATTTGTTCTATTTTTCTTGTTGTCGTAAAGATTATATGCTATGAAATAGTTATCGACTGGTTATTGAACAACAATTTACTTTCAAGAGAGGAATTGTTGCTGAGGAAACTTTAATATAATACATTTAACATCACATAAGGTTATTTTGAATAAATTTTTAAATATATTCTTTATTGTTTATTCCTTATTCAAAAATAACAAATGTGATACGTTTATATGTGTTAACAAGTTCGCCAGTACATTTTCACAGTTATGCAGGTAGGTGAATTACCACCTGTGTGTGCAATAATACAAAATAATCTTGTCGTAGTAAGTGTTGATATGTGCAGACTAGTGTTACAAGGACAAAAATACAATAAAATAAATAGTGGCAATATTAACAACAATAGAGATATAGAGATAATAATTGGCAATTATAATAGTGAATACATTAGTATGATAGCTAGTTGAATGAAGTTAGGTAAATGAAATAAACCTTTCACAACATTTTATGTTTGCGACTACTATTTATATGAATAATAATAAGTGTTTGCATTTATTAACAAAGTGTTTGTATTTAGTTATCACTTTTTTGGTGCAACAGTTGTTACAAACTATTGGTTTTCATCATATTTTCTGAATGGTATTACCATATGTTTTTTTGTGTACTGTCTAGTTTGGTAGCAATGGTTCACAAAATTTTTGTAGATTTAAAACAGAAGATGCAGTTACTAAGATAATTTGTGGAATATATTCTATTTTTGAATAATATTCCTCTTAGTATGTAGTTTTGTACTACATTTAGTTGAGTTAATGCATTGTCATAGAACCCCCCCCCCCCCCCATACCATGATTTCATAATTTACGAGTGATTCGACTAGGGACTTGTAGATTTGCAAAAAAAGTTTTTTGTTAAGATTTTGCGTATTATTTAAAAATTTTGAGTCAATCTTCTAATTTTGTTAGTTAAGTCTTTAATATGAGTTGTCCATTTTAGATTTTTGTCTAGAGTGATACCTAGATATTTTATGAAATTAGTTTCTTCTATCATGAGATCATTCATTGTGATAGAATTAAATTGTGGTCTCTTTGAATGTGTCATTGAAAAGGCAATATAAAATGTTTTATCAGAATTTAAAGTTAGTTTATTTTTGTCGAGCCAACATTTTACCAAATCTAATCCATTTTTAACATTTTCCCAGGTTTCTCCTTTAAAAAGTAGGACTGTATCATCTGCATAAGAGATAGAGATGCCATTTATGTTTAGGTTTAGCAGTGCGTTGATGTAAGTAATGAAAAGAAGTGGACCAAGCACTTTTCCCTGAGGGATACCTATCTTAGTTTCAAGGGGGTCACTTTTGACATTTCTAATTTTGTAAGGGAATTGAAATTATCGTCGAAATGCAATAAAAATTAACTATGAAATAGTTCAATTTTGCGAGAAAAAATGTTTTATGGCAACACAGTTGTCAACCTTCCAATAAAATATAATAATAATGATAATAATAATAATAATAAAGGTCTTTATTTTCATCAACCAGATAAATATAAAATACATTTTTGAGTAATATGAGCACAGCACTCCAGGTTGATGGAAAAATGCCGAAGATCAGGTGACAGCACAATCTGTGGTTGCAGATAGCACTGTCTCTGTTTTTCATCTTAAGCGAGGTAAGGAAATAATAAAAAGAAATAACAATAATGAAGTAACAAACCGTTAGAAGTAATAAAAAAAAATGAAAAAAAAAATATTAATATATACTTACATGCAAATATTATTATATGATTTATAATAATAAGTGAATATATATATATATATATATATATATATATATATATATATATATATATATATATATATATATATAAATATGGATGGATTTAGCGAGGGGCAATATATGAAAATATAAGTAGAAAAGTTATTGGGTATAACCCTCAAAATGTTCTGCAACCGTAGACACGTGTTTCGAGCTTAAGCTCTCATCAGTACGGTAAAATCAAGTGCGAAGATGTACAACACTTGGATGTAAAAATAGAAACAAAGGAAGTCAACAACAGGAAGCCAACCACACATTTGTGGCTTCGGTTAGAAGACCTTGTGCTTACAAGGCAACAACTAACGTCGCCACGGAGGCAGCTATAGCTACCAGCGTGACAATCCTACCCAGGAAAATACAAATATGGATGGATTTAGCGAGGGGCAATATATGAAAATATAAGTAGAAAAGTTATTGGGTATAACCCTCAAAATGTTCTGCAACCGTAGACACGTGTTTCGAGCTTAAGCTCTCATCAGTACGGTAAAATCAAGTGCGAAGATGTACAACACTTGGATGTAAAAATAGAAACAAAGGAAGTCAACAACAGGAAGCCAACCACACATTTGTGGCTTCGGTTAGAAGACCTTGTGCTCACAAGGCAACAACTAACGTCGCCACGGAGGCAGCTATAGCTACCAGCGTGACAATCCTACCCAGGAAAATACAAATAAGGATGGATTTAGCGAGGGGCAATATATGAAAATATAAGTAGAAAAGTTATTGGGTATAACCCTCAAAATGTTCTGCAACCGTAGACACGTGTTTCGAGCTTAAGCTCTCATCAGTACGTTAGTTGTTGCCTTGTAAGCACAAGGTCTTCTAACCGAAGCCACAAATGTGTGGTTGGCTTCCTGTTGTTGACTTCCTTTGTTTCTATTTTTACATCCAAGTGTTGTACATCTTCGCACTTGATTTTACCGTACTGATGAGAGCTTAAGCTCGAAACACGTGTCTACGGTTGCAGAACATTTTGAGGGTTATACCCAATAACTCTTCTACTTATATTTTCATATATTGTCCCTCGCTAAATCCATCCATATTTGTATTTTCCTGGGTAGGATTGTCACGCTGGTAGCTATAGCTGCCTCCGTGGCGACGTTAGTTGTTGCCTTGTAAGCACAAGGTCTTCTAACCGAAGCCACAAATGTGTGGTTAGCTTCCTGTTGTTGACTTCCTTTGTTTCTATTTTTACATCCAAGTGTTGTACATCTTCGCACTTGATTTTACCGTACTGATGAGAGCTTAAGCTCGAAACACGTGTCTACGGTTGCAGAACATTTTGAGGGTTATACCCAATAACTTTTCTACTTATATTTTCATATATTGCCCCTCGCTAAATCCATCCATATTTGTATTTTCCTGGGTAGGATTGTCACGCTGGTAGCTATAGCTGCCTCCGTGGCGACGTTAGTTGTTGCCTTGTAAGCACAAGGTCTTCTAACCGAAGCCACAATTGTGTGGTTGGCTTCCTGTTGTTGACTTCCTTTGTTTCTATTTTTACATCCAAGTGTTGTACATCTTCGCACTTGATTTTACCGTACTGATGAGAGCTTAAGCTCGAAACACGTGTCTACGGTTGCAGAACATTTTGAGGGTTATACCCAATAACTTTTCTACTTATATATATATATATATATATATATATATATATATATATATATATATATATATATATATATATATATATATATAACAGGAAGTTATTCATGACATCTACAGTCACTAGTTGAAACTTAATTGTGAAAAATTGATTTTATGTTCAAATAAGCGTTTCTGATGCAAATGTTAACATGATGTTTAAATCGCAGTTGATCATCAAAAACCAGGCCAAGGTTTTTTGCCTTGTTTACTGGTGCAATTTGCTCTCCATCAACATTTATTCGGATTACTTCATTGATTTGCAAACGAACTTTATTTGGGCCAAAAACTAGAAAAGAAGTCTTTTTACTATTTATACTTAAAGCGTGTTCGGAGGACCAGGTAACAATATTACTCGATTACGATTATTCTGTGTCTTGCTGTGATTATTCGATTTTTTGATGATATTTCAACGGAAATTACCCCCTCCACAAACGCGTCAACTGGGAACAGCGAAAACGAAGAAATTTATCTCAGTGCCAGTCACCCAGTCAGAACAGACAGACAGTCAGTGCTTAGGAGTGTAACTGACTAAACTAGTCAAGCTATAGTATAAGTATTCATATCGCGTACATTATTCTCAACCACTTTTATAGAGAACAACAATACTTTTTTTTGCTATCTTCAAAGATAATCATGCTTTTTGCCCAATTGTTTTGTTTTTCAAAATTGCCGCCATATTGCTGACAAATGTCAAAATTGATTATTATTATTATTTTTAGGTTTTCCGATATTGTTAAAATTGTTATTTCCGTCAACCTGTTGCACCCTAAGCGCAACCCTCAGAAGTCTTCGAGAGACGCAATCCTTAACTTTTAACGACACGCAGGCACGACAGGCAGACGCTATCCCCTAAAAAGTTTTTTTGTAGCTCTTATAACATCCCATATGTTACAAAAATTTTAACACACACTGCGTATGAAATATTTGGAGTTGAAGAGCTCCAGCAAGAGGGGCAATTTACTTGAAGTGGACGGACATATTGACCCTACTTAAAAGATCACGAAGGTGCCAAAGGCAGGATTAAGAGACGGACGCGTAGGTATGTGGAGAGCAGGAGATGGCAAACAGGACCCATGGGGGCCTACTTGCCTGGCTACAGCAGCAACAGCATTACACTAATTACTTCTAATACTTACAGTTGTTTCTTTCGCATTGTCTAAATGAAAATATCTTTTTTCGAAATCGTTTGGGGGGACAATGTTTCATTGAATTTGATTTGTTTGTTTGATACAACTTTCAGGTAAACAGTGTTCTTTTGGGAGATCGTTTAGTAACGAATAGTCGTTGCCGACCGATGATGAACCCTTTACTCACATGTACAACCACCACGTAGGCTTATTATGGCAAGTACCTGTCAGAAAACAACTACTCCCCTGGCTAAGACCACGATGGGTATTTAATTAAATCTAACAGATACTTGTTCAACGTTCCTGAAAGCATTAGAGGACGCAATTGCAAGTGCCCTCTGTGACCCAGCAGAATTATGTTTTGAGTGTTCTCCCTCTGCTCGCTAGGTGGAGCGGCCTTGAAACCGCTTCACTGCGTGAACCAGTTGAGACCAAGCAACGGAGTGTGTAATGATTAGGACGGGAAACAGATGGCTTCAGTGCTGTCTGTGTTAACCTACCCTTGCACTGATGAGAGGCAACAACCTCGAAACTAGTCTGCAGGTGGCACAGAACTATAACACAGAGGAGAATGGAAATGTCATATCCAACAAACACTTATGATTGAGAATGACACTGATGGGTTCTGAGTTTGCGCAGAGAAGTTATGAGCAGATCCGTACTAGTTCTTTTTCAAATGTCTTGCAGTGGCAAAATGAAGATCGTCTGAGCAGGAATACTCTTGTTTTTTGGAATTAAATTGTTACAGTATATGTAGATATTTTTGTGGAGGAGGTATAAAGGAAAATTAAGAAATCCACCAGACAATCACATTGATCATGATAATGCATATCACTTTGATTTCTTGAAAAATTTATGATTTTTGATAGAAACTGTTTCCAACAAATATATCGAACTATGGATGATGGTTTAGCGTTCTGTCGCAGCTAATTCCTCATCTAATTTTATGAACATTTCAATTACGAAAAATCCGAAACATATGAATAAGCAAATAACTGATTGATTCTCTTTATAAAAAAATACTTACTGTAACATGCAGTGAATATTCACTTTTAACACCTCAAATCGATATGAAAAAAAAACGGAACAGGTAAAACAAAATTTTATTGATGACAGCAAAGTAAAAATATTGATGACATTTTTTTTTGTGGAGAAAATTCACTTCTTGACATGTTTATTCGGGTTTGCAACTCACACAGTTTGAAATGAAAATATGTCAACGTTCTTTGAAAAAATGAAAGTTATTTTAATTTTTTTTTCTTATGGGCAAATTTTGAGAATACGCTAAGTTACTGACAAAATTATATCATTTTCTCAAGACAACAGTTTTTGAAACACAGTAACTTATCAGGGCAAATTTATTAATTTTTCCTTCTACACTTGTATAGAATTTTTTGATTAACATTTTTCATTTTCAGTCTGCGGATGGTTAAAAACCCAAAAAAACATTTCCAAAAGTAAAAACACATTAGTGTTTCATAGCTCTATTGTAATAGTGTGTAAATTTTACATTTATCTATATTACGTCAGGTAGTGATTGTTTTTATGGACATTTAAAACGGTTCTGTAAGCACAAGACAGGATAACTTTTGATCTAATTACAATATATATTGAATACATTACCCATGATATGTGACATTAGTTCACACTCTACTGGTGACTAAACAATATCAGTTTACTCATTTTTTTTCTTATTGGTCGACCTTAAATTTTGTAAATCTGAGATTTTGCAACATTAAATAATCTTATTTTTAAAAAAGACAAACTAAGTGTTTTAATTATTCGTGATATATGGTTTTCCTCTAAAGTTAAATGTTGTAAATTGTGACTTTCAACAAGTTTGAACAAATTCCTATTGAGAGATAGTTGGTAATTCATTATTCGACACCAGGAGTACTTTTCTCAGCATTATTTCCACTTGCTTACAAACTGAAATTGTATCTTCAGATGGTATTGTTAAAGTACCCCACCGCTTTCATAAAAGTAGTTTTAAACTATCATATTCAAGTTTGCTGTTGTATAGGGCCTCAATACATGTGGGACATTTGATTAATTTCATAGTCATATTGACAGCATAACCAGCCACGTATGTGATAACATTTTCTGAAATTGCGGAAAGAGGTATATTAATAGGTATACTGTAATCATGATCATGTATGATAGCTTCATGTTCTTCTAACTTATATTTCTTCATAACTTGAATATCACTTGATTGTAGTGGAACCTGTGTTTTATTAGTCTGCTTTGTTGTGTAGAGAATATTTGTATCATCCTGTGCAGAACAATTACCACTCAAGTTTTTTATATCATGATGCAGAAGCATACGTCTGTATGAGTGGAAAAACTGTAGTGCAGATGGATTATTATTCCAACCATTGCGAGCCCTGAAAATGACAGATTACAGTAGATATTGATTTCAATGAGAAAAAAGTCACTAGGTAGTCAGAGGCTTCATTTGTTGAATAAACTCACCTGATAGAGCAGAAAAATAGTTCCAATTGATCTGTGCTAAATTTATATGTCAACACATATTTCAAAATGGGATTATTCTCCACATATTTTTTTATACATTTCTATCGCTGACAAAGTTGATATAATGCTGGCTGGCTGTTGATGAGCTTCACATTTTCCAGAGTTTTCAATTTACTGAGGTAATCCACAGCATCTTCCATCACAGGCTTCCACAGGGCCTCATTTCGTTTTGCTAGGGGCATTTTCATCCGAACCGTTGTTGGATTTCAGGAATTCAATAAGTCAAAAAGTTGATCAATTAACCGTATGAATTTGATCGTTGGTGCCGCATCTCTAAATCTGATATCTTGCATGTCTACCATGAGGAATTCAATTGCAGCTGCTACACTCTCGCTAATTGTTTGGACAGCCAAGTTCACCTGAAATTTTTTGTCACTGTATTTTATGTTTCTTCAAATCTTACATTTATATATCAATTAGGTACATACAAAACAATAGACCCATTTCCTTGAAATTATTAAATTATTTCACAATGAAACTATATTCTTGACAAATATAAAAACACACTTAATACCTTCATTTTTTGTTGTCTCCAATTCATTTGAGCAGTTTTAAGTTTTGTCCCAAAACGCAATCCTTTCTTGTTCCTGTATATGATGGAGCATTGTAACACAGCCAGCCACTCGTGCTAGCGAAACGTTAGGAAGAAATTCCAAAAAAACGACGGCCTTCAAACCCGAGTGAAAATTGTGACATTGTGACATTGTAACATAATTGAAATCCACGATTTGACCAGATGGGTTGACAAATCTGCCTAGTGTAGCCCAATTATTACGAATCAATTTGATCATATGGCATATATCAAATATAACAAATATTTCACTCTGATCCACAGGGTGTAAGAAACACGGCTGCACACCATCCATGCTAGCAACCTTGGCACCAAGAGCTCCCATCATAGTAAAATTTACATTTGGTCCATCACAAGAAACAGATGTTATGATGACTCCAGACTCGTGTAATTGTATTAAAGCTGCGTTCACTATATTTGCCCTTTCTTCTGCATTCAATCCATCAATGAAGAAGTAAGCTATTGGCAATTTCCAATGTCCATTAACAGCTAGTACCATCAATACAAATGCCTCAGCTGCATATTGTCTTCTATCATCTTCCAATGCATTTGCACCAACATTGACGTATCCCCAAGATTTTCCATTATATAAATCAATGTGCTTTTTTATTGACATTTCATCAAGCATCAAACTGCACAATAAAGTTTGTCCTCTAGTTTTATAATCTGCTACTTTGGCTTTCAAAGAATCAAATGCTGGTTGTGAAAATCCTGGTTCACATATGATATTTGAGAACCATCCTCTTATTACTCGCTGTGAAGGCAGTGCCAAGTTGAGTGTTTTCCGAACATATCCATAAGCTTTGCTAGAATAAAATTGGAGTGTCATAGCAAAATTTCTTATAACATTATCATATTTTTGTCGGACAGTCTTTCCCCTTCTAGAATTTGCTAGCATTCTTTTCATTATTGCTAAGGGTACAACCGAAAAAGTTTGCTCTAGCAGATCACATGCGCCAGGACTTAACAAATATTTTTTCTTAATGTAATTTACGACTTGCTTCAAATGGAAAACCTTGTTTCTGAGTCGTTTGGTCTTCTCCTTTTCCAGTTGATGTTTATACCTCAACTGACGATTCTTGGTTCTCTCATTCATGTATCGGGTTTTGTACATTTCTGGAGATGCACTGAAAAATATTATTCTTCATGTACTGTTACAATAATAATGACAGACATGCAATAAGTTATTCATATTCATTAGAAAAATTCTTATTAACAAAATACAGTTACAATACAACATTCTCCCACAGCAAACAAAACATTTTCAAGTCATACTGGTGTCATTCCTAACTCAGATGATAATTTGCAGTCATATGGATTGGATATAATCAACTATACTTTCTCAACATATTTGAATGATTTATTTAAGTTAAAAAAAAAGAGAATTGTGGAAAAACAGGTTAATCAGTTCTTTCCAAATCTACCTAAACAACCCATACAAGGACCTGCAGCACAGTATGGATGCAACCGGGGAACTGGAAAGCATCCTAACTGGTGAGTCTGAGATAGTTTTAATACAGGAACCATACGTTTACAGGAAGAAGGTGAGGGGTTTGAGAGGCAGCGGCTACCAGCTAATCGTAGGCAAGGCAGACGGAGAGGAAGCACCAAGAACGGCGATCCTGGCGTCCAGAGACCTCGAAGTGGTCCATGTACCGCAGCTGGGGACCAGGGACGCTACAGTTGCCGTCTTAGAAATCAAGGTAAGAGGAATCAAACATAGGGTAATAGTAGGAATCGTGTATCTACCATACGATGATGCGCACTTGCCTCCTACTGAGGAATTATTGAAGATAGTAAGGTATAGCAAGGAAAATGGTTTACGCATGATATTGGGGTGCGACGCCAACTCGCATAACACGATGTGGGGCAGCACGGATGTCAATGCGCGTGGTGAAGCACTACTTGAATACCTAGCAACGATCAGTTTGGAGATACTGAACAGGGGGACGGAATCAACGTTCATCAATCGTATCCGACAGGAAGTGATTGACGTTACATTGGCAACGAGAGATATATTAGGTGATATAACAAATTGGAGAGTATCGGCAGACAAATCGATGTCAGATCACCGAATGATAAGGTTTGATGTCTACGCTGAAGCAGAGGATGTTCCTCAACGCCGAAACCCTAGAGCAACCAGCTGGGACACCTTCCTAGAAGGTCTCTCAGGGCTGTCAAGGGATCAGGCAGATATCTTCTCGGAGGAACAACTAGATCAGGAAGTAGAAGAACTAGGAAAAACAATGACCAAGGCATTTGAAGAGGCATGTCCTTTGAGAACGGCCCCAAAGCGCCGGGTTCGCTGGTGGAACCAGTCGCTGAAGGGCCTGAGAAAAGTAACCAGAAAGGCTCATAACAAGGCCATTAAGGATGGCAACGAGAATGCGTGGGAAAACTACAAAACCGCGAGAAGGGAATTTAAGAAGGAGCTAAGGAAAAGCAAAATAGCTAGCTGGAGGTCTTACTGTGGGGAAATCAATTCCCTAACGGAATCCGCCAGGCTCATGAGAATCCTGAGCAACGAGACAGAAGGTTCCATAACAACCTTGAAGAAACCAGATGGGACATGGACAACTTCCTCCGAAGATTCGCTCAGATATCTGCTGGAAGTACACTTCCCGGGTGGTGTCGGGGACGACCAACGGGCTCTGCCAACACAGCAGATCCCCCACGGGGACTGGCAGCTGGCAGAGAGGGTCGTTACGTCTGATGCCATAGCCTGGGCAGTGAACGAGTTCAACCCATATAAGGCAGCAGGACCCGACGGAATTTTCCCGGCAATGCTACAGAGGGGCCTGGAACTTCTTCTCCCAATCTTGGGAAGGATATTCCGGTCCAGTATAGCGCTAGGGTACGTACCAAAGGTCTGGAAGTCAGCAAGAGTAGTCTTTATGCCCAAGGCGGGAAAAAGAGACTACACAACAGCAAAGTCCTTTAGACCCATCAGCCTAACACCGTTCCCGCTTAAAACGCTGGAGAAGGTGGTTGACAGATTCCTGATGGAGGGGCCCCTAAGGGTGAGCCCTTTCCACAGAAATCAGCACGCATACAGAAAGGGAAGGTCGACTGAATCGGCCCTCCACGCTGTAGTGCGAAGGATCGAAAGGACAATAAGGTTTAAAGAGGTAACATTAGGAGTATTTTTCGATGTGGAAGGCGCATTTGACAAGGCAAAAACAGCGACAATAGAGGCAGCACTAAGGGCCAGAGGAACGCCTCACTCAATGGTCAGCTGGGTTGTATCGTCGCTTACGAGAAGAAAGGTCGAGGTATCCCGAGGAGACATCAGACTGGAATCCGAGGTGGGGGGGGGGGGGCTGCCCTCAGGGGAGCTGCCTCTCTCCCGCACGTAGACAGGGTTATTCAAAAGTCGGTAGCAATCCTATGGCAACTGCGGAGAATTGTAGGAAGTAATTGGGGCACCAATCCAGAGATCATGCGCTGGCTGTACACGGCAGTAGTAAGACCAAAGATCCATTATGGGTCAGCCGTGTGGTGGCCAGGCGCACAGGGTAGCACAATAGGCCGAAAACTCACCAAGGTTCAGAGGTTGGCCTGTTTGGTAATAACGGGCACAATGAGAACGACTCCAACCGCAGTGTTGGAGGTACTGCTGAGGCTGCCACCGCTTCCAGTCTGGATCAAGAAGGAGGCAATGGCAGCCCATTTGAGGATGCGAGACTCGGGAGTCTGGGTGAACGAAGGAGCGTTGATAGGTCATGCGGAAATCGCGAAGTGGGCGGAACAGGAGATCCCTATCTCTGCCCTCAGAGTGAAAAGCGCACAAGACAGACTGCGATGGAATAGAGAGTTTACGCTTACTATTCCGAGGAGAGAACAATGGAAAGGAAACACGGTGGAGTTTAGCACAGGAAGCCTAATATGTTATACGGACGGTTCGCGTCTAACTGACAAACAGGCTTCGGTTGCCGGAATCTACCTGGAGGGAAGAGAAGTACGAGAGAGCTACGCTTTGGACAGATATACAACAGTTTTTCAAGCTGAAGTGTTCGCCATCCTATCCGTAGCTATGAGAGAAGAGGTGAAAGATGGATCCCAACAGAGAATTTATATCTGTTCGGATAGTCAGGCAGCGCTCAGAGCCGTCTGCCATCCTAAACCAAGCTCAGCGCTTGTACAGGAATGTGGAGATGCGCTCGAGAAGCTAGCTGAAACGAAGGAAGTTCAGCTGGTATGGGTCCCGGGACACAAAGGGGTGCGCGGAAACGAGGTGGCAGACGGACTTGCCAGATCCGGATCCGCAACGCCGTTCTGTGGACCGGAGCCTGTACTAGGCATCGCAAGAAGCCAAACTTCTTCAGCCCTCGACGAGTGGGTAGAAGAAGAGCTGAATAAACTTTGGAGGGATAACACCGGCTGCAGGCAGTCAAAAGACTTCGTGGCCGGCTCCAATAAGTCAAGGACGACATGGCTCTTAGGCAGAAATCGCCAAGCGCTACGCCTCCTTATAGGAATACTAACAGGACACAACAAGTTAGGCAGACACCTATCACTCATAGGCATAGAAGACAGTCCCACTTGCCAAAAATGCGAAGAAGATGAAGAAACTTCATCTCACTTCCTCGGCGAGTGTGAGGCATACGGGAGGCTAAGATTTGGAACCTTCGGAGTTGACAAACTCCAACAAGAGGAACTAATCAATTTGGAATGGTCGGACATACTGACCTTCATTAGGAGGTCACAAAGGTTCGAAAAAGAAAATTAGGAGGATGAACGTAGATAAGTGGAGAACAGGGGATGGCAAAAAGGGTCCATGAGGGCCTACTTGCCTGGCTGCGGTAGCGGCCTCCCCAAAGAACTACTACTACTACCCATACAAGGGCGGATCCAAGGGGAGGGTCATGCAGGTCATGACCCCCCCCAAGACCAGTCCAAGTTTCACTATTTCCTATTTCCTGGTAATCTCGCTAAACGGAAGAAAATTCAACGATGCATTAATCAAGCAAATCAAGAGAAATTTCTACAACTATGCGAGATAGAAAATGTTGAAGTCTTTGGAAATAAACAAATCAAAGGAAATCCCTAATGCTATTGTCCTTAATGAACAACTTTTAATTTTATAATCGCCTACTCCTTAACCCATAATATTGTTGCACCCTTCTTGAATAAATTTTACCTAATCCTAATAGTTAATCAGAGACAGGTATAGTTATTAAGAATCATTTACTGACCGATATTTTGTAATAATGTTAGTACAGCCAGGTTAATTAATTTTGTTTGTATAAATGCACATGTATTGATGTAATATCTCCAGTTATGATTATTATGTGATGATGTGAAAATCGAAATTTATCAACGGATATAAAATCTTTTAGTGGAAAATAGTGTGAAAAAGTGTGAAAAAAATTGTGAGTGAGCAGTTAGGAATTATAGAATTCCTATACTTTTCTTATCAAAATAATAATAATGAAGAGACAGGCGACAATGAAGGACTTTCTTGGGTTTGGGTCAAAAATCCCTAAAACAAACAACAGTAGCAGAGACACCTCTTCTAGAAACTTCAGGGGAAATGAACATAACATAAATTTGGTAAGTATTTCTAACATTTACGATTCTATACACAGTGACTGAAGCTCCGTGTATTTATTATAATAACAATCATATACGACGAGAGAAATAGGTTGAGATGTGATTTATTCAAGTATTTATCAATAATTAACTTGAGATATCACATCAATCCTAACCTCTTATAGTAGAAGATCCGAACCTAAGTCGACCTTCACCGAGCTGATAATAGAACAAAACTTATATTATAATAAATTTAATATATTAGAAAGGATATTAAAAATGGGTTTGCTAAAAAGATCCTGGAGGGAATATTTTTAATTAATTTTTAAATTATTATCATTATTTTTTGCGGTAGGTTAAGTTGAGTGAAGTCAGGTCAGGGAAAATTGCATGACCCCCCTAGGATTTCAGTCTAGATCCGCCCTTGAACCCATAATACCAGTTGCACAGTAGATTTGTTCAGTACTTATACGTTGGGCAACCAACAAAACATCTGATGATATAGGTAGGTTATATGTCACTACCATTTTCTATTCTGTATTCAAATTATATTTTACTTATAATCTGACAATGAGAAACGATTTACTTTTATTACAGTTTTCTCTATTTGCAATAAACAACATTGTCTGAAATCTCATATTAGTAGCATCCCATTTCACAGTTATGAAAGAAATTCAAATGAATATACTTACGCATATGTATGAAATTTCTTAACCAACTTTCTGTTTCTTTTCTGAACACCCTTCAATCCAGCACTATCCGACGAACTCCTACAATTCAAAAAAGAAAAATGTGTGAAAATATATCAGATGCATGGTTGTATTTTAATAT
Source organism: Chrysolina oricalcia (assembly GCA_944452925.2). Taxonomy (NCBI): domain Eukaryota; kingdom Metazoa; phylum Arthropoda; class Insecta; order Coleoptera; family Chrysomelidae; genus Chrysolina; species Chrysolina oricalcia. Next base: position 17,373,951 of record OX101809.2, on the reverse strand, counting down.
TTGCTTTTTTAGAAATGATAGGTACTATTGTAAAAATTTAATTAAAAAATTGTTCAGTGTCAATAAGACCGAACCACTATTACGGCCATTTTTCCTATGGCAACTGAACCCATTATGCATACTTCTTTGAACTTACGTTGCCAACGGTTGTGGGTATGAAGCAGCATCAATGAATGCAACATTGCCACCACTTATTTGCAGGGGATTCTTTGTGAGAGGTGGGTTCCTGCAACATCAGAAACGAATAAAATATGCACATAAAAATATTTCCAGTTTCATACCTTGGTAAAGGGTTTGGTTTCGATGTGAAAGGCGCATTCGGAGGTAGAAACAGTTTGGGAACAGCGTCAGTTTTCAATACGGCCCTTTTTCTTTCCACCTCATAATCAGTTTTCAAGAAATGTTTGGAACAAATCACACCTAAGGGACTGATGTTCTCATCTAGATTTCTACTTTCAGCAAAGAAGCATATCTAACCTTTCCTAAACTGAAAGAAAAAAATGCTGATATTTGCAATAATTTCTCGGCAAAGCGCTTCTATCGGCGCTTCTATCGGCATAATCTACAAACATCTATTCACTCATTTCCAAAACTCGACCCTTAAAAGTTTCAGGCAAACTATCAGATATTCACCACTCTCTCTTTTTTAAATGATTCAATGATCAAATAAACAATTATTGGAAACAGTTTATGCTAGGCTGTGGTCTAGAGAAAACAATGAATCCGATTGTGTAAAGTTGAAACTCTTACCGATGAAAGGAGATTCCTGTCATATTTCCTTTACTTTTACAAGACCAAACAAGACAAGTCACAGGTATTTCGAATAAAGAATTCACAATGGAGCACAAAAACAACGTTTAACACACAACCACGCCGAAAATCAGTATAAAAATAATTCATTACAAAATTTAATTATACTTGTCAATTCCAATGACAACTGACGGATGCGTATGCGCAAACTCAGATCCTTTCTATTCAACTTACTGTTGCAAGTGAAATATGCGGCCAGATATATACCACTTTTCCATTCTCCTCTGTGTTATAGTTCTGTGGCAGGTGGTCACCCTGTCCAAATCAAAACATAATTCTGCTGGTTGGTCACAGAGGGCACTTGCAATTGCGTTCTCTGATGCTTTGAGGAATGTTTCACAAGTATCTGTTAGATTCAATTCAATACCCGTCGTAGTCTTAGCCAGGGGAGTAGTTGTTTTCTGACAGGTACTTGCCATAATGAGCCTACGTAAGACGTGTATATGGAAGAAAAGGGTTCATCATAGGTCGGCAACGACTGTTTGTTATTAACTTTCAGGTACTTCACTCTCATCAGTACATGGTGGATCGAACAACACCCCACATCTGTTCATCTACACTGTACCCTGATGATAGGTTAGTACCTCTCAACTAGTCTGCAGGTGGTTGTCACGTCCTGCCCATGTCAGACTTTCAAATGTGTCTCCATGGTTTCTTTGGGGAACGTTGCACAGATACAATTCAGAGGTAATTCGATGTCTGTTCTGCCATTAGCTAGGGAAGTAGTCGTTTTCATGTCAAATATCTGCCACACTTTGGAGAGAAAAATATATTTTCAATCAATTCTTCTCTACCCCAAAAACTTTCTGACTTGGTCTGATTCCAATGAAAGTAATTATAATTTCACTTTCATAATTGTTCTTTTTTTCCCTTCTGTATTCCTATTTAGAACAAATTTAACCTCCCATTTCAGCACTTTGCCAGCGAAAGATGTTAAAAGGCTAATTGAATACAAAAACATATTGCTGATGTAAAATATAGGCCCAAAATTATTAGTGAAATTGAGTTTGCGAGCTTTTTAGTTAGCCGTCTATTGAATTACAAAGTCCTTTTATGTTTGAATATTTCCCGTCTGCATGTAACGTATAAATTCTATTATAAAATTATGTATCACTTCAAGGGGTGTTGATAAAGCTACTTTTGACACAAAGCACAAAGTAGACAGCTTTATCGACTCTGTTTTCGAAATGTGTCCTTCACTAATATTCAATTTCTGTCATGGGACTTTTGTTTTATTTCCGCATAAAAAGGATCCTTTGATCCTTCATTCATTATCTTTCGCATGCAAAGAGGTGACAGAATGGGTAAAATTGAATTATAATACTATGGATGTCCTCAAATGTTTACTTGTACCTTTTCATACATAGGTACATGTTGGAACTGTTTCGATGAGTGATCTGGGAAACTTGGTACTCTGGGGTTTTTCCCGAAATGGTAGTCGTGGAACAAATGATATTTCTAAAAAATTCTTATGAAGAAGATACCGCCAATTAACCTGCGGTGCCACAGAGAGGTAACCGAATTCGTTTTTCTACCAAAGACATTTTTTTTTCTGAATGGAATTAATCGATGTCAGTGTTCATGACTTAGTTCTGAACCCTACCTGGTGTCCGCAAAAGGTGGTTCTTCCTTAGAACTTTTTTGTTTTTAAAGATATGTTTTCGACATAAAATTGCATTATTTGATAGGCGACTCAGCTTTATGCATTTTCCGAGAAAAAAAACACTACTATTTTTGGTCAAAATGTGTCTGCTATGTTAAATTTAATGTTTTAATTTGTATCACAATTTTTTTTCAAATGGCGATATGTGGCTCTTTGGCTTAGGAAAGAGTTGTATTTTATTACGATTAATTTGATAAAGCACACTATTACATTAGATCTTTTTTAAAATGAAGCGAGTATTGTAGTTGTGGGTTGGGAGTTGGTTTTGATGCTTTATGTCATGATATTTTATGCATGCGTGATGAAGAAGTGTAATAGGCAACTTGCCTTTCTCCAATTGACTGCATAAAAATGTTCAATTATGATAAAAAATAAGCTATGCAAAATATGATGCCTTAAATATAAGTAATAAGGTTGTTATAGATAATCAAAGTTTCGCGCGCCAGCGACTCATTTCAAACAAGCTTAAAAGCCCGGGAACGGTCGTGACGTCATTTATTACCACTGCGGAAAATAAATACATGGAGCAAGTTATTCTATTCGGTTACAGAGTGTGGAAGAGTCGTGTGGTTCATTAGGTGTCGTTGCAGTTGCAGTAAAATATCTATATTCGTCATGGAAAATAAAAAGTTATTTTACAAATGCATTGTACCGATGTGCAAAAGCACCACAGCTTTAACACCGGACAAAATATTTATAATGTTGCCAGCAGATCGCAGTCGTCGCTCAAAATGGCTGAGAGCTTGTAGGAGAGAAGAAAGAGACATATCGCTAAGCAGCACAATCCAATACTTTTTCCTCTTCTTCGTCAATATTGCAGCTTACTGTGTATTGTTTTTTCCTAGCATTGTGTTCAGGTGTAATTTTGCCTTTCACAGTGCAATCATTTTTGTTCCTTCGAACTTGTACCCACCCCACAGCTGCATCTCCGTAGGAATGTCTTCCGGATCTAGAAAAGTGGTATTCTAAAAAACATACTGAATACTACTGTCAATGTTTCAATTGTTTCTGCGATTGCAAATAACAAAAAAAATAAAGAACCGCTTTTATTCGAATGCACTGAAAAGGAAAAATATTAAAATCCGCCATCATGAATTAGGTGCCTAATTTTTACGAAAAGTTACATTTTCTGACTCTTAAAACCCATACATACTCTTTATGGATAGAATAGCTCCATAAATCACAAAACTCTCCCGCTATTTTGAATTTATATATTTTGAAAACAAATTCAATTCATAATACTGTTCCCCAAAAATCTCTATACACCAATTTTGAATAGAACCTTGATCATACAACCCGTCCGACTTCTGTAATTAGTGAAAAAATTATAAATCTCGGACCCTAAATACCCCCACATATCACTTGGAGCCGTCGTTTTGTTTTTTTACTTACTTTAACAAAATTTTCATAATGCGTTGTCACTTATAAATACCTGCCAAATTTCACGTTTATCGAAAGACTAGTGGGTCAAATTTCCCTCATAAATTTTGAACAGTAAAGGCATACGAAAGAAGCCAGTTAAATGAAACTTGTAATACAAATATATTTGAATGAGTATTTATATATCACAAATAAAACATTAACATTGTTGAACATTTTGTTGGACCCTGTACAGAGTCGGACTGGGACCATTTGGCCCACGTGACAGAGTACCTATTTGGCCCAACACTTCCTCGTTGAAAAAATCTTTTAATAACAAGTTTTGGTCCAACACTTTCACATTAAAAAATATTTATAATGAGTTTGGACCTCCATCATTTATCAACTTTTATTAATAAAAAAAAACAAATTACAAAAATAAATTTTTAAATTGACAAGTAAAATAACAACAAATATAAAAAGAGTAATTGAATTAAAACAAAAGTAAAAGCTTTCAAGGATTCCAAAAAATGTAAATATTCGTATGAAAATAAAGTAGAAAGTAGGAACATAAAATAAATATAGAGAACAATACAACAAAAGTTTGCTTCTAGGGGTTTTGTTATGATACACAAAAAGTACAGGAACACAAATCTTTCGTCCCATGGTGAAACCTAGCAACTTTTAGGAGTTACAAGAAAATTGAGCAATTATAAACCTGAAAGTAGAAGTTGAATAAAAAAAAATCGTGACATGCGGCTTTGACATCATGGAATGGGTCAAAATTAAAAATATTCGGTGAAAGCTTCATATGAACATTTCACAAATTAAATACAATTCAGAACCTAATAACTCCAGTTACTAATTTTCACCAAGGGTCGGCAGAAATATATCATAGGTCTACACTTAAAAGTTTCCTTTATTAAAAACTGGAATTGAGAGATACTACTAAATGAGTGTTATATGGCTTCAAGAGATTTTAAACGATTTTGCTACTTGTAGCAAGTTAAGTTATTTCTGTGTTATTTATTATCAATATTTTGAAGCAAATCTCTTTCAACGTTTATTACTAGCAATGATTTCAACAGATCATCACCTAACGCAGATCTTAATCAAGTTTAATTAATTTTTATTTTGAAATTACCCTCTCAAAGTACAGCGGCGGCGCGGGGAGCGAGTGGATGAACTGAGCAGAGCCAGGCCGGCGATAAATAATATTTTTATTTTTATTTCGAATTAAGGTTCATATAAACCCATGAAAAAATTAACGGCAAGGATAAAAATTCTGAAAAAAATTCGAGTTATTTTATCATCCAAATTGAATAATAAGAGAGATGTAGAAGAAAATATGATTAACAGTTTTCGAAGAAAAAATAAAAACATAATTTTTAGAGGGTTTTTGGAATTTTCCCAAAAACCATTCATCAGATTCCATTTCAAATATCATGACATATCAGTGTCAAAGTAAAAAATTATCACGATTTTTTTCAGAATTTTCTACTTCAACGTTTCCTCACAATTAAAAAAAATCTGAAAATCTTGTTATAAAATCAAAGACAGTTGAGAAGAATCGCTTTGCAAGTAATATTTATATGAAATTTAAAAGACTAAACATTGAGGAATTATTCATACTATTTTTCAGAAATTAAATTAAACGATTTATATTTTTAATAATGATTTTCAAACCCTCGGACATAAAACGGTAAGTGATTCCTCTGTAGTACATGAACGAAAAGACAGTTCTGCTACTGTCCACAAGGTATTGCACAGAATTATTGTCTCTGTCATATTTACTGTACAGCGTTGCCAATAGTTCTAGACAGCGGTAATCGATGTAATTTGTTTAATTTTTCGAAAATGAAAGTTACGTCGATAGGGGTTTGTCAGTTCATCAGTTGGATGTTGGATTGGTCCGCCTAAAGCCTTGGAGTCCTTGGACACAATTGAAGAAGGATGTAATTAATAAGTTTTGTGTTTTGCGATTTAAAATATCAGTTTTGGAAATAAAACAGGACGCAAAACAGAGTTGAAAAATAATAATTATAACCATAATAGCGTCTTTATTGTCCATTCCAGTTGTTTTTAAATTACTTTATATTATATACATAAAAAATAACGGCATAATAGGCAGAGTTTGGCTCACAAAGTTGAAGAATATTGATAAAAATGAATAATAGTGAGTTGTTCATATTAGCTGCTGTTTTTGAATTTTACCAACAATATTGTTGTTTGTGCTAAAAGCAAATCTAATCCAAGCAAGATCAAGGACGGACTGACTATATCTATAACTATGACTATATAATACCGAAAAACAATGAAATAAACCACCAAATTACAAACGGTAGAAAAGGTATGGATACAATCGTTACTAGTCCACTTCAAAATGGAAAGAATAAAAGAAGAGAGAAGATGGTGTCTCACCTTTTTTCTCACAACCCCCTTGACAATATAGCTACTTAATGCATTGAACTACACTACCACAATCAATACCAGATAATGATTAATAATCCTGTGAGCTATTTCGCAGTACTCCAAATAATGTTGAGATTTGGCAACAATGCATTTGCAGTAAGGTTGACCGTTGAATATTCGGTAGATATTCCAGCAGAAATCTGTAATTTATTTGAAAACATTGTGAAAGAACGCTGTCACTATGGTGAGAAAAATATATCTTGTCAGTGCCATCTTACAGTTAAGAAACGCGAAATATTTGACTTTATATGAACCTTAACGATTACTATCAACTTGAAGAATATTAAGGGATAAGGGTCAATGATCAGTGGAAGTGTATACTATTTAGTTGTGTTTGTGTCATTTTGTATTTGGCCCCACATTTTGCTTTTGGCCCCCCACATTTTCTAAGGTTGGCCCAGGCGGCAACTGCCGCCCTGTCGCCCTGTCCAGTCCGACCCTGACCCTGTATGAAAATGGTAAGTTTACGACTAAAGCCTGAATCAAAATTTGTATGAAATGACCAATATAAAGAAATTATTTGTCTTTCTTCTGTTTGAAATCTAAATAAATAAATAATAAATATTGACCTACCAAATAGACTGTTTCTTTCAATAATCACCTGTGTCGATTTTCGAAAGCGACTAGGTATATTTCATTCTTTTCTTCTAAAACAATACATACTCATATCTGCCTTCACGCCTCGAACTTCTCCAAGTGAAAAACATTCCGCATTTTGTATAAATGTGGCAACCATAAACATATCTACATGTGGTAGATTGTCAGATTGTCCTTTGAAGAACCCTTCGTCAGTAATTTTTTATTATCACTTCCACAAACCAATTTTTACCAAACACAATCTGTCCGCTATCAAATTGAGCAGGTGACTGCATGTGCCGAGTTAAGGCGCCAACGTATTCATGACGACTTACGTCACGGCCAATGCTAGTGCGTTTGCCACTCACGTGATGACATTTTAATTTTAAGACAATTTTAATCCTTCATATGTACGACGTGGAATGAGAAAATATTATTTTTTGATGACAATATATCTCACTGCTTAACAAACCAATCAGTCTATTTCAAATTTTGAAATTCAGCCAATAGAATCGGAATTACAGTGAAAATATAGCTTGTCGCTGTGATAAACCTGCTTAGTTTTTGTTTTACTAGCTGTCAAGTGAAAATAATGATTTAAATTATAAACGTCAAATCTTTGTGTTTTGACTAGTTATATTTCTTAATCAATATGAGCGATCGTTGGGGACAAATGGCTATTGGTATCATAGATGAAGCAGTGGAAAAGGGTATTCCGTTGAATACGGCCAGAAATAAAGAATTAATTACCATGTTCTATCGTGGTGGCATTTAATATGTGTAAATTCATCATGAATGATAAATAAAGAGGAAATAAAATCTTCCAATTTACACAAAAAATATATACCTGTAACGTGCTTACAATTATTTCGACACACGGTGTCATCATCTGAGCGAGTTATCAACTAAAGAAACGTCAAAATCACCTTCTTAAATATTAAAATAACATGCATGAAATTTCACTAATGACAATTGCAGGTATGAAATTTCCTAATGACATATAGATTGGATTAGGGAGCATTTGAGTAGTTACTAGTGAGATAATTAATTATAGGTGAATTGTACAGGTCAATTTGGTCATTGAGAACTAGCAATTTAGTTCTCAATTTCATGTAATTTTAATATTTAAGAAGGTGATATTGACGTTTCTTTAGTTGATAACTCGCTCAGATGATGACACCGTGTGTCGAAACAATTGTAAGCACGTTACAAGTATATATTTTTTGTGTAAATTGGAAGATTTTATTTCCTCTTTATTTAACATTAATTAATTACCAGGCAATTCAACAATTTTCAAAACGATATATTGTCCTAAATATAATTCGTGGTATGATTAATAACCTATAATTTTTTGGAATATCGATTCATTGGCAATCCCAATGCAAGAAAATACAACTCGTCCTGCGGACTCGTATTTTCAGCTTTGGGATTGCAATTCATTAATATTCCAAAAAATTATCGGTAATAATCATACCACTTATTATATTACCCCTGAGTATACGTCTTATCACAGTGTCCCCTTTTGATTTTCAATATCATTTTCTTATTAAAATTTTAAGGCAAGTTGCCTATTGTCTCAGGTCTAAGATTTTGGATTCAGTATAGAGTGAGTCAAATGAGTATCTGGAGTTTTCGGAAAATATCAATTTTATAAACCTTCTCTGCATTACTTCCAACTGGTTCAGATGAGTTTTTAGTGCCCCACCCCATTCCAGAATTCCATAGCGCAAATGACTTTCTACCAGAGAGTGATACAGAGTTTTCATTTGATTAAATGGTAAATATTCTTTAAGTTTTTTGAATTTATACAATATGCATCTTAATTTTTTCCTTACATACGTTATGTGTGAGTTCCATTTCAAGTGACATCCAATGATGACGCCTGAGTATTTAATTTTTTTGACCGGTTCTATAAAAAAATGGTTTTTCATTTTCATATCTAGTTTTCTGAGACTAGGCAGACCACGAGAGTTACATCTGAGTGGTTAAAAATTCGTTTTCTCTGTGTTGATCGTGAGTAGTTTATATTCAAATCAGTTTTTCACTGAATGAAAGTCAGGCTCAGCTTTTTGTTTCAGGTTTTCCCAGTTATTAGACATGTATAAAATTGCTGTGTCTTCAGCAAATCCAAGAATTTCACTGCTACTGTCGAGTGAGAACAGTCCATTAATATAAATGTTGAATAGTATAGGTCCTAGGACTGTTCCTTGTGGCATACCATAGTCAATAGCTTCGGCACCGCTAACTACGCCATCAACACTCACAAATACATAGATACTTCTCGAGACAAGCTTTAATATCATTTAAAATTTTATAATGGAACAAAATGATGGGTTTACAGTTTTTTTCTTCTGTTTAATGCATGATGAGGTTGTGCCTATATCCTTCTTATGAGACTTTGACATTTAAAGACCATGCCACTGCACGATGAAAATAATTACAAATTGAAGTTGAATCAGAATAAAAAAATATAACTGAGAAGAGATGAGTTGCGATGACGACGCTGAGCGGAGAACGGAATCCCAGTTATTAATTTGTGGCGGTAAGCGGATTTGGGATTTGAAGCCACCAGTCTTGGTTACATCGTGCGCATATTAGGGGAAGGCATATACCGTGAATATATATCATGTTGTTTATTATGTGCTCTTCTGGTAGCTGATTTGTATTTCATATTTGTCTAATTCCACCGAAGCCCATGTAATGCTGTAATTGGTGTACGTGCATGATGCGGCGAAGCTGACGTTTGGATTTAGTTATTAATATAGGGGAGTTCGGAGTTATCACGACATCGGATGATTGAAAAAATCTTTTGTAGTGTAGATTATCGAAACACACACGGAATGCAGGAACGATTATGGGAGAGTAGTAGGAAACTGATCTATTTTCTATAGAAATCGTGAAAGATAGTGGCCTAACAGGCAGATTAGGCCAATCACTTCAACAAAATTAGGAAAAAAACAAAAACAAAGCGAACTTTCACAAAAGTTGTATTTCAGTACACAATGAAACCGTAAAATTTGTCCACTCGTCTAAGTCCGGAAACAATGGTAAAAATGCAAATTATAAACAATTGTGGGTATTTTGTAGAGAAAAAATGTTAAATCGTAGAAAAATGGTAAAAAAAAGAAAATGTCTTTGTTTATCGTTCCCCAATTTTGCGACCATTTCGAAGTTTGTTATCAGAGTAAATAAATTATTTATTCATACTTTTGTTAATAACTTGGCAAAAAAAACTGTAAAGACGACTTTTTAAAAGTCCACAGGTTTCGGGAAAATTGTCAAATGAAAAATAAAACACCTCGGAGCGAGTTATAACCTCCGAGAATGACACTGCGTGTTGAAACAATTGTCAGATTTGTTACAGTATATATTTTTTGTGTAAATTGGAAGTTTTTAGAACACTATAGTCTCAGTTATCGATATGTTTAAACGTAAATTTCTCGATAACTGTTGAGTTTTGGTATAGGCCATGGTACACAGAACACACCCAGAAGTCAATGCAAAATTCAATAATGGAATAATAAATGTGTGTTTACGTTTGAAAAAATGTGTAAGACATGAATTTTCCATCAGAAAAACCGCGGCCGCTAATAAAAGTCGACATTTCCAAGCATTTTTCCGAAAAAACAAACCACTGAATTTTAATTAAATTTGTTCTAACTGTATGCTAATAGATTTCATTGAAAATATGAACAGGATGTTCATAAAGTCAGTTGTGGAATCATCTGCGACTGAAAGTTGGAATTTAGTCGCTGTTTTCCATCGTACAAGATAACCTCTCTTGGAAGGGATTCATGTTTTAAAGAGAAACATTCTCAATTGAAAATTGAATCAATACATGACTCCTCTGGAAATGGAAAAACCTACGATAAAATTGAAGTTCCCTTTTTGTAATATCTAACAGAAAACAACTACTTGAAGCAAATACATGGTTCTTCATCAGTACTTCAGGTTTGACTTGGAGACATCAGAGACACGCTTCGAGGGATACAGGGTACCAAAATTGACCAGCTAGAATGTTTACAAGGAACATCTTGGGAGGCAAACAAAGGACCACATTTATCCATCCAATCAATCGAGGGACTCGACACAGCTTCGAGACAACTTCAAAATGCTGTAACAAAAGCACATGAACTCAGCTGTCCTCTAAAACAAAAGACAATCACCGGAGACATTCCTTGGTGGAACAAGGAATTAGCCAAACTTCGGAAACAAGTCAGAAGGTTTTGCAACAGAGCTGAGAGTCTGGAACACCAGCACAACGTCACCAAAAAGTTCTCTCAAAAGACCATTCCACCGGCATCGGTCTGATTGAGTAAGTAAGTACAGATCGACAAGCGTAAGGATGCCTCTGAGATGCGCAAACGATAGAAAGCGTGAGTAGATGTGCGACAAATATCGACTACTGTTTCATAAGGCAGTGCGATTTAGCTCCTGCCCCACTCCAGGGTTTTGTCTACTGCGCAATCAATTCTCGTAGGCATCCTTACGCTTGTCGATCAGTAAGTAAATTTATTCAGGTAAGTATAAGTTTCATCTACTCGAAAAATTATGCATCTTTATAGAAGCTAGAACCCTGAATCATCTTTTGGATTGACGTGGCCTTTACTTGATGGAAATTCATAGTATATGACACTAAGGTAAACACGATTAAATTTCCACAGATTTATTGTCTTCGCGAATCATCTGTATAAATTCGAAACTAAAACTAGATCTACCGAAGCAATGCTTGTGTTCATCAGCCTGAATTGTAAAGTGTATTTATTTATACTGAAATATGAATAGAGATGTATAATTTAATGATAAATGTAGTTAAATTTGTTGTGATGAGGGAGAGTGAGAGTATGGTACTTTATATAAATATTTTTTCTTTTTTTGGTCATTAGTCCAGTTCATATACGGTTTTAGTTTGTTATAATTGTCATTCACATATTAGGAATGAATCTAATTTCTACAGGGACCAGGTTTAATAGTTTTGGCCCAAAGTATGATATGAATCTCTGTGTGTGAGTTAGTCTACAGAGAGAAGTATTTGTTTTCTGTTCAGATTTAGCATGAGTGTTGTAAGTATGGCTTATATGAGAGATGGAGTTATTTTGCATCCATATTAGGCAATGATATGTATATATTTTTCTTACACCAAATAAGCCAGTTTCTTTGTAAAGGTCTTCAGTTGAGTGTCTTTTTTTATTTTATTTTATTTTTTAATTATTTCTATCATAGTATTTTGCATAACCTCTAGAACGTGTAATAGTGTTTTACTAAGACCACCCCATATAATGATACAATACCTCAATCATAAGTAGGAGTTTTCATCATCAAGATTTCTGAGTTGATGGAATTTATAAACTAGCTCATTGAGTCTTTTTACATATACACTCAAATACTTTATGTTGTCAACTTTTTTAATTCTTCGACATGAACACTGCTTAGGAGTTCGGCAGATATATTCATGAATAGTGAGTGTGTTATTAAAGGGTTGATCTTTTTTGTTGTAGTGAATGTAATAAATTTGGGTTTTTCCACATTCAGACTCAGAAGCCTTACATTCAACCAAAAGAACATATTTAGCCCTGTTTCAGCTTTCTGATAGACTTTATTCCAGGAATCGCCTTCAAACAAAACATAGCTGTGTCGTCCGCGTATATAAGATATTATTTTACTATTGATGTTAGAAAGTTTATAAAAATTGTTGATATAAATCAAAAACAAAATTGGACCCAGTACTCTACCCTGCGGTACACCCATGGTTACAGGTAGTGGATCGCTGTGGATACTGTTTATTTTTACCTTTTGACATCTGTCAGATATATAGTTTTTAAATAGATCTAGAGTAATTCCTCTAACTCCTATACTTTCTAGACCTTTTAGGAGAATTTGATAGTTGACAGTATCAAAGGCTTTGGCCAAATCTAAGAAAACTGTCAAGCTTTTTTTGTCATTGAAGTTTTTCCATATACTGTTGACCAATTGAAATATTGCATTTTCAGTTGACATTTTTTCTCTGAAACCAAATTGGCCTTCAAATAAAATTTCATTTTTCTCCAAAAAGACAATCAGTCTATTTTTCAAACATTCCTCGAAAACCTTGGAAAAATTATTGATAACGGTTATTGGTATGTAATCTGTTGTAAGTTTTCTGTCACCAGATTTGAATACAGGGGTGGTTATAAATTCTTTGAAAGCAACAGGTATATTTCCATTTACAAAGCATGAATTAATGATATGACAAAGAGGACTCAGTAGAAGTAGATTAGGTTTTTTTATAAATTGCATCGTTATATTATCAGGACCTGAAGAGCTGTTGTTTTTTAATGAAGATATTATTTTAATAATTTCATTTCTAGACACTGGGCTTAGAAACAAAGAATTTGCAATATTACATTCAATTTCCGGGATAGTGTCGTGTATATCAATTTTCATTGCCATCTGTTGTCCTATATTTGCGAAGAAATTATTGAAGTAATTTGATTTTTCCTTTTCATTAACAATTTTCATTTGAAGTTATTGTTCGTCATTTCATTTAAATGTTGCCAAATTTTCCGATAATTCTGTTGTGCTTCATGAATCTTATTTATGTAATAATTATTTTTATGAGTTATGATTAGATTGTTGAGATAGTTTCTGTACTTTTTGTATTCTACTTTAGTTCTTCGGTATAACGTCTATTTGATATTTTTTTCAGGTTGTCCCTGTATCTAATAGATGTTAAAAGACCTATAGTCATCCAAGGTTTTATTTTTTTTTAGAATTATTAATGGATATAGTTTGAGTGGATAACAGATTATAAGCTTTAATTTTATCAATAAATAGGTTGTAAGCGTGTTCTGGGTCATTTGAAGTCAAAATATCATTCCATTTTTAATTTTCAAGAAATTTTTTCACTTTATTTTGATTTATAAAAGTACTAGATGTTATGATAATAGTTGTATATGGATCTAATGAGGCTGACTGTATTTTTATGGAGAGCATGATTGTGTAATGATCGGTTGAATTGGTTGTGTAAATATATGTTTACAATTGCACTTTTTCTAATATGTGTTTACCAGATAGTTTTATGTAGATATGGTCTATCAAGGTATAGAGCTGTCTTTTGTTACTCAAGTTGGCTTATTGATGTAAGAAAAAACCGAACAAAGGATAATATACTGATTACCCTAACGAAAGGAAGTGTTCTACTGCAGACACACTTTCCTGGTTCTAAAACGGCTGTGGAGAATGACCAGCAAAGCGCCCACCTGGAAGGAGTTGTCCACAATCCCAACAGGCCCAGCAAAGCCTAGCTGGGAAAATCTTCACAACTCAAAGAATCAAATGAGCTATAAAATGCTTCAAACCATTAAAGTCGCCAGGAAAGGACAGATTATTTAACGCCTTACTGCAACATGGTCTTGGAATAATAGATCCCTTCTTGAAAACGCAATTGAAGGCCAGCTTCATTTACGGTTACATACCGCAAGCTGTGGTGGCGTTCATACCAAAGACTGGGAGTCACTCCATCAGTCTCACCTCCTTTCTTTCAAAATTAATGGAGATAGTTATGTTAGAAGCATTCTCCTTGAGTTAATACCACTCCACAAGAAACAGTTTGCTCATCAAACAGGTAAATCCACGATCAATGCTCTACAATGTCTGTTTTAGAGCATTGAAAAGACATATGTTCCAAAAGAAATAGCTCTTTGTGCTTTTATCTACATATAGAATTTGCTTTTGATAACATCTCACATGCCTCCATTATCAGATTACTAGTGGAAAAAAAACTTAAACGCCTCACTGATCAGATGGACACAATCAATGCTGAAAATCTGAATCATTGTGACAACTCTTGGGGGATACACAATGACAGCACAAAGAGGGTTGTCCCCAAGGGGTAGTTCTATCGCCTTTGCTGAGGTCACTGCTGGTCGACAACCTGATAGAGATGCTACACGATCCTGGTTTCACGACTCAGGGTTACGCTGATGACCTGGGATCACAATCAGGGGCAGACATGACGGAAGTAATTTCTAATCGCATGCAAGTGGCACTAAACAAAGTCAGAAGCTGATGTGCAAAGGAGGGACTGAATGTCAATCCTAGCAAAACAGTGCCGATTCCATTCACAAGGAGACTAAAGTAAGAAGTCAAAGCCCCAACTCTGAATGGAACCCAGCTAACATTTTCCAAACAGGTTGAATATCAGGGCGTTGTAATCGACCAAAAACTAACATGAAACAGCCAAATCAACTACATTCTTTCCAGGGCTATAATAACGGCAAGCTGGACATGTCGCAGAGTCTTCGGTAAGACATGGGATCTGAAACATCTTGTGGTCATACCAAACGATCATCAAACACATGGTCACCTATGCTGCACTAATATGGTGGCCAAAGGTACAAACAAACTTCGGCACAAGTCAAGCTGCAGAAAATGCAAGTAAATGCAAACATTGATGAGAGACAGAATACTGTTACAATAAAACTTGTGTGTCACATTTAGGTGCTTTTCCCGACGACTCCGCCTCTCTCCAACTAGATAGCATATCCAAATCTTCCACGATAGTAACAAACCATGAATAATTTTTTAAAAAATATTACTGAGATTGTATCTACCATGTTTCGCACAATTAGATGTGTATTATTCAAAGACTTAAGTACGAAGTTGCACTTAGATAATTGACTGAAAAAATTTAAAATTTCTTTTACAAAGTCGAAAGTCAAAATATACCTTGATGTCAGAAGTTTTTCAGCTTATCGAGAAAGCTTTCAAGTATAAATAAAAATGTAAATTGAAATAGGTATGTATTATATAGACTATAATGGTGATAATCTCCTCGATCTGAACATAAGTGCAGACGGAAGAGAGTACCACCACCACATGCGTTCCGGGGCGACTTAACAAAAAAAGGTGCATTTGCTATTCCAACTGCAGGAAAAACCTACAGTACCACCCGAGGAATCACTGAAGCGATAATGAGCAACTAAATGAGAATAAAAATACAACTGTTCCTACAGTAGGTATTTCTGAATTTTTGAATTAGTAATGATGGGTAATGCGGGAGAAAATTACCTCCATTGCCACTCCATAGATCGGCCCTTGATAACATCTAAAACGTTCTGGTGAAACAAAAAAGGAAAGAAGAACCCCCGCTAAAAAGTTAACCCAGAATTGTCCTTGGACAAATTTTGCTGAACACCCGGAGCCGAGAATTCCCACAATTCATTGTATCACGTAAACAGTCAGCTCTCTCGACAGTTTGCTTTCCCGAAAATCGGAGATTCCGCATCTCTTGAATAATTGATAGGATACACAACATGGCGGCAAAGTCGAGTTGTTACAAAAGTTTCGAACCGCCACTGGTAAGAGGGGAATACAACTGAAGCGGTGCCGGTGTTACTGTTTTAGCGTCGCTAGGAGTTTAATTACAGACTAGTGGCATCCCCAGAGACTGGTAGAGCAGCAAACCACCCTTTTCGCTCCCTCGACGGTTCTGTCCCTTCAGCCAGGGTTGCCAAGTTTGTCGAGAGTCGGAAAGAAATCCAGTTGCTTCCACCACAAAGGATTCTATAAGGTGATACTTGGATTTTTCATCATAATGTTCAAATATCATCAAGATTGATTTCATTGAAAATATGAACAGGATGTTCATAAAGTCAGTTGTGGAATCATCTGCGACTGAAACTGGAATTTAGTCGCTATTTTCCATTATACAAGATAACCTCTCTTGGAAGGGATTCATGTTTTAAAGAGAAACATTCTCAATTGAAAATTGAATCAATACATGACTCCTCTGGAATTGGAAAAACCCTACGATAAAATTGAAGTTACTTTTTTGAAATATCTAACAGAAAACAACTACTTCTGTGAGTGATACTTCTGAATAACATTCTCCCTTATCTCATTTATAGATAAGAATCTCCAATGGAAACTGGACATTTAATAAATAATCAACTATCTGAATGAAAATGCAAATTTTCACTTTCAGATTCTTTCTTCAAGTTATATAGGGTCTTTCTCAATATCTATCAGATGTAGTTCAATGTCCAGCGTGGCTTTAGCCGGGGAAGTAGTTGTTTTCTGTTAGATATTACAAAAAAGTAACTTCAATTTTATCGTAGGGTTTTTCCAATTCCAGAGGAGTCATGTATTGATTCAATTTTCAATTGAGAATGTTTCTCTTTAAAATCATCAAGATTATTTTGAAATTTCATTTTGAGAAGTCGTTCCCTCTGATGAGGAAATAAATTAAAAATGATAAAACAGGTTTTAAAGAATGGATTACGAAAGGAATCAGACAATCTTGCAGAAACAAACGGTTTCTCTCAGATCTGAAACAATATACAGCAAATCCTAGTATTTTCGAATATATCAAGAAATATTGTCTAATTATTCTCAATAGCCTTATTGAGACAAAGTTTAGATTATCAAAAACAATTGGCAAACTCTACAATAAAAAGTCAAATCGATATAGGACACGGTTTCACATTTTACAAATGAGCATCAGCATGAAATTGGGAACATTAGTTTAATGAATGACAAAAGTAATTTGATAATTGAACTTAGAGACACCGCAGCAGAATTAAAAAATCAGCATACCTACACAATTTTAAATTCATCAACTAACATTAATTCTTTTTCTCTCCACTAATCGAAATTGACATATTGGAAAGCATAGCTGCCCAAAAAGTTCTCCACTGGCTCAGATAACATGCCAATTACTTCGATGAAAAGACACAAAAAGGCGTTAAACAGCCACTTGTTTTTCTGTTTAACCTTTCACTTTCTTTCGGCTTATTTCCCGATTCATACAGAAAATCTATTTATCATACCACTTTTTGAAAAAGGCTATAAAACCGATTCCAATAATTACCGGAGTGGAATGTTAACAAACAAATATGGTCATATCTGAATACCCAAAAAATTCTTACAGAATTGCAATTCGGATTCAGAAGAACTTGAATACTACAGATGCCACATTTCAAATGAACAACTGAACGAATGAACAAATGAACAACTACATGGGTTTCTACAGAATCGAGTCAATATCCGCTTGGAATATTCTGCGATCTCTCTGAGACATTCGACTGCGTAAATCACAATTCACTCCTGGAGAAATTAGAGTACTATAGAATTCGAGATCAAAATTCAAAACATACTCATTCACAGGCTGGTGTCCCACATGGATCAGTTTTAGGCCCAAAGTTATTTCTCATTTATGTAAGCGACATTGTCTGTAGCTTTCCAACAGTTTCCATTACACTTTTCACACACTAGTTTATGAGAAAATACGGGCTTATTCACTACATCGTCTAAAGAGGTAATGGAGAAAGTGTCAGACTGGTTTCTGGCAAATAAAATCTCTCAACTTTTCTAAATCGAATAACGTTTTAATTAGATTATACAAAGATGTTAACCATGTGATCATACACCTCAATGAAGACTTCATTTGATAATTGTATAGTCTAGGGGGGGGGGTGGTATCACTATTGAAACACTCACTATGATATCAAATAACTATATTCAGTAGCACTAACACTTGTAACTCAATAATAACAATAGACGGATCTCTACTCAACGAGTGACAGTATCGAAATGAATCTAGGACGGTACCCTTCCGCTATCATCCGCACTAGTTACTCATCCCCGTGACCATCCGCAGTTACTCATCCTTGTTACGTTCCACATTCGACCATCCTGACTCGTCCTCGAGTGTTAAGGACCTAGAAGAACAAGGAATAAAATGAGTTTCGATGAAAGGGCGATAAGAATTGCCAATTGGGTGATATGAAGAAGGGTTGGTACCTCGAAATCGGGGAGACAAGTTGGTAACTGGTTTGTTACCGCTAGAATTAGTGATTTGCAGATTGATTGTAATGCCTGTCGGTGAAATGTGAGAGACACTTGATCTATCACCAGAATGAGTAATTATGCAGATCGATCGTACTGCAAGTCTGTGAGATGTGAGAGACACTTGATCTATCACCGGAATGCAATGGTAAATGGAAACTGGAAGTGTTTCATATGTTCTGCACCGACGACTGCTTCGTAAGGGCGTTGTGATCGAGAAGAGTGAATATCCTCCTTGACCCTAAAACGGTCGTTCGGTAATATTTGGGCAATACGGAACGGTCCTCTATATTTTGGAAGTAGCTTCTTACTTTGATTGTCGTTCGCCGGAAAGCTGGTGATTTTCGTCAGGACCAAATCGCCAACCCGGAAATGTTTCGGCGGGCCTCTTTTCTTATTCAAGTCTTCATTTTGTTTTAGTCGTTTTTTTTCTAGTTTCCTTGATGCTGTGGACCGCAACCCAGTAACATCCAATAATATTTCTTCGTCGTTTATATAGCGGTCACTATCTGTCCTAATTGGGAAGCCGAAGAAAAGCTCAGCTGGGTTTTGTGCTGTTAATGCCAAGTTGTACTTGAACGATGTTACTATCCCAATTGTTTGTTGTGGTACCTGCTCCCATAGTAGCTAACGCATCTTTAACTGTCCTATTGGTTCTCTCAACTTGTCCGTTGCCTCTAGCCATACCTACTTTGAAATGGTTCGACACGAAAGCTTTTCCGGCATCGGAAATAATTCGTTTTGGATATAGAGAATATTTCGTCCAATTTTGCTGTGACAAATTGGGCTGTCGTGTCGGGAACAGCTTTTAAGAATGTAAATTTTGTGAATCCATCCACGATGACGAGAAGGTATTTGTTACCTTGGAGGGTTTCTACAAATGGTCCCAAATGATCGATATGTAATGTATGGTGAGGTCTAGCATATTTCGGAATGGAATGAAGAGGTCCTGGTTTTTTTCCTCCTGGTTGCTTGTGGTACAAACAGTGCAAACAAGACCCGATGTATTTTTTTATGAACCTCCTCATTTTTGGAAACCAATAGCTTCGTTTTACCCGTTCGAGGGTTTTATCGAATGCAAAGTGCCCTATGTCATCGTGGTTGGATTTGACGATTTGCCATCGACACATTTTGGGGACTACCCATTTTCGTCCATAAGGAGTGAGCTTATAGACTTTATTCCCACGAAGGTCATATTCTTTGAAAATAGCTTTGTTGTTAGTTTGGTCAACCGACAGAAGAATGTCCATTATGTTTGAAATATTAGAGTCTTGGCTTTGAGCCTCTCTTAGATAATCGTCCTCAAAAATGAGTCATATGTTTGAGCTGGTAGTTTCGTTTACCGCCCATGTCCACATGACGCCCTTTTTAGCAATTTTGTTAAGCCCGAGGTAATCTTCGCAAAATTGGGAATAAATTTTTTAAAATAACCATGAGCCCCAGAAACTGCCTTAGCTGGTGAACAGTTTTTGGATAGGGAAACTTCTTCACCGCTTCCACTTTTTAATTACTTGGTGTCAACTTGTTGAGAGATATTTCATAGCCCAAAAACGTAACTTCGGTCATCAGAAATGGTTAACCCATATTCCCTAATAACATGAAGTACCTTTCTGAGGAGATCAAGACCTTCGCTAATCGATTTGGAAGGGATAAGAATATCATCCAGGTACGGTATTATGTTATACTGCCGTAATGGTTTGAAAATTTCGTTCATCATTTTTTGAAAGAAAAATGGGGCATTGCAAAGACCAAATGAGACACGTAAGTACTCGTAATGGCCTTCACGTTCACAAAATTCGCAAGCTTTGTTTCGGTGTTCACAATGCTTTCTTGAGTGCCCCTGTGTACCACAAGCTCTACAAATGAGCTTATGACCGCATGTTTTTTTGACAGTTTCTCTATGAGGATCGTTATTATGGAATTTTGAAAATGATTGATTCTTATGATTGACAGATGGATTGATTATATTATTTCTTACGTTTTTGATAAATTTTGTTTTTCAGAAAAAACAGCTAAGATATTAGGACTCTGAATGTCAGCAGCTTCGACTGAAGCTGTTAAATTTTCGTCATTTATTGCTCCAACTATCAATGAGACTTTGTCGTAATCGGATAAATTTGCGTGTAATTTATTAATTTTTGACATATGCACGAAATGAAATTCATAGAGGGATTGTCCTTCTTTAGGTTTATGATTAGCTATTTCCATGAACAATTGGTAGGTATTTCTCCTACTCAGAAATGTTGAACAGAGTAACTGTTTCCATTCGTCCCATGAAAATTGTGACCAACCCGGTTCACTTTCGCTAAAACTCGAATACCATGTCCTTGCAGTACCTTTTAATTTATTCAAGGCTTGATATTTCAAAAAGCTCTCAGTCCAATTATACATTTTGGAATTGTGTTACAGAATTTCAAGCCAGTACTCTATCTGACACCTCAAAGGGTTAAACTCCGGAATGATTGTCGAGATTTCTACATGACTATTTGGCAGAATATTTGTTTCGGTATGATTAGATTGTGCAACACTTACATTATTTCGAGACCTTGTATCAGATGGTTGCTCCTTTGAAGACTTACGGTTGGGAGATCGTTTATTCCTACGACTAGTCGATCTCTCTGTAGATGAAGAGGATGACGACGGCGATCGAGACCTCCTGGCGTGTCTTCTTCTCTTGGAATGTCTCGGTATCTTTTTGGACGTTTTCAGTTTCACCCACTTCTGATGTAGTCTAGGGGGGGTGGTATCACTATGATATCAAATAACTATATTCAGTAGCACTAACACTTGTAACTCAATAATAACAATAGACGGATCTCTACTCAACGAGTGACAGTATCGGAATGAATCTAGGACGGTACCGTTCCGCTATCATCCGCACTAGTTACTCATCCCCGCGACGATCCAGTTACTCATCCTTGTTACGTTCCACATAATGTTCTTTTTTTTGGATTGGTCCCAACTTGTACTTAAAACAGATTATCTAGTTTCAATTTATCCCCATTTCGTGGTCTTTGTTGAAATTTCCGCTCTCTTTAAGTTGTGCACAATGCATGTTCAAGAATTATCCCATATTGTAAAATGGGTCGAATATTAAAACATGAAAAATGGCGAAGTAGCCAATATCAGAAGAAAGCATATTTTGAATATAATATCTGTGTGGGGTCTGGTTGAGAATAGCCCTACGGCATATCCTGTTTGTCGTGTAAGGATAACCATCGACGGCAGAGGATACAACCATCGCCCCAACACCATATGAACTATATGCGCTGTGCAACGTTTAATTCCAAATTTCAGTATTTGGTCAATTCCCTTCGGACATACTTTTCCTTCTCCCAACTTCCTTTCCATTTCCAGGTTTTATTTCAACAAGAGTACTGGATGATGAAGCCTCCTCGAGTAAAATAAGCAGGAAGCGTACGCATTTCCTGGAGAGAGAGGACAAACCATCGAACATTTTGAAAATCCACGTTTGCAGTATCGGTGACATCACCCGCAGGCGGAAAAACAGAAACAAAACCCCAATTACAGGACCTAATAAAACAATTTCAGTAAGGGGCCAGGTAGCGGAGCGGTTAAAGCGACGTTGCTTCAATCACATTGGCTGCCAGTCCGTAGGTTCAAACCCCAGCGACTGCATACATTTTTCTAATGGCCCGGGAAAGTGCTAGGAATCGCACGTAAAGAGGTAAGTCCTCGTTAATCCTTGGCTCGCACAAGTTCGTAAGGGGACGACAGCTGGTTAACGGAAAAAACAATTTTTAAACTAATGTGCACCACTACAGAATACTTAATACATCTCTAAATAGTATAAAACGAATTCGCTATCCGCGTCTGTCCATTTCTGTTTCACCGCCTACTTCTTCTAAACTACGAAACTGATTTTTAAACAGTTTTAGCTATCATTAAGAGATTATTTTACGAAAGATTAGTATGTATAATCCATCCTAATAGCGTTTTTTTATAATCGTCAAAAAATCTACTATCGGACACTCACATGGCTTGCGCTGGCTAACTTAAGAGATACATCAAAATAATGTACTGAGGAATTGTACCTAGTTCTTTAAAAACCATAGACAAACGTAGTTTATGATGACATATGTCTATTTCCTAATGTTGGCTCACATCAACCATTTTTATCTTTAAAATATGAATAAAAAGTATTACGTTAGGATATCACAAAGTAAATAAAATATTTTCTTGCCAAGCGCATTTTTCGTAATGATAAACTATCAATACCAAATCGATGAACTCTAAATCGATTAAACCAGAGGTATGCAGCAGAATAATTGTTGCCTATACCGATTTGAGTACTAGTTTTTTCAAAATAAAAATATTTAGAAAATCTAATCTAGTAATTTCACATGGGAAAATCAGATTGATGGTGTTTGTAAAACGATTAATCAAAGTTTTTACTTATTGAATTTCATTCTAGACAGAAACACCCTTTTGAACATACACTATGCTTACCATACCATAAGCTACAGTGTCATAATCTGGAGCCAGGGACATGATCTGCAAAGAGTTTTTGTTTTTCAAAAACGAATCCTTGGGTTATCTTTTAATCTTCCCATAGAACTTCATATCGCGATACAAAACGATACAAAATCTCAACAGTATCTTCTATATATTTACTAAAAT
Organism: Chrysolina oricalcia; assembly: GCA_944452925.2. NCBI lineage: Eukaryota > Metazoa > Arthropoda > Insecta > Coleoptera > Chrysomelidae > Chrysolina > Chrysolina oricalcia. The sequence continues at coordinate 17,350,604 of OX101809.2, read as the reverse complement.
TGTTCAGTTACATATATCTATACCAATAAAGATAAACTAATGAAAATCTGTGACATCCACAATTACGATACAAAAGACACATAAATAATTTTGTTGTAGGTTAAGGCGGATTTAGCGGATTCACAATGCATAATTTAGTGCATATGCGTAATTTTAAGGCGACTTTTCCTGATTTAAAATGCGTAATTTTTCTGCATACTACATAACAGTTCAACACAGGGATATCTTTATAAATTGTGAAACGGGTAAATCATTTCAATCGAGTCCCTGTATTGAACTTTGATGGATTAGGTGTGAATTAAAATTACGCATATGCACTAAACTATGCATTGTGAATCCGCTAAATCCGCCTTTATTCTTCTTAAAAATCCGTTTAGTCAAAAAGCTCGCAATAACGCTAGCATTTGATATTGTAACAAACTTCCGGATCTCGTTGAAGATAGTAAATCTTGCAGCATATTTAGAGGAAGGTTAAAGAAGATCCTTCGTGATGAATGTTTTTATAATTTGAAAAAGTTTCAAAGTTAGCTTGCTAATACTTAGGAGATGCTCTCTTCTGGTGATATTTAAATGCTTATTTTTTATTTTTAAGTATTCTGTATAATATGTTTTGATATTGATTTTATTGAAAATATGAACAGGATGTTCATAACGTCAGTTGTGGAATCATCTGCGACTGAAAGACAAACTAGTCGCTATTTTCCATCGTCAAGATAACCTCTCTTGGAAGGGATTCATGTTGTAAAGAGAAACATTCTCAATTGAAGATTGAACCAAACCATGACTCCTTTGGAAATGGAAAAATCCTACGATAAACTGAAGTTACTTTTTTGTAATATCTAACAGAAAACAACTACTTCCTCGGCAAAAGCCACGCTGGACATTGAACTACATCTGATAGATATTGTGAAAAGGCCCTACATAAATTGAGACAAAAAATCTGTTTTGGTTCAATTTTCAATTGAGAATGTTTCTCTTTACACCATGTTTTGATATGTTATGCTAATAACTACTTCCCCAGTTTATGTATATTTACCTTTTTGACAGTCTCATCTATTGTACAATAGAAAATCAGGAAAAAATAATCTATCTATTTATATCTATCAAACATATGTGTAGTACAAAGTCTTTAAGGCACGAATATTCGTATTTGTCCCGTTTCGGAATATTTTTGCTGATATAATACCTAGGTTTTAAAACATTGTCAAAAATAACACCCAAATTCCTAATCTTCTGACATGTGCGAGCACAGTGTCACCAATTTTACATTCGAAATTGATCATATTATGTTTTCGTGCAGATTATTGACAAAGCGTTAGTCATGTAATAAATTGTTTTGAAGTTGGAGTTTCTTATCTACTTGATTCAATTGAAGTTGTTATAGAGCTTGAGATTTTCAGCAAATATTAGTTCAATAGACTGAATTTGAAAACACAAGTGGTTAATAGACATCATGAATAGCAAGGGTCTTAATTTGGACCCTTGGTGTACTCCAGAAGAAGATATATATTTTAGTGATCTAAAGTTATTATAATCGAAATATTGCTCAGTGTAAGAGACATGACCTAAAGAATTCGTAAATATAATTCTTTTTAGCTTAAAATTGAGTTTATGATCTATATGGTTAAAAGCGTATATCGTTTAGTCATAAAGCCGTATTGGTTGCCAGATACAGAGTGGTCAATGGCGGGATAGATACGTCCAAACAGTTTGTTTGAAACCTAATAATGTGCGGTATCAAATTAATCATAATAAAATAGTCCTTTTTCCATGTTCCACGTTGCCATTTGAATAAAAATCAGTAATCCAATTTAAAAATTTGATTTTACATAGCAGATACATTTTGACCGAAAACAGAAAAGTTGTATCTGTCCCAAATATTTACGACTGAATTTAGTAATTTGAACGTATCCATAACCCTCTAGATTAAAAAATAAATATAAAAAGAATCACAAAAAGTGACAAGTGATACGAGTGGTTCTATTTAGAATGACAAATGGAGACAAAATGAGTGAAAATATACCAGGTCTCCCATTTAAAAATTGAAAGTTTATGCCACTTTTGGTGAAACCGGAAATTGCATGTAGCTGAGTCACTTGTCAAAAAAACGAAGTTTTATGTCCAATACAGATCCTTCAAATTTCATTCCATTATCTTCAAAAACAAAAAAATGTGTATTGTCAATTTCGCTTTAGATGTGTATCGGTTTATAAATGACGTTGTATATGTTATATACAAATTTTTATTATGTGATTAGGACTATTTCGTTGATCTTGACATAATTGTGACTTTTCATATATATGTATATGTGTCTCTTTGTGTGTTTATATATAGGTTTATTTATGTTTATACAGCTATATTTATATGTATTTTATAATTAACTTCTTCTCGCTTTATCAACGAGAATTCAGTTATTTCGATGATAAAGCATATTTGATTAGTTTCGATTTGATTAAGATCTAAGCCGGAAAAAGCTATGAAGTACAAATAAAAATGTTTGTGGCCCTTATCAATACAGGATAGATACTGAGTGTTAATTTTCTCCTAGGTAAAATTATTTGCATATGTTGAATGACGTATCGAAAGGTTTTTTCGTCTAAGAGCTACAATTGTAGAAATAATCTTAATTCGACAACCGCATAACAAAGTAGTCTTTGGTGCGTTCAAATCTCAACGCAAAATTGATGTTTTTCGAGGAATTTCGCTCTACATATGTATTATTCTTAGGTAATAAATAATAATATATGTTCAATAAAGTATCGAGTGTTTTTCTGTATCTGAGATCTGCGTTTGTCGACAAAATATTGTGTGTGATTCGAGCACAAAGTGTAATTGTCGCTTCCGTCATCCGATTGCACTCCTACGCGCAACCGTCGGAAGTCTTCGAGAGACTTGTGTGAGCTAGAGAAGAAGTAGCCATTACCTTTTAACGTGTGATGCCATGCACGAGACCGATGACCATGCGGGGATTTGAACCTTCGACCCTTCGCTCCAAAGGCGAACGCTCCACAACGGCTATTGAGTATTAACTCTGTCGAGGGACAATCTGCTACTGTGTGCTCTAAATTCATAAATATCTATAGTTTTTTCCGTCAACTGGCCGCACTCTTACGACCAATCCTCAAAAGTCTTCGAGAGACTTGTGCGAGATAGGAAAGACATAGGTACATTACGTAGTACATTACGTATTTGAATAATACGATATTTGAAGTAAGTTTCCACATGGTCCAGTTTTAAGATTATTATCAACAAAAAAGTTGTGGAAACTCTCTGATGAAAATAATTGATGTTCCCCGGTGAACATTCAATTTTACAATTATAAGTCATATAATGGTTTTCATCAGATGTCTCATGCGTTATGTTGAAGAACTTAACCGATACGTACTTCAGAAATCGGTCATGCTCATGACCAAATGATATACCAAAATTAAACCATTTTACGTCGAACGTTCGCTTTAACACATTTCAATTATGTTGCATTTTTGATCAAATTAAACGATAAATACCGTATAATCACGAATGTATCATTTGAATGATGATAACTTTGAAGATTGCATATAAACATATTTTTTATATACTTTTTCAAATATTATCTCTTCAATAATTTGCAGACATCAAGATAGATATGAAAATATATAACCTTTTTAAATATAATCGTATATACACATCTTCATCAATATAATCAGTAGTATTATTGCATATTTTACCAGACGTAATTTATGTGCCCCAAAAAAATATATAATTATTGATCGAAATAATCAATAAAAATTATTATATCATTAATACATATTTTGAGTGACGATAATTTTGAAAACCGAAAATATACGTATTATTTATGTGTGTTTCCAAGAATCGTCTCTCCATAGTTTTCCTGGCATCAGGCAAAATATGAATATTTTACATATTTCCTAATATAGTAATGAAAATATAATATTGTATTCGATCCATTCAACGACCGAATAACTATGTATTTTTGCATACCCTGACGTAAGTTGAATGACTAAAGAATTATATTCATTTATTGATCAAAATAATCGATATAAACTATTCCATCGTGGATACATCTCCTGGGTAATGATAATTTTGAAAATCGAATGTAAACATATTATGTATATACGTTACCAAACTTTGTTTGTCCAAAGTTATCCTGGTGTCAGACAAAATATGTGTACTTTTCGTTTTCCATGATATGGTAATAAAAACGTTTCATTCAGATCAATACATTTTCTGACCAAATAACCATGTATTTTTGCATACTTTTTCCAACGTAAGTTAAATACCTTAAAAAATATATTCAGATATTGATCAGTATAATCAATATGAAGTATTCTACCCAACGATAGGTGTCGCTGCTACTGAAGTTACGAAGCATCATCTCAAACTCAGTAACAGTATATGAATACTATCAAAAGCTTTTGTGAATTGTCCGTGAAACGTTTACCTCAACGGGCTTAAATTTCGATAATCATGCTTTTATGTTTCAGATTCCAAGAAGAACCGACCAAGTTGTAAACTCAGTAAATTCAATACACAACACCTCAGCCAGTTTCAGGGGGGCACCATGCACATTAAGTAAAGTCAATGTTAAATAAAATTAAACTCATGTCAGATATAAGAGAGTTTCAGGCCGAGAATTGGCCGAGCACTCCATATCAAACGATCAGATTTTATTCTGCTGATCGCCAATCATCAGGATGAGGAACCGCTTTAACGAGCGGGGGTGGTGGATAGGGGGGGTGAGCTTTCGAGTACGAACGAGTGCGGGGGCGTTCATCCTTCCGGGCCTCAACCTTAGGGGTGCATGGTGGTGGTGTGAATTGTCCATTAGTTATTGGACCTCTTGGGTAACCATGATAACATGCATAAAAGGCCTAATAGGCTGCTTAGCTTGTACCTACAATATACCATGATAACCATTTTCAGTCTTTGGACATTGTACATAATAGGTCATTTTGATAATGAAAATATGATCAACGAAGTATGACGTCGATATAGCGCTGAAACTTAGAACATATCGCCTCAGAAAGGACCGTAGTATTGGGAACATGACATTTGAATCACTTACTTGATATACCGGGTGGCTACGGAAGTATTGCCTACGGAATATCTCAGTTATTGTATGAAGTAGGTTTGTGAAATTTGGAGCGTCAATATAATGACATAAGAGCTAGAATTTGAGCATATTGACATGTCGAAGTTAACTTCCGGTCTGACCGGAAGTAACATCAACTTTCTTATTTTAAATGGAAACCCTATTTTTTTTCTTTTCGCTTTATTCAGCATTCAATTCCCTTTCTAATGACATATCACCAGTTGGTATCTAACCAGAAACTAGATCAGAAAAAAATTATTATTGAAATTCACCGAGTAGGCCGTGGAAACAAAAAGAAAGCAAAAAATTGAAAAGTTGGCTATGGAAACCATACGTCACTTGATAACAGTTGCTACTACTGTGATATTTTATTTTCATTCGTCGGCGTTATAAAAAGCCGCCAAAAAAAATATTGGAAAAATTGGAAAAAAAACAATACTCTGTAGGTCCATAACTTAAATAGGAACATACAACTTTTTCTTGCCTGTACTATTCAGCATAACCATTCCTTTCTAATGATATAATAGAAAGTAATTTTTTGAAATGAAATACCAAAAAATCCAATTATTATTCTTCAAATAACGAAAAAACAGATTTATCGAAAAAAAAAAATTCAAATTGATAGGATTAAAGATAAAATAAATTCAAACAAATGTTCGAAATGCATTCCCTCAGCGTCAATACATTTATTGACTCTGGTGATATTTTCATGTAAAACGTTTCTCAACATTTGGGGCGTGATATCTTGGAAAGCTCTACGAATTTTTACTTCTAGCTCATGTAGAGTTGTAGGCTGTGTGGAATACACCCTATTTTTAAGATCCCCCCATAGAGAAAAGTCGCACGGAGTAAGATCAGGTGACCTTGGTGGCCACCTGACTGGACCATGGGTTGTTATAAGTCTCTCTTGAAAGCGATTTTGAAGATAATTTCTCGCTATTCTTGAATTATGCGGAGGGGCGCTATCTTGCTGGAAGTACATTCTCTCAGTTATTTCCGCTGGTAGGTTGTTAATGAATTCCGAAATTTCATTCGTTAAAAAATTAAAGTATCTCTCTCCGGTTAGTTGGCCTTGAAAAAGAATGGGGCCAACAATATGAGTTCCAACTATTCCTGCCCAAACATTCACACCAAATCTCTCCTGGAAGCCGCCTTGTCGAAACCGGTGCTCGTTTGCTATCGCCGAGTACCTGGAACAAAAGACCGTTCACACTTTTAGCACTTTACACTTCGACTATCGACAATAAACCAAATAAAGTACAGTACCTACCTTGTATTATTCCTGTTAAATAATCCATTGTTGGTAAATCTTGACTCGTCCGTAAACAAGATATAATAGTTAAATAGGTCATTTTGTCGAAGAAACCAATTACAATATTCCAGGCGCCTTTCACCGTCATTTTCATACAAATGTTGATGCAACTGATACTTGAAGGATTTCAATCAAAATTTCCTAGCAGAGTCCTTACTTATAGCTAATTCGGCGCCAATCTGCCTTGAGGAAATTGTGCTATCATATTGTACTAAAGCTAATACATTAATTTCAGTTTCCTCATTAATAACAAATGCTTCTTGGTCTTCGTGAACATCAGACTCAGTTCTTAATTTTTCTTCAAGCCACTGGAAATACCTTCTTGACGGTTGCTGCCTCCCTGGATATCGCTCTAAATACAATCGTTCAGCGGCATAAGAATTTTTTAAACATTCACCATAAATGAGAAGCATGTCAATTTGTTCGGTTCGTGAATAACGGGGCATTTTTTGAATATTCCACTAACTGATTTCGATTTCCAAACCCTTTTAAAATGGCAGAATCAAAAACACTACTTCGAACGTCAAAATAATATGGATAGCAGCGTTCGTGACAGCTCTCATTTCTTTTTTGTTTCATTCCAAAATACATCTTAATCAGCCTACTTGTTAATATTTTGGTTCGAATGATTATTGCAATGGAATGATTATTCTGAATAGCACAAACATCGTCCATAGGTAGATATTAGAATATCTATGGACGATGGCACAGACCAAGTACGTTTATGTTCCTATTTAACCTAGAACCTACAGGATATAATTTATCATTCCACATTATTTTTAATTTTATTTTTGCGTATGGCGATAATCTGTTTTGTTATTTGAAGAATAATAATTGGATTTTTCGGTATCTCAGTTCAAAAAATTATTTTCTATTAATTATTAATTAATAATATTATATATTATATCATTAGAAAGGAATGGTTATGCTGAATAGTACAGGCAAGAAAAAGTTGTATGTTCCTATTTAAGTTATGGACCCACAGAGTATTGTTTTTTTCCCAATTTTTCCAATATTTTTTTTGGCGGCTTTTTATAACGCCGACGAATGAAAATAAAATATCACAGTAGTAGCAACTGGTATCAAGTGACGTATGGTTTCCATAGCCAACTTTTCAATTTTTGGCTTTCATTTTGCTTCCACGGCCTACTAGGTGAATTTCAATAATAATTTTTTTCTGATATAGTTTTTGAATCAGTTAAATGACATATGTTACAGTATGCTATTTGGACATTGCGCATGATACGTCATTGATAATGAAAATATGATCATTGAAGTATGACGTTGATACAACGCTGAAAATTGGGACTTATCGCCTCAGAAAATACGTATAATGGATACATATTGGTGTTGACCATCATGCATAAGACGTTAAGTTTATGTTCCAAATATGTAACAATTTAAAAAATGTTCACCGAGTCGTGATTCAAATCATGAAATTCGGTGTTTTTGTGAATTTTTCCAAACATCGGCACCACGGCAAATTCGTGCCGAGACCGAATGATTTTCTCTCGTTTATCCCACTCCTGTTTTACATTCTTTCCAATGACATCAATAAACACTTTTTCCATTCACGGCACTGGTAGGTATACGAATTTTTCCCTGAATAAGATATTAACTGGAAGAGGGTTATCGAGGGTGTGGCAGAATGCCATTCGGTATTTGGCCATTGTTACAGATTGTCTTTTTGTGTTTCTGCTGGAAATGATGATTCGTCGACAGTAGCTGACTGACTTTAATGGCGGTAATGGTTTTTCAGTATTACGATTATTCGCAAATACGACCATTTATCATCATTACTAAATAATGGACTGTATGAAATGTATTTATAGTAATGCTTGCTCAATTGACCTTTTCAATACGTATACAGGGCAAGGCCGTGCCCAGGATTTGTTTTCGAAGGGGTTTTATTTTGAGAAAGTTTCCTAAAGGACAGAAAAAGAATTTCTGAATAAAACAATTTATTGGGTTCGAAGAACATTTCTTAGAGCACGAAATCTATTCGTCTGTCCTTTTTCAAGGTAAACAGATTTATCACTTCTTCAGTTGGGATATCAGTGTCTCTATGAATTGACATAAGTGCTAATCCTGAGACGTTTTTGCCACAGGAGTTTCCGAGATAAGTTTTTAACCTTCACACATTGAAAAATATTGTTTCTGCAGTATATACAGTCCCCGGCAATGTGGCAAAAAACTTCAAGATAGAATAACATCACCTGGGACTTACTTGGATTCAGAGAGTCAATTTCTATATAGTAGAGATTTCAGAGAGGGCTTTCAATTTATAACTACTAATGACTTCACTGGATATTTTGATATTTGATTCATCAGAAGGCGTAAAGATTTGACTGTCATCTGCATGTATAACGGTTGTATTTTTAAAAACGTTAATTTTCTTCATTTTTACTGTAGAGCACGGCAATATGAACCAAACACTAACTGAGTTATGAGTTCCTGAATAAGACTTACAGTGTTTAACTTTTACTAAAAGATAAACTACTTATCTATTCAAAATTCAAAGTGGAATTCATTGGAATGCATATTTTTGCCATTTATAATGCTTTTAAAATTATTTTATTTCCAATGAATTTTCATGATTTTACAAATGGCGTCATAGAACAATATGTTTTACAACAATTTCTCTTTTCTTTATGTGTATAGTTCTGCCAGAAAGCTTATTTATTTATATTTATATCTTAAATATATCATTAGTTACTCATTTAAGTATGAATAGTTTTGAAACTTCATAGTTTAAAACAATCTCAAATACTCCAAGACTCCTCAATTCAGTTGAGAATTTCAGTCTTCACTTCTCGCCATTGAATGAGCGATGAATGTTGGTGGCCGATTGCCAGAAAAGTAGAATACTCAACAAATGTATGATTACTGGCTGAATTAAACACTCAATCAGGTATCCAGAACCAGGTGGTGGATTCAGAAGCGTTCCAGTGCTGCGGTTACTGAATACAAGTACCAAGGAACTTGAGGAGCTTGAAATATAATATCAATATTCACAGGAGAAGAGTTGTTTCAATCAACAGTACTATTACCTATTGGCCAGGAAGAGCACGTAAGGTTTAAATGCATCTAACCCATTCAAAAAAATGTAAGTTGGTATGACCATTTTTAATAACGAACAGTATAGTACAAAGAACCAAATTTTCTTATACAACCTGATTACTATCATCATTTATAGACTTTTCAAGATCTCGTCAACCCCTGAACTTGGCTTAACAAACGTTTAATTTAATAAATACTATTTTTTATACAACCTGATTACTATCATCATTCATAGACATTTCAAGATCTCGTCAAGCCCTGAACTTGGCTTAATGAACGTTTCATTTATTAAATAATATTTTTTAACAGTTGTTTTATTAGTATGTCTGGAGTATTTTCTCTTTCAGTGTTACAAAGACTGTCTACATAGACTAGGTTTGAGAATGAAATACTTTATCAGAATTTCTGTAGATGGCGTCCAAATGACAACTTTTATTTAGCTATTTCATTCTCTCTGCCATAAATTGAATTTCTAGGAATATCTTTGGGTTCATTCACCAACAATCGTACCACGACCTTTGCCTCCGCAATAAGAGTTAGCCCTCCGCATTGTTTGTATAAGGTTCAGGTGAAAAACCCATTGAAAAGGGAATATAACCTTATACATGAAAATTGCGTTTTCATTTATTTATTGTTAATAACTGCGGCCCTAATTTGGAACCATGAGGCACGCCACAGATGAACATCCTTTCGAGTGTAAATTCAACGATTTGTGAACGATTCATCAAGTAATTTTTCATCACGGATAATGCAGGCTTCTCGATACCTCCATTTCGAATGGAGATTCAACGAAAATATTTTGGATTAATTCGGAATATTACGAGGACTCCAGAAATTAACAAAGATATTGATCTATCAACGGTACATTCAATGATTTCATACAATTTTAAACAGAAAGGTTATTACAAAACTAGTTAATCCAAATAAATCTCTTATTACTTAATAGGCGTTTATCTGGTGGAATGGCCATAATTATCTCCAACCAGTTCGTTACTTTTATACCGTATGAGGTAATCGTAATCTACTTTATTTTCTGAAAATGTTACATTTTAGACGAAGTTATCTGAAACTACTCTTACACTTAATCTAATAAGCACCAAGGTTGACGCAATCCAAAATTTATTGCAATTCCTTTTATTTTTTTTTGCCGAAAGCATCCTTTTTCAATACCTCTCTATATAACTAGTAGACCGAAATGTTAAAACAACCCGAACGATGACTGTTGTTTTATATTGTTTCAAACCGATCACCGATCACTCTGTTTTATTTATAATTACAACAAAGACGTTAATGGCATCGGTAAATATTTTTCACCTTTCTTTGATGCCGCAACAAAAAGTGCCTTATAATTAAATCTAAAAGTTCCTCTTGGCTTTTTTATTTGCTTATGTATCAGGATCAGCAATCTAAATAGATCGTCGGTCTGTAGACAGTGAATAGGTGTGAATTAGTAGATCTATCATCTACCGGGTGTAATTGATTCTGAGCGAGGATTCGGTGATCTGATACTCCTGTGAAAATAGGAAGAAAAGTCAAAGTGACCATGCATCATTTTAAATAAATTAAAATTTGTTTTTGCGATCAAATTGAGAGTTTTCAAAAGTTTTTCTCATGTTACAAATCTTCAAAAATGAGCTGCAAATGTAACAGTGGACACTGTTATGTATTTATGGTCCCTAGTGTAAGAAACCATAGTTATATTTCTATTTCATTTTCTCTAATTATTGCTGCAGTGCAGACAGATTTAGTGTCGTCGGAGTTCACAATTCTCAACTCTTTCTGACTTAATAATATCAAATTTTTATAATAATGAATGTCTGTATTTGCTGAATATGTGGAATTATCTCGATCGGTTCATACGAGTGATTGTGAAGAGATTCGAAATTGGATGCTGGTCTCGGTACCACCCTCTTAGGGGGTGCACTAAACTAGTGTAATATTACGTTGGGCCGACGAGGTGTTTAATCTATATCGCCGGATATAATTTCAAAAAGTGTCTTGAGCATTTTTCTTGGTAAATGAATAAATAATTCATCGTTTTATTATAAATAAGGGTTGGGGGGGGGGGGGGGGGGTTAACCGTACCACAGTACTTAGTTCAATATAATATTTAAGACATATTTATATGTTCAGAAATAATAATAATCCCTTGCTCGCACAAGCTCTGCTTTTGATGGGTTTTCTACGAAAACTTGGGAGATTCGCAAAAACAAAAAATAGTTTCGGAAAAAAAAATTAGGGCGTGGTTAACGTGTTTCAAAGCGACGTTAGGTCATATAAGAATACGGGGTGGTGTTCAGTTTTATAACCGAGCGACTTTAAAAATGTATCTAGGGCTAACAAGTAGGTACGAATTTGAGGATAGTGATTCCATAAGTGAAAGGGAACTGATGGACAAAGACAATTGGAATATCCTGTTGGTGAGTTGCCTGCTTTTAGAAACAATCATAAAATAGTAGAGCAAGCTTTGATTTTCTTCATGAGAGGGTGACCATTTGATTTGAAGAATTTGTTAATATTTTCGTTTATTTGCAGATAGGGAGTGTATGAACTGTTTCGATCAAATCTACATTATGATTCATTTCCCTTTACGAATCGGGTCATTTTCGTATTTCTCATCTTTTACAAGTTCATGATATTCCTTGGTAGAACATTTTCTATAATTTTATTGTATTCATTAAATTTGTTCATTCAATCCAGGGCTGATTATTTTGAAAGTCCAACTACCTTCTAAGATCCCTAATAAAGATATATTTTAGCCACAAGACTGTCTCCATGTGCACACGGCCAGATATAAGCCTTTTTGGACGTTTCAGATACAAAAAGGGCCAGTTAAGCCTTGAGCAAACAGTTAGCTGTTATCCCAGCCAGCAACATTCTTTTAGCTGCGTTATAACAACACCAATAACCGAAAATCGGGGTGGTGAGAGAATTTTGCGTTTTTTTAATTTGAATACTCTTCCAGTAAGAAATTAATAAGAATGGTGTTTTCCATACAATCTTTATTTCTACGCTCCGTTGACTGATGGCCTTGTTGGCTTGGATGTATCATTTTCCGAATTCTCAAAGCACAATTATATTACAAATGTTGATTACAAAATACTAGATTTGGTGTGTTGCACAAAAATTCAATGTACTGATTTAGAAAAGAGTGAAATGCCTTTAGTTCCCCCAGATTCATTTCATTCTTCTATTGAGTTCTACATCAGTAATTCAAAATTAAAAACTCTCAACACAAGTTTCAACAATTTCGAGTTCAATAATTACTTTTTCAATCTTGATTGGGACGAACTTTTTGTACTTTGCCAGTGAATCAAGAAACTGCTATATTGTATGTAGCTCTAGAGGAAGGTACCAGATTCCATACTCCTAAAGATGAGATAAAAAATAAAAGATTCATCATTTATTTTTCATTTGACACAATAAAATGAATAGAACAAAAAATCAGATGCAATAGAAATGAAAAAATATCGGAAACAAATACTACCACGAAAAATTTAAAATTTTGAGGAGTAAAAGCAAAAATCTTTTCTTGAATGACTACAGAATCTAGACGAGTAATATTCAGGCGGACATTAAGACATGCCCCAAGAAATTCTGGAAATACGTGAGTAGCTGTAAAAATGAGGTAAGAATTCCTATCAAAATGAATTATGACGATACCTCTGCCGACAACGGTGAAGATATATCCTGTGATCTATTTTCGCAGCGTATATGAGCCCTACCAGCAAATCTATAATTTTTCAGAACAGTTTAGCAATAACAACTGGTTAAATTCAATAAAATTCACTCCAGAAATGATATTCAATAAAATGAATTCATTAGATGAAAATAAGGGAGCTGGAATCGATGGCTACCCCTCCTATTTTGTTAAAAACTGTGTAACTAGCCTGCGTTTTCCTTTATTGTATTCAACACATCCATGCAGTCTGGTACTTTTCCAGATGCCTGGAAAACTTTTATTCCCGATTTAAAAAAACTCTGGAAGTAGAAACTCAGTTAATAATTGTCGTGACATTAGTAAATTATGTATTTTCAGGAAATTGCTTGAAAGCATTCTATGGCAGTTTATTTAATTGTCTCATTGTTGTACACTGATTTCAGTTAAGCTTGTGATAAAGTTGATCACAAATATCTCGAAGCTTGCTGTACAAAGAAACCTCTTGAGATGGTTGTCCTCATATTTACACAATCGAAGCCAACTTGTGAATCTCAATGGACGTATATCTGCACCGTTCGTGGTCACTTCCGGAGTTCCACAGAGTTCACGTCTTGGCCCTTTGTTGTTCTCGGTGTTCATTAACGATTTGATAGGGTGGGTTGAACATTTAAATTTACTCTTATATGCAGATGACTTGAAATTTTTTGGAAACGAAGCTCCTCTTATTCAAAAAGAAATTTTTCTTGATTTACTCGCGGCAAACGTCACAATAATGGACTCCTCAAATAATTTTTCCCCTTTTTTAATTAAAAGTTAAAAGCTTGCTCTGTGTGTGTGTCTTGCAAGCTGAATTGGAACCACTTCCTCTCATCCTATGGAATTGAAATTTCACATGTTGGTTCAGTTCCAATGACATTACATTAATGTCGAAGAAATTGTCTCTTTCCTGCCCTCCGAAAGCTAGATAGAGAAAGCGTAGGGTTTCGGAAGTTTTCTTGACGGATTTGGACGTCAAAATGTAGGGGGGGCTCACCCCTCATTTTTCTCGAAAAAAGTTGGAAAACTCTCGAAATTGAAATCGGAAAAATCTGTAAAAATAGTGTAAAATATCTGAACATCGAATATTATAGTTTATAATAATTTCACCCTCCCCTGTACCCACTCGAAGGCTGAATAAAGAACGCAAAGAAATTCGACACGAAAAAAAAAAAATAGGAAAATCCGCGAAATAGAAATCGAAAACATCCGTAAAAATAATTGAATAATACGGTTTCAGAAAAATTTCCCCTCTTCCCCCATGGAAAGCTAGATAGAAAACACATAGAAATTCGAAAATTTTCCAACGGTTTCATACATGCAAAATTACGACAAAAAATATGTCTGCCGGTGGGCTCGCTCCCTCCCATCTTTTCAAAAAAGTTACGAGAACTTGCGAAAACAAAACCGGAAAAATCCGTAAAAATAATGAAAAATATCCAACTATCGAATATTATAGTTTTGGAAAATTTCAAGCCCATATCTATATTGAGAATGCGTAGAAAATTGGAATGTTTCCTAATTATTTCAGACGATGAAAATTATGACGAAAGAAAATATTGTTTGTTGCCAATTATGCTGGGCTTGCACGGTACACAAAATGCAGGGTAGTACTGTTGACCATGCCGCTGTTCATCTAGGCCCAAAGCTCTTCGCTGCTGGCCAAGCATATGTGGCTTTTAGAAGGATTAAGTCATTGGAAGGTCTCATTAAAGAAGTAGATTGTAGTAAATTAACAGGCAAGCGACCGTGCAACAATGACTTATTATTTGAAATGAACATACTAAAAAACATACATATTCAAAGAAAACTAAAAAAGAAATAAATTAATAAAATAAAAAAAAACTTTTTAGAGAAAAGTTTTTATTTAAATGCACTAAAAAGAATAAAAGAAATTTTCCAGTGAATTAAACTCGTCATTTTGTTACATTATGAAATTTCAAATGATATAAAAACTTGTCGCGATAATAAATCTTGAGGCAATTTTAAATTTAATTTACAATAAGAAGTAGTAAGGTATTTCTCGCGACAAGCTTTCATATCATTTGAAATTTTAAAATGTAACATGATGATGGGTTTAATTCACTTTAAAATTTATTTCCTTCTCTTTAGTGTATTTGAATAAAAGCTTTTCTCTAAAAAGAGTTTTTGAGTATATTTATTTCAATTAACAGTTTGATGCAGGAATACATAAAATAGTTCTCAAAGCCACATCAATATTTGGAAAAGTTGATGTGATTTTTTGTTCTCTTATGAATCTTAGTGATTGCTCAGTAAACGAACACGACTAGTTGAATCCTCCGATTTCGTTTCCAGCGCTGTCAACTTTTGGCTTTTTCCTAGGATCTGCTGGCGCCCCTAAAATAAACGTCTCTGACAATAGCTCTTCCAAGTGGCAGTATTTACACTCCACCATTATTCAGTCTTCTATGGTACAAGCTTTACTTTGGAAATCAATATTACCATTCTCGCAGCTTAGACGCTTTATAATCCGTTTGTCGAGGAAAACTGTTTATCCGAAGCAAAAAAAAGTGCATAATTTCGCTGGAATATATCATCTACTAGGTGTAATTGATTCCGAGGGGGCATTTCGGCCTCTGAGCTCTTGACGTGGATGTGCTTAATAACCAGCAGATTAAGATCGTGGCTTTTAGTTATCGGTCCACAAAGGTGATGGTGCCGACGAAGAAGAGCGAAGCGCTCTTGGTTTACACAAACAGAAGTGTTTGTTTGCGGATGATCTTGATGTAACTCTTGAAATTCTCAATCTGTTTGATGAAAGGCGAATTAGTTTGGAGCACCGTTTGGTCCATAATTAATTTCTCGAATGCATGCACGTGAGAAGAAGTTATTGAGTTGAATTTGAGATTCTGTCAAAATAAACCGGCTTGGGTTAATTAGTCTTTCTAAGTGTATAAAATACACAATGTTTGTTTGCTAAAAAATATGAACAATACAGGATACAACGTTCAATAACAACAGTAAAACAGATTACTATGAGTAAGACAAAAAAACATTTATATTGGAAGGTGAAGTGCTAATGAATTTCGGCTGTCATTATTTGTAAAATTGAATTAATACGAGGGCTTGAGAGCAAATAATACCTTCGTAAAACGGGAATCGGTTTCACGCGTACAGTTTTTGTTTAAGAATTTTTAGGATTCACCATGTAGGAAGTTGATGTCATCGTTACTACAGCGTTATCCATCCTCCTTGGTTGGCTCATTAATTTTTGAACCTACATTTTCTTGAGTACCTTCAGACACAACGTTCTTGTCGACTACGAGAAAACATATAGGAATTCAATTGTCTTGAATGGTATACCTGTACTTCATACCCTGTTTCTTTCAAATACACCAGCAAATTACCAGTGAAAAGGTTATCTTTGAATATTTGGTAGAGAAGCTTCTTTTCAGGTAAACTATCTCTATATCAAGGGCTTTCTGAAGCGAAAAACCTATCCTGAAAAAAAAAACCTTCAGCTCACATATTAGAATATTGTGAGTATACGGAAACAAGCAGATTCGCTTGTATACAGCATACATGTTTATTAGTTAGGTTAGATGACAACTATTCCATGCTGCAGATCAGTTATTTTATTATAGGTACTATCGTATAAACCCGGAACAACAGTCAGTACAAAGGAAAACAAAATACCTACTCAAATGTTGGCTCGATTGTTCAGATCAGAGAAATCGTAACAAAATTTTAGAACACGTTATTTCCAGATATAAATGCTCGAAAATCCAAAGAGAGTAAACTGAAAGGAGAGTTTAATAAGCTCTAGCCAATCAAAATCTTGTACCATCAACGCGTCATATTGACGTACATGAGTACAGACTCGAACTCGAACCAAGGAACAAAACTTTCACGTGTAACTCTCATGTCCAAAGAGTGCGGATTGCGCTAGTCCGTTACTGTCTATAGAGAATGGTAGCCATGACATGTCCAACTAGGTCACAAATGTTCTTTCATCACTTTCTATTAGTGTCACCATTGTCTTATGGGGGATTAGACTCTCCTAGTCAGATAACGTTTAATCTTCTTGTCGAAAATCAACATAAACTTATCATGTACCCCTTCTATTACCGTTCCACTCACCAAAATATGGAATTTGTGCAACGAGATTCGTTTCAATAATTTTTAAAACATGGCAAGTATGTGTAACCAATTAGCCACACTAGGGTTTGATGGGTTAATGAAGTGTTGTTTTTTTTATTTTATCTTGACTAGTAGTAGACAAAATAGTGAATGCACTTGATAATAATTCCTGTGCTCGTGTCCTTATAGCCATCATTAAAGGGTCGTTGCATAATTCACTATTATTGGGTGATTTTGTGCCAAACACTTTTAGATATTACTGACATTGTTTTTCCGTTTATGGTTCAGCATAAATAAATTCTGAGCTCTTCCTAAGGACTCGTTCGTTCGACAATCAGCATAGCTTTGGAATATGGTGAGGTATTTCCCAAAGCTTATAAACTCGAAAAACTCAAGAATTCGCCATCATTTCCATTTGTTCTCCAAAAGTTCTTTGAACAATACAGGATGTTCCTTTTCGTGAGAACATCAAAAATGAAAATATATGAACGACTCAGTATTCCGTCCAAGTTTCATTTAGTTATCCTTCTCTTTGTGCCCTTTCACATTACCTTACTACATTATTCGATTGACGAGTATTCATTGTTACACATGTATATTCATTGCAACGAATAACCATTCCTGTTGCTTCAAAAGCTGGAAGTCGGCTGAAATAAAAACAAAATTGACTCTTTCAGCAATTCAGTGAAAAGCCAAAGCTGAAAAGCACTACAGTTAATTTGGGCGCATTAATGCATTTCGAATCGCGGTTTAGACTCCAATACTCTGCAGATCGATGGAACTATTCTAGTTCATTCTGGTCACGGTTTAAACCGTATCTCATGACACGCATTGTGTTCCTAAACACATTGTCAATCCGTGATATACCCGCACGATTGCACATTCGTATCGAAACGCCGTTATTTATTGACCATTTGCTGTTGCTGGGTATTTTTACGAAGATTTACCAAAACGTCCCAGAATTTAGATACTGATATTGATTTGAAGCTCGGTTTCTTGAGATGGATGATTTCGTTTTATTCATGATCTTCACTATTTATTTGGATATTGAAGAATGTTAATTGAATTGTGTTGGTAATAAGATGCAGGGTTGTATATTGTAGGTTATAGGGGGGTTGTAAAGACTATTCGGCTTCACAGACACTTCGACTTATTAGATCGTTTGGGCGTAACCCTCAATCTATTCGAGGCCCAGGATTCCGAGACTTCGTATGAAATGTATCAGTTTCCTAGGAGCAAATTTCTCGAAGTTGAAGGGCTCTGGAGAGTCCAAGGAAGGGAAATTATCTATTTGCCCCTTCTTTGGCAAGGCAGTCTGCTTCCTCGTTTCCACTAATACCTCATTAACCTGGCACCCATATCAAAGTGACCCCGTTGTTGTCTGCCATTTATCTCAAGAACTTATTACAATCCCAAATCAGCTTAGACCCACAAGTGTATGACTTTAGAGCTTTCAGTGCTGCTTGGCTTGCACAGTATATAGATTTTGTCCTCCGGGCGTTCCCTTCGAAGCACTTGTGGGCACATGTCTTCATAGCATCTATTTCTGCTTGAAAGATGGTTGGGATGTTACCAAGGGATTTTGAGAGCCTGAGACTTGGCCCTATAACGTCAACTCCAACCCTTTCATCTTTCTTGGATTCCTTTCATCCTTTTCCAGTTGAGGCCCGTTGTCTGTGGTGATTGGTGGTTGTTTATGACCACTTCAAACTGCATGTTATCTGTTCGTTTGGAAATGTCTCCTAGGGCTGGCTCATTTGTAAGTCACTGATTGCTGCCTCCTTCATTACACTTAGGTGCAATGGTGGAAGGTTTAGCATTACCTCTAATGCTGCAGTAGGGCACGTAAATATCGCCCCTGTGATTCCCATACACGCTAGCCACGCACTGTCTGCAGGTTGACTTATGACGTAGTTTGTGACACGTTTGGCCACCATTTCAGCGAAGTATCGGTAACCATGGGTTTGATGATGGTTTGGTATGACCAGAAGATCATTTTTGGTTTCAGACCCCATGACTTACCAAAGACTGCGGCTTGTCCCGCTTGCCGCTATAGCTCTGGAGATAATGTGGTGGATTAGGCTGTTTTTGGAAAATGTTAGCTGTATTCCAGTCAGAGTTAGGACTTTAAGTTCGTACTTTCGCCAGCTTGTGAATGGAACCAGCACTGTTTTGTTAGGAATGTTAGTCCATCCTTTGCTCATCAGCTTCTGACTGCAACTCATACGGTTACAAATCACTCCGTCATGTCTGTCCCTGATGGTGACGACAAGGTCATCAGCGTAACTATGAGTCCTGAAATCAGCGTCGTGTAGCTTCACTATCAAGTTTTTGACAACCAGGAACGGCAGCAAAGCCAATAGAGCTCCCCCTTGGGGACAACTTGTTCTGCTGTCATCTCCTCCCCATGAGTTGCAACAATAGTTCAGCTTCCAGCATTGATTGTATCCATCTGATTTTATGTTTCTTTCCTCTAGTGATCTGGTTAGGGAGCATGTGAGGTGTTATCAAAAGCACTACTGTTGCTAGAAGCACATATACTTTCCCCTTGTAGGCACACATCAGGTACGGCTTAGCCTTCTGGGGCTTTTGTAGCCACCACTTTTTCTCATTGCATTTGGTGGTAGTTGGTAGTACTCCAACAAAGAGTAGACATCTAATGTCTAGCATAAGTTTGCTATGCTGTCAGAGTTATTTCAAATGAAATCGGTTTAACTGTTGCTAGAAGCACATACTTTTCCCTTGTAGAAACACATCAGGTATGGCTTAGCCCTCTGGGGCTTTTGTAACCAACAATTGTTCTCATTGCATTTGGTGATCTTACCCAAAAAAATAGGCAAGTAGACATCTAATGACTAGCATAAGTTTGCTATGCTGTTAGAGTTATTTCAAATGAAATCGGTACAACTGTTCTTTTTCTTGTAGAGTTACATAGCAAGTATGACATAGCCTTCTGCAGAGCAAAAGCAAAAGACCATTTGCAAACCACTCCCCTGCCTTTTTATTCTTGAAACAGTCAATTTGACAAAAAAAATCTGAAATTACCTAAACATGCATATGCATCTGACAAAATAATAACCTATATTTGCCATTCAAAAAAAAAGAACTCTTGCTAAAAGTGGTATCGTTTGTGAGAGCCAGAAAATTTATAATCATGTACCAAAACACCTAAAAACAGTAAAATAGGTGAAAAAAGTCAGAAATGAAGTTATAAATCTTATTTCAAAAGAATACTAAGACCTGCAGGAAAATTATGTAGAAAGTTTCTAGACCATTTTTCTCATATATTGTTTGTTTTTATAAATTTATGTTTTTATAAATGTTTCTGGGGTCTGTGCTACTTCATAATAATTATTAGCCAGGAAAGTAGTTGTTTTCTGATGGATTTTCGACCCAAATATTCCTACTGTATAGGATAATTGCAATGAGCTGTCCTGTCAGGACATTTAAATTATTCATTATTTGCTCATTGTGAACAAATACAGATTCCTTTATTACTTCATATTAATTGAAATTTTAAATTTCAGGTCATGACATTTACATATTTTTAAGTTTTAGTTTTCACCATCTTATATTTTCATATATTTGTTTATAAGTTTATATGTTTGTGTATGTTTATATGTATACAGGTGCAAATTCAATTGGAAAACGACCTCAGAACAACGCAAACGAACTATCAGATGCATTTTGCTGGGTCTCAACACCAACAATATGGTTTCCGTCATTAGAGATCAACTGGTGACCTGCTTGCTTAAGTCTTACAAATATGGCAGTTATCTATTGAAAAGTATTGTGAAACTCTGGAAGTGACATTATATAAACCTACAAGAATTAGGCACCAGGGACTCTTGGCCAAGCTTCCATCTTATGGCCTGTCCTTCCAAGTTGGGTTCCCTTTGTCTCAGACAGATGTCTCCACGTGGTGGTTGATGGAGTTTCATCCGACACTTTACCTATAAATGCTGGTGTTCTGCAGGGATCCATTCTGACACCAACACTGCTTCTTCCTCACATCAATGATTTGCTGGATTGGAAGCAACCTCATGCACAGTTCATAGCTTTGCGTATGATAGTTCCGTTCATAACGCTTCCTCATTCCTCTTCCTTAATTCCGATATAAGCCCTTGAAGAGAACAGGGAAGGAACGTAAACGATTTAAATATGCACTTGGCAAAAATTTTAGAATGGGTATCCAACAACTTGGTAGAATTCAACACTAACAAAATCCAAAAGCATGTCTTTTCTCTAGAAAGTCCGATCTCACAGTGGCCAACGTAATTATTTTAGGAGTATTCATACCAATGAA
This sequence comes from Chrysolina oricalcia, assembly GCA_944452925.2. NCBI lineage: Eukaryota > Metazoa > Arthropoda > Insecta > Coleoptera > Chrysomelidae > Chrysolina > Chrysolina oricalcia. The sequence goes on along the minus strand of OX101809.2, from coordinate 17,329,036 downwards.
GTCCTCCATTTCGGAGTTCCGAATTTTCCTTTCATAGGAATACCATGAGACGTCCATTGCCAAAAGTGCTTCTCAAAAACTTTGTTTTCTGTTTTTTGTCAAGAGCTATTTCACTACCAACCAAATAATTATGATTTGTAAGGTACAGATTCGACTTGTCCTGGAAAACCGTTTCCATTTATGGAGTGCAGTTCCTAAACACACCCTGAAATTTTTAGATTCTTTCCAAAAAGGAACATTCGTCTCGTCAGTGATGCTGGGCTTACAGTCTCGCTCACTTCCCTGGAATACCCCAAAAAGGTTGGCGATTGCTCTCTGTTTTATGTATAATTTCATGGTCAATGTTCTTCGGAAATATCATCAATCTGTCCTCTGTCCACCGTTAGCGGTCCCATCGAAACTGATCCGTCGAGCTCAGTCTTCACCCCCCGGCATTGTCTACCAATCATTTATCAATCTTGTGTGAAGTTTGAAAATAGGTAGACAATGGCTGATGTGAATAATATGAAGCAAAAGCTTTTTCTGCCATAATTTGAGGCAAATATTTTGATGAATAGAAACAAAGCAAAAGCATTTAGAATAATGTTAATTTTGCTTATTTAGGAATTGCCAAATCTTCCAGCAAACGCTTAAAGTGAAGTAAATAATCTGTACTTTATCTAAACATTATTAGCATTTGCTTAATAATTTGTTAGCAAACCTTACAATGGCTTGAGAGCTAAATCAATTTGAGAAGTTAGCAGATGTGGTTGCTTTTCGTAAAGTTAAAGAATATTATGAAAGAGTTGGCCATCCAGAATATAAATTCAAAAGTTGTTTCGATTTCGAAAATATAGTTTGAAGCAAATTATTTTTCAAATGATGATACCGATGAAACAAGAGGTAAAGCGTTGAGTTATAAAGAAAAAATTATGATATTTTTACGCTTTGTAAGCGATCTTGGTACGATAGTGGGATTGCACAAAATATGGGTGTCCATCGTACAACTAT